>CM046882.1:420071234-420690365 GCA_025667525.1 Glebionis coronaria | reverse complement strand
AATATTTATTCAGATAATAAGTATTTAGTCTCAGAAAATATTACGACAGAATTATTATTTTACAGAAACAATTAAACATTATCAGAAATCGCGCAGTCTCAGTTTTAATTAAAATCGTGACGTGATTAATTATTTAGAAAATAATTCTTACTAGTTAATAATTAAATACAAGCTATTCAGTATCGCGTAAGTTTGCAGTATTATTTTTCATTCAGGAAATTAAAATACATGATGAATTTAAAACACGAACTCGCAAGTTATACGTTTTGTCGAAACGAAAATTAAAGCATTTTTGGTATTAGTTTCCTTTGGGCCGGGTTAGTATTAAAAAGAAAAGAGAATAAAAGAAATTGGGCCAAGCCCATTTGATTACAAAATAAGACGGGGGGGGGGGGGGGGGGGGGGGGGGTTCTTCTTTTGTTCACTCTACGACACAAAAAAAAACAAAAAAGGGATTAGGGTTGTTGTCTGTGGCTGCCGACACAAGAGACAAAAAAAAGAGGAAGATGACCGCCGGCTGAAAACAAGAAACAAGAAAGACCCGTTTTGATCCTTTTTTCGATTTCTGGTGTGAGTTTCGATTGCTAATCAGGACAGTTGGTAAATCCTTTTCTTTTTTTTTGTTATTTCTTTTCTTTGGTTAATCACGAACATTCATTCCATCAAACCAAGAAATTAGTAATTTAGAAGAGTAATCAATAAACGGATTTAAAGGGTCGCGTGGTTGTGATTCAGGGAAACCGAGAGAATAAACTCTCGGTGGTGTCTTTTGTTGTGGCTCGTCGAGGACAGCAACCCCACGGGGTGTGTTTGTTTAGCTTATGGTGCGGGTTTGACTTTTTGGATCCGCAGCCCTAAAAACCCCATCCGGGCTGTTTAATTCGAAAACAGGGGGTGTTTGGGAGAAATTCAGAAAACAGGGGTGTTTGGGATTGTTCACAGCAGGGGGCGTTTGGGTCTGTCGATAATGAAAGCAGTGGGAACCACTGCATAAGCAGTGGGAACCACTGCACGGACAGTGGGAAATGTTAACAGACAGTGGGAACTCGACCAGCAGGGGGAACTGATAATGAAAGCAGTGGGAACAATATGATAGCAGTGGGAACAATATAATAACAGGGGGAAATAAACAAAAACAGTGGGAAGCATGGGAGTAATTAAACTAATTAATCATTTTTAAAATGAGTTTTATTAATCAATCAATTATATTGTATGTTTTATTTAATTTAATTTAATTAATTCTCGCTTGATCGTTTATCTTATTAAAAACATATGATTTGTTAACGAGTTAATTTTAAAGATATTAAATTTGTAAATATTTCTAAATCAAGAAACTTTCTATGTATGACAGGTTACTATTTTTAGTAAGATCGTAAACATTAGAAATACATATCATACGGTAATCAGAATTATAAGAATACACTTATCAGAAATAATACAGAACATTCAGATTTATCAGATTATATAGTATTATAATACAAAGACAGTTTTGAATCAAACTAAGAACATATAAGAATCAGTAACAGCAAACAGTTAACAGACGACTTATTTTCCGTCCATTATTTATGTAGTATCCGTGAAGTCAGAGTCGATCCTTCAGCTTTCATTCTTATTTCATTACTGGACACGAGGTACGGATTTCCCGTCCTTTCAGTAAAGACTTCCTTTCCTATGCATGATTAGGATTTCCCGTCTGCAGCCAAATGTTTTCCCCAGTGTATGTTTAAGCTTATCAGTAATCATATTAATAATAGAATAAATTGCCTGAGCATTATGTACAAGCATGATTAGTTTATGTACTAGTTACGGAGGTACCGTAACCACGACACTAGAGGCACCGGTGTCGTGACTCACATGCAGGAGAGTGATATCCTGCATCGTCCCACTCAGCTCAGCTTGGCCATTTTATTAGTATATTTATTAGTGGGGCGTATGGATGCATCCTAGGCTACAGTCTATAGTTTAGCAGGTGAATGTGGTGTGTGCTCTACATCCTTCACATTGGAGCTGATCCCTCCACCCAGCACAGTATTTAGAGGTCACCCCTCTACAGCATGACGAGGTCACCCCTCTATGTATTCATGCAGCAGTTGTTCAGCACATGACCTATATAAGCTCTTGGCAAATTTAAAATACAGTAAATGCATGTTATACAGATTTAGCAGATAACAGTTCAGTTTCATTATTGATAAATCAGACTTTACAGATTATTATAGATTTCCGCTGCAACTTTACTTATCAGTCATACAGCTTCAGTATTTATCATCTACTTCTTTTCAGTAATTCCTTATCATGTTTTTATATCCGTTCACTGAGCGTTATGCTCAGCCGTAGTTCCTTTCATGTTCTAACGGCAGGTACACCGGGACGCTTTTAGGATTCTAAGAGCAAGTGCATTTGAATGGAAGCTATCCAGACTTCTTACTTTATGTATTTCTTACATTATTCTGTTTATTTGGACATTGTTTAGTCCTTTCATTCAGTATTTTATTTTCATGTTTTAGGCTTATGTTTGGATTGCCGATGTTTGATTCCGGTATTTCCTTTATGGTCAGTTAATGTTTTAGGACATTTACCTTATGCTTTGATGACACGCCATAAATATACGTAACGGTCCACTTATCCAAGTGGGGTGTTACATCTGAAGCTTCTAATGGTGAGAGCTTAATGCTCTTTCTGGTAACTGCTTCACTAGGATCCAATTGATCAAGAACTGGGAACTCAATAGGAACTCCCTTCTTCACTGGTCTTGCTACAATGAAAGCCCTTTGGATCTGCAAATTTTCTTCAATCTCTTCTCTCCTTTCATCGGAGAGAAGTCTCATAGTATTTTCTTCATAAACTCTTAACCAAATTGGATAAGCCCTAAATTCCAATTCAGTAAAGGATAGCTTCGTCAACTTGTCATAGATCCATCCACCATGATGACACCTAAGAAACATAAAGTATAGCTCTCTTCTATCCCTCTTGAGCTCAGAAAACACCTTGCTAGCCTTGTGCTTCAAAATCACTTTGCAGTCTTCCTACACTCTCAACAAGATCTCCAATCCCCATATTTGTCCACTGATAGACATCTATGGATGCTCTATAGTCTTATTCTCCCATGCAAAGTACATCTCTCTAACTTTAGGCATATCAAAATCCACTTTGCCCTGTTGGAAATACGTTTTACGTATTAGAAAAGATCGGTCACTCCAACAATAGTTCATGTAATAGCTCGTAGTTTAGTTTACTTTCACTTATTAAACAAAGCCCAAACCGAGCCCATGAGATGTATGGGCCGACGGACAATTGTAAGCCCAAGCCTATCTCATGGGCTTGGGTATATAAACCCTCTCCTTAGATGGAGAGGGTGTGGTTTTCATTTCAATTTTACACAAAGTTAATCACTTTCTCTCTCTAAAGTGTGTGTGAAATCATCTATCTTTCTATCTCTTTCTCTCTCTAAAACATAAGCAAGATTTACATATCCTACAAATGGTATCAGAGAGCCATGGGATGATTGTAATGTTTATGTGTTTGTGTTCTTGATTTTAGTAGCTTTTGATCTATATAAACCCACGCCCAATTTTTTTTTGTGTTTTTTATGGTTTTTTCTTGATACAAATCTTCTACATAGTTGTGGTAGAGATTTGGTATATTTACTTTGGCTAAAAACACAAAATTATTGGGTGTTTGGATCAATTTTTGGCTTAAAATCTCGAATTAGGTGTGTTTTGTCCGAGAAAAGTGGAAAATCATATACTGTTTGTACTATTACGACAGGTTTCCCATCGCAATATCTAGGGTTTTGGATTGCGATCCATATTGCGATTGGGATTGCGATTGAAGTTCTTTTGTTATTGCGATGGGAGTTCTTTTGTTATTGCGATCCATATTGCGATCCACATTGCGACAGGATTGTTTTTTGTTATATTGCGACAGGGTATTGCGACAGGGTATTGCGACAGGGTATTGCGACAGGGTATTACGACAGGGTATTGCGATTGGAAGTATTGTGATTGGAAGTATTGCGATTGGAAGTATTGCGATTGGACTTATTGAGATTGGACTTATTGCGATACCTGACATTGCGACAACATTCATTTTAGGTATTGCGATAGAGTGACAAGTATTTCAAGATTTTTCAAAAACGTGTTTTTGAAAATTTTTAACTCGTGTGCAATTTTATCTTGGAACTTTTGGTTTATGAAGAACAATTATTAGAGTATTTTAACATTATTTCTCGACTTCTACACACAACAACAAACACATTTACTTTCTCTCATTGATCGATCAACTTTGTAAATCTTAACTTATAGAAATAGAGTACATATCTCTTACGGATAAGTCCATCCTCTCAGGTACGGATAATCGTCCACCAATGTTGGTGAAAACTATGTATGAGGATTGGGCTTCCCGCATGGAACTTTATATGTTGAAAAAGGAGAATGGACATCTTATTTGGGCATCGGTGATCAATGGACCATTGGTATATGGTACTGTGACGGAAGGTGCTGTTACTCGTCCGCGCACAACGGGTGAACTAACTGGAGATGCTAAGATACAAGAAAGGTGTGATAAACAATCTACAAATATCATTCTCCAATCCCTTCCTCCAGATGTCTACAAACTCGTCAGCAAACATAAAGTTGCCAAAGAGTTATGGGATAGAATTCGTGTTCTAATGCAAGGCACCTCGTTAACTATAAAGAACGAGAGTGTAAGCTTTATGATACTTTTGATAAGTTTGCCTATGTTCCCGGGGAGACTCTCAATGATTACTACTTGAGATTCACCCTATTGTTGAATGAGCTCAATATCTATGGCATGGCAATTCCTACGTTTCAATTGAACACCAAGTATTTAAACACTCATCCTTCAGAATGGAAAAAGTACGTGACTGATGTTAAATTGGCTAAGGACTTGCATAACACCAATGTGGATCAACTTCAAGCTTTTCTTCAACAACACGAATGCCATGTGATCGAGGCTCGGTTGTCTACACCTCAAGTTCATGATCCACTTGACATGTATGCTTCTCAACAAAACATGGCTTATACTTATCAACAACCATCATACTTACAACAACCACCACCACACACTTATCAGCAACCACAACAACCATCTTATCAACCACTAATGATGCCACATCAAGCATTTCAACAAAGTGTTCATCAACAATCTTTTCCACAGCAACCACCACATCCGACATCACCATCACAAGCCAACACTTCTCCAATGGGCTATACTCCTCAGCAAGGATATTTTCCAATTGAAGCACAACCAGCACATGCTTTCTACTCCAATGAACTTGCACCAATCCAAGCACCGGTCTTTACTCCAAATGATACGCCAGCTGATGTTCTAAACCATCTCACTGCCTACTTATCAAAACTTGTTGCAACTAGAGGATTTCTACCAACAAATAATCAGCTCCTCACCTCTTCAAATCCTCGACAACAAGCCACTGTTCAAGATGGTCAAGTGACGGTGCAACCTATTCAGCGAAGGCAAACTTCATATGGACCTCCTACAAGGACTATGAATGCTCAAGCTGTGAATTCTCAAGATAATGGGAATGGAAGCCCTAATGGTCGTCAAAAGGCTGTGACTTGCTAAAATTGTCGAGGACAAGGTCATATAGCTAGGGAATGCACTCAACCAAAAAGAAGAAGGGATGCAACATGGTTTCGTGAGAAGATGTATTTGGTTGATGCTTAATCTAAGGGAAAGATTTTGGATTCAGAAGAGTTAGCATTTCTTGCAGACCCAGGGGCAGCAGATAATGAAGGCATTGCAGTCTTTTCTACTTCTAATGCAGCATATCAAGCAGACGATCTTGATGCATATGATTCAGATTGTGATGACATTCACTCAGCCTCAGCTGCTCTCGTTGCTAATCTTTCTTACTACGGTTCTGATGTTGTCAGTGAGGTACCCACCACAACCAATCTTGGTAATGATGATAACCCACATCAAGTTGGGCATGAAAATGACAACCTCGAACAGCATTCGGGAACTAGTAACTCAAATGATGTGGTACTCAATCCTACATATTTGAGTGAACCTCAACCAAATGCTACGACGGGTATGAAATCTTATGCTCAACATGATTTGGTCATGGTGCCTAAACATTTTATTGATCAAATGCATATGGCTCTCAGACAATCCGTAGATACGAATTCTACCCTAACAGCTGAGCTTGCGTCGCATAAAGAAAAGGTCAAGCTTTTGAAATGGTCCCTCAAGCAGAGAAAATAACATGGTCTGAATTTGACCAATTTCATTTTGAAAAGATTGAACACTTGAAAGAAATAGAATCATTAAAAGCTAACATTTCCAATGAATTAAAAGCAAAATAGTCGGTTGTCAATGATTTTCAGAAACTTAAAATGGATTTCGAAACTCTCGAGTCTAAAAAGTTTGAATCGGAAATTAATGCTACCAAACTTCTTAAATTCAAAGAACAACAGCTTTTAAAACAATACGCTTCCACATAAAAGGTTCATCTTTTAACTAAATCGTTTAAAGAACTCGAACTTAAGCGTCTTCAAGATTTACCACCTAATCCCGGTTATGTAAAACAAGCTCAGGAATATATTCCATGTCTTTATGATATGACCCTAATTGGCAAATCGAAAGAAGCACCTTTTGTTCGTAGTACTGAGGAGACACAGTCACTTGCGAAAGAAACTCATTCTAAAATGCTTTCAAAATTCCATAAGATTGATTATGATAAGCATAATAAAGATCAATTTTCTAAAAAGACACGTATTCGCTTACAAAAGGAATTTGTTGAATTGACAGTTCTTGTGCCCCAAAAGTTTGTCAAATGAAAACCCTCCTAGTACGTCTCTTACACTTGTCAAAATGGATTTAACGAAGTTAAATCCACCGGTAAGTAAGGCGTCTGTTAGCTTAAATGCGGTGCACCAACACTTAGCCAATTTTGACAAGGTCATTGTAGAACGTACGACGGCTTCAACCATAACGGAAGGTGAATGGAATTTTGAGCACACTAGAGCTGCATTTCGAGACGAAATTGTTCCATTTGTAAACAATATTACAGCTTGTCTTCGCAATGTTGATCAAGAATTACTTTTGGAAATAGAAGAAGTTAGACGTGTTTTCAATGAAATGGATGATGCTTATGAAAACAGTTTACTTGAAATAGAACGAGTTTCATGCCAAAATGATCAGCTTCTAAAGCAAGTGATGTCTCATGATATAATTTCCGTCTGTGTGAATAAAAGTGTTGATAATATTCTATGGTGCATAATGTTGAATCTGTGGATAATGTGGTAGATAGTACTTGTCACAAATCTGACGCTGAATTTTTAAAGCTTCAAGATTCTTATACTTTGCTTTCAAAATTTTTTGATGAGATCCAAAAACATTGTATTTCGCTTGAATGCAAGCAAGAATTTATTGAAGAGATCTTTGAAACTTCATTCGAAGGTGTTAATATAGATGAGGCAAATTTTCAAAAGAATTTTCTATTGAATTTAGAATCAAAACAGCATCAGCCGAGTGATAAGGCTACTAAATCATTGCCGATAGACATAGAGAAATCTAAGGAGCTTAACTGTGTGAACATACTTGAGGCCACTGAGAATATTAAACTTGATCTAGATAATCGAGTTTCCAAGATTTTGTCCAAATTTGATAAATTAAAACAGAAAAATACACGACTCTTCGATTCAATAAAGCCCGCACGTGTTATTACCACTGCACAGAATCAATCATTGATTGAACAATTGAATCAAAAGTCGGTGGAAATATCTGATTTGAGGGAACAAATTTGTGATAAAAATTTGGCTTTGACTGAGTTAAAGGAAACACTTCGTACCCTAAAAGGTAAGAATGTTGTGGATAACGCAGCCACTGTCTCAGCACCGTCCTCTAGTGCCATCAAAACGAACCTCATTGCCGTCACACCATATAACAAGGGCCCTAGGACTAAACCATCTCAAACATTGGTCACTAAAGATAAGGCAAAATCAAAACCAGCTTCTAATATTCCCGTGTTGCCTTTTACAGGAGTAAGCACCACTACTATGCTCAAAGATCTAAGCTTAAAAGAAATAAGAAGAATGATGGGATCTTGCCCCCATCTAGTAGTCAAGTGAAGAAGAAAGTAGCAGCCCATCCTAGGAATGTTATTTCTGTTTTGAATAAAACGAATCATGTAGCTAAACCTAAAGGTTATGCGGCTGTGCAACGTTCTAATCCTACTGTGAATTATGATTTGAAATGTTGGAATTACAATGAATGTATATTTTCTAGTCGTCATGACTCTTGCCTTATTGACCATGTGAATGAGATGAATGCCCGAAAAAATAGTTTAGAATGGAAACCGACTGGGAAAGTGTTAACCCAAGTTGGTTGGATGTGGCGTCCCACTGGTAGAACTTTCACTATAGTAGGAAATGCGTGCCCTTTAACTAGGATCACTCCCACTAAAGCGAAGAAAGCGTGCCCTTTAACTAGGAGTACCAAGGCTACCAAAACACAAGCGTGTCCTTTAACTAGGAACACCGACACTACTGTAGGAACAAAGTGCCCTTTAAATAGGTCTACTCCCACTGTAGTGCCTGCTAATACTCCAAAACCTCAGAAAGTTGGAACTGTAAAACCTGTTAGTGCTAAAACTCACATTAGAAAACGCAAGAAATCTAAGGATAACACAAATGTTAGCGATTCTGATAATATCATATATGTATCTGCTAACACTCCGGAACCAATAGTTTCCAATGCATTGTCTACTGTTGTTGTTGAAAACAGATGGTCCAAATTGCTCTCTGGTATTTGGACTCTGGTTGCTCTAAACATATGACCGGAGATCGCTCTCAGCTCAGAAATTTTATCAGCAAGTTTCTTGTTACGGTTCGATTTAGGAATGATCATATTGCAAAGATAATGGGTTACGGTGAATATCATATTGGGAATGGTATAATTTCAAGAGTATATTATGTGGAAGGTCTCAGTCACAACTTATTTTCTGTGGGACAATTTTGTGATGCAAAATTAGAAGTTGCTTTTCGAGAGCATACATGCTTCATTCGTAATTTGGAAGGGGTTGATTTATTGAAAGGTACTCGAGGTAATAATTTGTATACTTTGTCTCTACAAGACATGATGGCTGCTTCTCCCGTATGTCTTCTCTCCAAAGCATCAAAGACTAAGTCATGGTTATGGCATCAGCGGTTATCTCATCTTAACTTTGACGCTATCAATCATTTGGCGAAAAAAGAACTTGTTCGTGGTCTTCCTAAACTTACATTTCACAAGGATCATTTGTGTTCCGCGTGTACAATGGGGAAAAGCACTAAGAAATCATATAAACCCAAGACCAAAGACACAAACCAAGAGAAACTTTATCTGATGCATATGGATCTTTGTGGGCCAATGCGTATTGAAAGTCTTAGTGGTAAAAGGTACATCCTCGTCATCGTGGATGATTACTCACGGTTTACATGGGTGAAATTTCTTACAACAAAAAATGAGGCACCTAAATTCATCATCGGATTTCTCAAGATGATTCAAGTGCGTCTCAACACTACTGTCCGACGCATTCGTACAGATAATGGAACCGAGTTTGTGAATCAAATTTTGCGTGATTATTATGAAGAAGTTGGCATATCTAATGAAACATCCGTTGCTCGAACTCCACAACAAAACGGTGACGTTGAAAGGCGAAATCGCACACTTATGGAAGTTGCTCGAACGATGTTAATTTACGCAAAGGCTCCATTGTTTTTATGGGCAGAAGCAGTATCTACAGCAGTTTTCACCCAAAACCGGTCACTAATTCGAAAACGCCATGGTAAAACACCTTATGAACTCCTACATGGAAAAGTACCAGATTTATCATATCTTCATGTATTTGGTTCTCTCTGCTATTCAAATAATGATGGTGACAATTTGGGAAAACTTCAACCCAAGGCTGATATCGGTATTTTCATTGGTTATGCACCCACAAAGAAGGCATATCGAATCTACAACCGTAAGTCTCGTAAGATCCTCGAAACTATGAATGTTGATTTTGATAAGCTGACAGCAATGGCTTCTGAGCAAAGCAGCTCTGAACCCGTACTTCATGAAATGGGACCCAGTAACATTAGTTCTGGTCTTGTCCCAAATAACCCTACTTCATCATCATTTACACCACCTACTAAGACTGAATGGGATATGTTGTTTCAACCGTTCTTTGATGAATTCTTTACTCCTCCAAGTATTGTTGCTCCAGAACCTGAGGTAATAGCTCCGGTAACCGAAGTTATCGCTCCAGCAACCGAAACACAATAAGATACGTCTACACCTACAATTGGTCAAGATATACCTTCAACAAGTAATTCTCAACCAACACCCGAATCAACTACCCATGTCATGCCTATTGATGATGAAGAGGATGATGATGATGATCACGATTTGGAATTTGCTTAAATGCGTGAACTTCCATTCTTTTGTGTACCAATTCCCGACCATAGTCAAGTCGGGTCGTCCACCTCAGAGGAAGCTCCCACTACGGTCTACTCCAATCCACGGATTCGTGAACATGACAGCAAGTGGACAAAGGATCATCCTATAGATTCTATTATTGGTGACCCTAATCGACCGGTATCCACACGAAGTCAGTTACAAGAAAATGCAATGTTTTGTCATTTTAATGCTTTTCTCCCTGAAGTTGAACCTAAGACATGGCAAGAAGCTTTTACTCAATCCTGTTGGATAGAAGCTATGAAGAAGAACTTAATGAATTTATACGTTTTGAAGTATGAGAACTTGTCCCATGCCCGGATCAAGTGCAGTTACTTACTTTGAAATGGGTTTACAAGGTGAAACTCGACGAGTTAGGCGGAATATTGAAGAACAAAGCTCGACTAGTAGCTCGTGGATACAAGCAATTATTAGGCATCGACTTTATGGAATCCTTTGCACCTGTTGCCCGTTTGGAAGCTATTAGACTATTCCTCTCTTATGCAGACCACATGAATATGATCGTCTATTAGATGGATGTGAAGACGACATTTCTTAATGGTGAAATCAAGGAAGAGGTCTATGTTCAACAGCCAGATGGTTTTGTGAATACTAAATATCCTAATCATGTGTACAAGCTTAAGAAGGCTCTCTATGGGTTGAAGCAAGCTCCACGCGCATGGTATGATCTATTGTCACAATTTCTCATTATGCAAGGCTTCGCTAAAGGCAAGTTGGATCACATGCTGTTCATTCAGAAACGAGGTAAAGATATGATAATGGTACAAATATATGTTGATGATATTATATTTGCTACCTCGACCCAAACCTTATCCGATGAGTTTGGGACACTCATGTCTTCCAAGTTTAAGATGTCAATGATGGGCAAGGTATTATTCTTCTTAGGACTTCAGATATCTCAGAGTCCCAGAGGCATCTTTTTCAATCAATCCAAGTATGCCCTTGAATCGCTTAAGAAATATAAGAGGGAATCTTGCGACCCGGTGGATAACAATGGTGGAACGAACTAAGCTTGATGCAGATCCACATGGAGTTGCCATTGATCCGACACTTTATCGAGGAATGATCGGTACCCTTCTGTATATCACAGCCAGTCGACCTGATCTTCAGTTTGCTATATGCATGTGTGCTCGGTATCAAACTAGGCCTACTGAGTTACACTTAGCTACTGTTAAACGTATCTTTCGGTATCTTAAAGGAACCATTAATCGGGGACTTTGGTATTCGAAGGACTCTTCGATTGCACTAATGTCATATGCAGATGCGGACCACGCGGGTTGTCAAGATACAAGGCGTAGCACGAGTGGAACTTTGCAACTACTAGGAGATCGACTAATCAGTTGGGCATCGAAAAGGCAGAAAAGCGTTGCAATTTCAAGTACGGAAGCAGAATACATAGCTATGTCTGGTTGCTGTGCTCAAATTCTTTGGATGAGATCGCAATTAACCGACTATGGTCTAGGTTTCAACAAAATTCCGATGTACTGTGACAACAAGAGTGCAATTGCCTTATGCTGCAACAATGTTCAATTCTCCCGGTCGAAGCATATTGACATTCGCTACCATTTCATCAAGGAACAAGTGGAAAATGGAGTGATCGAGCTTTACTTTGTCTGATCTGAGCATCGATTGGCGGATATTTTCACGAAGGCTTTAGATCGCGCTCGAATGGAATTTTTGGCCGACAAGCTAGGAATGAAAACTTTCACGCCTGAGACTCTAAAGGAACTGGCTAATGAAGCGAAAGAATTGTGATGGTTAACTATTCTCCGTATCCTTGGTGATCATTTGTATATATTGTTTATATTTTTATCCACAAAATCAAAATACAAAAATATAAAACCATATAAAAACCATAAAAATTGAAAAATTTAGAAAAATCCAAAAATATTTTTACTTTATTTTTCAAAGGCATGTCTTTTGGTACGATAATATTTACGGCCTTAGAAATGTCGATTAATATTGACACGACGCCATAAATAGAGTTCGTACAAAAGTTGTAAATATTTCATAAAACGGGAATTAATGTTCTCGGGCAAGGTTTACTTTAAAACCTTGTAAGGGATCAAGTTTACTTTATAACTTGGTCTAACACGGATATATGTACGCTTCAGTGCATATATTTGTTAAAACAAGAGAAGTCTTGTTTTTATGAAGCTATCATCTCTACGACCTCCCAAAGTCAGATCTTAAACCTTAATAGCTTGTTTAAGGGTTGTGATAGAGAGAAAGAATTCAATCTAACACTAGAGAAACTTTGCAAAGCAAAGTAACTAAACAAGATGCGGAATGTAATGTTTAGCACAAGAACAAATGTGATTCAAACGTGGAACTTTAATATATCAAAGATATACGAATACCCAAAGTGGTATTAGGGTTTACAAAACCTTAAAGTAATAATAATGAAAGACAAATGAGAAAGACACACTTTGCATGCTAACCTAGTGAGTCCTTTTATAGCCATAAGGACTCACGTACAAGATCACTACTAACAAACTATGGAAAGTATTAAGGAATAATAACTGAAACGCGTAAAAATCTATTCCATGTTTATCTTTGACAGCAGGGCCTTTGACTTCAGCAGGGGAACCAATCCCCCTGCCTTTGTTATTTAGCAGGGGGAACTTACTCTAGCAGGGGTACGAATAATCAACTAGCAGGGGAAACAAACTAAGCATAGATTTATTCCCAACAATCCTCCCCTAAACTTTTGCTTTCCCCTAAAGACAAGTTTCTGAATAAATACTAGTTGATGAGGATGCTTACAAACTATCTGGCCAAATCTGACTATGAACCATTCTTACCAGATCATAAGAAACAGGCTTTTTAGCATCTACAATTAGGTTAGCCTGTGCCAGTTTCTTCAAGGTGTCCTGAGAGAAGGGATAATACCTATGATTGAGCAAGTACACACTCACACCTTCCATCACTACCTCATAAACCCCAGAATTGGTAAACAGCTTCCAATACAATAAATCTCCTTTATTCACTGCATCAAATATGGGATCAAATAACTCATGCTCATACATCCTATGCATGCACTCCCAGATTACCCAATCCTTCTCCACACCATCCATGGTAGGAGGTTTTGCAGCAAACGTTTTCTTCAATATTTTCCACAGATCTTCTAAGTCTTCACTATCTAAAATTTGAAACATGACATCTAGACTTAGAAATGTCTGTGTTGTATTGTCAGATCTTGTAAGCTTCCACCAAGTCCTCCCTTTGTGTTCATAAACAGCATACTCTATGATAGCAAACTTCTTTCCAAGTTCACTAGGTGAAATATCATCATTTTCCTGCAGAATTAGCTGTTTATCAATCTCATCATTTGAAGGCCTTTGAGACTCTTTAGTAACTATGCCTACTTTCTCCATTCTCTTGAGTCTCTTTGCTGCTCTTTGTACATTAAGTACAGACTTCTCAAGTACTTCTGGAAAACTTCCACCTGCTTGATGTGATGCCCCTGCTTGTGATGATGCACCTGCTTGGGATGATGCACCTGCTTGTGTAGTTTCCAAAGTTGTCTCTCCAGCTTTTCTTTTCTTTGATTCTCTACCTTTCTGTAGCATTTCACTTTGTCTCCTAAGATACTCAGCTTCGTCAGGAGTGTTCATAGTCATCCAATCCTCCACATCATACAATTTTAGAACTGGTCTGACTGCTCTTTTTATGGCTTCAAAACTCATATCACTGAAGTCACCATCCTTCCACTTTCTATGTCTCTTAAGCAGAACTTTGTAGTGATCAAGTTGCCCTTTCTCTGAAGTTAGATACTTCTCACTCTGAATTTGAATTGCCCTTCTTTCCAGATACTTAGTTTGATATTTGTAAATAAGGCAAGTCAACTCATACCTGTCTTCCAAAGGAGCATTTTTCAACTCC
Source organism: Glebionis coronaria (assembly GCA_025667525.1). Lineage (NCBI taxonomy): Eukaryota > Viridiplantae > Streptophyta > Magnoliopsida > Asterales > Asteraceae > Glebionis > Glebionis coronaria. The sequence goes on along the minus strand of CM046882.1, from coordinate 420,675,998 downwards.
TTCTCCCATTGATCAAGAAACTCTCCAACATGAGGTACCCTGTCATCTAGTTCTCTACGCATAATCTCAACCTGCTTGAGCATATCTTTAGGCCTCATCTTCTCCATTCTTTGGTCCTGCATATCCATCTCCTCTTGTTGTAGCCTGAGAACTATTTGTGCATCATGTACTTCTTGAGCCCTTTGCTGTTCAGGAGTTAGATGCTTGTATTTTCTCTTGGGCTGTTGCACCATGATTCCTTTTCCTTTGTCTTTTGGATCCACTGCTGGTGCTGGTTTCGCTTTAGATGCAGGTTCTTTGATTGTAATCCCCTTCTGAACTGGTTGCTTTCTGTTCTTCCTAACAAATGTTTGAGTAATATTCTTAGCAGGGGATAAACTTACAGCAGTGGGATTAATAATGGCAGGGGAAACTTTTGAAGCAGGGGCTTCTTCTGGATTGCCCATGGTGAACAATGTTTGAGCAATATCTTTGGTTGCACTCCCCTTGTCACTTCCCTTATCAGCACTTCCTTTCTCCATCCCTTTCTGAGCACTTGTTATCTTTCCATGTTCCCCACCAGGATATGAATAATACTCAGTAGACCCTTCTGTGTGTGGAATTTCCTCCCCTTTGGAAGCATCCTCATCTGTTGAAAGAATCAGTCTGGGCTTTCTCCTCCCCTCAAGAGTAGCAAGTCTGGTTTCCAAGTGAGAGATAACCAGACCTTGCTTTTTGACATCTTGTACTAGTTGTGCATTCTGCCTTTTCAGACTCATACACATTTTCGTCAATTCCAAATTTGTCAAAGGTTTCATACTGCTCTCAATCCTAGAAGGGAATTTCTCCCCTTTTTGGATATCATGGAGTGGGGGAGAGGAATTATTGATGGTGTCACTATCCTGCTCACCCCTTGAGGATGAGACAGTAGTGGCAGCCAAACCCCCAGGTTGCTCCAAACTCTTGGAGACTCTCCTTTCTGCTGCTTGTGAAGATTCACCAGGCAAGGGAGACCTGGCAAACCTGGATTTTGAACGCCTTTCTTGTTGTGGATCAGCAGGTGGTAGGTTCTTTGCAGGGGAATCAGAAGGTTGATTTATGGCTGTTTGATTTTTGGCTTCTTCCCGTCTGATTTGGTCCATCATAATGGAAGTGAGTGGAATGTTTTTGCCAGAAAACAAAGGTGATGGTGCAAGTAGTGTGGTGAAGAGTTTGGTGGTGTGTTGGGTTGCTGAAAAATAGTTTTTGTGTTTAATGGGACCATGATCACTCATATTCAGCAGAATTTCTATAAACCTTGGATACATACAAAATTTTGAGGTGCTTGAAACATTTTTAACCATGCCTTTAAAAATCATTTGAGAAAAACAATACTTCCTCCCTGTTGCAAAGCAGATCAGGGCAGAAGCTATCTCACTACCAACCTCATTAAAAGCAGTGGTTTTTGGTGACAAACATTGCATAATTGTATGAATCAAATATTTCCAATGAGGGGCACACTGGCCTTTAGCAAACTTACATTTTTGATTTTCAGAAAGTTTGTACCCCAATTTAACAAGACCTGCAAAAATTTCAGCCTCAGAAAAGTTGGTTATTCCATCCTCATCATCAAGGAGAAGATTCTCCCTGATGGAGGCAAGTGTGATTACCTTGGAATGACCATCAACCGTGCTTTGAATTATAACCTCTCCATTCACTGTTTTGGTCATGGCTTTAGACCAGAACTGTTGAATGTGTGAGGTATAGATTCGAGGATTGATGAGAAGGGCCACTCTGAAGTACGAAGACTTTAGAAAGGCCACAGCATCAGTAAACTCGGCTGGTTCATCATGAAGCAAAGCGATTTGGTTATTATTAGGGGCAATTTTAAGAGTCATGATGAATTTTGAAAATAGTTTGAAGGTTTACAGAGGTGAGAGGTAAGTGGGATTAAGTCGAGGGAGAGAGATGGACCTGCTGGTAAAGGGAATTAAGTTTTTATAGGCGAATTGAAGAGCTGTGATTGGACCAAAATTTTCAAATTGCAAAAATATCAAAGATAAATCTTGATAAAAAATTAATTTATTTGAAATAGAAGGAAAAAATTACCAATCAGCGAAGAAAGCGCCTTAGATATCTTTTAAAAATAATAAAATATTCCCTAACCAAAATTTAAGCAAGCAGGCCCAACGGCTATGAACAGGGTAACGGTATTGTCGGTCAACGGTCAAACAGGGGAATGTTGTGAAAGCAGGGGAATAAAAGTAAAAGCAGGGGAAACTTTCCTAGGGGTATTGAACTAGTCATGGAGAGATTAATGCTAACTATCTCTGCTCTAATGCACACACTTGTATACACAAGATAGATACATAGAAACTCAAGAGTCCTCTATTCAGCAATGGTCCCAATACAAAAAGTTAATACATAAGTCCCCCTACACCAGGTTATCCCAAGAAAACATGCAAACCCCAGTCACCATCCCAACCTTGTCCCTTACCTATGGTCAGTCAGTCTTGGCAATGTGTGCCACAGTTCTGTATAGGAACAGCAAGCTGTTTTAATAGAGAAATGTAAGCACACACTACAGTGCCTCAAGGTTTCAGAGTTCTGACAAGCTTTGCAGCAAGTCATCATTATCCTGAACCCTCACTCACCAGTGGATATGATCTAAGATCATATATGAGTATCCTAAGGATACCCTGAGTCCTAAAGGTGTGACCTAACCTCCCCTGAAACATAGAGTATATACCTGATCCACCAATGAGAATAGTATGCACCATATGAACCTCTGCATTGTTAGTCTAAAACCACATAGAACCACTTTTGTAAAAAGAACACACCCAGCTTAAGAGAAAAATCCTCTTGGCAGGGGAATGAACCCCCAACAGGGGAATCAGTGTTAAAAAGCAGTGGAATGAAAGAGATGGACAAATGGACTAACAATTATACAACAACAATAGTGAAGTAACCCTGATTATACATGACAAAATAGACATCAGATTTTAAGGAGTAACCATTCCAATACCTGCAACCAGATACTGAAACCTCCCTACATCAAAAGCTTTTGTTAAAAGATCAGAAACATTAAGTTTTGTATCAATTTTCTCAGGGACAATCAGTCCTTTTTCAAAACAATCTCTGATAAAGTGATGTCTAATTTCAATGTGTTTGGTCTTGCTATGAAAAACAGGGTTCTTTATAATGCAAATAGTGCTGTTGTTGTCAATGAATATCTTGGTTTTAAGAAAGTTATACCCATAATCAAGCAATTGATTTTGCACCCAAAGAACTTGACCACAGCATGCAGCAGCTGCTACATACTCAGCTTCAGTTGTGGATGTTGCCATGATAGTCTGCTTCTTACATTGCCAAGATATAAGCCTTCTCCCCAAAAATTGGCATCCCCCTGTTGTAGACTTCCTATCATTGTTGTCACCAGCATAATCACTATCTGAATAGGATATCAGCTCAAATGGTGACTCCTTTGGATACCAGAGTCCTAAGGTAGGATGAAATTTTAGATACCTAAAAATCCTTTTCACAAAAAATAAGTGACACTCTGTTGGTGACACCTGGTATCTTGCACATAGGCAGACTGCAAACATGATGTCAGGTCTTGAAGTAGTGAGATACATAAGAGACCCAATCATAGACCTGTAATTCCTGACATCTATAGGCTTTCCAGGACCATCCTTGCCCCATGGATGATCCTTGGCCATTGGAGTGGACACCTTCTTTCCATCAGACATGCCAAACTTCTTTACAATCTCAGCCACATATTTGTCTTGTGAGATAAATATCCCATCTTTCCGCTGCTGAACATGTAACCCCAAAAAGAAGTTTAGTTCTCCCATGGCACTCATTTGGAATTTATCCTGCATCAATTTGGCAAACTCTTTGCTAAGCATAGAGTTAGTTGATCCAAAAATGATGTCATCCACATAGACTTGTACTAGCAGAAGGTCACCCTTTTGTTTCTTGGTAAACAGGGTCTGATCAATCTTCCCCCTGCTGAATCCATTGTCTAAGAGATATTTAGAGAGAGTACCATACCAGGCTCTGGGAGCTTGGTGAAGTCCATACATGGCCTTTTTCACTTTGTATTCTTTGTCAGGATGTTCTGGATCTTCAAACCCTGGAGGTTGCATAACATAGACTTCTTCATCAATGGTTCCATATAGGAAGGCACTTTTCACATCCATCTGGAAAACAGTGAAGTCCATGAATGAGGCATAAGCAAGAAATAATCTAATAGCTTCAATCCTGGCTACTGGAGCAAACACCTCTTCATAATCGATTCCTTCTTCCTGAGTATACCCTTGTGCCACTAATCTTGCTTTGTTCCTGACAACTATTCCCCTTTCATCCTTTTTGTTCCTGAGTACCCACTTTGTCCCAATAGGCCTTGCCCATTTGGGACAATCAACCAGAATCCAAACCTCTTGTATGTCAAATTGTAAGAGCTCCTCTTGCATGGCTTCAACCCAGCTTGGGTCATTTAAAGCCTGAAAAATCTTCTTTGGCTCTTCTTGTGACAAAAATGCAGTAAACAGACAACATTGCATGTTGTCATGATTGAACTTCATGGTGATATTAGCAATGAAGCTGTGCTCCTTTGCTGTATACCTTGTATGTCTGGGGGCTTCAGGATTGCCAATGATCTGAGAGATAGGATGATCCTTATTGATTCTGTAGGTAGGCTGCATGATGACTTCTGTTTCATCTTCTTCCAAATCAGAATTGATGGGGCTGTTTTGATTAGGAAAGAAGTCCTCAAAGGAACTCCCAAATGAGACAGCATGACCTAGAGATGGGTGTTGGTGAGCAGAATGAAGCTCTGAATAACTAAGACCTCCACTCCTGATGATTCTGCTTCCACTACTGGATATAATAGGACCATCATTTATGGGTGTAGATGATGAAATGAGTGGGGATTCTCTTTCTGCATCAATAGTCTCATTAGCATCATGATCCTTTGTGAAAGAGGAATCAATTGGTCTAGCAGGGGAATCCTGGATTCCACTGCTTTCAGCCATTCCACTGCCTTCAGCCATAGCAGGGGATGAGATTGGCTGTTCTTTTCCTAGAGAAGAATTATCTTCTTGAACATCAGCTTCAGTAGGAAACAATGAGGGTACATTCATGTACCTCAGGGGTGACTTCTCTGCACCAGTTGTTTCTTGAGTACCTTAAATGTTAGTGTTCTGCAAAACAACAGGTACATAATTCATGGACTTTGAAAGTACATCTATATCAAAGAACCAGTCAGGACCTGTTTGAACATCTTCAGGTTTGTCTTCAAGAAAGTTCACATGAAGATTTTCTGTGATCTTGCTTGTCTTCTTGTTGAAGACCCTATATCCCTTGCTGTTTAATGAATAACCCACAAAGTATCCATCATCACCCTTTTCACTGAATTTACCTAGATTATCAATAGTGTTCAAGATGATCACATGACATCCAAAGGGTCTGAAAAAGTCAATTAAAGGAGGTCTTCCATTGAACAGCTGATAAGGGGTCTTGTTGTGTGCCTTAATTACCAAGGCCCTGTTTTGTACATAACAAGCAGTGGATACAGCTTCAGCCCAAAAGATAACTGGAAGCTTGGAATCAGACAGCATAGTTCTTGCAGCTTCAATGAGTGTCCTATTCCTTCTTTCTGCCACTCCATTCTATTGAGGTGTTCTAGCAATGCTGAATTACCTCTTGATGCCTTTGTTTATGCAGAAAGAGTCCAGTTTCTGATTTCTGAATTCACCACCATTGTCTGATCTTATGGTAACTACCTTCATGCTTTTTGATAGTTCAGTTTGATTGATGAACCCAATGAGTACATCAGCTGTGTCACTCTTTTCAAATAGAAAGAATGTCCATGTAAACCTTGAAAAATCGTCAGGAATCACTAAGCAGTACCATTTCTTCATTATGCTTGCCACATAAGTAGGACCAAAAAGATCCATATGTAGTAGTTCCAATGGCTTGGTGGTGGACATACTTGTTTTTGATTTTCAAGATGCTCTGTGTTGCTTCCCTTTCAGACATGCTGCACAAGTATGTTCATTGGCAAAAGACTTGGAAGGAAGACCATGAACCAGATTATGCTTTACTAGTTTGTTCATGTTTTTGAAATTAAGATGACCAAGTCTTCTATGCCATTTCTTACATTCATCTGCTGAAGCTTTGGCAATGAAACATGTTTCATTGTCTTGGAGAGATATGTCCTTGAGATCAATTGTGTACATATTCTTCTGTCTTGGTGTTCTGAGTACAATAGGAGTGTCTTTTGGCAAGGCAAACTCCTTTCCTAATACCAAGCATTCAGTGTCAGTAAACAAGACAAAATTCTTGTTATCAGTCATCTGTGACACACTGAAGAGATTGTACTTGAGTTCTTTCACCAAGTACACATTGTCAAAGGTCATCCCATTAGTGACAATAGTTCCTTTTCCTGTTATAGTTCCATGCCCATCTCCAAAAGAAACACCATCATTGTCATGCAGGGGCACAAAGTTAGACAAGTAAGCTTTTTGTCTAGTCATACTTCTTGAGCATCCACTATCCCAATATGCTCTATCATCCCTTGTCTTCTTTGTCACCTGCAAAAAGAAAAACAAATTAGTTTTTTCTTGGGGACCCAAGCCATTACAGACTTGGATCTACCTCGTGTATCAATGTAGGATAGCTTATCAAAGACTAGAGATACACCATCAGATTGAGTACCCCTTTTGGGTGCCCAAACCCAATGAGCTGAGGCTTTCACAGCTTTTCCCCATCTTCCCATGTTCCTAGAATGTAAAACTTTTCTAGCAGGGGATGCCCCAGTTTTAGCAGGGGGAATCCCTATGCTTAGCAGAGGGAACCCACCTTTTGTTTTGGCCTCTATTCATGTGTTGGTTAGGTCTAGAGCTAGATCTATATGCAGTATAAGGTATTGGGGTAGTCACAGAAGTGTTGGTCTTTGGGTGAACATCATTCTCCTTCCTAAGGGCAGGAACAACATATTTATCAGTCACCCTATTTCTCAAGGCAGGGGCAACATACTTGGCAGGGGAAAAGGATTTTGCCCCTGCATTTAGAAGAATGGTTTTAGGTTGCATATCCTTTAAGGGATTTGCAGCCACCATCTCCATTGGTGCCTTACACTCTTGATAAGTGTGTTCAAAGCTGCCACATATGAAGCAGGGCTTGGTATTAATCACAAAGTCTTCTCCTAATTGATGAGACTTTTGGTCATTCCAATTTCTTTGATTACCTCTGACATTCCTGTACATACCAGCATATTTAATGGTAGACTTAGGGGAGCTACTTTTAGAGCTCGAATTTCTGCCAACAATTCCTTCTCTTGAAAATCTAACAGGGTTATCATTTTTTTTTAAACCAACCTGTTCCTTTTCAACATCCCTAATAACACTAGTTTTAACTAGAGACTCTTCTGTATCAAGATTATTAGGTATATAAGCACTCAAGTCAAACTCAATGTCATCCTGTTTTTCAAAACAAGGGAGACCAGTCTAGGACAAGTCTTTTCTAGGAGAAGGAGCATGGATGTTAGCAGGGGGTGGTGGTATGGTAGCATTCATATTTTTAATCCCAAACCCTGTTTTGTCCCTAGGAGATTGACCAATTTCAACTGCCTTGGTTAAATCTTTTGAAGCTTTTCTAAATTTTTCAACAGTCTCCTCATCTATCTTTTGGTTAGCTTTGAAAATTTCAAGTTCAGCAGTCAATACATTTATAGATTGGTTATTCTCCTTAGCATCTCTTTCTAGAATCATAATGTGATCCCTATAATCACTTTCTCTTTCCCGATACTCTCTTATGGTGGAATCTAACTGTTCTAAAGCACGTTTATAATTATCAAGATCATTATCACAATTGATATAGTCAGCTTTTACCTTTCTGATTTGATCATTCAAAGATTCAGTATTTTTCCTACAAGCTTTAGTACAGTATGAGTCATCATATACCTCATTGTCAGAGCTAGAACTTGACATAGCCATAAGTGCAAAATCTTCTTCCTTTTCCTCAGCAATCAAGGCTTGATTTCTTTCCACATTCTCTGTCATAGCACTCCAGTCCCATCCATTTGCTCCATCTATCCCCTGCATGGCTACCATGGCTTTAGCACCAGAATCATCATCTCTTGTTTCCTTTCTGTAGCTATTTCCAGTCTTAGGTCCTCTGCATTCCCTGGAAAAATGACCCTTCTTGCCACAATTGTAGCATTCAACTTTTGTTTTATCAAACCCAGCCACATCAGAGGGATTAATTGTGATCTTCTTCCCATACTTCTTGTAGAACCTGTTGGCTCTCATGCTGAGCAAAGCCATATTCCACTTGATATCCAACTCTTCTAACCCTTGCTTACTGATTTGACTTAGGTCTTCATGTAGCACAGTAGATCCTTGTGGCCCTTGAGATGCTATAAAAGCACACGCAGTATCAAGGCTGAATGTAGCTGGTCTTTCTTCATCATAGGAAGGTCCAGACCTGGTAGCAGGGGAATAAGTAGCAGGGGCTACTTCAATTCCACTGTTCTTGGAGATTCCACTGCTTTGTGATATGAATGCCATGTTGGCAGGGGAATCAATGATTCCACTTGAGTTGGTGGGAATTGTTCCTTTTGACTTCATCTCATTGACAACAGGTTCAAAAACCTTTAAGTTATTATATATGTCATCAATGTCTTTTTCGTCCAAGTCATCCTTATTCTGCCAAATTGCCTTATAGACAAACCATTCTTTCTGGAGGCTGTTAAGAAACCTAGTATTCACCTGCTCTTTTGATACCTCAATATCAAAGAATTCTAACTGGGCCACCATGTCTTGAAGCCTATTGTAAATAGCTCCAATTGATTCATCACCAATTGCTTTGAAAGAAGCAAAATCATTCAGCATTTGATTTTTCTTCTTCTTCTTTGTGGCTTCATTTCCTCCAAAGGTTTTGCCTATAGCTTCCCATAGATCCTTAGCTGTTTTGTATTTCCTGAATCTGAGTTGATGTCTATCAGGTAGGGCCAACAGCAATGAGCTGTGAGCCCTGACATTATGCCTTCTAGCCAGTATTTCCTTATCACACAGAGCAGCAGATTTCTTCTTGTCCTTACCTTTGGAACTTTCACCTTCCTCCTTGCCCTCTTCAACTGCCACCATTTTTTTGAATTGATCATCAAACTCTATGATCTCCCAAAGAACATAGTGTTCCATTTTCAGGTATTGTTGGATTCTGAATTCCCATAATTCAAAGTTTTCAGGATCCAACATGGGTAACTTGAGGTTATTGTGGTTGTTGCTGTTTGAGGATGAATCTGAAGACATGTTTGCTATGAGGATTTTGTTCTTGATTTAGACAAAGTTTCTCAACAAGCTCTGATACCACTTGTTGATCCCAAAGTCAGATCTTAAACCTTAATAGCTTGTTTAAGGGTTGTGATAGAGAGAAAGAATTCAATCTAACACTAGAGAAACTTTGCAAAGCAAAGTAACTAAACAAGATGCGGAATGTAATGTTTAGCACAAGAACAAATGTGATTCAAACGTTGAACTTTAATATATCAAAGATATACGAATACCCAAAGTGGTATTAAGGTTTACAAAACCTTAAAGTAATAATAATGAAAGACAAATGAGAAAGACACACTTTGCATGCTAACCTAGTGAGTCCTTTTATAGCAATAAGGACTCACGTACAAGATCACTACTAACAAACTATGGAAAGTATTAAGGAATAATAACTGAAACGCGTAAAAATCTATTCCATGTTTATCTTTGACAGCAGGGCCTTTGACTTCAGCAGGAGAACCAATCCCCCTGCCTTTGTTATTTAGCAGGGGGAACTTACTCTAGCAGGGGTACGAATAATCAACTAGCAGGGGAAACAAACTAAGCATAGATTTATTCCCAACAATCTACAATTGGTATCTACATACTCGACGATGCGACTACTCAACCGACGACTACAGCTCTTTTAATAGAACACGGGTCAACAATTGAGGGGGAGCAATTGTCAAGCATTCAGAATCTTCGATGCCAAACGTGCCAAGTTCACAAGTTGGTGTCAAGACTACAATATCAATCGTAAATGTGGTGTCAAGAGATGACTTCAGACGTGACGAGGCGGCCAACATTTGCCGACAAGAACCATTTGATCTTATCATATGATGTTCTCATCAATCAGGTCCAACCTTGTCAATTTATTCTAATATGGTAAATATGTGATCATGTTACAAATCGGTATCATATCTCATACATTTGGTATCATGAAGATAAAACGGACTTGCATTTTTCTTCCCAAAACCTTTGTTAAAACATCATTAATCAATTGATATTAAAAACATCGATTGGGTTAATATTTTTAATATGGGGGAGAAAATGTGATTTAATATGGGAAATTATCACAAATGGTTTGACTTAATGTGCTAGCTTATCCCGACATATGCGAAATGTTTTCGAATATCGTGTCATACGTTAAGGGGGAGCAAAACGGATTTGCATATCAAAATGGATTTTCATGGTGACATATACTTACCCAAAACCCATTTATTTCACGACGATGAAGATTGTGGTGACATAAGGATGGTAGGATAGGTTAAGTCCAATGATTCTTCTTAAACTAGAGGAATCTTCCCAAGGACATTCCATAGCTAGAAATAGTAGTCCTTAGGAAAGATGGAGACAGATTGTGAACGTAGATAAATCCGACCAAGTACTTAAGTTAGCACTGGAACAATCACAACAAGGTGCTAGTTATGACGTATTGGTAAGCATTGAAGGGGTTGAAGAATGAAAAAGAACTGTAAAGATAAAGGGTGTAAAGAAAGAAGCCCTCCTTACAACCTTAGGCAGAAACCGGGTCAACACATATGCTATTGAGATCATTTTAATGATGCTCGATATTGAAGATAGACATCATGGACCCAGTGATGCAATGCACAACCCATGCCATCTAACTCAGATATCTCTCAAAAGGTATTTGTTTTAATCACACGGAGATAACACATTATCTATTGATTTATTCACTCTGAAAAACTTGGTATGGAAAAGGTGGCACTCCTCTCCAGCCTCCGATCACTAAAATCCAAAGTGCACGATCGAGTCTAGAGCCATTTAAGATCATCAAATATCTCATTAGGACACACTTTCATTTTTCCTTGCTTCTTCACACACTATGAAAAGTAAGAAAGATCTTAAGAGTCCTACGCAAAATCTTCATGATCTTGCTTGAACATCCGAGTAATACGGAAGTATTTACAATGAAGATGGAAATCCTTCTTGAGCGAATATCAAAAAGCTCATGGTAGGTGACTTGTGCGATTCTTTATGAATCAAGCTTGTGATAACTGGAAAGCAACAGTGGTTTAATTCTTATCTGAATTTAAACACGTTCCAGGCCTCTACGCAATATCTTAGTGATATTTTCAGATTACCCAGAGTGATACCTTAGTGTTCACAGTGATGAGTGGAAATCCTTCTAGTGTTAACCTCAAACAGCACTTGGTAGGTAACTTGCAAGATTCAATATGAATCAAGCTCGTGACAACTGGAAAGCAACGATGGTGCTATTCTTTAATGAGTCAAACTTGTTCTAGGAATCAGAATTGACGGCTTCAATCATGCGGATAATTTAATCCATATGATTCACTCTTTAAGTTCGCAGTAAGCTTTGGACGGTCGAGTAAAGAGAATGGGTTTACCCGCGAAATCTTGTCAAGGAGATTTTTAATTAAATCTACCTGCCACAAGTACGATATTTAATATCGTCCAACGGTCTTCACCGATCGGAGGTAAAATGCTACCGAATTAGAATAAAATGTTCAAATCCATTTTGTTCGTGTCTACTTATGTTGCGGCATTTGAAGACGGTGGCGTTACGGAATCCAAGAAGAAGTCGTCGGGCCGCATGCTTATACTTTATGAACTTAATACCTCATCTAATTCAAGAAAGCCTAAAAGTTAAGTCTTCCGCTGTATCGAACTCTGAAGCTTTCAAGATTTACGAAGGTATAAGTATGTGGGAAATGGTGTCACGAAGAGGCAAAGATCACAAGTGATGGATGCACGAGATCAAGGCAAGAGATTAATGCTAAAGATTGATATCAAAGATCACATCAGTATGTTCATCAGAAAAGAAAAAGAAAAGAAAGACGAAGACTACGAGCACAAGACAAGCATAGTATGCTAGGTTTATTTTATTATTGTAACTTAGGTAACGCCCTTGTTTGGAGTGACCTCCCTTAGGGGGAGATTATTGGAATTACGTTTTACGTTTTAGAAAGGAACGGTCACTCCAACAATAGTTCATGTAATAGCTCGTAGTTTAGTTTACTTTCACTTATTAAACAAAGCCCAAACCGAGCCCATGAGATGTATGGGACGACGGCCAATTGTAAGCCCAAGCCCATCTCATGGGCTTTGGTATATAAACCCTCTCCTTAAATGGAGAGGCTGTGGTTTTGATTTCAATTTTACACAAAGTTAATCACTTTCTCTCTCTAAAGTGTGTGTGAAATCATCTATCTTTCTATCTCTTTCTCTCTCTAAAACATAAGTAAGATTTACATATCCTACATGCCCTTTAACTCTCTTAGTCTCTCCTTGGCTAACTCATCTTCACCATACTCTAATCTTTCTGGATCCTCTATAATCATTACACTGGATCCAGAGCTCTCATCATCATCACTACCATACTTTTCTTTCTCTGTGGTAGCCCAATCCTGCTCTTGCAGTTGTGCAGCCAAAGCTTGATCAAATTGTATATGGGTTGTATTCTTCTTTGGCACCTCAACTTCAACTAAAATGGATTTACCCTTATCTTGTGCTCCAATGGTTGGTAAAGTAGTTGTTGGTACCTGTGTTGTAACATCCCTAATGATAACTTGTGGTTGGGATATACCAATCATACTTGTGGGCTTGTCAACGCCTTCTTTGCTCTTGTCCGCGCTCAAACTTTGAACATCAGTGGCTGACTTTGTAACTTGTTCCAAGATCTCCCCAAATGATAGCTTCTTTAAAGTGATCAATGAGACATCAATAACAGGCTTCTCCTTCAAGCTAGTCAAAGCTTCAGCAACTTCCACCTATTTTGTACCAAAAGAACCACCTTCTTCTTCCTGTAAGCCCTTGTCACTCAAATTAAAAGGTTCTGTTGGTGCATCTTCCTCCCCTTTGTAAGAATCCTCCCCTGAAGAAAGGACTCTTGTCTGCCTCCTCCTAGCTTCGGCAGTCTCCAAAACAACTAGTCTCTCCCTCAGTTGCTTGAGTTCAAGACCCTGACCTGTGACAATCTGTACAAGGTCTGTATTTTGATTTTGCAAGCTAATGCAAACTGCCGTCAATTCCAAAATTGTATAAGGTTCCAATCTGCCCTTCTCCATGATGGGAATTTGACCTCCCAAAATAGATTCATGGGGCATAGATGGGGTCTTAATGATGTTGGGACTATCTTGACCTACATCTAAGCTAGAGCCAATAGTCCCAGCCCCACCCATTTCAGCGTTTGGAAAGAAAAATGTCAGCATCCAAAAATAAAAATAATTAAAAATAAAAAGGACCTTAACAAAGTAGTTAACCCTAGTGAAGATAACTCATAGACTGAAAATCACTATAGGGTGGCAAGCACTGTCCAATCATGCACACTTGCTTAGCAAGATAGACATAATTGTCCTCAAGTGTCCCTTGCTAACCAAAGTTCTTAACAATGAAGTTACCTCATATAAACCCTTTGTAACTTCCCAGGTAAGCCCAATAAAAATGTTCCTAAGTCTCCCAACCGACCAAATCCAATTCTAGGCCAAAAAGTCTTGGCAGCGTGCACAATATATCAACTTTGCATGCTACAGTGCCTCATGATTTAGAAAACTAACTCGTACTCACTAGTGGACACAATCTAGAATTATAATAAGAGTATTCTAAGAGTACCCAAAAATCCTAAAGGTTTCCTAAACCTCCCCTTAACCTATGATATATAGAGTTGCCAAATAAAAAGTATGAAATAAAAGTTTATGTCAAGACAGGAATGAAAACATTCAAACCATCATCCATAAACTTGAACCCATTCCTACCAGCCAAAATATCCATAAGCAACTCTATATCCATTTCTACAATGCTCATACTGCCTGCATGATTAGATCAAAAACCACAAAACTAACATATTGATGTCAGCGTCCATTTTAACACTTATCAACGTTAAAATAACCTTTGTCAGCGTTAGAAAAATAAAGTGGAAAACCTAATCTTGTACAAAGACTAATAACAGTACACATCCTGTACAAACTATACAATGACTTCAAAAACCACATTTAGGTGAGATGATCATTCCAATACTTGTTACCAAGTACTGAAACCTCCCAGCATCAAAAGGTTTAGTTAAAAGATCAGCCACATTTTCTTCTGAGTCCACCCTATCTGGATGTGTTAAACCTTTTTCAAAACAATCTCTTATAAAATGATGTCTAATTTCTATGTGGTTTGTTTTAGAGTGATGTACAAGATTCTTAATAATGCATAATGTACTGTTATTATCTACAAATATCTTGGTATGCATAAAATTATACCCATAATCCAACAGCTGTTTTTGTATCCATAGAACTTGTCCACAACAAGCAGCTACAACAACATATTCTTCTTCAGTTGTAGAGTTGGCCACCATTGTTTGTTTCTTGCATTGCCAAGATATCAATCTGCTCCCAAGAAATTGGCATCCACCAGTTGTATATTTCCTATCACACTTGTCACCTCCATAATCACTGTCTGAATAGCCAATAAGCTCCAACGGAGAATCTTGGATACCATAATCCCAAGGTGGGATAACACCTAAGGTATATAAAGATCCTTTTGACAGCATGAAGATGACACTCTTTGGGAGTCACCTGATGGCGTGCACATGCACACACAACAAACATGATGTCAGGTCCAGAGGCTGTAAGATACATCAATGAGTCAATCATTGATCTATAATACTTTACATCTACATCTTTTCCATCTCCAGTCTTTCCCCAAGGGTGTTCCCTATCCATGGGTATGCTATCCCGTTTTTCATGTGGAGAAAAACCAAACTTCTTCAAGATTTCTGCTACATATTTATCTTGAGAGATAAAGATACCATCGTCTTTCTGCTGGACTTGTAAACCCAGAAAGAAGTTCATCTCTCCCATTGCACTCATCTTGAACTTGTCTGTCATGAGCTTAGAAAAGTCTTCACTCATCTCTGGATTTGATAAACCAAAGATAATATCATCCACATAGACCTGAACAAGCAGAAAATACTTACCAATCTTCTTGGTAAATAAGGCTGGTCTATGGTGCCCCTCTTAAATCCATTTTCCACCAGATAGGTGGATAATGTACCATACCATGCTTTTGGGGCTTGATGAAGTCCATACATTGCCTTCTTGACTCTATACACTTAGTCTGGATGCTTTGAATCTTCAAAACCAAGAGGTTGCATTACATAAACCTCCTCTTCAATTGTGCCATATAGAAAAGCACTCTTCACATCCATCTGATAAACTGTGAAACCCATGCAAGAAGTATAGGCTAGGAAAATCCTTATTGCTTCAATCCTCGCAACAGGTGCAAAAACCTCTTCATAGTCTATTCCCTCTTCTTGTGTATAGCCTTGAGCAACTAAATGTGCCTTGTTTCTGACCACAATACCTCTTTCATCTTTCTTGTTTCTAAGAACCCAACGTGTCCCAATAGGTCGAACATACGTTGGATAGTCCACTAGTTCCCATACATCTTGAATAGCAAACTGGTGAAGCTCATCTTGCATTGCTTCCACCCAACTTGGTTCTTTGAGAGCATAAAAAATCTTCTTAGGTTCCTGTTGTGATGAAAAACAAGCAAACAAACATGCTTGTACAAGAGGGGTATCAACCTTCTTGTGGATATTGGCAATAAAAGCTCCTTGAGTCTGATGAGACCTTCTTGTTTGAACAGGAGACAAACATCACCAATGATTAGGGAAGGAGGATGATTTTTAATAGTAGTTGTAAGTCTTCCTTCTTCAATAAGCGTATTGTCTTCAATATCAGTCTCCATGTTGCCAATATTATCTTCATATCCACTTCCATCCTTACTAGAATGAACTTCTTGATGAAGTATGGAAGGTTCACATTGTTCAAAAGTATTGGAAGAGAGTAAATGGTCAAACGGGTTGTCAGCGTGTGAGCTATCAGCGCCTGAATTTAACCTGTCAACGTCGGATTTGCATTTGTCAGCGCTTGAAGATTCATGCACGTTTTCATCAACTGGCTTTTCTTGTGGACCTACTTCCTCCTTTTCAGTAGCAGCAGCAGCTTGTGCAAATCCATCAATCCATATAGGAATGGTAACATACTCAAGTATAGGGTCTGATTTGGCTGCATGTGATCCTTCTTCCTTGTCAACCTGTTTACCTGCAATTTCAACAATAGGTTCTTCCACAACATTTGAATCCTTTTTCACAATGTCTGGATTAGTAACAGGCAAATAATTCAAGGTTCTAGATAATAGCTCTAGATCAGAGAACCAATCTGGTCCACTCTCAGGATCACTAGGTTTACTTTCTAAAAACTTAACATGTACTTTTTCAAGAATACGTTTTTCTTTCTTATTGTAAACCCTCTATCCTTTGCTCTGCATTGAATAACCCATAAAGTAGCCTTCATCACCTTTCGCACTAAACTTTCCTAAGGCATCACTAGTATTTAAAATCACTACATGACATCCAAAGGGTTTAAGAAAACCTATATTGGGTTTCCTATTCCAAAATAGCTCATAAGGTGTCTTATTATGGATTTTGTTAATCAATGCTCTATTCTGAACAGAGCAGACTGTATTCACAGCCTCAACCCAAAAAGTAATTGGAAAATTAGCACCAACCAACATTTTCCTAGCTGCTTCTATGAGTGTTCTATTCTTCCTTTCAGCCACCCCATTCTGCTATGGGTTCTAGCTATGCTAAACTCCCTAGTAATCACTTTATTAACACAAAAGGCATCTAACAACGTGTTTCTAAACTCACCACCATTATCACTTCTAAGTATTTTAACCTCATTCCCTGTCTTTTTCTCAATTTGGGTAATAAAGTTAATCAAAGTAGTGGCAGTGTCACTTTTTAAGGCCAAAAATAAAGTCCAAGTAAATCTAGAAAAATCATCAGTTATAACAAAACAAAAAGATTTACCATTCAAACTTTCAATATTAGTTGGGCCAAATAAGTCCATATGTAGAAAGTGAAGTGGTTTAGAACTAGAATGAACAAGTTTAGATTTAAATGAGACTTTGTGCTGTTTGCCTTTAAGACATGCAACACAAGAATGATCATTGTGTAAAGCTTTTGAGGGCAACCAATTAAATAAATCATGTCTCACAAGTCTATTGATATTCTTAAAGTTTATGTGCCCTAACCTTCTGTGCCATAGACTAATTTCATCTACTGAAGCTTTAGGATAAAGACATGACAAATTGTTGTTCATCCTAATTCCATTAAGATTAACATTATAAATGTCCTTATGCCTAGGTGTGCTATAATCAATAAACTTCTCATCAGGCATCTTAAAATCTTTGCTTAACACCAAGCATTCAGTATCAGTGAAAAGAACCTTATTCTTGTTATCACACACGTGTGATACAGTAAACAAATTATAGTCAAGTTCTTTGACCAGAAATACGTTTTCAAAACATAAATTATTGGTGATAAGAGTGCCTTTGCCTGAAATAGTGTTGTATCCTCCTCCAAAGTACACTTTGTCACCATCTTTAATGGGGGTAAACTTAGTCAAATAATCTTCCTTCCCCGTCATGTGCCTAGAGCATCCACTGTCCCAATATCCCTAATCATTGACCTGTTTTTGAATGCCCTACACATAAAGAAAACAAATTAGTTTTCTTTGGGAACCCAAGCCTGAACAGACTTGGATTCATTTAGTTGTTCAACAAGAACATATTTAGTCCTTATTACAACCCCTTGTGCATCCCTTTGTGGCCTGAACACCCAGTTTACCCTAATTGGTTTAGTCATGACCTTTGAGATATAATGAAATCTGTTACAGGTCATAGAAATCCCATCAGAATTAGGGTTTTGGTCTTGTTTAGGTCTCCAAGTCAAACTAGTGTAGCTTTAGACCCCTTTCCCTTAGGCTGTAAGTACCTATTATTACTTGGTCTAACATAAGAACCAACACCAGCTTGTTGTGGCATTTTCATACCATACCTAGAGCTGTCAGCGTTGGAATTGTTCCTGTCAACGTTAAATTTGTTCTTGTCAGTGCTGAATTTGTACTTGTCAGCAACCAAATTAGAGTTTGCTACAGGAATCCATTGTCTGTTAGACCAGGTGTTCGTGTTTTGAAAGGGTCTTTGTCCATGAGTATTTGTCCCTTTAGTAAAGAAGGGAGCTGGTCTAGTGACTTGTGGACTTGGTTGGACATAAGGTCTGGGTTTGACCATGGTTGACCTATTTTCAGCGTTGACTTTTGAGGCACTGACACATTTATAGGCCAAGTGAGAAAAACTCCCACATGTATAACAAGCTTTTCTAAACATAACCTTAGGTCTAGATTATTGAAAGAACCCTGTCCTATTAACACTAGCTTGGCTTTGTGGTGACCTAGGTTTTCTATACATTTTATCATATTTAACACTACGTTTCCTTTTAACAGATGAGCCAAGGTCAACAGCTTTTCCAGTTGTAGGGTTGGTCACAGTTATAGGTGTAGGCTCAAGTGGACTCTCACTAAGCATTCCACCCTTAACAAAGAGAAAAGGGTTGTCTGCTTTCCACTTCTCAAGGTCAGTCACCTTTTGTTTATATTCCTCAACTGGGGTGAGCACTCTAGGTGGAGAAATAAATTCCTCTTCTTGGAATTCTAGAATACCAGTCCAAGAGAGATACTTTCTCTGAACACCATAAAAGTTCCCAGTAGGTGGAAGAACAACAACATATTCATTCATCCCAATCCCATACATATCCCTAGGGTTTCTTTGTTCACTAACACATTTTCCTAGGGTTTGGCTGGCTTTATCAAAATTTTAATTTTAAGCCCTACATTATAACACCCCATTTTGATAAATGGAATGTCACGCGTGATTATGGCGTGCCATCAAAGCATACAAGGATAAATGTCTAAACATCACATGACCATAAAAGGAAATACCGGAATCAAACATCAGTAGTCCAAAAGTAGAACTCATCACACACAAACATAACTACTGTAAATGAAAGGACTAAACAATGTCCATGGAAAGAGTATCAAAGTATAGATAAATGCATAAAGTAAAGAAGGCTAGAAAGCTTCCAGTCCATATGCACGTACGCTTAAAGTATACGAGCGTCCCTGTTTACCTGCCGTTTTGGGAACATGAAAAGGAAAACGGCTGAGCAATACGCTTAATGCACGGATGTACAAGTAAAGCATGAATAATATAAGCATATAAGCATGAAACATCGAAAGAAACTAAGTCCTGGATAACCCAGTTATATCTTATTAAAACTGGTTTAAGTTTGAAAAGCCTTATGTTTATCTTGTGAAAACTGTTTAACATATTTTACCATTAGCCAATATAGGTCATGAAAATCAACGTGCTTGAATACTTGGAGGGGTGACCTCGTCATGCAAATTAGAGGGGCTGCCTCTAATTTAATATACTGGTTTTGGGTAGGAGGGATCAGCTCCTTGTGAAGGATGGAAGGCACACACCATATTCACACTGAGTAATTTGCTGAAAACATGTAACTAGGATGCACCCATACGCCCCACATGATAATAATAATAATAATATGGCCAAAAGCTGAAGGGACGCCACAAGCAATCACTCCACCTTGGGAAAGTCATAACACCAGTGCCTATAGTGTTATGGTTATGGTACCTCCATAACTAGGTGAAACTGGTCATGCATGTATATGGCTTTAAGTATTCTAATTAAACATAAGCAATCAAAACATATAAAACATATACTAGGGAAAACAGTTGGCTGCATACGGGGAATCCTAATAAGGAAACAATGTCGATACTGAAAGGACGGAGAATTCGTACCTTCTGTCCAGTGAACGAAGAAGACGAATGGAAGAGAGTCCTACTTCGGTATCACTAATGCTACATAAATACATACGTGTATAAGTATCTGATTACTGAATACGTAACTGGTTTTATAACATGTCTTAGCTTGTTTTATATGTTCATGTCATGTTTTACTGTTTTAAGCTTTATACTGTGTTTATCGTATATTCTGTCTATTCTGATTAAGTATTACTTATATTTCATGTATTATTATACTTGTTGCGTAAAAATAAATAACTTTCTAAAAATAGCAGGTTTCCTAAAATATAAAGTTTCCAAAAATAGAAAGTTACCAAAAATAGAAAGTTTCCAAAAATAGAAAGTTTCCAAAAATAGCATTACTGCTTAAAATAGACAAGTTTCTAAAAATAGAAAGTTTCCATAAATAGATTAGCTGCCTTAAATAAATAAGTTTCTAAAAATAGAAAGTTTCCATAAATAGATATAAGCTGGTTAATTAAGCTAATTATATAAGCTTAAGTGTTTTCTGATTATTATTCTAAGTCATGTGATTATATAGTATAGTTTATTAATTATTACATGTAAATTTAATAAACTATAGGTTAAAGTATTTAATTAAATATAACATGATTTTAATTAAATAAAGGTAAAATACTTAGGTTAAAACATGTATTATTAACTATTAATAATATAACCTAAGTCATGTAAATTAATTAATTATAGTCATGGTTTTTTATAATTAATTAATTATAAAGTCTAATTAAATAATAAATACTTAGGTTAAAATTCATGAATTACTAATTAAATTTATAACCTAAGTCATGTAAATTAAATTAATCATGTCATGCTTTTAATTAATTTAATTTAAGTCTTAAAAAAATAACATAACTTGTAAAAATCATAAACCTTGAAAAAAAATGATTCATGAACCGGACCCGTGACTAAAACCCATGAACCGGACCCGTAACCATCACCATACCCCGACCTAAATCGGGTTTCCCCTTGCCCTTGCTGCTGCCGTGAAACCACCACCACCATACCGAGACCATATGGTCTCGGTGGTGTGATATAAGCCAAGCCGAGACCCCTATGGGGCTCGGTTAGGCGTCGGATACAACACAAACACCCCTAAACCCTTGATTTGATTTAACCCATGATTATTAACATGTTTAAAATACTTGTTTTTAATTAGTTAATTAAAAACATCATGATTTTATGTGATTCAATAAATCAAAACATAAAAAGAAAAAGGTTAAAGGTTATACCGAATACGTGAATCGAATAAGGATGAACACACACGAATCTTTGCAATAATTCCAAGATCAAAATCAAACCGAATCACCCTTGTGGTGTTCTTGAAACCAGCGGCCAAAAGAGGACAAGAAGGAAGAATTAAGGTTTTTAATTATTTTCTAGATTTGTGATAAATGAAACATGTTTTTCCCTTAATCCCCTAGTTAGTAAAAATTACATGGGCCAAGCCCATGTTTCTTATGTATGCCGCGAGTAGGGGACCCCACATGGGGTAACCCGTACCTTTTCCGTGTCTAAAATTATTAGTGTGTTCTCGTGTTCGTAAATTACGCTTTTAAATTAGTTATCGATCATTACTTAATATATTCATTCGTGTTCGTAATAAATATATATACATACGTAATATTAGCTCATGATTAATTTACGTTCATGATTCATGTTTGTATGTTCGTGATTATAATTATTATTGGAATAATTATCGTGTCTTCATACGTAATAAATACTTATCGTGTTATAACACGTACGTAATACTTGTAATTCTTGTTCACGAAACATACACGTGCTATAAAAGGAAAGTTTTAATCATGTACGTACGATCTTAAGGGTACTATTCATGGTAAAATCATGCGGGTTTTACATACATTATCTTTATCCTTAATGGCCTCATCCAGCTTAAGTTGTACTTCTTCTCTAGATCTCATCAGATATAATCGTCCCAATCACCCGTCCATTCCAACGCACATGACCTCAACATGTCTTCCAATGTCTGAATCGTTCGCTCCGACTGCCCGTCTATTTGAGGATTAAAAGCCGTGCTAAGCTTAAGTTGTGTACCTCAAGATTTATGCAGACTCTTCCAAAATCGCGAAGTGAATCGAGGATCTATGTTAGAGACGATGCTGGATGGAGCACCGTGGAGTCTCATGATCTCTCTTCTATAAGTATCAGCGAGTTTACTGACCGAATCTTCCTTGCGGATCGGTAAGAAATGAGCTGATTTGGTAAGTCGATCTACGATAACCCAAATTGCATCGTGCTTCCTCTTGGTTGGCGGAAGACCAGTAACAAAATCCATGGTGATTTTGTCCCACTTCCACTCTGGAATATCTAACGGTTGAAGGAGATCGCCAGATCGCTGATGCTCGATCTTAACCTGCTGGCAGGTAAGACATTTGGAGACGTAAATGGCAACATCCTGTTTCATACCACTCCACCAAAAGTACTGCTTGATGTCATGGTACATCTTAGTCGAACCAGGATGTATAGAGAATGGGGAGCTATGAGCTTCAGCTAACAAGGCTTCCCGGAGTTCTTGATCATCAGGAACACAAAGTCTCGTGCCCTGCCATAAGATACCATCTGCATCTACTCTGAATTCTGTCTGCTTCTCCAAATTCTAAATTATCGCACAGATTTCTCCATCATCTTTCTGAGCTTCCTTGATCTTAGAGAGTAACTCGGGTTCTACTCTAAGATTAGCCCAGTAACCGTGCTGTCCACGTACCATAATTTCTATGTCTAGTCGCTCCAAGTCTCTGATGATTTCTTCCTCAATCTCAATGCCGTTGATCATTCCGGACTTTCTGCTAAGTGCATCTGCTACTACATTCGCCTTGACGGGATGATACTGCAGATTAATGTCATAATCCTTCAACAGCTCTAACCATCTCCTCTGTCTCATGTTCAATTCACGCTGAGTGAAGATATACTTCAAGCTCTTGTGGTCCGTGAAAATGTCACATGATTATCCATATAAATAGTGCCTCCATATATTCAATGCAAACACGACTGCAGTAAGTTCCAAGTCATGCGTAGGGTAATTTTCCTCATAAGGCTTAAGCTGTCGTAAAGCGTACGCGATTACTTTCCCATGTTGTATGAGAACACAGCCAAGTCCCTTCCCCGATGCATCACTGTAGATTTGAAATCCACCTGTACCAGATGGGAGAGTAAGAATAGGTGCAGATGAATTTCTCCCTTTTCCGCATCAGTTTGGTCAATGGTAGTGCTAGGCGGGAAAAGTTCTCCACGAACCTACGGTAATAGCCAGCTAAGCCTAAGAAACTACGAACTTCAGCCGCAGATGTCGGCCGTGGCCACTTAGTAATAGCCTCAACCTTCGCTGGATCCATAGTGATTCCTTCTGCTGATACAATGTGGCCTAAGAATGCCACCTTGTCTAACCAGAACTCACACTTGGAGAATTTAGCATACAGCTGCTTCTGGTGAAGAATCTGTAGTATTGTACGAAGATGGTCTTTGTGTTCCTCCTTGAACTTTGAGAAAATCAGGATGTCATCGATGAAGATAATGACGAACTTGTCCAAAAATTCATGGAAGATTATGTTCATCAAATCCATGAACACTGCTGGAGCATTGATCAGGCCGAATGGCATGACTACAAATTCGTAGTGGCCATAGCGTGTATGGAAAGCAGTCTTGGCGATGTCTTGCTCCTTAACCTGTAGCTGATGGTAGCCTGACCAGAGATCAATCTTGGAGAAGTGCTTGGCCCCTTGGAGTTGGTCAAACAGATCGTCTATACGTGGCAGTGGATACCTATTCCTGATAGTAATCTTGTTGAGCTCGCGATAGTCTATGCAAAGACGCATACTGCCATCCTTCTTCTTAACGAGTAAGACCGGTGCGCCCCATGGAGATGCACTCGGTCGAATGAAACCTCGTTCTAGAAGTTCTTGCAGTTGATCCTTCAGCTCCATTAACTCTATGGGAGCCATGCGATAAAGAGACTTTGAAATCGGCTCAGCTCCTGGAATGAGCTCGATATTAAATTCCACTTCACGTGCAGGTGGTATGCCCGGAAGTTCTTCTGGAAATACATCTTGAAATTCTGACACTATCGGCTGATCCTGGATTGATGGGGATTCAGCATCCATGTCATGAATCGTAGCTAGATAACCCTCGCAGCCATGTGACAGTAGTGCACGTGCTTGCAGCGTAGATATGATTTGTACAGACCTGTCGGGTACGGACCTGTTATGAATGTACTCTGGTGCATTAACATCACCGAAGATGACTCGATATGAATGGCAGTCTATGGTAGCATGATGCTTGGATAGCCGATCCATGCCCAAAATCATGTCAAAGTCATTCATGTCCAACGGAAATGCGTAAACAGGACGTACCTTCTCGTTAATTTCTAGGGGAAGGCTCTTGTACACATGGGTTAAAAGTACAAAGTCTCTCAAAGGCGTGGAAATACTGAGTCTATTCCATAGTGGCACGGGGAGTATCCTAACATTCTTGGCATAAGCAGTAGAAATGACCGAGTGAGTAGCACCCGTATCAAACATAACACATGCAGCTTGACCATACATATACAAGATTCCAGTGATGGTACCTATAGACTTCATCTCGCCCTTGTGGCAGTCCTTCATGCGATGGCCAGGAAGACCACACTTGAAGCATGCGTCACTGTCGCGGCGACATGGCCCAGGGTGCCTACAATGGAAAGTAGAGCAAAGAGGATGAGTATATCCTCCAGCAGGTGTCCTGACTGGCTGAGAACCTGATAAGATATTATACATGAGACATGATAATAGGGTACAAAGGACAATGCGGATAATCGTAAGATTGAATACCAGTAATAGCTGGACAGCTAGGCTGTGAACCTCTCTGGTTCTGGTCCCTACCGTTTCTATGGTTCCTGGTAGAAGATTTGCTAATGTGTCAGAATTATGAGTTATAACATGAAATCGTAAGAAAATGCGTAAGTATAAGGACCCGCTGCCGTTGGAGTGTCCAGCGTTGTTACGATAACTATCATTACCTCCACGCCTATCCGTAGAAGAACGGTCGTTAGTCTGACCGTTTCCCTTGGGCTGATTAGGCTGCTGCTGAGTATCCGGCTGAGACCGGTCCCCAGTATTCTGCCTAGAAGATACAATTTAAAGAGATGAAAAAAAATTGACATATACTGAAAGAATACGGATTGGTCACCGCTTGAATACGAATGTTTACCTCTTCTCGGGTCTCTCTGCTTCCCCGAACTCATCTCTCTCCTGCAGCATCTCCAGCTTACGTGCTGCATCGGCCACTTGTGCTACCGTGTTGAACGTAGCACACACCAAGTTGTTTGTGACCGATTTGCGAAGAGCCCACCTAAAGTGGTGTGCCTGCTCTTCAGAAGTACCTGTCGCTGCACCAAGGAAACCAGCTAAGTGAAGAAAGCGCTGCATGAACTCGTTGCTATTCTCCCCAGCTCTCTGTCGGATCCCATGGTACTCCCTCTTCAGCTTGTCTTGCTTAGCCTTGGGAAAGAACTGCTCCATCACCCTATCTTTGAACTGAGCCCATGTCAAACCAACTACCCAATTATCACCTCTCTTAGACTGCTTAAATGCTAACCACCAATTTAACACATCGCCTTCGAGCCGGTAACATGCCAACCTCGCCTTGAAGACGGGGTCACAACCCATAGCATCGAAGATCTTCTCGATGTGAGCCAACCAGCTTTCAGCTTCACTGGGGTTATCTGTTCTCTCGAACGCTCGAGGACGGAGCTTGTTGAATCTCTCCAGCTATGTAGCCAATGTCACTGGAGGAGGAGGAGGAGGTGCTGTGTGATGCTGCTGATTGTTGGCAGCCTGAACCTCAGCCCTGATGTCGTTCCTCAGTTGAGGAAGCAAAGCTTGCATTGTAGCTTGGATTGATGCGTTGAGTTGTTTCTGCTCGCGTGTGAGAACCATCTGACAGTATAACATAAAATACATGATTAAAGTGATCAAAACATAAAATATATACATGAAAAAAATTTATACCAATAAATCATGAGAAAAATTTTATGTAGGAATACTAGTACATGAATGCATGATGCAGTTTTATGAAAACTTTTGTATGCTCGAGAGTGAACGCCTATGGTCAGTTCACCCAAAATAAAAGACATGGCGAGGGGACGCCTATGGGTCGGTCCCAAATTTAAAAGTTTCGATAAAACACATGCGACTAAATAGGGACAGTCCTGTACCAACCACTACTTAGTCATAAACCTGCGACAATCACATATATATGTATGCATGAAAAAGATGAATGCGTGAAAACCAACTGTCAGTTCTAGGAAGATCATAGTGACTACACACTAATCACAGGTCATGTTTTGAGAGCCTAAAGGTCGAAGCCTTGGCTCTGATACCATAACTGTAACACCCCATTTTGATAAATGGAATGTCACGCGTGATTATGGCGTGTCATCAAAGCATACAAGGATAAATGTCTAAACATTACATGACCATAAAAGGAAATACCGAAATCAAACATCGGTAGTCCAAAAGTAGAACTCATCACACACAAACATAAGTACTGTAAATGAAAGGACTAAATAATGTCCATGGAAAGAGCATAAAAGTATAGATAAATGCATAAAGTAAAGAAGGCTATAAAGCTTCCAGTCCATATGCACGTACGCTTAAGGTCTACGAGCGACCCTGAGCACCTGCCGTTTTGGGAACATGAAAAGGAAAACGGCTGAGCAATACGCTTAGTGCACAAATGCACAAGTAAAGCATGAATAATATAAGCATATAAGCATGAAACAGCGGAAGAAACTAAGTCCTGGATAACCCGGTTATATCTTAGTAAAACTGGTTTTATAGTTTGAAAATCCTTATATTTATCTTGTGAAAACTGTTTAACATGTTTTACCATTAGCCAATATAGGTCATGAAAATCAACGTGCATAAATACTTGGAGGGGTGACCTCGTCATGCAAATTAGAGGGGTTGCCTCTAATTTAATATACTGGTTTTGGGTAGGAGGGATCAGCTCCTTGTGAAGGATGCAAGGCACACACCACATTCACACTAAGTAATCTGCTAAAAACATGTAACTAGGATGCACCCATACGCCCCACATGATAATAATGATATGGCCAAAAGCTGAAGGGACGCCATGAGCAATCACTCCACCGTGGGGAAGGCATAACACCAGTGCCTCTAGTGTTATGGTTATGGTACCTCCATAACTCGGTGAAACTGGTCATGCATGTATATGGCTTTAGGTATACTAATTAAACATAATCAATCAAAAAACATATAAAACATATACTAGGGAAAACAGTTGGCTGCATACGGGGAATCCTAATAAGGAAAGAATGTCCATACTGAAAGGACAGAGAATCCGTACCTTGTGTCCAGTGAACGAAGAAGACGAACGGAAGAGAGTCCTACTTCGGTATCACTAATGTGACAATCCGTCAATTTATGGTTTATATTTTATTCTCAAATATTATTTAAAAACATTATTATAATGTTATATTATGAACTCACTTATTTTTGGGAAGTAATTTGGATTTACGTCTTGAAGTAGCATCGACTACGTTTAATCCGGAGGATTCTACGTTACGTGCTCACGTTTACATACACCGTCTTTGGTGACAGTCCGACATTCAGAAAATAAATTTATCCGTGAATATTATTTTGGAGTTTTAAATTTGTGTTGGTTCATAAACTCACAAATTTACGAGAAGCGATTAGAACTTACGATTTTAATTTAACGTCTTTTACGACTAAACCGGAAACCTTAGGATTACGTATTTACGTTTTCGAACTCCGCTTTTGATGAGACAATTTTTATTAGATTCTTTTTGTGCCGTTGATTCATAATTTATAAAAATGTTTTTCGTAAAACGACCCGAGGGCACGCAAATCGAGGAAACTAGAATCGAGGAGTACCCGTAAATAAATGTGGATGAGACAAGTGGGACACTTGTCCCACCCCCACTCAAAACCGGCTACAACACAACACCTCAACACTTGATGTGTCAAAGTATTAGCTTAATACTTACACATGTAAGCTAAAGCTTACATTGTAAGCCACCAACATCAAAACCACTAAACACATTCCATTAGCTCCATTATTCACATGCAAAACAACACACACATCTCTCTAGCCACTTTTGGTCGTCCACTTCCACCACCACCACCACCATGTTCATCAAATTTTCTACCCTAAATATTATGTTTAACTTGCATAAGATTGAAACCTATTGAAGACTTGTTGATTGGAGGTGATTTTAACAAATAGCAAGGAGTTTTCTATGGAGTCAAGGGCTGATTATCATCAAGGTGTTCATGTAGATGGGTGGTCTTGAAGATGATATTGGTTTATGACAAGTCTTGCCATCAAAATCCAAGCCTTGATGAAAAACTACACAACCTTGGTGGTATAAAGATTGTTCTCCTCATCCTCTTGTTATTTTTGATTATGTAATCTTGTATTTCTTTCATTTATGTTTATGTATATGATGATGAATGATGATTAAAAATATGGTGTGGGGATTTGGTGTTGATAAACATGCTTAAAAAGATGAAAAACTATAAGAAACAAGGTTAAAATCTTGCTTAATTTAGATGGCTGTATAAAACAGTAAAGAATCATATGGTAAACTGATAAAATGACTTTAATAGATTGATATACAGTAAGCCATGAGTCTTGTACACATGTGAGAGTTGGCCATTCAATGGAATCATTGTAATGAGTGAGATATGATCAAAACAAGTTTAGAGTACAAATCTGAGTTTACTGTTTTGAACGATTTTTAGAAAATACTTAGAGGATGATTCAACAGTAGCTATAAAAGAGTTAAATAGAGCACATGTCATGTAGTTTATGTCATAAAAATTTGAGCTTCTATCTCCATATAGAACTGTAGATATGGCAGTTTTGGTGAACATGAAAATAAAAATCAGATTTTTGGAAATTAAAGTATAATAGTATTATATAAGCACTCAACTAAAACTAGTATAAAATGTGAATTAAAACCCACTAACTTATATAATACATTTATAT
This sequence comes from Glebionis coronaria, assembly GCA_025667525.1. Classification (NCBI taxonomy): domain Eukaryota; kingdom Viridiplantae; phylum Streptophyta; class Magnoliopsida; order Asterales; family Asteraceae; genus Glebionis; species Glebionis coronaria. The sequence goes on along the minus strand of CM046882.1, from coordinate 420,646,978 downwards.
AAATATGTATAATGATAAATAAATGATACATTTTATAAAAATGGTAACTTGATAAGTTTTATAAGTTATAAAACTATAAACATGATTTTTACGACTTTTTCGGCTATTAACGTAAAATTAACGTTTTTCACCAACTAAAACTTAGACGATCAAACCCGTCTAATGTAAAGTTTTTAAAACTCATATACTGATATATAAACATATATAACAAGTAAAAACCGATAAAACCCTAACTATACAACATACGGACATTAACGGGCTAAGTTAACGTTATTGGATTAATAATACAACAAAATGGACTAAAACACTTATAAACTTATTTATTGGGATTAACCAATTTGGGCCCAACATGTAAAGTATAAATGCTGATAATATAAGTATGAAATGGATTAATACAAGTTAATGAACTTATAATAGGCTTATTGGACCTAAAACACGTAAATAGGTAAATACTAGTAAACTAGTAGAAAGTTACCAATACATAAACACTAAAACGAGTAAATGAGAATATGTAAACCCACTTGATCATCATATATGTAAAATCATCATATATATACATAATTGTTATTTTTATAAAGTCATTGGACAAGAGTCTAAGACGAGTATTATTTGTCTAGGTTTCCGTGATTGGAGCACGTACCGTACATCCGAATTGCCGATAACCCGCCTTCCCACATCAACGTGAGTTCATAGCCTCGCACTATTTTAAATGTTTTTATGAAATGTTTTATAAACCCGCGAGGGAGATAACATGTTATTTTTTATGAAATAGGACAACATTTGTCCCGATTGTTTGTTTATTGATTTGGACCCGAATGATTGTATGACCCTATGAATGATTAAATGACCCGATAAATGAAATAAAATGGATTATTAAAGTTAGGTTATGTCACTAAAAGTCCCATTAGCATGAATTGTGAACTACCGGGATTTGGTAGACGCTTATGCATATAATAGTACTATTTGGGGACGATCACCCCAGTTCGCGCCTTGACGGTTGATCCCCGTCGTGCCACATTGATTGGTAAGCGAATTTATGTATGAGAAGATTTACATAGCGTGACCTTTGTGACGACACGCTAATTTAGATGGGCAAATGAGTTTTGGGCTAGCTACCCGTTGTTTGGTTTAATAAGGTAACAATGTCATGCGGCTTATAATAATCCAGTTAACGAAATACTACTATACGCACCGAATTACGATGTATTGCCTGACTAGCAATACGGGGTCATACTATTGATATTATGTTCGTGTTTTGGTTTTATATAACCATATTCATATAACGGTTTTTATTTAATCTATACAACGTTGCAAAACGTATTGTATGATGTTTTTACGACATTGGCTCGTATAATGATTTTTAAGGCAAATGCCTATATTATGATTTTCGATAAGGATTTGTATAAAAAATGACTTTGGCTATTTTACGGCCTATTACAATGATTTATACGAAATGATTTTTGGTAATAATTTTATACCAAAGTTATATTGATAGAATTTATTAAACTCTATGAATTCACTCGGCGTTATCGCTGACCTTTTCTTTTAACATGTCTTATCTCAGGTACTTGAAGGTAATTCTCGGGAAGACAACAAGAATTCATGGCCCGCACCTAAATACTTATTTCCATTCAAACACTTTGTAAAACTTTGTATGAAATAATATGACTTGGGACCTATGTAACTTTGATATTTATGAATGGAAATGCTTTATTAATAAACGACGCGATTTTTATGCGTTGTCTATGATGTGAGTAATGTGCTATCCCGTAACACCAACGAGTCTTCCGCTGTATTGAATTGCATAAATTTGGGGGTGTTACAGTTTGGTACCAGAGCTCTCGTTATAGAGAACGAAAGATTTTTAAAACCAAGGTTTTGAATAAAACATTTCAAAATCTTTTAACTATAAACATTTTTCTCAAAATGTCTAAAAATCTTTTGACTATAACGGTGCCGAAGAATTCCCGAGTTACCGACAAGGCCAGACTGAGAACTGTTATTTTAATATATATATAACTTGGATTATATATATACATATATGATGTAATTTTATTACATGATTGTTGGATGATTATTTTGATATTTATACGAGGTATTTATACGACGTAGATTGTCACAAGGAACCCTAAATCCCCTAGTAAATTAATCGAAGCTATTCTCGTAGGAATTCTAGCTATCCTAGATCTAAACCAAGTTGTGGATATTTATGATCCCAACAAATGGTTGATATTCGTAGAAATGTAGATATTAGTTGATTGCGATATTGAAGAAGAATTGGCGAGATTAAATCTGATATCGATGTCATGACGATCTTTCCATATAGAGTGGAGTTTTACAAAACGTTACCACCTAGAAAGTTGTCATCTGATTCGTTCTCATCCAATTCTTAAATTTGAAATCGAAAGGGTGAATGTTGCACTTGAGGCAGTCATTGGAACAATTACCCAAAAGCCTCATGCCACTAGTACCTTTCCGAGAAGTCTAGTTGAATGATCAAGTCATTTCATTCTAGTGACTTATTTGATAATTGTTGTTGTAAGAGCTATAGGATTGGAATTAAGTGTTGATCATATCGAGATTTTATTGCCCTTTTAAGATCTAAGAATAAGATTGAAAGTATTGGAATATGAGGTAGGATATCGAATTGAGTATAAGTTGATTGAAACTTGAATAAAGTAAAATTTAACCCGAATGGAATATGAAATTGTTAAGAGGAAGTCGTTAAGTTCTTTGATTGAATTATAAGGTTTTGAATAATTGTTAGTTTGTGTTAAAGATTGTTCCTAGGCCATTGTCCACTAATGAGGATGCCCAGTGTCCAAGAAATAAATTAAAGAAATCTTCTTCTAAATTGGGACCGATGGATCTTCCGGGACAGGTGGGACACCTAATGACTCTTGTAGATTAGTATTCATTGTGGTATCTTTTAAAAATCCCTAACTTAACTGAGACATCAGTTGGTAGGATGAGTTCTGAGAATTGTAAGACATAGTGACATGTAATGTGTTACGGTACAATTTTGACTTATTTGTGATTAATGAAAAAGACTACCTTTGATTGCTAAATCCTACATGTATCGATGTTATCTATCTTTTATTGCTTCATCCTAATGTTCGCATTAGTGATGCAACCATTGAACAAGTACTTATCTTGATTTGAGTTACGTTGTGAATCATTCTTCGTGAGTGCCATCGAGGTCATGAACCTCATGATTATTTGACTAAGCTCATTTCCTATTATATTGTAGTTAGTTCTTGGTGAACAACTTTTCATCACTCTTTTGCAGATCACTCATTATTTTTATAAGTTAAAACAGTATTCCTTGAGAAAAATTGAATTCTCATCACTAAAAGGATTATTCAAAATGAGATTTATAAGTAATCGTTATCGAATGAAGTTGTTTATGAAACACCTTGGAAAACTTAATTGTTTTCATGATAAAGAAAATCTTTGTAAAGTTATTCTTGATTCTTATTTAAGAATTAAGCATGAAAATGTTTTTATTATAAACATGATGATAAAATTTTGACGAACTGAGTATTGCATCGTTAATCTTGAAATTGTATATAGTTGCGCGCCTACATACAATTTGGAAGTGAGCATGCAAGGCTAATTAGTAGTCACCATAAAACTAATGAATAAACACTACATTTTCTTTGAAGATTGTGAAGGATTAAATTTTATGAGATCTGCAAGAAGTGAAAAATAGGGACATAGTGTTAGGGACACCTACATATGTGCCTATAGCATCTATTCTTCTGAATCGAATTTACTCATCTGTGGAAATTGTCTTATTTGACAATTAACAATTCTTTCTTGTCCAATTCTCCCATAGTGAGATTCTTAGGAAAAGTATTTGATTACCGAGTGTTGATACCCGACTGGATGTATTGACGTTCTTATCATTTCTTATGATTTGATTTCATTTGAATGACCTGGGTAACGATCCGAGGAGCTTTCGAATGCGTACTCAAAATATGAAAACATGGGATATATTCATATTCGTTAAATGTTTTCCTCTGTATCTGATTTGAAATTCTCTCGCGTAGATTATGCGTTGACCTTACTCTTCTTAAGGGTAGTTATGTATCCCTATATCCTTGAACTTGTGAAGGATTATGAGTTATTATTAGTCTTTTGAGAAGTTCACATCTTATTGACGGCAATAAAACTGGAAAGTTCATAGTGCCAGTAAAATGGATTGATTGATTATGGGATGACGACATTGTCTTAATCGATGGGAACTCGAATAAAATTCCCCTAAATGATAAGATGTTGATTATCAAAAGTGATCTAAATAATTCTTGATGGATGACCATATCCTGCATTTATACTTAAAATTATACCGTGAATGGTTGTGAATTAGTCATAGATATTATAATCTAGAAAGAACTTAAAATAAACATATTAAAAGATGTTTCTGTTATCTAAAACTTTAGGAGGTATTTGTTGGTGAAATACCTAGACTTTTGCCATTAAGGCAGATTGAAATTGGTATTGATTATATTCCCGGTGCTGCACCTGTGGCGTGTGCACTGTACTTCAGCACCATCTGAATTAAAGGAATTACTTTACAACTGAGAGAGTTGTCGGAGAAAGCTTTTATTCTACCAAGCTCGTCATCATGAAGAGCTATGGTGTTATTATTTCTTATATTTATAGATTACTGTGAATCGAGTAAATTGACAATCGAAAACGATATCCATGACTCGAAATGGAAGATTTGTTCGATCATTTACAAGGTTCTAGCGTATGTCTTAAAGATTTGATCCACGACATGGTTATCATCAACTTCGCATCTGCGAAAAAGATTATGTATTCCAATCACTACCTCCGGTACTTGTAATGAACAATATGAGTTTCACGTGATGTCGTTTGGATTGACTAATACACATGAAGTATTCATAAAAATTGGTGAATCACGTGTGTAGGCTGTAATTTGATAAATTCATGCTCGTGATCATTAAGAACCATATGTTGTTTATAAGAATAAGAATGAGTTAATAATTAGTTATAGACGGCCCTAAATTGGCCGAACAATGAAAACTTGTACCTTGAATAATTAACATGTGATTTAAGACTCAATCCTTTACATAAAATGACCATTTGATTAATGATGGAAAGATATATATATATATATATATATATATATATATATATATATATATATATATATATATATATATATATATATATATATATATATATATTGACTCTTCAAAAATTAAGAGCCCTTTTAAGACTTTGAGTTTTACCAAAAAGAAAATGGAAATATGTTTTGACAAAGGATTTTTAAGGGATTATTCCCTTATACACAAATCATTTAACTAAACTCCTGTTTAGGGGTAAACGTTTGTGTATACCTTAAGACAACCTAAGAAGGATTGAGGAAACCCATTTAAAACATGACTTAAAATTTGAAACGACAATTTTTGCTTTTCAATTAAGAAAATTTTTACCAAAGAATAAACGAAGATTTTTCGAACATTTACGGATCTTATTAATTATTTTTGATAAATCAAAAAAAATCGTATTAATTAAATTCAAATTGGTTTTGAACATTTTATTATAATTGGTCGAACTAAGAAATTTAAACTTTTAACGTTTACGTTTCATAAAAACTTAATAATTATTGTTAATTTACGTGTAATAATTATCGACGCTTTAAAACGTCGAATCAAACAAAACTGATAAAAATAATAGTTGAGATAGAACTAAGACTTAGAAAATATGAAGGAATAATTTTCGAATAAATACGATCATGATATTTATTCCATCCAGGAAAGTGAACGTAATTACTGACACATTATGTAGAAAAGGATAAAGAATCAATTAAGATGTGTTCCTTAATAATGAATGTGCAAAATAAATTGCCGAACAATTTAAAAATAAACAATTTGTAAAAAGGATAATATAGATAATAGAAAGGGGTTCGCGGCTAATGTGAACCATTAGAATTGAGAAGCCGATGACGTTAAATGTTTTAAAGACCGCTTGTGGTTGCCTGAATATGAAGGATTGTGAGATATAGTTATGTTGAAATCTTGTAAGTATAAGTATTATATGTATGTCATTTTTGACTAAAAATATCTTTGTCTGAAGAAGTTGTACTAATGACAAATTATGAAGGCAGACATCGCCTCATACATTAGTAAATGTCTAGCTATTGCAAAGGTCATCATCTGAATTTGATTCGATTTGGGTCATCGTTGACAGACTGACCAAATCTGCTAATATCATTCCCGTTAATGATAAATGAAAAAGAGTTATGTAAACATAGTGTGCCTGTATCGAACATCTTTATCAAGTCCTCGCTTCGCATCGAATTTCTAGAGATTTGCTCAGAAATCATTAGGAACGAACCTTGATGAGAGTACTACTTACCACCCCAATCGAAGGGACGAGGTAAAGTAACGATACAAAATACTAGAAGTCTTGTTTTATGTTTGAATGATTGACCTTTGGTAATGAACCGTATAATCGCTTTCCTTTGGAAAGATTATCATTGATAATTATCGTATTAGGATCGAGATCGAATCTTGTTAGGATCTATATTAGAGCATCTGTAAGCAGGAGTTGGAATGAAGACACCCGACATACACCCACTGTTTGTTGGACTTGTCTTTTAGGTTTAAGGTTTCCTATGATGGCGAACCTAACCTTGCAAAATATTCGACCCGCGAGACCTGAAATGATTGTTGAAATTAGGATTTGATTATTGGCTGCCGATAGTGGGCAGGAGGTTATGTGAATATGAAATGTAGATCTTGAAGTGCCAAATGGTAGCGAAGTTATGCCAAAATTTTTAACCTTGGAAAAATGAATTAATGATCTGAAAAATCATGGGATATAAGTCCCCGTTGTATGGGACCATTGGGATGATGTAAAAGATTGGTTTGAAAGGCATATAAGCTGGATCTACCCTAGGACTTCAAGAACTGCGTGAATTATGTTTCGTAAATCGAACTTGATGGAATGTCTATCAAGTGAAAATCTGATTGTTTCTTAATAAAGCTTAGATCGGCGAAAAGTTGCATTCATCAAAAACCCGTGAACATCATGGATAGAGAAAGTAAGTCAACATTAAGCCTGATCTTATTCCCGTAGTTATGTTTGATGAAACTCGCGTATTGTAATGATTACACTTGAGAGAAAAGACCAAATGTGGAGGAAATACCCACATGGCTTTAACTCTATAAGAAGCGAGTAGTAAGATGATCTTTGAGGACAAAGATCCTGTTTAGGGGTAAATGTTGTGACAATCCGTCAATTTATGGTTTATATTTTATTCTCAAATATTATTTAAAAACATTATTTTAATGTTCTATTATGAACTCACTTATTTTTGGGAAGTAATTTGGATTTACGTCTTGAAGTAGCATCGACTACGTTTGAACCGGAGGATTCTACGTTACGTGCTCACGTTTACATACACCGTCTTTGGTGACAGTCCGACATTTCAGAAAATAAATTTATCCGTGAATATTATTTTGGAGTTTTAAATTTGTATTGGTTCATAAACTCACAAATTTACGAGAAGAGATTAGGACTTACGATTTTAATTTAACGTCCTTTACGACTAAACCGGAAACCTTAGGATTACGTATTTACGTTTTCGAACTCCGTTTTTGATGAGACAAATTTTATTAGATTCGTTTTGTGCCGTTGATTCATAATTTATAAAAACGTTTTTCGTAAAATGACCCGAGGGCACGCAAATCGAGGAAACTAGAATCGAGGAGTACCCGTAAATAAATGGGGATGAGACAAGTGGGACACTTGTCCCACCCCCACTCAAAACCGGCTACAACACAACAACTCAACACTTGATGTGTCAAAGTATTAGCTTAATACTTACACATGTAAGCTAAAGCTTACATTGTAAGCCACCAACATCAAAAACCACTAAACACATTCCATTAGCTCCATTATTCACATGCAAAACAACACACACATCTCTCTCTCTAGCCACTTTTGGCCGTCCACTTCCACCACCACCACCACCATGTTCATCAAATTTTCTACCCTAAATCTTATGTTTAACTTGCATAAGATTGAAACCTATTGAAGACTTGTTGATTGGAGGTGATTTTAACAAATAGCAAGGAGTTTTCTATGGAGTCAAGGGCTGATTATCATCAAGGTGTTCATGTAGATGGGTGGTCTTGAAGATGATATTGGTTTATCACAAGTCTTGCCATCAAAATCCAAGCCTTGATGAAAAACTACACAACCTTGGTGGTATAAAGATTGTTCTCCTCACCCTCTTGTTATTTTTGATTATGTAATCTTGTATTTCTTTCACTTATGTATATGTATATGATGATGAATGATGATTAAAAATATTGTGTGGGGATTTGGTGTTGATAAACATGCTTAAAAAGATGAAAAACTATAAGAAATAAGGTTAAAATCTTGCTTAATTTAGATGGCTGTATAAAACAGTAAAGAATCATATGGTAAACTGGTAAAATGACTTGAATAGATTGATATACAGTAAGCCATGAGTCTTGTACACATGTGAGAGTTGGCCATGCAATGGAATCATTGTAATGAGTGAGATATGATCAAAACAAATTTAGAGTACAAATCTGAGTTTACTGTTTTGAACGATTTTTAGAAAATACTTAGAGGATGATTCAACAGTAGCTATATTAGAGTTAAATAGAGCACATGTCTTGTAGTTTAGGTCATAAAAATTTGAGCTTCTATCTCCATATAGAACTCTAGATATGGCAGTTTTGGTGAACATGAAAATAAAAATCAGATTTTTGGAAATTAAAGTATAATAGTATTATATAAGCACTCAACTAAAAATAGTATAAAATGTGAATTAAAACCCACTAACTTATATAATACATTTATATAAATATGTATAATGATAAATAAATGATACATTTTATAAAAATGGTAACTTGATAAGTTTTATAAGTTATAAAACTATAAACATGATTTTTACGACTTTTTGGGCTATTAATGTAAAATTAACGTTTTTCACCAGCTAAAACTTAGACGATCAAACCCGTCTAATGTAAAGTTTTTGAAACTCATATACTGATATATAAACATATATAACAAGTAAAAACCGATAAAACCCTAACTATACAACATACGGACAACGGGCTAAGTTAACGTTATTGGATTAATAATACAACAAAATGGACTAAAACACTTATAAACTTATTTATTGGGCTTAACCAATTTGGGCCCAACATGTAAAGTATAAATACTGATAATATAAGTATGAAATGGATTAATACAAGTTAATGAACTTATAATAGGCTTATTGGACCTAAAACACGTAAATAGGTAAATACTAGTAAACTAGTAGAAAGTTACCAATACATAAACACTAAAACGAGTAAATGAGAATATGTAAACCCACTTGATCATCATATATGTAAAATCATCATATATATACATAATTGTTATTTTTATAAAGTCATTGGACAAGAGTCTAAGACGAGTATTATTTGTCTAGGTTTTCGTGATTGGAGCACGTACCGTACATCCGAATTGCCGATAACCCGCCTTCCCACATCAACGTGAGTCCATAGCCTCGCACTCTTTTAAATGTTTTTATGAAATGTTTTATAAACCCGTGAGGGAGATAACATGTTAGTTTTTATGAAATAGGACACCATTTGTCCCGATTGTTTGTTTATTGATTTGGACCCGAATGATTGTATGACCCTATGAATGATTAAATGACCCGATAAATGAAATAAAATGGATTATTAAAGTTAGGTTATGTCACTAAAAGTCCCATTAGCATGAATTGTGAACTACCGGGATTTGGTAGACGCTTATGCATATAATAGTACTATTTGGGGACGATCACCCCAGTTCGCGCCTTGACGGTTGATCCCCGTCGTGCCACATTGATTGGTAAGCGAATTTATGTATGAGAAGATTTACATAGCGTGACCTTTGTGACGACACGCTAATTTAGATGGGCAAATGAGTTTCGGGCTAGCTACCCGTTGTTTGGTTTAGTAAGGTAACAATGTCATGCGGCTTATAATAATCCAGTTAACGAAATACTACTATACGCACTGAATTACGATGTATTGCCTGACTAGCAATACGGGGTCATACTATTGATATTATGTCCGTGTTTTGGTTTTATATAACCATATTCATATAACGGTTTTTATTTAATCTATACAACGTTGCAAAACGTATTGTATGATGTTTTTACGACATTGGCTCGTATAATGATTTTTAAGGCAAATGCCTATATTATGATTTTCGATAAGGATTTGTATAAAAAATGACTTTGGCTATTTACGGCCTATTACAATGATTTGTACGAAATGATTTTTGGTAATAATTTTATACCAAAGTTATATTGATGGAATTTATTAAACTCTATGAATTCACTCGGCGTTATCGCTGACCTTTTCTTTTAACATGTTTTATCTGAGGTACTTGAAGGTAATTCTCGGGAAGACAACAAGAATTCATGGCCCGCACTAAATACTTATTTCCATTCAAACACTTTGTAAAACTTTGCATGAAATAATATGACTTGGGACCTATGTAACTTTGATATTTACGAATGGAAATGCTTTATTAATAAACGACGCGATTTTTATGCGTTGTCTATGATGTGAGTAATGTGCTATCCCGTAACACCAACGAGTCTTCCGCTGTATTGAATTGCATAAATTTGGGGGTGTTACAACTAACGCTACATAAATACATACGTGTATAAGTATCTGATTACTAAATACGTAACTAGTTTTATAACATGTCTTAGCTTGTTTTATATGTTCATATGTCATGTTTTACTGTTTTAAGCTTTATACTGTGTTTATTGTATATTCTGTCTATTCTGATTAAGTATTACTTGTATTTCATGTATTATTATACTTGTTGCGTAATAATAAGTAACTTTCCAAAAATAGCAGGTTTCCTAAAATAGAAAATTTCCAAAAATAGAAAGTTACCAAAAATAGAATGTTTCCAAAAATAGAAAGTTTCCAAAATAGAAAGTTTCCAAAATTAGAAAGTTTCCAAAAATAGAAAGTTTCCAAAAATGGAAAGTTTTTAAAAATAGAATTACTGCTTAAAATAGATAAGTTTCTAAAAATAGAAAGTTTCCATAAATAGATAAGTTGCCTTAAATAAATAAGTTTCTAAAAACAAAAAGTTTCCATAAATAGATATAAGCTGGTTAATTAAGCTAATTATATAAGCTTAAGTGTTTTCTGATTATTATTCTAAGTCATGTGATTATATAGTATAGTTTATTAATTATTACATGTAAATTAAATAAACTATAGGTTAAAGTATTTAATTAAATATAACATGATTTTAATTAAATAAAGGTAAACTACTTAGGTTAAAACACGTATTATTAACTATTAATAATATAACCTAAGTCATGTAAATTAATTAATTATAGTCATGGTTTTTAATAATTAACTAATTATAAAGTCTAATTAAATAATAAATACTTAGGTAAAAATTCATGAATTACTAATTAAATTTATAACCTAAGTCATGTAAATTAAATTAATCATGTCATGCTTTTAATTAATTTAATTTAAGTCTTAAAAAAATAAAATAACTTGTAAAAATCATAAACCTTGAAAAAAAATGATTCATGAACCGGACCCGTGACTAAAACCCATGAACCGGACCCGTAACCATCACCATACCCCGACCTAAGTCGGGTTTCCCCTTTCCCTTGCTGCTGGCGTGACACCACCACCACCATACCGAGACCATATGGTCTCGGTGGTGTGATATAAGCCAAGCCGAGACCCCTATGGGGCTCGGTTAGGCGTCGGGTACAACACAAACACCCCTAAACCCTTGATTTGATTTAACCCATGATTATTAACATGTTTAAAATACTTATTTTTAATTAGTTAATTAAAAACATCATGATTTTATGTGATTCAATAAATCAAAACATAAAAAGAAAAAGGTTAAAGGTTATACCGAATACGTGAATCGAATGAGGACGAACACACACGAATCCTTGCGATAATTCCAAGATCAAAATCAAACCGAATCACCCTTGTGGTGTTCTTGAAACCGGCGGCCAAAAGAGGACAAGAAGGAAGAATTAGGGTTTTTAATTATTTTCTAGATTTGTTATAAATGACACATGTTTTTCCTTTAATCCCCTAGTTAGTAAAAATTACATGGACCAAGCCCATGTTTCTTGTGTATGCCGCGGGTAGGGGGGCCCACATAGGGTAACCCGTACCTTTTCCGTGTCTAAAATTATTAATGTGTTCTCGTGTTCGTAAATTACGTTTTTAAATTAGTTATCGATCGTGACTTAATATATTTATTCGTGTTCGTAATAAATATATATACATACATAATATTAGCTCGTGATTAATTTACGTTCATGATTTCATGTTCGTATGTTCGTGATTATAATTATTATTGGAATAATTATCGTGTGTTCATGCGTAATAAATACTTATCGTGTTATTACACGTACGTAATACTTGTTATTCTTGTTCACGAAACATAAACGTGCTATAAAAGGAAAGTTCTAATCATGTACGTACGATCTTAAGGGTACTATTCATGGTAAAAGCATGCGGGTTTTACATACATTCTCTTTATCCTTAATGGCCTCATCCAGCTTAAGTTGTACTTCTTCTCTAGATCTCATCAGAGTGTCCCTAAGTTCAACACTAACTTTAAGATCATAGAACAAAACATTAATTTGATCTTTTAGGTCAAATTCCATTTTCTTATATTCCTCTACAGTCTTTTCAGTTTGAACTAGTGCCATTTGATAATTAGTTAGCTTGCATTATTCATCAAAAACATCTGATTTTAACTTTAAGATTTCTTTGTTAAGTTTTTCAGTGTTCAAAGGAAAGCCTTTACTACAATAAGCATCATCATATACCTCATTATCTGATGAAGACGAGGAATGTGCCATAAGAGCAAAGTGAAGATGCCCTTCTTCTTCCTTCTCTACAATCAAATCCTTATTCTCTTCCACATCTTTTGCCAAAAATCTCCAGTCACATCCAACACCATCAATGTCTTGCATGGCAACCATAGCCTTTGTCTCTTTCACCTTGACAACTTGGCTTGAAGCCTTTCCAGTATTAGATCTTCTTGGAGATCTGCATTCCCTCATAAAGTGACCCATCCTATGGCAGTTGTAACACTCAACCTTGGATTGACCAAATCCAGCAGTGTCTTTTGCATTGAAAGTCATCTTCTTTCTAAATCTCCTATTCCATCTGTTGGCCCTTATGCTTGCAAGTGCCATATTCCATTTAATATCCATCTTTTCCAAATTCTCATCACTAATTTGCTCAAGATCCTTATATGTAATCAAGGAACCATTGGGCAATGCAGTAATGTATGTACATACTGTATCCAAATCAATACCAGCAGGTTTAATCCTTGGTGAGTCAACATTGTATGTGTCAGCGTCTGAATGTGAGGCGCTGACAAAGGTTGATCCACCACTGACATAAGGTGATCCAGTAATAGGATGCACATATGACTCCCTCTTATTGACTTGAGCTCCACTGCGTGAGATGAAAGCCATGTTTCCAGATGTCGACTTGCTTCCATGATCCAATAAGATTTCATTTTCTAAAATCTTTAGCTTATTGTAGACGTCACAAAAAGTAGAACTCTTTTGGGCATTAGTAGCAATAATAGACCTAGCTTTAATTTTCCACGCATCACCAAGACTATTAAAGAAAGTAGTAATGATATCAGCATCATTATACTATGTTCCCATAAAGGTCAACTTGCTAGTGATGTCTAGAAGCCTGCTTCTTACCTCACTCAACTTCTCATTAGGAAGCGCCTTAAACACAGCATACTCATGCAAAAGTTGCTTCTTCTTTTCTTGGGCAATATCATCATTACCACCATAGTTGACTTGAAGAGCCTCCCAAAGTTCTTTGGCAGACTCAAAGCTTCTATACTTATGCTGATTATTTAGACCCAGAGAGAGTTTGAGAATGCTTAAGGTCTTCATGTCATTCCTTCTTTTGGCTATATCAGCAGTTGAAACAGCTCTTCTATCCTCAGGTCTTTCTCTACGTTCTTTAGCAGTAGAACCAGTGGTAGACCTTGCTGTAATAGCAGTAGCAATCTTAGCTGCTTTATCGAATTGATTTCCATATTCAATAATTTCCCAGAGAGTATGATCATGAATTTAAAGGTATTGTTCAAAATTGAACTTCCATTGTTCAAAGTTGTCAGGGTCGAGCATAGGGATTTTTAGGTTGTGGTTTGATGATGAAGAAGATTCTGTAGTAGACATCTTTTCTGGTTTTAGGGTTTTGGTGTTTTTAGGGTTTACTGTTCTTTTATATCATAGTTCCTCAACAATCTCTGATACCACTAGTTGATCCCAAACTTAGATCGATTAGCTTTGTGTTAACGAGATTGAATCAAGTTTAACACGTAGAGAAACTTTGTTGTTATATGAACAATCCAAGTGTTATGCAGAATTAACACTTAAATTAAAGAAAAAGTAAAACAAATAAACCAAACTTTCACTTTTGATTGATAATCAAACTCGAGTATAATGAAAGTCGGATACTGAATAATGTGTGTGAACTACAAACCCTAAGACCTCCTTTTATAACATAAGAAGTCGTGTACAATGGACAACCTATCAACTATTCTAGGAAAAGATAAATATAGAAAATACAATATTGAGTATATCTTTTCTTCAAATAATAAACGTGTTGACTAAGTTTTCCTATCAGTGCTTGTACTTCTTCTTATCAGCGCTTCGATATCTCTTGTCAATGCTTGATCTGTCAGCGCTTGATTTCTTCCTATCAGCATCCAATTTACTCTTGTCAACGTCTGAGTGTCTTGGTTCATTTTATTCCCAACAATTCAAAGAAGTTGCAACCACAAAAGATCGCATTTATTATGGGGTCTTACAGGAGATATGGGTACTAGATTACCGTTTCAGGAAAATTCCTCTTTTCAAGTGTGATTGGGTTAGCCACAAAGCCCATGCGGTCAAACGCGATCACACTCTTGGTTATACATTGGTAGACCTTAATAATTTAGGCCACAAGGATGATCCGTTTATATTAGCCTCACAAGCACGACAAGTGTTTTATGTGAAAGACCAATTTAAATTTTTTTTGTCAATTGTCTTTAGGACACCTACGCAGAATTACAAAGAAACATATGATGAAGTCGATGAGGAATTTAGTACAGTCATTAACCAGCACTATGATAACGTATTGCCACGTGTAGAGAAACCTGACTTCTGTAAGGAATTAGAAAATGACTACTATCGAACCGACTGTGAAGGTGTTGTTATACGAAAATCCAAGTGAAGCATTGTCCCTCTCTGCCTTTTATCGCATTTAACTTGTATGTAATCTCTTTAATATTAATAAAAATTTACTTTTATGCTTCATTTTTTCTTTTAATTATGTATGTATGTAATTTAGTCTTTTAAATTCTTCATAAGGTTGTAGAAGCTCATAATGAGTTATTTTTGTCTAATAGGCTTCTATACCTCAAATAAGCTTTGCATATCTTATTTTAGTTTGTTTTACTACTTTAAAGGAAAGTCATAAGTGTTTTCGTCAAAGGCTCAAAGGTACACTATCTCTTTTAATTTTTCACTTCAAAATTTGAATATTAGATTATAGCTTATATCTTATGTTTATTGACTGCTGTTAGTTGTTATATTTTCTTATATACAACATTATAGCTTAATCTATAAGTTTTATATATTCTATCATAGTTTTGGTATAGATTTCAATTGTGTTCTACCTATATAGCTACCTACAACATCTTATAGTATAAGCTCAAAGGAATAGCTAATAAATGTTCATATTGCTTATGGTGGAGAAAAATGGTACCATAGCTGACACGTAGGCTATGGCACCACAAAATGTGGGGTAGCAGTGAGCCATAAAAATATGGTGCCATAAAAAAACTTAAATAAAGTATATACTTAACTAAAAACACATTTTATTCATAAATACAAAACATTACACGAAATAATTAAAAATACACGAAATTATTAAAAATATTACAAATCATGCATCACCATAGAGGTTGTTTGGATGCGCCACAAGATCGTCTCGAAGCTCATGGTGCACACCTCAGTCTCGTATTTCTTTAGATTTTCTCTCATGAATTTCACATCGTTCAATCCAAGTTCGAACCATGTTCGCTTCTGGATTAACGAAAACATCCTTCAAATTCAGTGTATACTTTTCATCAACTAATATCATGTTATGCAATATTATGCAACAATACATAATTCTTCGCAACCAGTTTATTTCATAAGCATATGCCGGTTGTCGTATGATGCCCCAACGACCTTGCAATACACCGAAATCTCGTTCAATATCTTTTCGAGCCCCTTATTGAACCCTTTTAAACCTCAATGTTTCTTCATCACTAACAATCGAAAAGGTTTTGACAAATGTAGCCCATTCAGGATAAATACTGTCGGCTAAGTAATAACCTTTCCGATATTCGTGACCGTTTACCTCAAGCGGACATGGTGGAGCGGTCTGCAAGTTCTTCATCAAATAACGGGGAACCATATAACACATTAAGATCATTATTAGCCCCTGTAACCCCAAAATATGCATGCCAAAACCGCAGTTGTTTTTAAACACATATATGTCCATGTTTCTCTTCGTGCAATACATATATGTTCCCAATATCTTCTGCAATTGGTTTTTAAACACTCTGCCGCGTATAACATATATATGCATTTACTAAATTTTAGTTAAACAGTCGCGACTGGTTCGTTCCGCCATTTGCATGTACTCGTCAAATCGGGTATTGACCCGTATATCAATTGACGTATGGCGGAAGTTACCTTTAGAATAGTATGAATACTTTCACGACCGGTAGCATCGTGACCCGGTTTAACAAATGCAAAGTATTCAGGAAGGGGAACGACTTTTGTCACTTTCTTTAAAAAGCAATATGAACATTTATTAGCTATTCCTTTGAGATAACAAGCAATGATAAATACCAGATAAGATTTTTTATATGAAACTGTATAAATAGAGGAGTGTTTGGGACTACTAATTTCACTAGATCAATGTTGATTTTATGCAACCACATGTATTGCACTCTGTTTTTAGATAACAACTCTATAACTTTATAAGAATCTGCATAAGTGAAAGAACAACTTAAGATGAAGAACAACTTATGATAACCAAATATGCATACATTGACATTGACATTAACATTAACAGAATTTTGTTCAAGAAAAAGAAAAAAACATCAACAAAAAGACTAACATAGATGGCAAATCCAGCAGCTTCATCCACAAAAGACAACATGCACAAACCCCCAATCCCATCAGACGACTTCTTCATCAACAAGTTCCATTCCTAGAGATTCAGCTCTCAAATCCTTAACACCTTCAACATTTTCAATTGTGTGTTCAAAATGTTTTTGATAGAAAGAGCATGTCTTCGGGAATCGATAATATTTACGATCCTAGAAATGTCGTTCAATAATGGCACTGGGTTTTAAATAAAGTTCGAGCAGAAGTTTAAATGATTTAAAACATGCTCAAAATGGCTTGCTATTATTTCAGATAGTAACCCGCTTTTCATATTCAAGTCAAGCATTTCACCGGAAAGCTTTGACTCAACAACGGGAATTAATTTTCTCGGGCATGTTTACTTTATAACCATGTAAGGGATTGTGTTTACGTAATAACACAATCTAACACGAATATATGTACGCGTCAGTGCATTTATTTGCTACAACGAGAGACATCGTGTTTTTATGAAGTTATCATCTCCACAATCCGCAGCAATTTACAATTGATATCTACATACTCGACGATGCGACTAATCAAACGGCGACTACAGCTCTTTCAATAGAACATGGGTCAACAATTGAGGGGGAGCAATTGTCCAGTATTCAGAATCTTTGATGCCGAAAGTGCCAAGGTCACTAATTGGTGTCAAGAAAACGATATCAATCGTACACATGGTGTCAAGAGATAACTTCAGACGTGACGAGGAGACCAACATTCGTGAACAAGAACCATGTGATTCTATCATATGATGTTCTCCATCATTCAGGTCCAACCTCGTAAATTGCTAATCTTGTGAATACATTATCATATATGATCTTTGCACGTGATAAGTACCTTACACTTGTGATTAAAAGGTATTTAATTTATGTTTCAAGTACACCCTCATTAATTTGAGGGGGAGCTTGTGAAACTCATGAAGATAATTGGATTTACATTTTTCTTCCCAAAATTTCTTAAAACGTTATTAAATCAACTGATATTAAAAACATCGATTGGTTTAATATTTTTGATATGGGGGAGAAAATGTGATTTAATATGGGAAATGATTAATCACAAATGGTTTGACTTAATGTGATAGCTCATCCCGACATGTGTGAAATGTTTTCGGATATCGTGACATACGTTAATGGGGAGCAAAATAGATTTGCTATATCAAAATGGATTTTCTGGTGATTTATACTTACCCTCAACCCATTTATTTCACGACAGTGAAGATTGTGGTGACATAAGGATGGTAGGATAGGTTAAGTCCAATGATTCTTCCAAAACCGGAGGAATTTTCCCAAGGACATTCCATAGCTAGAAATAGTAGTCCTTAGGAAAGATGGAGAAAGTTTGTGAACGTAGCTGAATGCCAACCAAGTACTTAAGTTAGCACTGGAACAATCACAACAAGGTGCTAGTTATGACGTATTGGTAAGCGTTGAAGGGGTTGAAGAATGAAAAAGAATTGTAAAGATAAAGGGTGTAAAGAAGAAGCCCTCCTTACAACCTTAGGCAGAAACTGGATCAATACATATGCTATTGAGATCATTTTAATGATGCTATATATTGAAGATAAGACATCATGGACCCAATGATGCAATGCACACCCATCCCAGCTAACTCAGATATCTCTCAAAAGATATTTGTTTTAATCACACGGAGACAACTCATTATCTATTGATTTATTCACTCTGAATAAATTGGTATTGAAATGGTGGCACTCCTCTCCATCCTCCGATCACTAAAATCCAAAATGCACGATCGAGTCTAGAGCCATTTGAGATCATCAAATATCTCATTAGGACACACTTTCATAATACCTTGCTTCTTCACACACTGTGAAAAGTAAGAAAGATCTTAAGAGTCTTAGACAAAATCTTCATGATCTTGCCTAAACATCCGAGTAATACGAAAGTATTTACATTGAAGATGGAAATCCTTCTTGAGTGAATATATAAAAGCTCATGGTAGGTGACTTTTGCAATTCTTTATGAATCAAGCTTGTGATAACTGGAAAGCAACAGTGGCTTAATTCTTAACTGAACTTAAACACGTTCCGAGCCTCTACGCAATATCTTAGTGATCTTGCCAGAACATTCAGAGTGACACTATATAGTGTTCACAGTGATAAGTGGAAATCCTTCTAGTGTTAACATCAAACAGCACTTGGTAGGTAACTTGCAATATTCTATATGAATCAAGCTCGTGACAACTGGAAAGCAACGATGGTGCGGTTCTTAATGAATCAAACTTGTTCCAGGAATCAGATTTTTTGACGGCTTCAAATCATGCGGATAATATTATCCAAATGTCTAACTCCCCCAATTTACATTGCGCAGCGGAAATACACAATTGGGTGCTAGACACAAGCATCTTCACACAAGGTATATTGAAAGACTCAAAAGTTAGACGTTTACACATAAAACATAAACAAGATTTTCATAACAGGTCTAAAACATGATTTCATCCCAAATTGTACTAAAACGACACCAGAGTAAACCGTTTAGTCCCCATGGATCTCGACCAACAACCAACAAGTTTATTACAGTACACAAACATATAACAAATTGTTCAACAGTAAAGGATAGCAATATTTTTAGACCAACATTCTTCCAAAAGCCAAACCATAACCTCCACCGCAAAGCTCCGCCTTCCATCACTTCCTATTACCTGAAACACATGCTAAAACGAGTCAACAATAATGTTGAGCGAGTCTATAGGTTTATCAAATCATATTTGAACACAAGAAGAAAATAAATCATAATCATTTATAGAATTGTCGTGCACACAATCTATATTCAAGGCAAAAACATTGTATTTAAGCTCATGACACCGACCCCTTAACCAAATAGTCACCCACGCCAAATGCCGGCATGACTCGAATAAAACCATTGCCCCTCTAGGGTATCAAATGCTAGAATACCACATTCTTATTCCCGTATATTATCCTTCCTAGAGATTACTCAGCGTAATGCCCTGGTCTAAGATAGAGTGGTCAACCCAATAGTACTATCATTAGAATAAGCGGCTATTCCTGACTCACAACATCAAGTCAGAAGATAGTTAACGGCTCATGAATTTAGGGCTTTAGCAACAAGGTACTCAATACAATGTACACAACTTAGGGAACATTCGGGTCCAACAATTACTAATGACTTGTGTTCATTTATTTTCAAATAGAATGTATCCCCCTCGCGGGTAATAAAACATTTAGTAGCTAGCATAAAGCTATAGACTCACCTTAGTATAAGAGATCTAGCGAGATGATCGTCGATGATAATGGGTGCCTTTCAAACACGAGAACTGCTACCTATCAAATAAGGCGCGTTCATTAATAATGACTCGAGCAATAAATCATATATAACAACATCAAACTCAAACTCATAAAATCACGATAAAATCGAGAGAAAACGATACAAATAACTCTATTACACTCTTCTATACATTTACTTTACCATTTTACACTTTTAACAAAGTCCGTCGGCACATACTACATGTACTAGCTTATTTACCCCTTTTAGACTTGTCAAACGTTTATGAAACAACTCGATAAACTAACTTACTATATATAGAAAGTCCTCCTACAAGTTTATCAAATGAAATTACTTTTAAAGTCCTTTAGCCGACTCATTTTCAAACTACAAAATCCGGACAGATTTACGTTAATAATTCATACAACCGTTTTAACTTCTTTAAACAATTCCGTTTACAAAACCGACACTCGGGTTTTAAAATAAACTCACCCTATAGGGTTTATACTTCATTATCAGTAGGTGAATAATTTCAAAAATTCAATTTATAGTCCCCGAGATTCGATCCAAATATCGACAACAACTATATGTAGTACCGATACTCGTCTCCCGGTACACGAATAATCAAAACAGCATAACTTCGCGCTCGTTTGGAGCTAGAAGCTCTACCTTATATCAAATTGAAGCTAATCAAATTATCTACAACCTAGGCTATAAGTTAAGCCATTATCACAACATAAAAATCTCGAAATTATAGTTTACTTACTGTTATAAAATGCCTTTCAAAATCTTGTACAATATCACATTTTTACCAAAACCAATCATAGATATGATCATCCCATATACCTAATATTAACATATATCAGTCATAACACTAGAATCATCATAAAAATCAAAACCTTCAAATCAAAATCAACTTTTTTACTAAACTTTTAGCAAGAACAACATGGATCATCATAAAAATGCCATGCATGATCATAGCTCTCACCTACCAACTTGAAAAAAATAAAAAGTCTTGCATGTATATAATTCTTACACCAAAATGATCCTCTTGCAATTATAAGAGTGGGTCTTGTGTTATTTTTACTTAGATCATTGTGAAAATGGAGTAAAAATTGATCAAAGGGTGTGTTTTGGTGGGTGGGAGGTCACGACAAAGAAAGAAGAGGGAGAGAGAGAGATGAACAAATTTTTGTGAGTGGGAATATGTTGTGTGTGTAAAAATTTTGGGCTTATATATAGTGATTGAGGGACCAATGTTGTAATTTTGCAAGAGTTATGGCTAAAAATGAAAATAGTTAGCTAAAAAGCGAGAAATAACTATTAGTCAATTTTGAAAATATTTACGGGGCTCGGGTTTCATAAAGATACTTTTAAAAATTTAAAACATACCTCATATATAATAATATCGACTCCCGACTCGACTTAACACGTTATTTAAAAGAAAACATCAAAAATGACAAAAATCGAACAACCGACAATAAAGCGTAAAATATTTGGCATCCATCGACATCACGCTTGCTAATACTCCTTATACTTATTAAATATTAAATATAAATCTTCCAACATCGGTTTAAACTTAAACCTCCAAAAATAAATATCGCTCAAACTCATCCAAAAATTTCAAAAATAATCTTAAAATAAGATTAAGCAATGACCTCGGTTTCGGGTTATCACAACCCCTCCTTCTTAAAAGAAGCGACGTCCGCGGCGCTTAATCCTTCCTAAACAAATAAGGATACTTATCCTTAAAGAAATCCTCACGTTCCCAAGTAAACTCTGGCCCACGTCTAGAGTTCCATCTCACCTTCACAATTGGAATCCTACTATGCTTCAATTTCTTAACTTCCCTATCCATAATCTCTATAGGTTCCTCTATAAAATGCAACTTATCATCAAGTTGAATTTCCTCCAATGGAATCACCACATCCCTTTCAGCTAAACACTTCTTCAGATTAGACAAATGAAAAGTATTATGAATAGCCTTAAGTTCATTAGGCAACTCTAACTTATAAGCAACCAATCCAATCCTTTGGATAATCTTAAATGGTCCAATGTATCTCGGGCTCAAGTTTCCTCTCTTTACAAAACGAATCACTCATTTCCATGGAGATACCTTCAACATAACCATGTCTCCTACTTCAAATTCCAACGGTTTCCTTCGGTTATCTGCATAACTCTTTTGTCTACTTCTGGCACATAAAAAACGCTTCTTAATTTGCACAATCTTTTCAGTCGTCTCAAATATCATTTCAGGCCCAGTCAATTGACTTTCTCCTACTTCACTCCAACACACTGGAGATCTACACTTACGTCCATACAAAGCTTCAAATGGAGCGGCTTTAATACTAGCATGATAACTGTTATTATACGAAAATTCAACCAATGGAAAATGCTTATCCCAACCATTTCCAAAATCAATCACACACGCACGAAGCATATCCTCTAAGGTTTGAATCGTTCTTTCACTTTGTCCATCAGTTTCCGGATGATATGTTGTACTCAAACATAACTCCGTTCCCATCGCTTTCTTCAAAGACTTCCAAAATTATGATGTAAACCTACTATCACGATCAGAAATTATCGACAAAGGCACACCATGTCGACAAACAATCTCCTTCACGTACACTGTTGTTAACCTCTTCATACTATTCGTCTTCTTCATTGGCAAAAAGTGAGCAGACTTAGTCAATCTATCTACAATCACCCATATCATATCACAACCACTAGCGGTCCTTGGCAAACCTGTCACAAAATCCATAGTAATCTTCTCCCATTTCCACTTAGGAATCTCAGGTTGCTCTAATAATCCAGACGGTTTCTTATGTTCAGCTTTCACTTTCGCACAAGTTAAACACGTATTAACATACTGAGCTATATCTGCCTTCATATTCGGCCACCAATAAACTTTCTTAAGATCTTGATACATCTTGTCTGATCCAGGATGTATTGAATACTTCGACTTATGAGATTCATTCATCACCAAATCTCGCACTCCTAAAGAACTTTCCTCAAACGAACACAATGGTAACCAAATCCTATTCTCAA
The DNA here is from genome assembly GCA_025667525.1 of Glebionis coronaria. Taxonomy (NCBI): domain Eukaryota; kingdom Viridiplantae; phylum Streptophyta; class Magnoliopsida; order Asterales; family Asteraceae; genus Glebionis; species Glebionis coronaria. Next base: position 420,623,404 of record CM046882.1, on the reverse strand, counting down.
AATACCTCAATCCATTTGACCTTACTTCAAACAATGGTTTCAACATTCTACCCAAATTTTCTGCCTCAATATTTTCTTCCATCAACCATTAGTTTGGGCTTTCAATATCGCTTCTGTCAAATCAACACTTTCCATCATTACCAAAGCTCTAACCCTTATAGACTTATCTCTTTCCTTTCTACTAAGTGCATCAGCTACCACATTCGCTTTACCAGGATGGTAACGAATCTCGCAGTCATAATCACTCAGCAACTCAACCCATCTCCTTTGCCTCATATTCAATTCCTTTTGATCCAAAATATATTGCAAACTCTTATGATCAGTGAAAACCACACACTTGGTTCCATACAAGTAGTGTCTCCACAACTTCAAGGAAAAAATCACAGCCCCAAGTTCTAAATCATGAGTAGTGTAATTCTCTTCATGCTTCCTCATTTGTCTTGATGCATATGCTATTACTTTCTCCCTTTGCATCAACACAACTCCAAATCCTTTATGAGACGCGTCACAATACACTACAAAATCCTCAGATCCTTCTGGCAAAGACAATATTGGCGTAGAACACAACTTATCCTTCAACGTACTAGATGCATATTCCTCTTCCAGTCACCATTCAAACACTCGATTCTTTTCATTAAGCTTGGTCAACGGCTTAGAAATTAGTAAAAACTTCTCGATGAACCTTCTATAATACCCAGCTAAACGAAGAAATTGGCGAACTTCAGTCGACGTCATTGGCACTGAACAATCCTTGATTGCCTCAATCTTAGCAGGATCCACACGAACACCTTCACTATCAATCACGTGCCCTAGAAATTGCACTGATTTTAACCAAAATTCACACTTAGAGAATTTCGCATACAACTTCTCTTTCTTCAACAATTCCAAAATTATCCTCAAATGCTACTCATTTCTTCTTCACTCTTGGAGTAAATGAGAATATCATCAATGAATACGATTACAAACTCATCCAAATACGGCTTACATACATGATTCATCAGATCCATGAATACAACAGGCGCATTCATTAACCCAAAAGGCATAACTTGAAATTCAAAATGTCCATATCGAGTACGGAAAGTTGTTATAAGAATATCTTCTTCCCTATCTCTCAGTTGATGATACCCAAACCTCAAATCGATCTTCGAGTATACACTTGAGCCTTGCAACTGATCAAACAAATCATCAATCCTCGGCAACGGATATCGATTCTTGATAGTCAGTTTGTTAAGCTCTCGATAATCAATACACATTCTAAAAGAACCATCTTTCTTCCTAACAAACAAAACAGGAGCACCCCACGGCGACGAACTAGGTCTAATAAATCCCTTATCCATCAATCCTTCAATTGATCAGATAATTCTTTCATCTCAGATGGAGCTAAACGATACGGTGCACGAGCAACAGGCACAGCTCCCGACACTAAATCAATACGAAAGTCCACTTCACGATGCGGCGGTAATCCTTGAAAATCTTCAGGGAAAACCTCATGATACTCTCTACACAGGCACATCCTCCAATTTCCTTTCATTCACACCATCATTACCTATCTGTGCAAGAAACACATCACAACCTGCTTCTATATACCTCATCATCTTCAAACAAGAAACAAATCTCAAACGAGAAGTACATTCATCACCTTTCACAATCAATACCCTATTCCTTAGCGGTATCTGAACTAATCTTTCTCCACAAACAATCACTGCACCATTACCAACTAACTAGTCGATTCCAACAATCACGTCAAAAGATCCTACTTCTATAGGCATCAAATCAATACTAAACACATAATTACCTCACTTCAAGGAACAACCTTTCAGTATAGAACTAGTGCTTACAACCTTACCATCAGCTAACTCCACCTTATAACTAGTTGTCAATCACACTGGTTCTCTATCCAATATCTGACTGAGTCTAACATCTACGAACTTCTATCGGATCCAGAATCAAATAACACACTAGTGTAACAAGCATCAAGTAAGAACGTACCAGTCACCACATTCGGCCCTTGAGGTTTGTCAGCATCTCCCATGACATAGGGTGGAGCAGCAGTCCCAGCAGCAACATTGCCTCCCTATCGTATGCCAACCCTCGGACAGTTCCCTTGCTTATGTCCACGGCCTCCACATCCAGAACAGATAACTACTTTAACAGCATTGGCTCCAGTGGCCACACCCTTATTTCTAAAATCTTCCATCTTATGTCCGGCTTTCCCACACTTGTTGCAAGTAGGTGGACTATTTCCAACATGATACAGATTACACCGACCATACTTTGGATTCACCTTGTTACCTTGATTTCCAGTGGCAGCACGAACACCATCATTCCTTCTCAAATTATATTGCTGATTTCTATTTGGTCCTTGGTTATTGTTGTTACGATAACCACCATGATTCTGTCCTTGTTTTGAGTGTGCAGCTTCCCACTTTCTCTTATTCCCTTCAGCAATACTATCCTTTCGATCCTGCAGCTTTACATCCATTAAAGCATGAGCCATCTGAACAACTTCATCAAATGACTTGGGTTTCGACGAAGTAGTCTCTCCCTTGATATTACTAGATAAACCTCTGATATACTGCTTCATCTTCTTACGATCATCAGCAAAAGCGTCAGGACACAATAAACATAAATCAGAGAGTCTCCTTTTATAAGCTACAATATCATTGTTTCTCAGCACTAAATGCCTCAACTCATCCTCCAACTGACCTAACTCTTCCTCATGACAAAACTTAGCAGTTAACAATCCTTTGGTCAAAGTCCATGTTCTAGCATTCGCTTCAACCAAACCCATAGTAGCTACCTGACTATTCCACCAGCTTAATGCATCATCCTGAAAAGTAGCTGCAGCAAATTTCACCTTACTAGCTTCTGAACATCCACTAATTTCAAAAGTACTTTCAATCTTTTCAATCCACCTCCTTAATTCCAAAGCACCACCAGTACCACGAAATTGGGTAGGTCCACATTTCAAGAAACTAGCATAAGAACATTCCTTCTGAATCTGCTGAACAGCAGCATTACCTCCAACTTGTCCCGCAGCATTTCCTCCCACTGGTTCATCAACATTTCCTACAACTGGATTTTCAACATTCCCTCCACCCTGACCAACAACATTCCTATTCTCAGTCTCTTGGTTCCTCGTAGCACGTTCAGCTTCCAGTGCTCTAGTGATAGCTTGCTCAATCATGGTATTAACAGTAGCAGTTGTCAATTTAGGTGGCATGTTTTAGGAAACTAACCAAACAACAATTTAGTAAATTCAGAAAAATGGCTCCCAACTCCTTCTTGTGTCACCATAAAAGAAAAGAACAAGTAAGTATTCATATCAAGATAAGAAGAAGGATTTCTCTATCAAGATATAACATGGATACTACATGCACCAACAACACAATTTACAATGAATCATTAACCACTTCACAAAAGAACTAATAAGACAAATCATAAGTCATGAAGGTAATTTGGATTGCGTTGGAAAATTTCCACAATATTGTGACAAGTAATGTCACTACAACCCTTCATCACGTCAAACTTAAAAGTCATTAAGTTTCATCATAAACTACAGTACTAGTCTACATAAGTTCTATTACAACAAGGCTAATAAAAACAACATAAAAGAACTACACATCTGATCCCCACAGCTTCTTGTACATCGGCTCATCATCACTGCTGCTATCATATTCCTCAGAATCTTCTTCCACTCTTTCCTTTCCCTTTCGACTTCCTCCTTCACTTGGCTTCACCAACACCTGAGATTCAACCTGACTTGGCACATCACGAATCACCACACCTCGACTAGGAAAAGATCTCATCGACACATCCCACGCATTCAACCTTGCATTCCTTTCTTGCTCCTCACGTAACCTTTCAACTTGCCCACTCAAATTCATTACCATAGATCTTAACCTAACAACTTCATCCATTTCCCTTGCTCTAACATACTTTGATCTCTTCACACTACTAACAAACCTGTCAAACCTCTTCTCATTCTGCTCAAACCTCCTAATCATACGGGTTTCAACCAAATACCTTTCAAATAAAGACCTATCAAACTTCTTTAGAAACCAGAAAATATCATCATAAGACCTATGACCTGGACAATAAACCTTAGATATGCCATCATGAATAGATCGAGCACTAGCAACACTACTCGACTCAATAGGAACATTACCCCTAGAAAATGTAATCCCAGACAAACTGCTCAAATAGGCATCACAAGTAGGCGTCGAAGAACGTACAACAGGTCGCTGACAGTCTGGAACAGTCTGTGGCACAACATTAACTCTTGAAACATAACTACCTTGAATCACTTCAGGCTGGGTTTGACCAACTGCAGTAGGTGCAATCCCATCATCTAAATACTCATAAGGCTCCTCATCCTCACTAGCACCAAAGTTATCTACTTCCTCATCGTCCAATACATTAGTCATATCAATCCATCTATCCTCACGAGGTAAACCAACCATTTTCTACAATAATAAGGATTCAAGGATACTTAAGGTCATTGTTAACAAAACAAAAATTAGTATGCAATGCTTATGCAAATGTTATACGTAATCCATGCTATGCAACACAATGCAAATGATGTTTATGCAATGCTCACAAAAAAATAAATATGATACTGACAAGCACTCAGCGTACTTTTAATAATGCCAATACAATATCGTAGTATTTACTTAATAAATACTCGGGAAATCATTTATGTTATAAGGGATACATCTTTAATACAAAACTAAACTAAAAGTGATCTTACCAGAGCGTTGCAGAGGAGTTGTGTGCTTTTGAAGAATAAATATTTTCGACACCAAAGTTATAGTTTAGGACAATTTTCAAAATCGACCCAGTTCTCTATAACTTGTAGCTCTGATTACCAATCTCTAACACCCTCAATTTACATTGCGCAGCGGAAATACACAATTGGGTGATAGACACAAGCATCATCACACAAGGTATATTGAACGACTCAAAAGTGAGACGTTTACACATAAAACATAAACAAGATTTTCATAATAGGTCTAAAACATGATTTCATCCCAAATTGTAATAAAACGACACCAGAGTAAAGCGTTTAGTCCCCATGGATCTCGACCAACAACCAACAAGTTTAGTACAGTACACAAACATATAACAAATTGTTCAACAGTAAAGGATAAAAATAGTTTTTAGACCAACATTCTTCCAAAAGCCAAACCACAACCTACACAGCAAAGCTCCGCCTTCTATCACTTCCTATTACCTGAAACACATGCTAAAACGAGTCAACAATAATGTTGAGCGAGTCTATAGATTTATCAAATCACATTTGAACACAAGAAGAAAATCAATCATAATCATTTATAGAATTGTCATTCACACAATCTATATTCAAGGCAAAAACATTGTATTTAAGCTCATGACACCGACCCCTTAACCAAATAGTCACCCACGCCAAATGCCGGCATGACTAGAATAAAACTATTTCCCCTCTAGGGAATCAGTTGCTAGAATACCACATTCTTATTCCCGTAAATTATCCTTCCAAGAGATTACTCAGCGTAATGCCCTGGTCTGAGATAGGGTGGTCAACCCAATAGTACTATCATTAGAATATGCGGCTATTCCCGACACACAACATCAAGTCAGAAGATAGTTAACGGCTCATGAATTTAGGGTCTTTAGCAACAAGGTACTCAATACAATGTAAACAACTTAGGCAACATTTGGGTCCAACAATTACTCATGAATTGTGTTCATTTATTTTCAAATAGCATGTATCCCCCTCGCAGGTAATAAAACATTTAGTAGCTAGCATAAAAAGTGAGGCTACAAACTCACCTTAGTATAAGAGATCTAGCGAGATGATCGTCGATGATAATGGATGCCTTTCACACACGAGAACCGCTACCTATCAAATAAGGCGCGTTCATTAATAATGACTCGAGAAATAAATCATATATAACAACATCAAACTCAAACTCATAAAATCACAATAAACTCGAGATAAAACGATACAAATAACTCTATTACACTCTTCTATACATTTACTTTACTATTTTACACTTTTAACAAAGTTCGCCGGCACATACTATATGTACTAGCTTATTTACCCCTTTTAGACTTGTCAAACGTTTATGAAACAACTCGATAAAGTAACTTACTATATACAGAAAGTCCTCCTTCAATTTTATCAAATGAAATTACTTTTAAAGTCTTTTACCCGACTCATTTTAAACTACAAAAGCCGGACAGATTTACGTTAATAATTCATACAACCGTTTTAACTTCTTTAAACGATTCCGTTTACAAAACCGACACTTGGGTTTTAAAATAAACTCACCCTCTAGGGTTTATACTTCATTATCAGTAGGTGACTCATTTCAAAACTTCAATTTATTGTCCCCGATATTCGATCCAAATATCGACAACAACTATATGTAGTGCCGATACTCGTCTCCCGGTACACGAATAATCAAAAAATAATAACTTCGTGCTCGTTTGGAGCTAGAAGCTCTACCTTATATCAAATCGAAGCTAATCAAATTATCTACAACCCTAGGCCATAAGTTAAGCCATTATCACAACATAAAAATCCCGAAATTACAGTTTACTTACTGTTATAAAATGCCTTTCAAAATCTTGTACAAAATCACATTTTTAACCAAAACCAATCATAGATATGATCACCCCATATCCCTAATATTAACATATATCAATCATAACACTATAATAATCATAAAAATCAAAACCTTCAAATTAAATCAAGTTTTTAACAAAACTTTTAGCAAGAACACCATGGATCATCATAAAAAATGTCATGCATGATCATAGCTCTCACCTACCAACTTGAAAAAAATAAAAAGTCTTCCATGTACATAATTCTTACACCAAAATGACCCTATTGCAATTATAAGAGTGGGTCTTGTGTTATTTTTACTTAGATCATTGTGAAAATGGAGTAAAAATTGATCAAAGGGTGTGTTTTGGTGGGTGGGAGGTCACGGCAAAGAAAGAAGAGAGAGAGAGAGAGAGAGAGAGATGAACAAATTTTTATGAGTGGGATTATGTTGTGTGTATAAAAAGTTTGGGCTTATATATTGTGGATGAGGGACCAATGTTTTAATTTTGTAATAGTTATGGCTAAAAATGAAAATAGTTAGCTAAAAAGCGAGAAATAACTATTAGTCAATTTTGAAAATATTTGCGGGGCTGGAGTTTCATAAAGATACTTTTAAAAATTTAAAACGTACCTCAAATATAATAATATCGACTCCCGACTCGACTTAACACGTTATTTAAAAGAAAACATCAAAAATGAAAAAATCGAACAACCGACAATAAAACGTAAAATATTTGGCATCCATCGACATCATGCTTGCTAATACTCCTTATACTTATTAAATATTAAATATAAATCTTCCAACATCGGTTTAAACTTAAACCTCCAAAAATAAATATCTTTCAAACTCATCCAAAAATTTTAAAAAATAATCGTAAAATAATCGTAAAATATGATTAAGCAATGACCTCGGTTTCGGGTTATCACAAAATGATTCACGCTTTATGTTCGCAGTCAGCTTTGGACGGTCGAATAATGAGAATGGGTTTACCCACGAAATCTTGTCAAGGAGGTTCTTAATTGAAACTGCCTGCCACAAGTACGATACTTAATATCGTCCAATGGTCTTCACCGACCGGAGGTAAAATGCTACCGAATTAGAATGAAATGTTCAAGTCCATTTCATTCGTGTATATGTTTTGTTGCTAACTATCTTATGCAGCGTAACAAGAAGGTGGAATTGCGGTGTATAATCAAGAAGAAGTTCTCAACACATGCTCATACTTTCTGCACTTAATACTTCAACATGTTCAAGAAAGTCTAAAAGTCAAGTCTTCCGTTGTATCAAACTCTAAACCTTTCAAGACTTTATACAAGTGTAAGTATGTGGAACATGAAGTCACGAGGAGGCAAATTTCACAAGTGATGAATGCACACAGTCAAGGCAAGGAAACATGCTCAAGACTAACGTCAAAGATCTCATCAGCATATTCACAAGAACAAGATCGAAGACTCAAGCATAGTATGCTAGGTTTAAGATTTTGTAAAATGGTGTGACCTCCCTTAGGGGGAGATTGTTGGAAATACGTTTTTCCAAAGAAAGTCTCGGTCACATCATTGTTAGCATAGACCACGAGCTATAGACTATTTAGGACATTGTAACTTGGAGTGACCTCCCTTAGGGGGATATTGTTGGAAATACGTTTGTACGTATTTAGGAAGGATCGGTCACTCCAACGATATATACGTAGTATGGGCTCATGATCTAGTTATGTAAATATATAACCCATAAAGCCTACATGTATGGTGGGCTATATATACCCCCTCCTAGCATGTTAGGAGGGTTTGTTGGTTCTCATTTCATTTGATCAAACATTCCTTTATCTAATCCTCTCCTTTCTCTCTCTAACTTTCTGTTTCTAGTTCTTCATCTCCCTCTCTCTATTTGATCATTACAACACATTAACAATCCTACGGATTTTGTGGACCTACAAATGGTATTAGAGCCATGGTTTGATTGGTTGTTCTTGTCTTTAGTTTTGATTGATTTTTGTGGGTTTTGATTTAATCAAGCTCAAATCTTAATTTTTTTTACGTTTTTGTGGATTAAGTTTGTAGACAAATCGACTACATAGATGTGGTAGTGATTTGGGTTACTTGTTTTGGTCAAAATCACAAAACTTTTTTTGTCATTTGGTGATTTTCGGGGTGTTTTTTAAGGATTAACAGTGATATTGGTTTTCAACTAATTAGTTTATATGTACTATTCTTGTTTTTATTATTCTGTCCTTTTTTGTCATTTTCTGTCGCAATGGTAGGGTTTTATTATTGAGACTGATATTGCGATGTATCAATTTTATGTCTTGTTGCGATACATTATTGAGCATTTTGAACATTATTGCGATAGTCACATTGTTGTATATTCATTATTACGATACTTCTTGTCATTATTGCGATAGTCACATTATTGCGACAGCTGGTCTACTGAATATTGGGATGGATACTGAAAACTGTCATTGCGATGGAATAGTTGGTATTGGTATTGCGATGGGATGTATGATAGGTATTGCGATGGCATGTGTTGAATATATCGACGGATCATTAAAATTGTCATTGTGATGGAATCGTGAGTATTTATATTGCGATTGATGTTCATTGCGAAAGTGAAACACACTCAACACACACACTCAACACATAAAGAAAACAGACTCGAAAACTCTTGACTCGACCACCAGACTCGGCTCGACAAACTGACTCGACCACAAACACACCTAAAACTCTTAGACGAATCCATTATTTTTTCTTTTCCCGAATCTTAATTTTCCTGACTCACACCCAACTCACAAGACTCGAACACTAGCAACACTTAAACCCATCACATCTAGACTCCAATAATTACAACCAAATGATCTAAGATATCCTTCTTTTGTGTAAAACATTGCATGCCAAATTCATTTAAAGTTCTAACACAAGAAAGGAGTTCCATCATAGATCTTGTGTGAAAGATTAAAACTTCATTTAATTTTTGAACTCTCGTGAACAATCAAGAACAAGAGTGTTCTGATTTGTCTTAGGTTCAGTTTGTTAAACAAAACGAAATTAAGCAATAATAAAACCTACCCGAGACCTATAAAAGATCTTGCAGCATTCATCCTCTCGTTTATTGACTGATCACATAACCAAAATCATCGAAGATTGGTTCTCTGTTCATGGATATTGTGGTTTGATTTGATTAAAGAGATTAGTCGTTAAAGTATTTTGTGTGTAAGGTTCGAGCTTAAGCCCTATGATTTGTATGAGATTTGTTTAGATGGATTGATAGTTTTGAGTTTGGGTGGCTGTGAGATTGTGTAAAGAGAAGGTGATGGAGCTTTGATTTGGATCGGATGTGTTTTAGGACAAAGAAAGAGATAACGGCTGAGTGTTTTTTTTAGTTTAGGTTTAGGTGTGAGAAACAAGATAAAACAGGTTTGGTATATAAAACATAAATAGACGGAGGTTTCAAGGTGAGGCCACACGTACTGTTTCGTTCAAGCCACGTTTTGGATCTGGATATTTATTTTATTTGGGCCGAGTGTTAATTAAATTCATTCTCTGGCCGGTTGACATATTTTGTGTCATGATTATTGGATAAAAACGGATATCAAGTGGTGTACTCGTTTAGTTTATTACTGTTGGGTTTGTTTTATCAACGTTTGAGCTGACCAAGAAATTATTGTGTCGAGAAAAAGATATATTACCAAACAAAGATCCAAGAATTTATTATCGAACAAAATGGAATCGTTGAATTCCAAGTCTCAAAAGGGAGACTTGCATATATTGCAAGACGATACAAGAAGCAGTCACAAGGGAATAGAATCACGACGAAAACAGGAACCAAGTAGCATGTCAGGTACAAATAATCTTCTTCATATGTTGTCTGAAATGAATGCGCTAATTACAATCCGTCTAATTGTTTTACGACTGCTTCTTTAACCAATTATGCTTCTAGGACTGAAGAGCTTGAAACGATTTTTGCTCAGCAATCCAAAGAGCTTGAGGATGCCAAAATTGAATTATTAAAGAAAACGGAGAAATTTGAAAAGTATTTTGAAAAACTTGAAAATTAACGTTATTCTTGAATGAAATATAGGTCACAAAATACAAGATTCTAAAGCCGAAAGAGATAATTTTGTGAAACAAATTACTTTGCTAGAAACTAAGTTGGCATCCCAAGACATCTAACAAAAGGAAAACGAGACCTTAAAACAGCGTTGTAATGAGTTAAATAATACTATCGTAGAGATAAGGTCTAAAACTCTAGAGTCTACGACCTTGTTAACTACTGAAAATGTTGATTTAAAGGCTAAGGTTCAGAAAAAGGTTTTTGCTATAGCTTCTCTGAAAAACGAGCTAAGGAAAATTAAGGGCACTAGTGTGGACACTAAGCTTGAAAAACCATCAATCTTGGGGAAACCGCCTAAAAATCAGTCCGTTCGTCAACCGACTGCATTTGGATCCGAGAGACCAAAATCCTCGAGACCGCGGTTTGCCTCCCAAGTTGATAAGGTTCATCTTTCTAGACCAGTCACTCCACTATCTAGGCCTACTGTGATCAAATCAGCCTATGCAAAACCCACAAACAAGACTGCTACTAGTGATTCTAGGTATATTTCTAAGAATATGCCACAACATAGGTCGAATAGCATGCCTAATAATTACTATGTAGATGCATCTAAGAAAATGACACAAGCTAGACCTAGGATTTCTATATCTCAGTCGGACCTCAAACACGGTGTTTGTTCCGTATGCATGAAGAGTGTCTTCACGACAAATCATGCGGCTTGTGTAACTAAATATTGAAGGATCTGAACTCAAGTGCTCAAAGAGGCATTTCTAAAGGAAATAGGTTTTCTACCGCTAAGTCTTTCGCTGTGCATAAGAAAACCATGTGACCTAGATCCAATCTTAGGTCGCAACCCACGAGTAGGATTTTAAATCGGTTAATCTTAAATGGGTTCCTACAGGAAGAATGTTTCCCTCTTGCACTACCAAAGTTGGTTGTGAACCCCCGCATGGTTCTAACATAGATATCGCAAAACCACATAAAAGCATACAAACTTCTAATGAGAATGCAGGTACCAAAGTCCACGTTCAACAAGAACACAATGGTCCAATCTTTGAATACCGTTCAACTAAGGACACTCTCCGCATTTGGTTGCTGAAGAAGCTGATATCTAAGAAACAAGTGTTTTAGGGGATTTGCGGTTAAGCTCACAAAAACTGGCTCATCGTTAAATATCAGACGATGACCTGATCTTCAAATAAAGGAAAGTTTATCGCCGATGATAAACTTATCCTCATTAACGAGAAATTAAATTTTCTCGGACACTAGATATTATTAAAACTATTCAAAGGTTTTAAGCTCGTGTATTTGGTTCATAGTTAAATATCAGACGATGACTCGATCTTCAAATAAAGGAATGTTTATCGCCGATGATAAACTTATCCCCACAAACGAGAAATTCAATTTTCTCAGACACGAGCTAAAATTAAAACTATTCAACGGTTTTAAGCTCGTGTAAATGACTTACAGTTAAATATCATACTATAAATCGGACTTCAACTTTAGGAAAGCTTATCTTTAATGATAACTTATCTTCCTAATGGGAAATTATTTTTTTCTCGGACATGAGCTTTTATTAAAACATTACAAGTTTTAAGCTCAAAAAGGAAAGTGTATCTTTCAAATAAGAGAACTCTTATTCATAACAAGAAATTCACCTTTCTTGGTCATGAGCTTGTATTAAAACATTCAAAGTTTTAAGCTAAAAAAGGAAAGTGTATCTTTTAAATAAGAGAACTCTTCTTCATAACGAGAAATTCACCTTTCTCGGTCATGAGCTTTACGTTAAAACATTCAAAAGTTTTCAAGCTCATGAAAACGACTTTAAAGTAAATGTCAACATAGGACTCGTTCTTCAGTCAAAAGGAAAGTTTATCGTTGATGGTAACTTATCCTTAACAACGGGAAGTTTACAACTTCTTGGACTTGAGATCGTTTAGTAAGATATTCAAATTCTTAAGCTCAAGTAATTGGTTTTCAAAATGTTGAAAACAATTTTTCAAGAATTTTTCAAAAGGTTTTTCTAAATCTTTCAAAATTGTGTGTTCAAAATGTTTTTGATAAAAAGAGCATGTCTTCTGGAATCGATAATATTTACGATCCTATAAATGTCTTTCAATAATGGCACGGGGTTGTAAATAAAGTTCGAGTAGAAGTTTAAATGATTTAAAACATGCTCAAAATGGCTTGTTATTATTTCAGATAGTAACCCGCTTTTCATATTCAAGTCAAGCATTCCACCGGAAACCTTTGACTCAACAACGGGAATTAATTTTCTCGGGCATGGTTTACTTTATAACCATGTAAGGGATTGTGTTTACGTAATAACACAATCTAACACGAATATATGTACGTGTCAGTGCATTTATTTGTTACAACGAGAGAAATCTTGTTTTTATGAGGTTATCATCTCCACAATCCGCAACAATTTACAATTGATATATACATACTCGACGATGCGACTACTCAAACGGCGACTACAACTCTTTCAATAGAACACGGGTCAACAATTGAGGGGGAACAATTGTCCAGCATTCAGAATCTTTGATGCCGAAAGTGCCAAGGTCACTAATTGGTGTCAAGAAAACGATATCAATCGTTCACATGGTGTCAAGAGATAACTTCAGACGTGACGAGGCGACCAACATTCATGAACAAGAACCATGTGATTCTATCATATAATGTTCTCCATCATTCAGGTCCAACCTCGTAAATTGCTAATCTTGTGAATACATTATCATATATGATCTTTACACGTGATAAGTACCTTACACTTGTGTTTAAAAGGTATTTAATTTACGTTTCAAGTACACCCTCATTAATTTGAGGGGGAACTTGTGAAAATCATGAAGATAATTGGATTTACATTTTTCTTCCCAAAATTTCTTAAAATGTTATTAAATCAATTGATATTAAAAATATCGATTTGTTTAATATTTTTAATATGGGGGATAAAATGTGATTTAATACGAGAAATGATTAATCACAAATGGTTTGACTTAATGTGATATCTCATCCCGACATGTGAGAAATGTTTTCGGATATCGTGACATATGTTAAGGGGGAGCAAAATGGATTTGCTATATCAAAATGGATTTCCTGGTGATTTATACTTACCCTCAACCCATTTATTTCACGACGGTGAAGATTGTGGTGACATAAGGACGGTAGGATAGGTTAAGTCCAATGATTCTTCCAAAACCGGAGGAATCTTCCCAAGGACATTCCATAGCTAGAAATAGTAGTCCTTAGGAACGATGGAGAAAGTTTGTGAACGTAGCTGAATGTCGAACAAGTACTTAAGTTAGCACTGGAACAATCACAACAAGGTGCTAGTTATGACGTATTGGTAAGCATTAAAGGGGTTGAAGAATGAAAAAGAATTGTAAAGATAAAGGGTGCAAAGAAGAAGCCCTACTTACAACCTTAGGCAGAAACCGGGTCAAGAAATATGCTATTGAGATCATTTTTAATGATGCTTTATATTGAAGATAAGACATCATGGACCCAGTGATGCAATGCACAACCCATCCCAGCTAACTCAGATTTCTCTCAAAAGATATTTGTTTTAATCACACGGAGACAATTCATTATCTATTGATTTATTCACTCCGAATAAATTGGTATTGAAATGGTGGCACTCCTCTCCAGCCTCCGATCACTAAAATCCAAAATGAACGATCGAGTCTAGAGCCATTTGAGATCATCAAATATCTCATTAGGACACACTTTCATAATTCCTTGCTTCTTCACACACTGTGAAAAGTAAGAAAGATCTTAAGAGTCCTACGCAAAATTTTTATGATCTTACCTGAACATCCGAGTAGTATGAAAGTATTTACATTGAAGATGGAAATCCTTCTTGAGGGAATATCAAAAAGCTCATGGTAGGTGATTTGTGCGATTCTTTATGAATCAAGCTTGTGATAACTGGAAAGCAACAGTGGTTTAATTCTTAACTGAACTTAAACACGTTCCAGGCCTCTACGCAATATCTTAGTGATCTTGCCAGAACATTCAGAGTGACACTCAAGAGTGTTCACAGTGATGAGTGGAAATCCTTTTAGTGTTAACATCAAACAGCACTTGGTAGTTAACTTGCAAGATTCTATATGAATCAAGCTCGTGACAACTGGAAAGCAACGATGGTGTGGTTCTTAATGAATCAAACTTGTTCCAGGAGTCGGATTTTTTGATGGCTTCAAATCATGCAGATAATATTATCCAAATGATTCACGCTTTATGTTCGCAGTTAGCTTTGGACGATCGAATAAAGAGAACGGGTTTACCCGCGAAATCTTGTCAAGGAGGTTCTTAATTGAAACTTTCTGCCACAAGTACGATATTTAATATCGTCAAGCGGTCTTCACCGACCGGAGGTAAAATGCTACCGAATTATAATGAAATGTTCAAGGCCATTCCATTCGTGTATATGTTTTGTTGCTAACTATCTTATATGGCGTAACAAGAAGGTGGCATTGCGGTGTACAATCAAGAAAAAGTTGTCAACACATGCTCATACTTTCTGCACTTAATACTTCAACATATTCAAGAAAGTCTAAAAGTCAAGTCTTCCGCTGTATCAAACTCTAAACCTTTCAAGAATTTATACAAGTGTAAGTATGTGGAACATGAAGTCACGAGGAGGCAAATTTCACAAGTGATGAATGCACACAGTCAAGGCAAGGAAACATGCTTAAGACTAAAGTCAGAGATCTCATCAGCATATTCACAAGAACAAGATCGAAGACACAAGCATAGTATGCTAGGTTTAAGATTTTGTAAAATAGTGTGACCTCCCTTAGGGGGAGATTGTTGGAAATATGTTTTTCGAAAGAAAGTCTCGGTCACATCATTGTTAGCATAGACCACGAGCTATAGACTATTTACGACATTGTAACTTGGAGTGACCTCCGTTGGGGGAGATTGTTGGAAATACATTTGTACGTATTTAGGAAGGATCGGTCACTCCAACGATATATATGCAGTATGGGCTCGTGATCTAGTTACGTAAACATATAACCCATAAAGCCCACATGTTGCGTGGGTTATATATACCCCCTCCTAGCATGTTAGGAGGGGTTGTTGGTTCTCATTTCATCTAATCAAACATTCCTTTCTCTAATCCTCTCCTTTCTCTCTCTAACTTTCTCTCTTTAACTTTCTCTCTCTAGTTCTTCATCTCCCTTCCTCTATTTGATCATTACAACACATTAACAAATCCTAAGAAAACGTGGACCTACGTATACACCCGAACATTTCAGGCATTTTATGGAGCAAACGAGAAGAGTCGCATAGCAAATAGTCTGAATTCAATTCATGCAGAGAAAATTAAATTATAGTCAAACTAAGACTATAAAATTTCATATCTAACCCTTAAAATTATATAAGTTAAATAATTGCCACATGAATATTCTCTAATGTGACTATTTTGAATGTATTGGTCACATATTATCATATTCTAATATGGCCATAAACATCATTTAGATACGCATTTATGATATGGTGTGACTATTGTAAAGCATGTAGTCACATGATCGTGCAACTTTAGACACACAAGTTACCTTACGTGATCACATATACATAATTTTAGTGATACTTAAATAATGTATGACAAAACATCCCTATAATTTAGCCACATAAACAAACACTTCTTGTGACCATGTATAGCATCATGAATTTTGCCACACAACCATTGAATATGACTAACATAAAGGTTGAGATCAAATTTTGTTCTCAAACATAGTGACGCAAAAACTAAACATGTGAATGTTTTAAATGTATTGGTCACACATAATCACATTAGAATGTGGCCATAAATATCATTTAGATACCCATTTGTGACATCGTGTGACTATTGTAAAGCAGTTAGTCACTTGATCGTGGGATGGTTTAGTGTGGCCATATATGACTTTTGGTCACTCTGATAGTTATAGGAGACTAACATTTCAAACTTACCTTTTAGTTGTCACGCACTAAAACTTCATATGTGGTAAAGTATTGAGTAAAAATTCGAATTCACGTTTAAATAATATGTGACAAATGAGGCTATATGATTTAACCACATACACAATCAACTCACGTGACAAAACATGAAGTGTGGTCACATTGTTCAAGTGTGTAACAAATAATTGTCACATACGCGTATGTATAGTGTGGCTGATAATTCAAACTAATTTGCATTATGTCACACGTGTAAAATTGTGCGTGGCTAGATGGACCTGGTAAAATTAGCACTTGCGCCTAGTCACATCAATACTCATTTATGTGACAGCAAAAAATCAAAATAGTCACATATAAGGAGTTCAAGTGTGGTTGTGTATTTGATTCTAGTGTGTTTTGTCACACACATATCTGACAGTGTGACTGTTCAAAAATCAGGATGTGTGACGTATTCCACATTTTGTTCTAGTGGTATACTGGGGTCGAAGATAGCGTCCTTGTTTTTGGATGAAAGACGAAACAACGCCACTCCAACTCGAACCCCAATGGGGTAGAAGAAAATAGATGAGAATAAATAGAAGGATGGGTCAATAGGTGGGGCACAAACAATTTGAGCTACTTGAGGTAGACTCACACCAAACAAATATATATGATTTCCATTTACTGCATCGGCTGAAGACCGAGATTTCCCTCTAAATGCGATTCCAGGATCGAATATCTCGTCCTCGGTGGAAAAGTGTGATGAAACATAAGGGGCTTCCCCCACAATAGATCCACACGAAGCATCGTCAAAAGGAGTAGACTAGCTCGTAGCACTCAAACAACACGGTGATGACGAAGTTAAAATTGTAGGAACATCATTTAAGTTAGATTTAAAATCTTTTCCTTTTTCATCTTTTAAAAACTCTTTAGGAAAACCCGTTTGAATTATGTCGAAAAGATTTGGCGTTTGAAAATCTATATTAGTGATGCTAAAAATTCTCACATTTAAGTCATGGGTAGGAGGTGGTGGATTATATAAATTCTCAAAACGATGATCAATGAAGAACACCGCCCCCTTGGGGTCAACATATCCGTCATCCTCATGAACGTTAATCTCATCGATTTCTTCATCGGAGATAGGCCGTCAAACCAAGGTTTGTCGTTCCCCTCATTAATGATTTTAGAATCTATCTCGAAGAGATCACGATCAAGCACAAAACCATCATTCTTTGGTGGGGATCGTTGATAAGTTAGATCCTTACGAATGTGGTAAACGTCATTCTCATTTGAGGAGTGTTGCTTAGGTAACTCCTCGAGAATGGGTTTTTTTCTCACGTGAGTTGGTTTGTCATTATGAATTAGACGTTCCAACTCATCAAGTTCGGCCTCGAGATTGGTAAAATCAACCTCACTTGTAGGTGGAAGTGGAGGTAAAAGAGCTAGCTCTCGTTCAATAATTTCCTCAATCTCGGGCTCGAATTCAAAATCATCATACTCACCACACGAAGAATTCTTCTTGGGAGAATCAAAAATAGCTTGTGGATTTTTGAGTATATGATCAATTTCAGCAAAATTGCCATCATCATCATCAAAGAAACAGTCGATGTGAGCACTCACAACCATGGTCTTACAAGTCGATCGACTATGCTTAGGTGACTCTTCAATGATGAGTGGGTTGATATCGATAAAATCTTTCGCATCAATGGATACTGGGCTAGGAAATGGAGGCACTTCAATAGGTTTAGAAGTTTAAGCCTCAAAGACGTGGTCCTTCGAAGGTGGTGAAAACGAATCCATTTTAGTAACTGTCGAGATGGCACTAACGTCTCCCTTCGGAATTGTTTGTTCACTTGTTTCGCGAATACATCCCAAAATGATTTTTGATTCATACATTTTCTTAAACCTTTTTCAATTAAGTAAATATATTCACGATCATTAAAATCTTCATCTCTAAAACCGTTCTTTTTAATTCTTTCAAAACATGCATCAAGCCTCATATTTTCCGCTAAAGTGAACATTTTGAAATCATTTTTGGAAACTTCGGTTTTGCTTTGATCATTTGAAACTTGGGATCTACTCGCGAAAAAGTTCATTTCATCCTCCCCATATTTAATAGTTAATTTCCCACCGTGAGTGTCGATTACGGCTCGAGCCGTCGATAAAAAGGGTCTACCTAAAATAATGGGACATTTAGGGTCACACTCGTAATCGGAAATGACGAAGTCCGCGGGAAAAATAAATTTTCCAATTTTAACATAAACATCCTCGGCTATTCCAATTGGTTTTAATGGTGTACAATTTGCTAGCTCGATTGTCATGTTCGTGGGGGTAAGTCTTGGCAATTTCATCAATTTCCAAAGAGAATGAGGCATGAGATTGATGTTATCCCCTAAATCAGCAAGGACTAAACATCTCTCAATCTCGGAAAAATCACAAGGTGAAAGAAATTGGCCCGAATCCTCTTCCTTTCTCGGCATATGCCTTTTGGGTTTTTTAAGAAGGATCGAAGCACAAGTTTCCTCAAGGGTTACTTTCGTAAGGTCGATAAAGCTCTATTTTTGAACCGTGCGTGGAATTTGAGGTACACGACGGTGTGCACTCTTTTCCTTGGTCACCACGTTCATTCCCTCGACTTTAGAACATGAAGGCGTTTTTGAGGTCGAGGGTAGAGACGAATGCACAACTCTAAAACCATCAAGGTTTTGGGGAATCATACGACCTTTTCCATTAGACGAGGTGGCTTTAACATGTTCCTTCGGATTTCTTACGGTGTCACTTGGTAACCTACTCGAAGACGAACTCGATTGCTTGTTCATTATGGCCGAAAACATCTTTTTAATGTCAATTTGTCCTTGTTCAATTTTAGTATTTTGACATTTCAACGTCTTGGAAAATTCGTTTTTCAAAGTATCAATTTGTCCCTCTAATCGTCTCATATTAGCCTCATTCGTTTTCATATAATCTTGAAACTCGTTTGATGAACTATTTTGATTACAGTTAAAGTTCCCTTGGTTTTGACTATTTCTTTGAAAATTCCCTTGATTGTTGTTTTGAAAATTCGAGTTTTGATTGTTGTTGTTATCTCGATTTTGCCAACTCAAATTCCGACCTTGATTATAATTTCCTTGATTTGAAAAGTTCCCTTGTTGATTGTTATTTCTTTGAAAATTGTTACGATTTTGAAAATTGTTGCCTTGGTTGTTGTTATAAATTCCTTGTGATGGACCCGCGTTATTTTGTTTAGAATTTTGAAAATTACGATTTAACGCGTTAACACTCGACGTTTGTCCATCCGTAGTCGCACACTCATAATAATTATGAGGTCCACTACACAACGTACATGAAATCTCAACCGCTTTCACCGTAGAGGGAGCGTCTTTCTTTTGCAACTCAATGAGAAACGACGTAAACACGTTCGCCAACTTGTCGACTTTTGCGTCAACCCACTCGATATCGCGATTATAATTACTAACATTGGCGAAATTGGCAACACTCGATGTGCTACGGAGTTGAAAACCCTTGGATCGGTTTTCGATAATCATTAAAGCGTCTTTCGGAGTTTTACACAAAAAATTGCCACCGGCAGTGGAATTTAACGAATCTTGCTCTTGAAAATTAAGACCGTTATAAAAAGTGTCTATTTGGTGTAACTCGGAAAATCCATGTGACACCCTAGGCAAATCCCACATCGGCTGTGGCCAGGAGAGATCCATGGTTTATAAGATAACAGTCGCCTTCTCATGACACAACGCGTTTTATGGTCTACTGAAAGTGGGGTTCTTAGGAACTGGCAGTTAAGCGTGCTCATGTTAGAGTAGTACTAGCTTGGGTGACCTGGCGGGAAGTACTCACACGAGGGCCACAAAGCAAAGCCGTGAGCCTGCGGGAAAAGCAGATAATATTATGGTCTGAGTAGGCGGGATGTTACAAGTGGTATCAGAGCCACTCCTGAGCCGTTCGGGATGGTGGGGCAAACCTCATCGAGGACGATGAGTCCCGAAGGGGGGGGTGATTGTGACACCCTAGGAAAATCCCACATCGGCTGTGGCCAGGAGAGATCCATGGTTCATAAGATAACAGTTGCCTTCTCATGACACAACGCATTTTATGGTCTACTGCAAGTGGGGTTCTTAGGAACTGGCAGTTAAGCGTGCTCATGTCTAAGTAGTACTAGCTTGGGTGACCTGGCGGGAAGTACTCACACGAGGGCTACAAAGCAAAGCCGTGAGCCTGCGGGCAAAGCGGACAATATTATGGTCTGAGTAGGCGGGATGTTACAATCCATGATGAGGACATTTCCTAAGCAATTCCTTAAAACGATCCCACGCATCTCTAAGCGATTCATTCGGATTTTGTTTGAACCTCGTAATATCGTTTTTGAAAAATGTGGTCTTTGACGGCGGAAAGAAATGATTACCGAATTTTGAAACGAGATCCTTCCACGTAATTGTGGAATTAGGTGGCTCTTTCTCGTACCAATCCTTGGCGGCACCATCGAGCGAGTACGTAAAAAGCATAAGCTTAACGACATCGGTGTCAACGTTTTTAAACTTTCTCATGGCTAAAAGACGATAAAAATTCCGAATGTGATCGTGAGGATTATCTGCCTTAAGACCTCTAAACCTTGTCGCTTGAATCAAATATAGCATTCCGCTCTTGATTTCAAAATTCTCTGCTTCGATTGCGGGAACTACGATCGCGTCTCCATAACCCCCGGTGGGTGCTTGGAGCAACTCCATCATCGTACAATTCTCGGCCATCTCGTATACGGTTTCGACAACAAAATTAGGAACGTTCCTTTCTAAATTACGTCTTTGTTGTCGATTCCTTCGATTTTGATTGCGTTAATCCGATACGTCACTAGAATTCGTATAGTCCTTCGACCGAGTGTGCATGCACTAACTTAGAGATTGAGGGGGGGGGGGGGGGTAGCAAAGAAGATTCTTTTTGGCTTTTTTCGATTTTTCAATTTTTTTGGTTATTTTAATTTTTTTGGATTTTCGGTGTATTACGTAGAAATTAATCTTCAAAAATTATCCGATAATCAAAGGTATTGATTAATGAATCCAAAGGAGAGTGAAGGAGTTTACGTCAAGTAAAAACTTTCGTCGACTTTGAAACGTTGGCGGAATGCCAAAATGTTTCGAGGTTCTATAATTAAAACACACAAAAATAGATGTATTAATACTTGAATGGAAAACCCTTAATCAATCGTCACTAAATCGATACGCACAAGCAAGCGGAAAACAAGGCGGCGTGAAGCGAGAGCCTTTTTCTTTAGGGTGTATTTTATAACAGCCGCCTTATACCGCCCGTCGCGTTTTCGGCCGATAGATATAGGTTGAGTGTACCGTGTTCCGCAAAAAGATATACCTTGAGTCCGCCGCGTTTCGGCCTGAGAAGATACACAAGGTTACATTTTTCACAGCTCAATCTTTGGCAATCATTGAAATAGATGGCTTGTGGACACACTACAAAAATCATATGTGATTGGATTTTGGGGTTTTATATTATGCGTTATTGATTCATGCTATGTGCCTTAAACCTTTGAGATATGCTTCTAAAGGGATAAAAATCTTACGTTGGCGCTGCTGATGGCTCCATACCAATAGAGATGACTTAATGGAATAAAAGATTTGATGAATTCGATTAAATATAATAGTGTTATTATGATCTTGTTAAATCGCTTCCGCTATGTGTGCTTTGATCTTTGTTAGGGTTTCAATAATTTCTCCTTATGAACTAATCGTTCTACATTTCTTACTTGGTGTAGCAGATTTGAATTACCAAACTTGATTTACGTTTTCTCACTAGGCACTTTTCTAAATCTGTTTGTGGTTAAAAAATGTTTTTAATCTGTTAGAATATAAGATATGGCAAAGAGTTTCTTTTATAATCGTATTAAAATTACGATACTTTTTGTATATTTAGACTCATCCGGTGTAAGCTCTTTGTGTTTGTTACATCAAGTACTTTGTATACCTTATGCATTAGGGTACTTGTACTTTGTCTTAACATATTCTCATAACATTAATGAAGTTGTCATCTGTGAATGAAATATATTTGATTTAAGATCGGATTTTATGGACACCTTATAATTTGTATTAATTGAGATTAAATTTCTTAAGAGTATTTATCTATTTTGCCTTTGATTTTTTGTTTCATCGATACAATCGATAATGACCGGAACGCCCACTATCGAGGTGCGATTTCTCGCGTATTTGGATAATATTGTGTATTTTTTGTTCTACGCAATATAATATAGTATTTACAAAAATAAAACAAAAATGATAAAATGAAAAAGATTTATGTGTTAATTGACGAACAATTTAACACATTTTATTTGGATATTTATAATACAGTAAGAAAAATAAAAACGAGTATGTACGATATTTACGCTTTCCAAAAATGAAAAGCAAAAACGCACTACTCACATAAACACGATATGTATAATGGCACTAAAAACACTTCTTCGGCAGCGGCGTCAAAATGATAGCAGTATGAATACGCTTTTAGGAAAAAGACGTATTAATGTTAAGTATTAAGTATCGCGTTTAAGAAAACGCGAAACTCGACAATTGCAAGTTCGTTTTTGAAGGAGGTGTATGTGTTATGTGCCGATATTTAAAATCAAATTTAGATCAGTGATGCTTTTGAAGGTGAAAAAGATTGGAAAATTAATACGAGTTAAACTAAAAATTACACTACGACGCGAAAAACGCAAAAACGTAAAATACGACAAAAATTAAAACTTTTCTAAAAATTCCCAAAAAAATAATTTAAGTTCCAAAATTTATAATTAAGACAAAAATGAAAACCAAAATTTGTAAAAATGTTTTAATCAATTATTATTAATTTTTAAAATTTAATTAAAAACCTAAAATTAAAGAAAATTAAAGAAAAGTCAAAATTCAAATTTTAAACTTTATAAACCTAATTTGTATTAAACTATAATTAAAAAATATTTTTTGAAATTTTAAAAATTCTTTTATCTATTTTTCTAGACTTCACCAAATTTAAAAAGAAAATAATAATTAAAAATAATCTATAAATATGAAAAAAGTAAAATCTAAACTGAAAAGTCTAATATTAACTAATCTTAGGAAAAGTGAAAAAGAAGAATAACAATGAACTAATAAGTTAGAAATCAGCTTATTAGTCACGGCTTTTTATATAACAAAGGAAAGAAAAAAGATATAAAGGTAAAACTTGGCAAAGGGATAACAATATAAACTAACTGGCACAATGGTAAAGCTCTTGGTTCCCATACGGGGGGAGGGGGTAAGGGGTTCGAGCCATGCCAACTCTAGTTTTTGCTAAATATTTTTTAATTTTCTTTTTGTTTCAATGCAATCAAACAACAAAGCTGGTAACTTTTTACTTGGTAATGTTCAAAATTTAATCCACAAATTTGAATCAAGTTCATAGAAACAAAGATTTAGGAACAAATATGACTTGTTTGGCAAAGGTATGCAAAGGGAATTTTTGGTGCCCGTTATGGGTGTTTGGTATGTATAGCTGGGAAACAAGGCACCACCACACCAATTAAGGTGTGGGGAGTCAATACAAATACACTAATCACAATAACAGGCACAATCGACTACAAACTCAAGCAGGATCAGTCCAAGAAAAAAGAAAAATGCAGAAAACTTTATGCATGCATAATTGGTTGCTGATGTGAATTTAGAAAGCCAAAAAGTTGATTCTAAGCTAATCAAATCATAAACTTGTTTACACACTGACATGAATAACTTAATTTCTACTTGTGACCCAATTTTCATAATCCAAATACCACAAATAAGCACCTAATCCTACTATGTTGATTCAGTGGGGTCTACTGGTCACTTTTGTTGTGACAGTAGGCTATAAGCTATAATTCTTTAACCAAAAGGCAACCAATCAGCACCCCTCATACATACAAGCCTAGAATAGCAGAAAAACTAACTTGTAACAAGATTTAAACCTTAAATGACACAATTTAACACCTAAAAAATACTACTATGCAGTAACAAATTTTATAGATGTAAAACGCTAATAGTGAGTTACCTAAGGCATTCAAAAGCCACCTAAAACTTTCAAATCCCAAATACCAGGTGTTGCACACTTAGAGCTAACCTAAATCTAATAATAGATCCAAAAATTAAGCCACAAAACCCAAAAGTGAACCCTAAGAACCTACTGGTGTATATGCAGATAATAAGGTAACTATGTTGATTCAAGTGACCAAAATTTGAGATTTGGGCTTTAAAATCTTGAACCAAAAGCAACCAAAACCCAAATCTAACAACACTTACTCCTACACTAACCTATGGACTAGCCGTGACCTAATTTCTAAACAACAAAACACAAAATCTATGGACTTAAGACATGTTGATAATTTCTAAGCTGTTTTTACCAGTTACTTTTGAAAACTTGTTTTCCTTTACAAAACCTCAACTAAACTTCAGTTTTAAACTATTTAGACCAAACAAAAGTCAATGTTGCCTAGAATATGGGGTTGTGTTTTCACCACAGCCACCTAAGTACCTAAACCAAACACCCCTTAAGTTTTGAAAATGAAAATTTTAACAAAGAAAAGCTTAATAGAATTACAACCAAATGAAATAAAATCTAGCTTAATATGTTGAGATTATCACATTAACACAAAACTAACAAAAAATCACCACATAAAAGCATGCATACCAAAGATCCACTCAAAACTGAAAAATAAACGATAGAAGTTTGGTTACCAACTTGGGCTTTGTTCAAACCCAAGACACACCAAAACAAGACCACCACCTAGCTTAACTGCCTAAGAAGGAGCTTATGAGGGCTTGTGCTTAAAGATTGGTTTTGTTGGTGGGCTACAACAACCCAAAAACCAGAAATGTGTGAAGGGATGATATGTCTTTTGTACTTGTTAGAAAACAAACACCACAAAAGCAAACCAAGCACCAAAACTTGCCAAAAGCTGTTTGTCAGACATCTTTTGGTGAGCTTAAGGCACAGTAAGTGCTGAATAAAAATAAGGAAAAAAACAAGGATTTTTACTGAAAATACTTTTTTTGGAACCAGAATCATTGCAAGAATCAATGTGAAGGAAAGGTAACCTTAAGGCATAAGATCACATAAGTTGGGTGTCAATCCGACTTATGTAAGCTTATGCCTTAAGGGGTCTCAAAAAAACTTGAATCAAATTGCTTTGAAATAAAAGTCTTTTGATAGAAAATGAAATAACAATGCACAAGTTTAAATCTTATAACACTAAAACATGAATAATAAATGGAATTCAGATAATCTTTGCAAGGTTTTTAAGAAACTTTAAATATTCAACATAAAAAAGTGTATAAAGAAACTGGAACAAAATGAAGGGGTCACAGGCGACCTCCTTATATAGCACATGAAAGAAATTACTAGAACAATTACAAAACATGAAACCCTAGCATCCTAAATTCCTAAACTGCCCTTATTTTGAATTCTTTAAATTCTTGGTCAAATGGTCTCCCATGTGAAGAACCTTTGACTGTAGTTGAGTGTCAGCTGTTTGAGATGATCACAGACGTTCAATGAAGTGTCCATATGAAGGAATTAACAAGGAGCGTGGATCTGGTCGGTTTGGGGATTGTTTGCATGAAAGTGATGGGCAGGGGAACTCTGGGGTATCACATGGCTGACGTGGCAAGAGTTTTGGAGGTGAGGAAGTGATTAGGGTAAGTGTAATCATATTTCTGGAAAATATGATGCTCCAATTTTGGGTAATAAAGTTTTTTAGATTTAGGGTTTATGGGTTTGGGGAAAAGGGTTTTAATCTGTTTGGGAGAATGAGTTAATGGAAAAACGTGTTTTAGAGAGAAAAAATATTAATAATTAATTTAGTTTAAAAACTTTATGTAATTATAAATACAGGTAATGGGTGGTGACGTGTAGGTGGGGAGTGGATCGGGTAGGGTCGGGTACAAGGGAGTTGTTATGGGTTATTGGTGATGATATGGGTTGGATCCGGGTTGGTATGGTATTTTGGGTTAGGTTTTTAACAAGAATCACCCATGAACTTATGAAAATTGTGTGTACTAAGTTTCAAACAACTTTCTCTCTTAATCCTTTGTTAACAACTTTGAGTCACTTGTCACTTTTGGCACATAGATTTGCAAACTTTTATCAAGGACCATTTGTGTAATATGGTAATATCCAAGGGCTATACTTGTGTAAACTTCATACTTTAGGAACCAAATTGTAATTTAGGAATTTACAAGGGTGTAAAGTGTAAAATCTTCAAAGTTGAGGGACCAGTATTGACAAATCTTCAAACTTCAAGGACTTCTTTGGAAATTCATTGTTCGGGTCCGGTTCTTTGTGCGACTTCGTTTCCCGTGTTCGTTTTTGCTTGAATATTGTTCTCTTTTGTTGAATTCACGATATACGTACCTAAAATACACAATGAACAAACATAAGCATATTTAATGGTATTTTATGATATTTTTAAGCATTTTAAGCTCAAATTGGACGATGAGACTATGTATGTCACACCCTATTTTGGTAAATGGAATATCACAGGGTAATTATGGCGTGTCATCAAAGCATGCAAGGTAAATGTCCAAAAACATTAAATGACCATGAATGGAAATACCGGAAACAAACATCGGTAGTCCAAGTATAAGCTCACACACATGAGTATAAGTACTGAAATGGAAAAGGACTAAGAAATGTACAAGAAATAAAGTAACGTAATGTATGGAAAAATGCATAAAGTAATGAAGGCTAGATAGCTTCCATCCGTATGAACATACTCTCAAAGTCTACGAGCGTCCTTGAGTACCTGCCGTTAGGGAACATGAAAGAAAAACGGCTGAGTATGACGCCCAGTGAACGGATATACAAGCATAGCATGAAATGACATAAGCATAATAAGACTAATATCAGCAGAAATGTATAAGTCCTAGACAACCTGGAACATGTTCATAAAACTGTTTTTACAATTTGAAAAGACTTACGTTTTTATATGAAAACTGGATTAATTAGCCAATAACCCATATAGGTCATGAGGTTCCACCGTGCATGAATACTTGGAGGGGAGACCTCATCATGAAATTAGAGGGGTTGCCTCTAATTAATTATTCTGGATAGGAGGGATCAACACCTTGTGAAGGATGCAAGGCACACGCCACATTCACCATGAAAATCCTGTAAAAACATGTAGCTAGGATGCACCCATACACCCCACATGATAATATAAATATAAGGCCAAAACTGTAAAGGGACGCCACGAGCAATCACTCCATCTTGGGGAAGTCATATAACTGGTGCCTCTAATGTTATGGTTATGGTACCTCCATAGCTAGGTGACACTGGTCATGCATGTATATGGCTTAGGCATTTAAAACTAACATAAGTAATCAAAACATATAAAACATATACATGGGAAAACAGTCTGCTGCAAACGGGGAATCCTAATAAGGAAAGAATGTCCATACCAAAGGACAGAATATCCGTACCTTATAGGGGAAGGGAAGTTGGTGTTGATTCTTCCTTCTTTCTCTTGTCTTCTCGTATTTTTAACTAACTCGTCTTTCTCGACTTTGTCTCGGGATTTGTCAAATGACAAAATGAACTTCGTCTTCTAATTTTATTCTTTTATTATACTTGGTTCTTCGACTTCGTTAAACTTCCGTCTTTAGTCTTTTTCTTTGATAAATCTTCAGAATAGGCCTTTGAATTTCGTTCCTCTTGCACTTTTGATCTTTTAGCTTCGTCTATTGTCTTTTTCTTCGATAAAAGCCCGTGAAAGCCCGTGTTTTCTTCCTTTTTCATATTTTTGTCCTAAAATACAATAAAAACACAAACCACGCATAATTCCGAATTTTACGACATCAAATACACGTTTAGGTCTCGTTTTTAGTTGTTTTAAGTGGTAAAAGGATAAGTCTTTTCACACTTATTAAATCCCATACACTTGACCATTGTAATGCCCTCATGCAATGCATAATTTCAAAGCACGGTTTAACATTTCTCATCATAATTAACCCACCTTGGCCTTTATTAAATAATAGACAATAATGAAACTTAAAAAGATAGAAAATTACAAAATTTTAGAAGGAGGAACAAGTAAAGAGATCGAAGACTTACATTAGGGCTTTGGATTGTCATGAATGCTTATCACCCTCAAGTTTCACGTTCCCCATACTAAGCTTAAAAACGAGATCATTGTTATTATAAGTTAGTAAGCTAACACTCACTCATGTGGCTCAATTATTCGCTTAGACTCCCTTATTCCTAGGTGTATCTCTTGTATTTTATGATTGTCTTGAATGATCACGATGATGCATTGTTGACTTATTTCGATAATTATTTAGGCTAGAAATAAAGTAAGACGATTAAATCAATAGTTAGCTAAAGGACAAAATCTTTTAAAATTGCTTCTCGAAACCTCATAAAGTTCATATCTTGGCATAACTCGCTTCACGATTTGAGACCTTTCTCAGAATGATATTTGGCATTGACTTTATACTTCGAATCTTGAGAGACGTTCTTGAAATAATGGTCTTCTCTTCATAATAGGAATTTCTTCACTTGAAATTTTTTTGAGAGATTCTTCAAACTTGGACCATGACTTCTTCATTTTTCTCCAATCTTTATTTGGGATTTTGATATGCACGATCCGCCTCCTTTTAGGACTTGGATCTATTTATCCTCATACCTTGCTAGGATCTTTTCGGATAGACTTCTCCATGATCTTTAGGGGAGTATTTGCTTTTCGTCGTGTGTCTTGATCCTTCATATTGATTTTTGATAAATGATTCTCCACATCACTTTTGTAGGTTTGCTATTTTAGATCCGGTGGTCTAACATGGTGGTAAAGGGTATTAGCTGCCATGGATGAGTTAGAGAGAGAAAAAGTGGTTGTGTGAGAATATGATAAATGTATTAAAATGATAAAATGACACAAGCAACACCCCTCCTTGGAAGCCTAGGAGGGGTATTTATAGTCACACACGAATAAACTATACAAAGTTGCCTAATCTAGTCCCTGCGTGTGTGACTATGATAACTAACGGGAATTCTTAAATGTCGTCACATAAAGTGAATTTCCAACAATCTTCCCCCATGGGACGACGTGTAGAATTCCTAACAATATTTTTCCTAACAAGTACATAATGATTAAGAACAAAAGCTTCCATGAAGCGTCCAATGCTGATGAAGTCTTCTGAGGCCTTTGACTTCAAGTCTTCACTTCAGAGTGACTCATCTTCGTAGTAACTTGTGGTATAAATACTGTAACTGCACGAGCTAAGTAATCCATATACTTCTGGTTAAGGAGAAGCTTCTGAATTAACTCCCCCCTAATTCATGCCACATCTTCTTGATGTAGAAGCTTTTAAATAGCTTCCCCCTAAACCGACAATCCTCGTAAGCAACTTCAAAGCTTTCAATAAAGCTTAGAATGATTAAGCACACAGCGGAATTTAAAAAGCAAACCCCATCATATAACATGATAATGTTGCTATGAGGGATTGAAAGTAAGGGGTACACCAAGTAGATCAACAACGTCTCTTCTCATGCTTGAATAATTCTTCTGAATTTTTCTTCCCCCTGAGAGTTCAAGTTATGCATACTAGAAAGAATCAAGACATTTCTTCCCCCACATAGTTGAAGAAAATAAACCAATCCCAAGTATGAAGCTCAAATACTGAAGTGGACACTTTATCCCATTCATGAAGTTGACATCGTAACACCAGAGTCAATTAAGTCCCGGAAATGCACATATCTTCTTCCGGAGATGCACCAGAGTCAATTAAGTCCCGGAAGTGCATATCTCTCCATATAGGATAATGATGATGAATAATTGCAACATCAAAACAATTGAACATCGAATCAGTAGTGTACCGTTTAGAGATTGATAACGCCACGAGTTAAAACATTGATTTTCTCTGCGGCTATGACAAATGTCATCCCGAAATGTCAAAAAATCAAAAGAAGGTATGAAGTTCATCACGTGTACTCGTTGTGCGTTGAATGTGTCTTCTTCTTCCCCCTTGATGGTTTCGAAACTCGGAACCAGCAATAAATCGTACGCACATATACCTGAAATCTCGTGAGAGTAATAAATAAGATGAATTATATATTTTGTGAGAATCAGCTGCTGATCGAAAATCTCTACTCATAAACTCTCCATGGCCATCTTTACCAACCCACTTGTAAGCAATTTGAAGTGACCACTGATAGAATGAACCGGATACATCAAACGTGAAACTAAATAAGAATCCTTCGATCTTGTGACCTAAGCTTGCACAATTGTTGAATGAGGAACGGTGGAGAAATCTCTAAGTACCCAATGCATCACTGAAGAAGTCTATAGGCACAACACCTCTTGAAATTATCCACGTCGACTAAGCACGTGACACTGAGTACAACAATGTAACCCCTTTAAGTGATAGTTATCCGAGTCATTAACCAACCACCCCGAACCCGGAAACCAGATAAACAAGTCTTCATTCTAAGATTAAGAACGAGCAAGTTATCTTTGAAGATAAAATAAATACACGCCTTCGAAAAATCCGTCTTCAACATCACATAATTAATACCTGATCAAACAAATCCGTAGCCACTAAAAATATACCTATTTTTCTTGGTCTCGTCTCAAATAAATTTCGTCACTTAGTCACGTCACTTAGTCTTGTTTAAATTCCAATAACAACCATATACCATAATATTTAGATATATCATACGACAAAAATAAATACCCAACACCTTGTTAATACGAACCACACTACATATTAGCAAAAAATTACTACTAAAATGTAATGTATATTTTGTGTATATTTGGTGTAGTGTGAAACGTCAGCCAACATATTAGCAAAAATGTTATACCAACATATTAGCAAAATATGAATGTTGAGCCCACGTGAATGGTGTTAATTCCAAACATTCGGATAAAGAAACACAAATCAGGCCCATGAGATGCAATATCTGGTCCACATTTTGGTAGTATTAAAAAGCAAACCCTAAAGGTTAGATACCCTTAATCACACAACTTATCCCAGCCGCTTCATAAAATTTTTGTCTCCCTCATCGATACTCCCAAAGCAGCAGTTAAAATCATCTCATCTCAAACTATACTATCTCAGATCTTCATCACATCCTCCATCAAAAACAAATCCGCCTTACACCACATTCGATTATTCACGAATATGAATCAATCTCGTCTTATCACTTTCAAACAAATCTAATCTCAAATACATCTCATAAAAATGAATCACATACATCACCCATCTCAACCAGACTTGTATGAATCACACTCGCGACCTTTGAACCACAATCAAAGATGAGAAAGATGTC
The DNA here is from genome assembly GCA_025667525.1 of Glebionis coronaria. Lineage (NCBI taxonomy): Eukaryota > Viridiplantae > Streptophyta > Magnoliopsida > Asterales > Asteraceae > Glebionis > Glebionis coronaria. Next base: position 420,591,530 of record CM046882.1, on the reverse strand, counting down.
TTCAAGATCATGTGATTAGTCTCAGGTAGGAATGATTTTGTTAAAATCGAATAAAAGACAGATAATAACAAACTTGTTATAAATCTTCTTTATTTTCGTAGATTAAGGACAGATTTAAGATGCATGTTGGTTTTTGATTAAAAAATGAAACAAAATAAATGGATTATAACATAATTGTTATAAATCCTTACTTGATTTCATAAATTAAATTAGATCTGTGAATGATTTAATTTCGTGAGTTTATAAAACGAATTAAAGAATGATTTTAACAAATTGGTTAAGAAATCTTCTTTGCATTCGTAAATTAATGACAAATCAGTGATGAGATGTTTCTTGTGCTTATGGACCTTTAAAGGTCTTGATATCTAACACAAATACAACGAATCTGAGATCATGTATATGCTTTAGTTCGAGTCTTAGATGAGATGGGGGATTAGGAGACGATGGGAAAGGATTAGATTAGGATGTTGGATTTGTTGAGGAGTTATAAGGTTGGAGTGATTTGTTTCATCCGGAATAAGCTTCATCCAGAATAAGCTTCATCCGGAATAAGCTTCATCCGGAATAAGCTTCATCTGGAATAAGCTTCATCCGGAATAAGCTTCATCCTGAATAAGCTTCATCCGGAATAAGCTTCATCCGGAATAAAAAATGGTTGGTTTTGGTGTTCTCTAAAATCATATCCATCTAAAGTATCCATCTGAAATCTTATCCATAGTACTTTTCCGTTTTTCCAGGATCTTGGTTTTGTGGATCTAGTTTTTGGATCTGGTTTTTCTAACCAGGAAAAAACATGTAAACAAGATCTTAAAGAAATCAAGATCTTGAAAACACAGATCTCGTAAACTGTGGATACCAGATCTAAAAAAATAAAATAATGGCTAGTTTGACTTTTGACCAGAGCTGTGGATACCAGATATCCTAAACTGTGGATACCATTGGGACAACAAATGATATGACCAGATTGTGACAAGTAAAACTATGACAATACCAGATCGGACCAAAACAACCACTGAATCACACAATAAAAAACACGACGATCCAATGAATTGAACCGAGGCTCTAATGCCAAATGTAGGTTTGCTATTTTAGATCCGGTGGTCTAACATGGTGGTAAAGGGTATTGGCTGCCATGGATGAGTTAGAGAGAGAAAAAGTGGTTGTTTGAGAATATGATAAATGTATTAAAATGATAAAATGACACAAGCAACACCCCTCCTTGGAAGCCTAGGAGGGGTATTTATAGTCACACACGAATAAACTATACAAAGTTGCCTAATCTAGTCCCTACGTGTGTGACTATGATAACTAATGAGAATTCTTAAATGTCGTCACATAAAGTGAATTTCCAACAACTTTGGATCTTTAGCAACAAAATGTAGCCCTCATGCCTTGTTAGGGCCTTTTCGGACTCGCCAATCTTCGCATCCCGTTTCAATAAGTTATGCCTTGGCTATGAACTCTAATTAATTCCGAGCAACTTTTAAACGACCTTGTGCTAGAAGCTAAGTAACTTTTCAAATCGTACGACCTTACTTATTGCAAATATATTTATTAACAAGCGATGTGAGAAAAAGCTCGTAATTAACTCACATAAATTCGTGAAAGAATACCAAACTTATAATTGACTCTATCATCTCTCGTTCTCCATAATTTAAAATCTCAAGGAATGAGATTCGTGGATGCTTAGCCTATTAAATCAAAGTTTTGGGGTTTCAAGTCATTTATAGGATCTTGCAACTTCTTAGACTTTTTTCAAGTTTAGAATTCACATTTTAAAGTTCCCTTGATAAACGACTTTCTAGGATCAATTATAGGAACTTACGAAAAGTTCTTGTTCTTAACCCGTAAGAGTTAAGACTTTCGCGTTTTAAAGTTCCCTATATAAAATCCTAGCAAAACATGATTTAAACACGTTAAGGATACTAGCTAGAGTAAACTTGGATAAGTAAACTTGGGTTGAGTCAAAAGATTCATGACGGGCCTAATATATCAAAGACATCTAAACTTATTAAAACCATTTTATTTAACTACTTTATTTTGACTTTATTCTTGAAATGAAATATATACATACGATGCAAGAAAATAAAAGAAAATAATTGAAAAATACTACTAGGTCAAAATAGATCAGAAATTTTGAAAAACATCGAAAAATTAAATTTTCCGGTTAAAATAAGGACAAATTCATGGAAAATCCCACTTAACTTCGATAGAAGTCCCCCCTACACTTGATATAAACATTGTCCTCAATGTTTAAGCATGTGGGAGTAAACTCCCCTACATTTAGGACATTGTAAACTTTGTTTAAATCTTGCTAAGGAAGAGACAACTAAAGTGATTCCTATTTTAATATTGAAGAATATAAAATAGTGAATCAAATGAGTTTAGGATAGAACCGGGAAGATGGGAACACGGGATCACGGGTCGTCAAATATCATCAAAAGTGGCTCTTTGAAAGCTTTAATCCCTGCACATCATAAGAAACAAGACACCAAACACCTATGTAGCTCCCCCTACACTTATTATGAAAACGGGTAAAAAGGATAGATCATCGGGTTGCCTCCCGAGAACCGCTTGTTTTTATTAACCGAGTCACGAGCGTGACTCGACCCGGAACTAATTCAAGGGAAACATGGCGAGGGATAGAATCATCTCATGAGAGATATCCTCACCAAAGTACAACTTAACACGTTGGCCATTCACCTTGAAAATAGGCCCATTTGGTTGAGCGAGCTCGAGAGTACCATATGCGAAAACTTTAGCAACGGTGAATGGGCCAGACCAACGAGATTTAAGCTTGCCCGAAAAGATTTTCAACCGAGAGTTAAAGAGTAAAACTTGATCACCTATGTGAAACTCTCGGTTCTTAATCTTGGAAACATGAATGAGCTTGGTTTTCTCCTAGTAGATTAATGAATTCTCATAAGCCTTATTCCTCAGTTCATTAAGTTCATTGAGTTGGATTTTCTTAAGATCACCTGCTTTGTTGATATCAAAATTAGCCCATTTCAAGGCCCAATAAGCCTTATGCTCCAACTCAATGGGGAGGTGGCATGCCTTTCCGTACACAAGACGATATGGAGTACAACCAATAGGCATCTTATATGCGGTACGGAAAGCCCAAAAAGCATCATCTAACTTATCGGCCCATGAGGCACGATGCTCTCCCACGGTGCGCTCTAAGATTAGATTAAGTCCACGGTTAGAGATCTCGGCTTGACCATTAGTTTGTGGATGATACGCGGTGGAAAGACGGTGATTGACACCATACTTAGCCATGACTCGTGCAAACTGATCATTGCAAAAATGTGTCCCGCGATCACTAATGATAGCACGAGGAACACCGAATCGAGCAAATAATTGTTTTAGAAAGTTCAGAACCACCCTCGCATCGTTAGTAGGTAAAGCCTTTGCTTCAACCCATTTGGATACGTATTCAACGGCTACGAGGATGTAATTGTTCCCTTTAGCTGATGGAAATGGCCTCATAAAGTCGATTCCCCATACGTCAAAGATTTCCCCTTGATAAGGATCCTCGAGTCTACTAAGATGATCCGCGGCTAGGTTTTCCGCTCCCTTTTTATCACGAATTTCAATTTTGAATTCTTGAAGGAGTAAAACCCAACGAAGAAGGCTTGTTTAGAATCTTGTTTTGTTAACAAGTACTTCAACGCGGAATGATCGGTGTACACAATGGTGGTGGAAAGGACAAGATAGGGGCGAAATTTTTCAAAAGCATATACAATAGCTAAAAGCTCGTTTTCGGTTGTAGTGTAATGCAATTGAGACCCCGTCATTGTCTTGCTAGCGTAATGGATTGGTTGGAAATGTTTGTTAATTATTTGTCCCAAAACCGCTCCAATAGCAAAATCGCTAGCATCGCACATCAATTCAAAAGGTAACTCCCAATTAGGGGTAACTAAGACCGGTGCCTTAGTTAATTTATCCTTAAGAAGATTGAAAGATTTGATACACTCTGTGGAAAAGATAAAAGGAGTATCTTTTTCCAAGAGGTGGGTCATCGGGCGAGCTATCTTAGAAAAATCTTGAATGAATCGTCGATAGAAGCCCGCGTGACCAAGAAAACTTCTCATACCCTGCACGGTTGAAGGAGGAGGTAATTTAACAATCACATCGAATTTAGCACGGTCGACTTCAAGACCGGCTTTGGAAAATTTTATGTCCAAGAACAATGCCTTCTTTTACCATGAAATGGCATTTTTCCCAATTTAGAACAAGATGAGTGTCTTGACACCGTTTAAGCATACGTTGTAAATTGGCAAGGCAAGATGAGAAAGAATCACCATAGACCGAGAAATCGTCCATGAAGACTTCCATAGTTTCTTCAACCATGTCATGGAATATAGCCATCATACACCTTTGGAAAGTCCCGGGAGCATTGCATAAGCCGACAGGCATTCTTTTGTAAGAAAATGTTCCGTAAGGACAAGTGAATGTGGTTTTCTCTTGGTCTTTTGGATCGATGGGAATTTGAAAATACCCGGAGAAACCGTCTAAGAAGAAATAGTAGTCGTTACCCGCAAAACGCTCGAGCATTTGATCCATGAAAGGAAGAGGAAAATGATCCTTGCGAGTGGCATCATTGAGCTTGCGATAGTCTATGCAAACTCGCCAACCCGTGACAAGTCGAGTAGGAATCAACTCATTATTTTCATTGGGAACAACGGTTATTCCGCCTTTCTTAGGCACACAATGGACGGGACTAACCCATGGCGAATCCAAAATAGGGTAAATCATTCTGGCATCTAGAAGTTTGATAACATCTTTCTTGATGACGTCATGAATTTTAGGATTAACCCTTCTTTGGCTTTGGATTGCGGGTTTAATGTCATCTTCCATGAGAATTTTATGAACGCAAAAGTTAGGATCAATTCCGCGGATGTCGGAAATTTTCCAAGCAATTGCTTTTTTATGATTTTTGAGCACATCGATAAGTCGAGATTTTTCATCCTCTTTTAAGTCCTTTGCAATGATGACGGGTAACTTCTTATTGTCTTCTAGGAAACATATTCAAGATGAGACGGTAAATCCTTAAGCTCTAAATCCGAAGGATTGTCGATGGAAGGCTTAGTCAAATTCAGATCATTGTTTGTAATTTCCATAGGAGAAGGTGGAGAAATATGGTCCTCATTGAGAAGTTTCTCAATGGTACGAATGTCTTCGTCCCAATCGGAGGGAGAATCATCATATTTTAAGTCCACATCCCCTAAACTTGCTTCAAATTCTTTCAAAAGAAAGTCACTTTCTCCAAATGGAGTCAATGAGGGAGCAATAGAGGCAATGGTCTCAACAATGGGTAGAGAAGAAAGACTACTTTTACAAGCGTCTTTGAAATGTTCTTCACGAGCCTCATCAAGTACGTCAATGAAATTAACGCTCTCGTGTTCATAAGGTTGCTTAGAAAGTTTACCCGACGAAATCCGCCCGAAAGGTGAATTTGTCGACACCGACGAAGACATCTTCGGCTATCCCCACCGGATAAGCAACCGTTCGGTTAGCTAACTCCAATGTCATTCGTGTGGGGACTAGCTCGGGTAGAGATAATTGTTTCCAAACGCTTAATGGCATTAAGTTGATACTAGCACCTAGGTCGGCTAGGGCCATACAATTCTCTACCTTGGGAAAGTTGCAAGGAATGAGAAAGCGACCAGGATCACCAAGTTTGGTTGGTAATTTCCTTAAGAGAACCACAGAGCAATTCTCATTAAGTTGGATTTGAGCAATATCAAGAAGTTTTTCTTTGTAACTTGGAAGATATTTGAACATTTTAGCATATTTAGGCATGTGAGCGAGTGCCTCGACAAAGGAGATGTTGAAATTCAATTGTTTAAACATTTTAAGAAAGTTTGAAACTTTAATATCATCCTTGTTCTTCAACTTCTTTTTCCTCAACCTTGAAGGATAAGGTATGTCGGGTTGAGAGGAAGGCTTTGGAATAGATTGGTCACTCACATCCTTTGGTGGAGAAGGGTTGGGGTTGGAAGGTAAATGAATTGGGAAAGGTTGCTCGTTATCCTTTGTCACAATCATCGGAGTAGGTTTAGGAATCTCGGGTTCCTTATAGCCTTTTCCAATGTGGGTGGTGATTGCTTTCATCTCCCCTCTTCGATTAGCAATGGTGTTACTCGGAAGAGAACCTGAAGTAGAGGGTTGATTACTTTGGAAGAAACTAGCCATCATATCCCTTAAGTCATTCGTTTGATTGCTTAAAGAGTTTCGCATGTCATTCCTAAGCTCGACTCGAAGATCATTCCCTTGTTTAGCCATGTCACCTTTCAAGTTAATAATTTGGATCTGAAGATTCTTCACCAGCGCGTCATTAGTCCTCATGTAAGTTTGAACCTCTTGATTATATGTCATGGATTGGTTAAAAGGTGGAGCTTGGTAAGCGGGTGGTTGATAGGTGGTTGGTTGGTAAACTTGATCATTTCCTTGAGGTGGATATGGATTTCTTTTGGTTTGATATTGATTAGGAGCTCGAGGTTGGCTTTGATTGTTGCGATTGAGGTTGTTTTGGTTTTGAGGAGTAAAACCGGGTGGTGAAAGAAAATTGTTTGAACGATAACTTAGAAAATTACGGTCACCTTGAGGACGAGCTTGATAGCCTCCCGTGGAAAAGTTACCGTTACCCGCATACACGTTCTCACAAGGATTGTCTTGAGTAGAAGGACAATCGGTGTATGAGTGAGGACCACCGCAAGTCTCACAAGAAAGTGCTACAACTTTAACTTGTTGATATTGCTTCGTAGCCATAGTTAGAAAATTTTTGTTCATCTCGGCTATTTGGCGGGTGAGTTCGGTTAACTCGGAGTTTGATGAAGTAGAAGAAACATTGACCCTCGGGGTATTTCTTGAGGATGCGGATGAATCCCAATTTTTGTGATGAGTGGTCATGTTCTCGATAAGCTCACTACACTCCTCAGGTCTTCTTTTCATGAATGTACCACTAACGGCGGCATTAATCGTATCACGATCACAAAAAGTTAAACCGTTGTAGAAAGTATCAATTGGAGTGACGGGTATTTCTTGAGGATTCGGATGAATCCCAATTTTTGTGATGAGTGGTCATGTTCTCGATAAGCTCACTACACTCCTCAGGTCTTCTTTTCATGAATGTACCACTGACGGCGGCATTAATCGTATCACGATCACAAAAAGTTAAACCGTTGTAGAAAGTATCAACTAGAGTGACGGGAAGCATATTATGGTTAGGACAACGATCAATCAAGACATTATAACGTCCCCAAGCATCGAAAAGAGACTCATCGGGTTCTTGAGTGAAACCACTGATTTGATTCCTAAGACTAGTTACCATGGATGGTGGAAAGAAGTGCGACAAAAATCATTAAGTCATCTCGTGCCATGTATGAATTGAGTTTTTAGGAAGACGATCAAACCATTTTTCGGCATGGTGGGATAAAGTGTGTGGAAAAAGATGAAGACGGAGAAAATCCATGGAAACACCGGGCAATTTCATGCTTTGAGTGACGGTTATGAATTTATCGAGGTGTTTGTTGGCATCATCATCCGGTAATCCGCGAAATGGACAAGCATTTTGAACTCTTTGGATCATGTGGTGCATCAACGAAAATTCAGGAGCAGTGATTTGCATCGGCGCAATCGGTCCTCAACGTCCATTCATAGTTGGTTCGCATAGCTCCTCCATCGTACGAAGGTCGGTTTGAGGGTCATGGTTGTTATTATTCATAACGGGGTGTGGTGGGTTGTTATTATTATGCACACCGGCCATATCTAGGTCTCTACGAGTCTCAGGCTCAAGATAAGACGAAGATCGAGTACGCATACACTAAAAATGAAATACAATATTTTTGATTTTTTATCCTTTTTATTTATTTTTTTTTTTTTTTTGGATTTTTGAAAATTTTATATTTTTTAGGATTTGTTGAAAATTTTTATGCTATGAAAATAACGTTCCCAAAAGAACGGATCCCAAAATCCAATTATTCTCACAAAAAACCGTTAATCTTTACGAAAAGAGCCGGCAGCGACGCCATTTTAATATGACTTTATTTGTTGATCTTGTTTGAGTATTGTTCGTACTCGATTCAATTCGAATTGATCACGGTTTTGGGTGGACTTATCGTTTTTGGTAACTAAAAGGGGGAGCTTTTGATTATCTATTTCTACTTGTAAAATAAATGCTAAAGTTATTAAACATAAATATAAAAATAAAAGAGAGAAATCTAACCTTGATTGGCGGAAAAAGAAAATTTGAAGATTAATTTGGAACAAGTAATAATTCCTCAATATTGTTATAATTCAGCAAAAACCAAGAGAACACAATTTCGCAATACTCAAAGGTCACAATTCCGCAAAGACACAATTCCGCAATGAGGAAACAATTCCGCAAAGAATACAATTCCACAAAATGGGTTATGATTTCGCAATAAGCTCTGAGGATACAATTTCGCAGTATATGGAATGAATCAATTCCGCAATCTACTCAAGTAATAATTCCACAATCCACAAGTAATAATTCCACAATATCAAAGAGGAACAATTCCACAATAAGGGGAGTCAATAATTCCGCAATGCCCTAAAATTGTTCGATTTCGCAAAGACTAAGCAAGTTCAATTCCGCAATACCACAAATCTTACAAATTCGCAATAATTAAAGAAGACAGAATTCCGCAATATTCACAATATTGCGAAATTGAAGCTGATTTTCCTAAAAAAGTGGAACTCGGAAAAGGACGAGTTTTGGCACTATTTTTCGCAACTTTTTAAGGATATTAAGCCAAAGAAAACACCAAGAAGCTAATCACGAATCCCTAGGCGAATGATACAACTTGTAAGACCTTTACACACGAACCAAGAAACACGAAAAGTGTAGAACTTTATGTGACGTGATGAAGAGAGATGAAATGGATGAAGAACTAGTATGATAATGAAGAAAATAAACAAAGATGATAAAAGAGATGAAGATCAAACAAAGATTAAACTAAAAAATAAAGATTAGATTAAGGAAAGAAAAAAGAAAAACAAAGATGTTATTTTTCCTAGTGAGAGAAACAAACACCCATTCTCTCTCTAGAATGAAAAACTAAAAATTTTCTAAAATTCTAACTCTTTTCCCTCCTAATGAAGGAGGTTATTTATAGGGGAAGGGAAGTTGGTGTTGATTCTTCCTTCTTTCTCTTGTCTTCTCGTCTTTTTAACTAACTCGTCTTTCTCGACTTTGTCTCGGGATTTGTCGAATGATAAAATGAACTTCGTCTTCTAATTTTCTTCTTTTATTAGACTTGGTTCTTCGACTTCGTTAAACTTTCGTCTTTAGTCTTTTTCTTCGATAAATCTTCAGAATAGGCCTTTGACTTCCGTTCTTCTTGCACTTTTGATCTTTTGACTTCGTCTTTTGTCTTTTTCTTCGATAAAAGCCCGTGAAAGCCCGTCTTTTCTTCCTTTTTCATATTTTTGTCCTAAAACACAATAAAAACACAAACCACGCATAATTCCGACTTTTACGACATCAAATACACGTTTAGGTATCGTTTTTAGTTGTTTTAAGTGGTAAAAGGATAAGTGTTTTCACATTTATTAATAACTTACCCTCAAAACGAGAAATTAAATTTTCTTAGACACGAGCTTACATTAAAACTATTCAACTCTTTTAAGCTCGTGTATAATGGCGTATAATCACATTTCAGATTATGCCCCGGACTTCAACAAAAGGAAAGTTTATCGCTGATGATAACTTATCCTTATAACGAGAAATTAATTTTTCCCGGGCATGAGCTAATATTAAAAACATTCGAAGTTTTTAAGCTCATGCACAATGACTTACAGTTAAATTATCAGACTCTAACTCGGAATTCAATTTTAGGAAAGATTATCTTTAATGATAACTTATCCTCGTAACGGGAAATTAATTTTTCTCGGTCATGAGCTTGTATTAAAACGTTCCAAGTTTTAAGCTCATAAAGGAAAGTGTATCTTTTAAATAAGAGAACTTTTCTTCATAACGAGAAATTCACCTTTCTCGATCTTGAGCTTTACGTTAAAACATTCAAAAGTTTTCAAGCTCATGAAAAAAGACTTCTAAGTAAATGTCAACTTAGGACTCGTTCTTCAGTTAAAAGGATAAGTTTATCGCCGATGATAAACTTACCTTAACAACGGGAAGTTTACAACTTCTCGGACTTGAGCTCGTTTAGTAAGATATTCAAATTCTTAAGATCAAGTAATTGGTTTTCAAAATGTTGAACAAAATTTTTCAAGAATTTTTCAAAAGGTTTTTCTAAATATTTCAAAATTGTGTGTTCAAAAATATTTTGATAAAAAGAGCATGCCTTCTGGAATCGATAATATTAACGATCCAAGAAATGTCATTCAATAATGACACGGGGTTGTAAATACAGTTCGAGCAGAAGTTTAAATGATTTAAAACATGCTCAAAATGGCTTACTATTATTTCAGATAGTAACCCGCTTTTAATATTAAAGTCAAGCATTTCACCGGAAAGCTTTGACTAAACAACGGGAATTAATTTTCTCGGGCATGGTTTCTTTAACCATGTAAAGGATTGTGTTTTCGTAATAACACAATCTAACACGAATATATGTACATGTCAGTACATTTATTTGTTAAAACAAAAGAAATCTTGTTTTTATTAAGTTATCATCTCCACAATCCGCAGCTATTTACAATTGATGTCTACATACTCGACGATGCGACTACTCAAACGACGACTACAACTCTTTCAATAGAACACGGGTCAACAATTGAGGGGGAGCAATTGTCTAGCATTCAGAATCTTTGGTGCCGAAAGTGCCAGGTTCACATATTGGTGTTAAGACAACAATATCAATCGTACACATGGTGTTAAGAGATAACTTCAGACGTGACAACGCGACCAACATTCGTGAACAAGAACCATGTGATTCTATCATATGATGTTCTTCATCATTCAGGTCCAACCTCGTAAATTATTAATCTTGTGAATACATTATGATATATGATCTTTGCACGTGATAAATACCTTACACTTGTGTTTTAAAGGTTTATGTATCAAGTATACCCTCATTAATTTGAAGGGGAGCTTGTGTAATTCATGAAGATAATTGGATTTGCATTTTTCTTTCCAAATTTTCTTTAAATGTTATTAAATTTATTGATATTAAAAACATCGATTGGGTTAATATTTTTAATATGGGGGAGAAAATGTGATTTAATATTGAGATCAATAATGGTTTGACTTAATGTGTTGGCTCATCCCAACATGTGCGAAATGTTTTCGGATATCGTGGCATATGTTAAGGGGGAGCAAAATGGATTTGGATATCAAAATGGATTTCATGGTGACATAAACTTACCCAAATCATATCTATTCACAACGGTGAAGATTGTGGTGACATAAGGATGGTAGTATAGGTTAAAGTCTAATGATTCTTCTGGAACTGGATGAATCTTCCCAAGGACATTCCATAGCTAGAAATAGTAGTCCTTAGAAAGATGGAGAAAGATTGTGAACGTAGTTGAATGCCTACCAAGTACTTAAGTTAGCACTAGAACAATCACAACAAGGTGCTAACTATGACGTATTGGTAAGCATTGAAGGGGTTGAAGAATGAAAAAGAATTATTAAGATAAAGGGTCTAAAGAAAGAAGCCCTCCTTACAACCTTAGGCAGAAACCGGTTCAACACATATGCTATTGAAATCATTTTAATGATGCTCGATATTGAAGATAGACATCATGGACCCAGTGATGCAATGCACAACCCATCCCAGCTAACTCAGATATCTCTCAAAAGATATTTGTTTTAATGACACGGAGATCAACACGTTACTATCGATTTATTCACTCTGAATAAACTGGTATTGAAATGGTGCACTCCTATCTGGCCGCCGATCACTAATAATCCAAAGTGTACGATCGAGTCTAGAGCCATTTAAGATCATCAATAATCTCATTAGGACACATTTTCATAATTCTTTGCTTCTTCACACACTGTGAAAAGTAAGAAAGATATTAAGAGTCCTAAGCAAAATCTTCATGATCTTGCCTGAACATCTGAGTAATACGAAAGTATTTACAATGAAGATGGAAATCCTTCTTGAGCGAATATCAAAAAGCTCATGGTAGGTGACTTGTGCGATTCTTTATGAACCAAACTTGTGATAACTGGAAAGCAACAGTAGTTTAATTCTTATATGAAGTCAAACTCGTTCCAGGCCTCTAGTAAAATCTCAGTGGTCTTGCCTGAACATTTAGAGTAATACGATTAAGTATTTACAGTGACGAATGGAAATACTTCTAGTGTTAACATCAAACAGAACTTTGTAGGTAACTAGCAAGATTCTATATGAATCAAGCTCGTGACAACTGGAAAGCAACGATGGTGAAAATCTTAATTGAAATTCACTTGTTCCAGGTTCATGAATTGACGGCTTCAATCATTAGGATATTTTATCCAAAATGGTTCACTCTTTATGTTCGCAATCAGCTTTGGACGGTCGAATAAAGAGAACGGGTTTACCCGCAAAATCTTGTCAAGGAGGTTCTTAACTGAAACTACTGCCACAAGTACGATTTTTAATATCGTCCAACGGTCTTCACCGACCGGAGGTAAAATGCTACCGAATTAGAATGAAATGTTCAAATCCATTTCATCCGTGTATATGTTTTATTGCTAACTGTCTTATGCAGCATAACAAGAAGGTGGCGTCGTGGTATACCAGAAGAAGTTGTCCTCACATGCTTATACTTTATGTACTTAAGACTTCAACAAATTCAAGAAAGAATAAAAGTCAAGTCTTCCGCTGTAACAAACTCTGAAGCTTTCAAGAATTTATAAAGGTATAAGTATGTGGAACTTGAAGTCAGGAGGAGGCAAATTTCACAAGTGATGAATGCACAAGGTGAAGGCAAGGAAACATGCTCCAAACTAAAGTCAAAGATATCATCAGCATATTCACAAGAACAAGATCGAAGTCCCAAGCATTGTATGCTAGGTTTAAGATTTTGTAAAATGGTGTGACCTCCCTTAGGGGGAGATTGTTGGAAATACGTTTTTCCAAAGAAAGTCTCGGTCAAATCATTGTTAGCATAGATCACGAGATATAGACTATTTAGGACTTTGTCTATTGGAGCGACCTCCCATAGGGGGAGATTGTTGGAAATACGTTTGTAAGTACTTAGGAAGGATCGGTCACTCCAATAGGATGTATCTAGTATGGGCTCGTGATCTAGTATGTAAACATATAACCCATCAAGACGACATGTAGGGTGGGCTATATATACCCCCTCCTAGCATGTTAGGAGGGGTTGGTTCACACATTACACACTTCTAATCTAATCTTTCATTATTCTTTTCAACCTCTCTCTACTTTCTCTCTCTAGTTCTTCATTTATCTCTCTCTTTAGTAATCATCTACATAGTTAGATAATCCAAGGATTACGATAAATTAACAAACATGTGTTCATAATAAACCAAAGATTTAAAAAAAATGAAGGCTTTGAATATACCTCAATACGTGATTAAAGAGAACACGAACACGAACACAGTTACTAATCAACCAAAGATCCAAAATCAAAACGACTCCTTCTTGTTCTTTGTTTGTGTGTCGCGGCTATGATCACCAAGGGAGCTAGGGTTTTACTTTTCTTGTAAAAATATGTAAATGGTTTTCTTGTGTTTTCTTTTTACCATTTAGTTAAAAATCAAAGTGGGCTTGGCCCCCTTCCTTCCCCTTGTCTGCGGCTACCACAAGGCCCAAAGGCAACCCGTGCCTTTTTCATGTTTAAGTAATTTACGTGTTCGTTTGTATGTTTACATGTTTGTGTTAGCTCGTGTTTAAGTATTCGTGTTAAATATACTTCGTATATATGTCATGTTCTAATAGTCGTGTTATAATTATTATACGTAATAATTATCGTGTAATAAATGTTCGTGATCATATGTTCGTGATTATAATTATTATACTTAATAATTATCGTGTAATATTACGTACTTAGTAATTATTGTGCATTAATACGTACGCAGTTTCTGAATTTAATGTTCGTGACACGTGTACATGACATAAATGGAAAGTTTTAATTGGTTCGTATGTTTACGTAGTGTACTGTTCATGGCATTTATATGCAGGTTTTACAATGTATAAATGCAGTCTCATCATACCTACACAAAGCAAAATACAAACTAGTAGATACATTTCAAGAGTAAATCTAAAATGCATGAAAACTACTAATCAAGACATGATGCAATATTACTAATTAAAAAGTCTATTTTTATTAAAAAATAGTTTTGGCCAAAGAGAAACTTTAGTACAACGAACCCTTCTATTTTGAGGAGACAATGGATCGATCCATGTTTTAAAGAACAATATATACTTCAAAGATCTTGAGTAACCATTGCTCTGATACCAATTATAGGAACTAGAAAGGGGGTGGGAGAGGTTGAATAGTTTCTCTTGTTTATGGTCCTAATTAATTATCCATTCAATTAGGTTTGTCCCGAAAATACCTTTTAATTGAAAACTAGTTTCATAGTTGTTAGGTTTAATTCTAATGCATTAACAATGAGTCGTGACAATGAAATGCAATGCAAGAATAAAAATATAAGTAAGGAGTAAGGAAAGAAACAACCTAAGTGTAGAAACTAGAAAGAGGGGGGGTTGAATAGTTTCTTATATTTACTTGTTAAAAGGTGGTTTTCAAAAATCCTTTTTCAAAAAACTTAGGCTTGAGGAAATATGTGAAATCTTCTTATGCACAATATGAACAATGATAGTGTAACTAAACTAATACTAACAAAAATATATGCACAAAGAATAAAGAATGTAAAGAGTTAAGGGTAAAGAAAGATCAAACCGAACACTAAGGATTTATAATGGTTCAGCAACGAAGCTCACTCCTCGTTCCTACTCCACTCCTCGAGTACTCCTTACTCGAGAGTTCACTACACAACAAGCTCCTTATGGTGGAGAAAACCGTACACGCCGCTTAACCAATTTCCGACTCTAAGCTAAAAGTCGAGCCCTAATCGTAGGTAGGACCAATCTACAAAACTATAATTAGTACATACACAACTTCCAAATAGACACAACTACTTGGATCTTCACAACTATGACACAACAACAAATGTATAAAATTAGATCTTCAAAGGATCTTTGGTGGTGGACTCAACACTTCACAAGGATAGTGTTCTTCTCTTTGCACTTGGAGAGGAAGGGATGGAAGAACAAGATTCACTTCTTAAACAAGTAGTAGTCAAACAAATGATCAAAGATTTGAGTGATTAAAGAAGAGTGTTTGAATCTGGAAATAGATGTGCAAAAGAGGTGAGTTGAAAAGCTGAGAATGGTCCACAATTTATAGGACAAAAGGCCAACGGATATATCTGGCCGCGGTTCCATATCTCAGCCGGTGGTTCCTTATCGATAAGGAACCGCGTAGGCACTAGGGAACCGCCGCCTAGACTCCGCTCCCTTTTATGTCCTTTAGTGGTGGAGGTCTTATCTGGATTAAAAAATATCCTGATAGAATATTCCTAATCAAATAAGAATATGCCATTTTCAAATTTTCAAATAATTAATTTAATAAAACATTTTCTTAAAAAGAAAGTTTAATAAAAACTTGTCACACTTAATAAAAAGTGAGTTTTAAGAAAAGATTAAATTACTTGATCACTTGATTAAGGTTAGTACTTGTTTATTCATACCTTAAGTGAAAATGGGTAAAATGAAAAATACTTGAACTCGAGAATTCGTTTTTTGTTGTTTTCGTAAATGCTTGTTTTTACATATTGTCGTAATCAAAACCTAAGAGAGACCGAAAAATGCAAGTAACGTTTTTAGGCATTATTGCATTAACAATCTCCCCCTTTTGATTCCGACAATACATAAACTCAATCACATAAAAACAAGATTTTCGAAGACGAGTTTATTCATTTCTCCCCCTTTGTCGAAGCAAAAAGGTTGAACAAGTCGGTGTTGAAGAGACGAACTTTACAAAGACTCCACCTTGGTCCTTACTCCCCCTAGCTTGGGGCACCGAGGAATCGAGATATGGTGACAAGCTACATAGAAGGGTTAGTTGAACAAAAGAAACAACCAACAAGATATAGCAATAGGTCACAAAATAAAAGAGAAGAAAACATAAAGACAAAGATCCAAGATAGGTTACTAAAAGAACATCATACAAAGATGTATGGAAAAAGAAACAAGCCAAAAGCATAAATCTAATCCTAGTTATTCTAGAATTCTAAGATTTGCTTGAATTTGGTGTCTTGTGGATAAGCAACCAATGCTTATATGAAAGACAAGGTAATGGCGGAGGGTGGTGGTGGTGGCTTGTTGGAGATCTCATAATCATAGTGAAGAGGAGGCTTGATTAAGAGACTCTTGATGTAGCTCAACTCCTCATAGATGTGTGCCATAGCAAGATGTTCATATTGACAACAATGACAATATGTTCCATGGTGCATGACATTATCATGAGAAGGAGGAAGAACACTAAAGGGTGGTGGTGGAAGAAAAGATGGTCCACAATCAACATTCTTGGTAGGAGAGATGTGATTAAGAGTGTTCTTGGGTGAGTTTGGATTGTAATGGTTCTTGGGTGAATTGGGATTGAAAGCAATTAGAGAAATTGGAGGAGATTCAAGGCTTTCATTAGGAGAATAAGACATTTTGGGATGTTAAGTATGGCAAAATGCTTATGGTTTAAATAGGGAAGGCTTAAGGTATTTTTGGGGTGGTCAAAGGGTTTGAAACAAAGATTCTCAAAAATGTTGGAGCAAATCTGGAGTTTCAGACAAAAACCCGAAAAAGGAAGGCACTGTATGCGATTCCTTATCATGACTGGCGGTACCTTATCACTAAGGCACCGCGGTTCACATATGGAACCGCCTATAGAGGCTGTGTTTGGTGTTTGGAGGAAGATTTTTCAGCAAATCTTATTTTTCTAGTCTAACTTATCATAGGGATATACTTAAAAGCAAAGATAGACAAAGAAAACATATGCAAACTTACCAAATAGAGATTTGACCAAAATACATGGATAAAAAAATCGATGTAGGAGGTGTGTAAGACAAGACCTTAAGTCATGACACAATGATCCTCCGTGATTCTATCTTGTTCTTGCTATGTTTGAGAGAATCATACATATGATTTATGTAAGCTCTAGATTAATAGCGAGAATCTATGAAAAACCGTTTTTAGATTGAATTAACAATGTCAAAAGCATTTCTCAACCATTTTAGAAAGAGACTTTGAGAATTTTAAAAAGGAGAATAGAGGGTTTTTCAAAAAGAGTTTGGAAGACTCAATGACTCAAAGTGGTAAAAAAACACACAAAAAGAAAAGAAGGTAATTAAGGAAGATGTTCCATTAATCCTAGACCTAGACGCAAGTAATTAAAAGGTTCTCTCTTAAGTGGCTTAGTGAAGATCTCGGCTAAGTTGTCTTCGGAGGGTACCTTCTCAATTGAAATGTTCCCCTTTTGAACATTATCCCTAAGGAAATGGTGTCGAATTTCTATGTGTTTGGTTTACGAATGTTGTACGGGATTCTTGCTAAGGTCTATATCACCTTTATTATCACACATGATGGGAACATCATCAAGAGAAATCCCGTAATCAACAAGCGCTTGCTTCATCCATAGAGCTTGTTGGCATGCTTTTCTAGCACTCACATACTCGGATTCCGTGGTGGATATTGCAATAGCGGTTTGTTTCTTGGAGAACCAAGAAGTTAAACAACAACCCATGAAGGTACAAACTCCACTAGTGCTTTTCCGGTCCACATAGTCTCCCGCATGATCCGAGTCCGCGTAGACAATGGTTTCTATGTCGGTCCCTTTAGGATACCATAATCCTAAATGTATAGTGCCTTTAATGTATCGGAAAATACGCTTAACCGCTTCGAGGTGAGAGGTTTTGGGAGCCTCTTGGAAGCGAGCACAAAGGCAAACACTAAACATGATATCTGGTCTACTTGCCGTTAGGTACAACAAACTACCAATCATACCTCTATATTTGGTGTTGTCTACCGACTCACAATCATCATCTACGGTGAGTTTAGTATCTGAGGCCATTGGTGTCTTCATTGGTCTAGATTCTTCTAATCCAAATTTCTTTAGCATTTCTTTAGCATACTTAGATTGACTAAAGAAAATAACATCATCCATTTGTTTAATTTGGAGTCCTAAAAAGAAGTTAAGTTCTCCCATCATACTCATTTCAAACTCATCATGCATGATTTTAGCAAAGTCATCACACAATTCTTGACAAGTTGAGCCAAATATAATGTCATCAACATATATTTGTACGATTATGAGGTGAGGACCTTTCTTCTTTGTAAAGAGCGTATTGTCTACCATCCCCATGGTATACTCATGTTTAACAAGAAACGCTTTAAGTCTATCATACCAAGCTTTGGGTGCTTGTTTGAGACCATAAAGTGCCTTCTTAAGCTTGTAAACATGATCCGGTTTCTCAAAATCAATGAAGCCGGGAGGTTGAGCCACATATACCTCCTCATTGATCAAACCGTTAAGAAATGCACTCTTTACATCCATTTGTTGAAGCTTAAAGTCTAAGGCACAAGCGTAGGCTAAAAGGATTCTAATGGATTCTAATCTTGCTACCGGTGCATATGTCTCGTCATAATCAATCCCTTCTTGTTGATTATAGCCTTGAGCTACAAGTCTAGCCTTGTTACAAGACACAACATCATTTTCATCTAACTTATTCCTAAAGACCCATTTGGTTCCTATAATGGTAGAACTTCTAGGTGGAGGAACAAGTTCCCAAACATCATTGGCAACGAATTGATTCAATTCTTCTTGCATCGCAATGACCCAACTTTCATCCGTCAAACCTTCTTTAACATTCTTTGGTTCAATCAAGGAGACGAAACAAAAGAAGTTGCTTTGGTTTTGGACTTGAGATCTTAGGGTCCTTTGATTTAAGTCACCAATGATATTATTGAGAGTATGATCCCTAGACTCCTTAATGTTTACTTCCTTTTCAACATTAAGGTCTTCAACTCCTATTTTTCTAACCTCTTTGGCTTTAACTACTTCTAAATCATCCAAGTCATCATCAACCAATGGTGGTGTCTTGGGTGAAGGAGGGGTTTCATCAAAGGTTACGTTGAGTGATTCTTCAATAACCCCTGTGGTTCTATTTAGGACAATGTAGGCTTTGCTAGTTTGGGAATAACCTAAAAGGATACCTTCGTAAGACTTTGGGTCAAACTAGGTAAGGTAATCTTTGGTGTTGAGGATAAAGCACTTGCTTCCAAACACCCTAACGTATTCCAATGAGGGTTTCTTTCCTTTAAGAATCTCATAGGGGGTCTTTCCTATGAAAGGTCGAATAAGAATTCGGTTGAGAATATAAGTCGATGTGTCCACGGCATTGCACCAAAACGTTTGAGGCAAAGATTGCTCATTTAACATCATCCTACTCATCTCTTGGAGTGTCCTATTCTTCCTTTCAACTACCCCATTTGATTGTGGAGTGCGAGGAGCCGAGAAGTTATGGGTAATACCATGAGCTTCACAAAAGGCAACAAATTGCACTTCATTATCAAATTCCCTACCATGATCCGTCCTAATAGAGATAATTGGACATCCTAGTTGATTTTGAATTCTTCGACTAAAGATTTCGAAATGATCGAAAGCTTCATTCTTAGATGCCAAAAATCTAGTCCAAGTGAATCTAGAATAGTCATCAACTATAACTAGGGTATAAAGGTTACCTCCATAACTCCGTATGGCGGAAGGTCCAAAATGATCCATATGTAGGAGCTCTAAGCACCGAGAGGTCGAAACCAAATTCTTGGCTTTGTGACTTGAGTAAACATGCTTTCCAACTTTGCAAGCATCACAAAAGTGACTATCAAACTTCATCTTGGGGAGGTGTCTTACCAACTCCTTAGAGACTAAAGACTGAATTAAGCGCATATTAGCGTGACCTAATCTCCTATGCCAAAGAGTAGAACTACCATCTATAGTCGCAAGACATATGTTGTCTTTTGACTTCTTATTGACCTTCATGACATAAAGCCCATGCTTTCTAACACCTTTTCCAATGACTTTTCCATCTTTTACGATTTCACTGTCATGTTTCAAAAAGATGACCTTACACTTATTGTCACAAATTTGACCTATACTTAAAAGGTTAAACCCTAAGTTATCTACGTGCTCAACATTTTCAATGGTCATGCAGTCAAGAGAAACCGTGCCTTTGCCAATGATATTACCACGTAGACTACTTGCGAATGTGACGTTACCTCCATCATATGCTTTGTAGTGCGAGAACAAACTTCGATTACCCGTCATGTGTTTAGAACATCCACTATCCTTAATCCACTCGTCGGGCTCCAAATCAATTCCCAAGCATATCTAGGTAACAACACACAAGATCAAACATTTGGTCCCCAGTATCTCATGGGTCCAAAATTGTTAGTTCCAAACATCCCTTGCATTTGGTTGGGATGCATGAATGAAGGAGGGGTTCCCCATGGAGAACAAAATGGAGGAGGATAGTAACTCATATAACCATTTTGTTGTTTGTTATTTCTCCTGGGTGTATTTGATCTAGGTTTAGAATTATGATCATTCCTTCTAGGTGTTGGGGTTTTACTTCTAGATCCTGAATTGTTTTGATTATCTCTTCTAGGCGTTGTCTATCTACTTCTAGGCTTAGACTCATTCCGTACTCTAGGTGGAGTAGAAGATGGTCTTGATAAACTTCTATTTCCCATGAGAGGTTTACTTAACGGCTTGTAGAACTTATCAATGGCATTGTCGTCAAGTATGGGTAATTTTACCTTATTAACAATAAGATGCTTTGTTTTTTCACCTGACTTTGACTTTTCAGAAAGTTCATGATTTTCACAAAACTCTTGTTCTGGCCGTGGTACCTTATCTATGGCGGCGGTTCCATAGTGATAAGGAACCGCCCCATACAATCTGGGACCGCGTACAGTGGGTGAGTTTTGTGAAAATCTGACTTGTTTAGGTTTACTAGTTGAGGCTTCATTTGAGTTAAAACCTACACCAAGTCTTTCCTTTGAATGAACTTGTTTGTTTAACATATCATCAAGAGCACTAGTACCTTTCATGAACTTTTCCAATTTAATGGAGGTGCTCTTGAGATCTTCATTCTCTAATCTAAGTTTCTCACAACTTAAGCAACCTAAATCAACTTCTTTATTTTTCTCAAGTTTTGCCAATTTCTCCCTAAGTTCATTGATCTCATTTTCAAGCTTAGTTTTGGTTGATTTTAAGGTTTTGTTCTTTTATATGAATTTAAGACTAAGTTTGTGTAAACTATCATATTTGCCTTCAAATTCAATATCATCAAAGGTGGAGCTATCATTGCTATAATATTCGGTTTCGGAATGTACCTCTTTAGAAGTGTGAGCCATAAGACATTTCTCCTCATTGGGGTTGTCATCATCATCTTCACCTCTATCGCTCCAAGAGCCACTAACGAACGCCGTGTGATTCTTATCGCGAGAGGGCTTTGGACAATCACCAATGAAGTGATTTGGATCACCACATCTAAAGCAATTCCTATCACCTTTTTCGTTCTTGACAAACCGATTCTTTGAGAATGGTTTCTTGTCATTGTTGGGTTTAGGGGTGTCAATATTTCCGACCCGAGCCGACCCGAACCCGACACGAGCATATTCGGGTCGGGTTACTCGGGTTGAATTTTCAATTCGGGTTAGTCGGGTCAACCCGACTAACCCGAATTCGAAACCGGGTCGGACATCGGGTAAAATATTTATGCTTAATTCGGGTTCGGGTCAACCCGATTGACCCGAATAGGAAATTTTTTTATTTTTTTTATTTTTAAAATTAAAATTAAATATAAATTCTATTAAAAAATTAATTTTTTTTTTTAATATTTTACCCGTAGTCGGGTTGACCCGAACCCGAATAGACCCGACCCGAGTAGACCCGACCCGAATAGACCCGAACCCGACTAACCTGAGTTCAACTCGGGTCGGGTTCGGGTAAAACATTTTTACCCTCAACCCGAATTCAACCCGACCCGAGTAACCCGAACCCGACCAACCCGACCCGATTCCCACTCCTAGTTGTGTTGCCTAACGTGTTGACCTCGTCTCTTGAAGAACTTCTTGAAATCTCTAACCGCCAATGCATACTCCTCGTCATCGCTATCTGAGGAACTATCATGGTCACTTTGTGCCTTCTTGGCTTTAAGTTCAAGAGATTTTTTGTTGATCCCTAACTTAGATCGATTAAGCTTGTGTATACGAGATTAGATCAAGTTATACACGTAGAGAAACTTTGTTTATGTATACAGTAATCTAAGTGTTGGAATTAACACTTAAACAAGAACACACAAAGATGTAAAACAAACTTTCACTTGATTGATAATAACGAACTTGCTTACAATGAAAGTGTTTAACGTATGAAAACTTATTATCAAACATAACCTAAAGGTCTTCTTTTATAGACATAAGAAGCCTTGTACAAGAGTCTACATATCAACTATTCTAGGTAAAGATAATTATAGAAAATACAATGTTGAACTTATCTTTACTAGAAACAAACTAGAAACATAATACGTGTAGACTACATCATCCTATCAGTGCTTGTCTTCAACCTATCAACGCTTGACTTCTTCTTGTCAACGCTTGATCTGTCAGCGTTTTTTTTCTTCCTATCAACGCTTGTTTTCCTCTTGTCAGCGCTCAAGTGAACTGGCTACATTTTATTCCCAACAATCCTCCCCTAAACTTGATATCTACTCTAGTAATCAAGTTTCTGAATAAAAGTTAAGAACTAGGAGGAATCTTACAGCGCTTATCATATTGGTAAAAATGTATCTGATCAAATCTTTGGCCACGTCACTTGAATAATCAGTCTCCAGCTGTGTTGTCTTCATCTTCTCCAAAACTTCTTTGGACATGGAATACTGACCATCTACAAGAAGATACTCAGAAAACTTTGTAGAGCTCAAATAATATACACCAGCAGCTGAATATAAACGCCATTGAAGACCACTGAGATCATCTTCAAGATCCTTCCAAACAGCAGGATCTTCTTCTGTTGGTCCACACATTCTCTTGAATGTTGACCAAAGTTTTATTCCATTGACTGAAGTAGGAGCTTTAGTCTCATACTTGGCTTCCAACAACCTCCAAAGGTCTACCAAGTCTTCTCTATCCATACTTGTAAAAAGAGATATAAGAGTGGTAAATGTGTGTACCTCTTTCCCATACCTGCCAATCTTCCAAAACCCACTTTCATCTTCTTCATAGCTTATAATAGGGTTTCTGGCATCAAGAGGTAACACTTGTACCATATCTGAAGCTTCCAATGGTGAGAGCTTGATGCTCCTTCTTATAACAGCTTCACTAGGGTTTAATCTATCCATATCTTTAGGAAACTCAAGAGGAACTCCCTTCTTCAAAGGTCTTGGAACAATCATTGCCTTCTTAAGCTCCATCTCTTCTGCAAGTTCTTCTTTCCTTTCATCTGAAAGAAGTCTCAGAATGTTCATTTCTTGCACTTTTACCCAAATGGGATAAGCCTTGTACTCCAACTCTTCAAAGGATAATCCCAACAATTTCTTATAGGTCCATCCTGTTCCATGACATCTGAGTAGAATGTAGTACAACCCCCTTCTATCCCTCTTCAGCAGTGAAAGAATATTGCTAGCTTTGTGTTTCAGAATTACCTTGCAGTCTTTTTGTATTCTTAGAAGAATCTCCAAACCCCAAATCTGGTCTGAAAAAGTCAAATCTGGATTCTTCATACACCTATCTTCCCAAGCATGGTACATCTGAACAACTTCTGGCATATCAAAATCTACTTGCAATTTCAACTCATTCAGCTTCTCTCTTGCCAAATCATCACCATATTCAAGTCCCTCAGGTTGCTCAATTATCATCACACTTGAATCTGAACTGGCTTCATCACTTCCTTCTTGTTCCTCTGAAGTGACAACAAATGGTGATTCACCAACATTCTTTCTTTCTTGTTCCACAAGTTGTGCAGCCAACCTTCTATCAAACTCTACCTGTGCTGCATCCTTTGGAACTTCTACTTCTACCATGATTCCTTTACCCTTATCTAATGGATCAATTATGGGTAAGGATGATGGTAATACCTGTGAAGATACTTCTTTGATGATGGCTGATGACTGGAATACATCAACCTCATCTGCAGGTCTGTCAACGCTCAAATTTCTTGTGCCAGCGCCCACTTTGCTCATGTCGGCGCTTGGTGTGTCAGCGTTCAAATTTTGCTTGTCAACGCCCAAATTACTTGTCTCAGCGCCTCTTGTGATTTTCTCCAACATAGCTGTAAAAGATAAGTCTAAATTTGTAGGAGTTACCAGAGATCTAACAAACCCTGGTTGCTTCTTCAATTCAGTTAGGGCTTCAGCAACACCCAAAGATTCACCATCATGTGAGCCCTTATCACTCACATTAATCTGCTCATCCTCCCCTTTGGAAGATTCCTCCATCCCACGCCTTGTGCTAGCATTTTCCAAAGTAACAATCCTCTTCCTCAATTGCTTGAGTTCAAGGCCTTGTGTACTGACAATTTGTACCAAGTATGCATTTTGCTTTTGCAAGCTAATGCAGACAGCCGTCAATTCCATTAATGTCATTGGTTCCAATCTGCCCTCCTCTAAAATGGGTATTTGACCTCCCAAGTTAGATTCATTGGGCATGGATGAGGTCTTAAAGATGTTAGGACTGTCTTGGCCTGCATCTAAGCCAGAACCAATAGTCCCAGCCTCATCCATAGCACCAACCACACTTGTGGTGGTGGTTCTCTCTGCTACATGGCTAGGACCACTAGAGGAGAACACTTGTGGTGGGGTAGAAGATGATGTGGATTGGGTGGATGTTTGAAGGTTAAGGGGTGTTTGGGTCTGTGAAGGAATGGTGTCAACGTCTGGATTACTTGTGTCAACGCTAACATTTAAGGTGTCAGCATTGAAGGATTGTTGGTCAATTTCCATGTGTTGAGGTGAAGGTAAAGGTTCTGGTATTGGGTCAAGTTGTGGTTGTGGGTCTGGTTGGGGTTGGGTTGCTGTAATAACAGCAAGCATAGCTGGGGTGAGGGGTAAGTCACGGTGAGGAGGTGAGTTCATCTTTCTAAAAATAGCTTTCTTTTGCACAGGGATCTCATAAAAGTCATCATGATCCCTTGTGCAGTAATTTTGCACATCAAAAACCATTTGTAAAAATATAGGATAAGCCAAAGTCATCTTATCCCTTTGTTTTTACACATGCCATCAAAAATCATTTTAGAATAATTAAACTTTTTCCCAGTTGCAATGCACACAATAGCACTAGCAATGGATCTATTAATCTCATTGAATGCAGTACACTTGGGACTCAAACATTGTAAGATGACATGTATGAGGTACTTCCAGGCTGGGGGAAACTCTTGTTTATGATATTTGTTTAAAGTGCCCTCATCAGGGAATGGATACCCCAAAGCCCTTAGTCCTTGTTCTATTTCATGAATGGGAAGGGTGGTTATACCATCTGCATCATCAAGATGCAAAGCCTGGCGAACCAAGGCTTCAGTAGCCACCCATGTACGCCCATGAACAATAGATGATAATGTAGTCACATTATTAACTGTTGAGGAACTTACAGTGTTCCAAAACTGTTTAATATGTGTGATAGAGATGAGAGGAGCATGAGAAAGAGCATACCTAAATGGGGATGCATTCAAATACGCCACCATCTGGGTGTATTGGGGAAACAGAGCATCATCAGCGTCCAAATATGCAATCATATTGTGTTGACTCCTGAATCCCAATACCAAATCACTTGGTTTAAATTTTGGTGCCATTGTAGAAAGCTGTTTGTGAATGATTTAGAAAGATGAATTATAAGAGAAAATTGTTAGACAAGAATATGAGGTACCCTGTAAAACCCGCATGCTTTTACCATGAATAGTACCCTTAAGATCGTACGTATTATATTTAAACTTTCTTAATATAGCATAATTACGATTACGTGTTAGGATTTTACGTATTACGTACGTGTTAGAACACGATAAGTATTTACTATGCACGAGCACGTAATAATTATTTGACAATAATTAATCACGAACATGCGATCATGAAATCATGAACGTAATTAAAACACGAACTATTATTAATTACGTATATATATTTATTACGAGCGTAATTAAATATATTAGATCACGGTATTTACGTAACGAGAACACTTAAAACGCGAACACAATTAATCACGAACGTACAACTTAACATCGGGACACGAAAAAAGGTACGGGTACCCCAAGTGGGGCCCCTACCCGCGGCTACAAGGACAAATGGGCCAAGCCCATTTGTCAAATTTTACTAAAAGGGAAAAAGGGATTTTCACTACTCATTTAATTTTTACAGAAGATTTTTAGAAAAACCTAAAACCCTCCTCCTGTGTCTTCTTTGTGCCGCCACCCTAAAACACCACAAGGAGGTGGTTTGTGATCTTGGATCTTGGAATTTTGCTTGGTGATCGTGTTTGTTCTTTATCCTTTTGATCCACGAATTCGGTAAATCCTTTTTAAACCTTTTTTTTTGATTTAATCTTTTTATAAATCAATAACATGTTATGTTTTTACAAAAACCTAATAATTAAACATGGATCTAACATGATTTGGGGTTAATAAAAATCAAAAGTATTTTTTAAGGGGTGTTTGTTTTTGGCCGCAGGCTGCACCGAACCCGAAGGGGTTTCGGTTTGGCCAAACCGACCACCACCAAGACCATACGGTCTTGGTTGGTGTGTGTGGGTCCCACGGCAGCAGTAAGACACGGGGTACCCCGAGTTGGTTCGGGGTACGGTGTCGATTTCATGTCCGGTTCATTGTTTTTAGTTTGGATCCGGTTCATGGTGTATGTTTAGTTTTTTTATGTTTATGATCTTATGTTAAAAATTAAATTAATAAAATGATAGGATTAATTTAATAACATGACTTAGGTTATTTAATTATTAATAATCATAAAATTAATTAACCTAAGTATTTGTATATTTAAGACTTATAATTAATTAATTATTTTAAAACCATGGATATAATTAATTAATTAACATGACTTAGGTTATATTATTAATATATAATAATACATATTTTAACCTAAGTATTTAACTTGTTTAATTAAAAACATGTTATACTTTAATTAAATATTTTAACCTATAGTTTAATTTAATTACATGAAATAATTATTAAGCTATACATTATATCATATGACTTAGAAAATAATCATGAAAACACTTACGCTCTGTTCTTGAGTTCTTTTTTAAAGGAATAGAAAGGGAAGGGACATGAAGGGGAGAGGAAGGGATCATATTAGGAAGGGAACATCTGCATTAATTTATGTTCTCGAGTTTATTTTTTTAGTTGGGAGGAAAAGAAAGAAAACCAAACATAATTACTAAATTACCCCCATTTTCAATGGACAGATAATCATATTCTACCTAACTTCATTCATGCTAGGCTCGTGAATCTCGTCTACAATAACATGTGTGTCACCCCTTTACCAAAATTCATGTAATGCAAAATAGTTTTTTGTATGTGTCGTAATGGGGTGGAGCAGGCTTTACATCATATATATATTTCATTGTTCGGATTCAATATCCCTGAACTCCTAGTCTATACTACATTATAAAGGGTGTATCCCTTTGGTTGAAAGTTGAAAATGTTGAATGTTTGAAAAATGTAGGTCCCACTAATCTATATCTATACTACATTATAAAGGGTGTATCCCTTTGGTTGAAAGTTGAAAATGTTGAATGGTTGAAAAATGCGGGTCCCACTAATATATATTTATACTACATTATAAAGGGTGTATCCCTTTGGTTGAAAGTTGAAAATGTTGAATGCTTGAAAAATATGGGTCCCACTAATCTATATCTATACTGCATTATAAAGGGTGTATCCCTTTGGTTGAAAGTTGAAAATGTTGAATTGTTGAAAAATATGGGTCCCACTAATCTATATCTATACTACATTATAAAGGGTGTATCCATTTGGTTGAAAGTTGAAAATGTTGAATGTTTGAAAAATGTGGGTCCCACTAATCTATATCTATACTACATTATAAAGGGTGTATCCTTTGGTTTAAAGTTGAATGTTGAATGCTGGAAAAATGTGGGTCCCACTAATGTATATTTATATTACATTATAAATGGTGTATCCCTTTGGTTGAAAGTTGAAAATGTTGAATGCTTGAAAATTGTGGGTCCCATTAAAAACTACTATATGCAAATCTTATTCATTAAAAAAGATATAAACTTTCGTTAATTAAACAAATGGCACCCTTTCATCCAATTGAAACATACTTATAAGATATTTTGAATTATAACATGTTACAACGCTTTGAAATAAAAGTTTAATCTTTTGACGTTATATTTTGAACTTCACCGAAACACTTACCACAATATCACATCGTGTTAATTATCTGTTGCTAGACAATTTCCGCCGCTATGCGCGGGTACTCGTCTAGTAACTTAAAAAGAAAGAAATTTATGATTGATACAAACTGTACCTATTTAAATTATTGCCTGTGATCATCAATCCTAACACTTATATCTTAAATGGATGTACAGATTGGAGTGTTCAAGCTACAGTTAGCTGATATTATCCTAAGCATTTGGACCCCAAAATGTATCCATTGTTGCAGAAGAAGACATTGAATTCCTCTCAAAAGCTGATGCAAGTACTCTCCTATCATCTGTTGTAGAAACCGTCGTCAATAACTCACTATCTTCCAAGACAATCGAAACCGAACACACAAACACAAGATTCCGAGAGGCATGATAGAACTGTATACACAACCACGAACTAGTGGATTTACCATTTATATTCATATCCCAACAAGTTTTTTGCTTGGCTAATCTTCAATAGTTCAAGGTATCCAAGTGTCCTAAGTTCTACTATTTGTGTTGACTCCAAAATTTACTTAACACATAAGAAAGCTCTAGGATACGGAGTACATAAAAAACTCATAGATACTTGTATTGGAAACTACTATAGATAATTCTCAAACTGCCACATAAACCTCCTGATTAAGCTAAACCGCAATAAAAATATACACCCTCTGTTCCAAACTATTATTTTGATATTATGGATATGGCAGTAGGAGTTGCACAAGTTTTCAGTATCATGCATATGCATGAAGTCAAATTAACAAATAACATAGCTACTAGATTTAAAAGTCAAATAAAAGAAATAGTACGTTGGGAGAAACTTGGTTGGTTGAAAACCTGCAGATGTTTTTATGCCGTCGGTGTTGTATAATTAGGTTAGAAGGTGTATATAAAATATGAGGGTATAATTGTAATTGACCAAAAGCCTATATTGTTAATAACCTGCTTCCTCTCCTAATCATCCCAAAAAGGGAGGGATCAAGATTAACCTAAGCATTTTTATATATTTAAGACTTATAATTAATTAATTATTTTAAAACCATGGATATAATTAATTAATTAACATGACTTAGGTTATATTATTAATATATAATAATACGTATTTTAACCTAAGTAATTAACTTATTTAATTAAAAACATGTTATACTTTAATTAAATATTTTAACCTATAGTTTAATTTAATTACATGAAATAATTATTAAACTATACATTATATCATATGACTTAGAAAATAATCATGAAAACACTTAGGCTTATATACTTAGCTTATTTAACCAGCTTATTTCTAATTATGGAAACTCTCTATTTTTAGAAACTTAATTAAATAAGGCAGCTAATCTATTTATGGAAACCTTCTATTTTTAGAAACTTATTTATTTCGGGCAGCTAATCTATTTATGGAAAATTATTTAATTAAGGCAGATAATCTATTTAGGAAACTTATTTAATTAAGGCAGCTAATCTATTTATGGAAACTTTCTATTTTTAGAAACTTATCTATTTTAAGCAGTAAATCTGTTTTTGGAAACTTTCTATTTTTGGAAACTTTCTATTTTTGGAAAATTTCTATTTTTGGAAACTTTCTATTTTTGGAAACTTTCTATTTTTTGGAAACTTTCTATTTTTGGTAACTTTATTTTTTAGGAAACTTGCTATTTTTGGAAAGTTACTTATTATTACACAATAAGTATAATAATACATGAAATACCAGAAATACTTAATCAGATTAAACAGAATATAAGTTAAACACAGTGTAAGGCCTAAAAACAGTAAAACATGGTAGGAACACATAAAATAAGCTAAGACATGACATAAAACCAGCTACGTATTTAGTAAGCAGATACTTATTCATGTATGTATTTATGTAGCACTAGTGATTCGGAAGTAGGATTCCTCTCAGTTCATCTTCTTCGTTCACTAGACATAAGGTACGGATTTCCGTCCTTTCAGTATGGACATCCATTCCTTATTAGGATTCCCCGTATGTAGCCAACTATTTTCCCGTAGTATAGGTTACGTGTTTGATTGCTTATGTTTAATTAAGATTACCTATAGCCATATACATGCATGACCAGTTTCACCTAGTTATGGAGGTACCATAACCATAACATTAGAGGCACTGATGTTATGACTTCACCACGGCGGAGTAATTGCTCGTGGCGTCCCTTCAGCTTTTGGCCATTTATTTATATTTATCATGTGGGGCGTATGGGTGCATCCTAGTTACATGTTTTTAGTCAGGATTTCATGGTGAATGTGGTGTGTGCCTTGCATCCTTCACAAGGAGCTGATCCCTCCTACCCAGAAACCAGTATATTAAATTAGAGGCAGCCCCTCTAATTTGCATGATGAGGTCACCCCTCCAAGTATTCATGCACGGTAGATTTTCATGACCTATATTGGCTAATGGTAAAATATGTTAAACAGTTTTCATAAGATAAACATAAGGCTTTTCAAACTATAAAACCAGTTTTATGAACATGTTCTAGGTTTTCCAGGACTTATACATTTCCGCTGCTATTAAGTCTCTATTATGTTTTAGTCACTTATACTATGTCTATATCCGTGCACTGAGCGTTTTGCTCAGCCGTTACTTTCCTTTCCATGTCCCAAAACGGCAGGTACCCTAGGAAAGACTCGAGCATTTGGAGGACGTGCATAGGATGGAAGCTGCCAGAGACTTCTTTTCCTTTTTGCCTTCATATATTTATGCTTGTTTAGTCTTTCATTCATTTCTTTTGCTTTATTATGTTTTGGGCTTATGTTTGGGAACCGCTGTTTGATTCCGGTTATCCCTATGGTCATGTAATGTTTTATACATTTATCCTTGTATGCTTTGATGACACGCCATAATTACGCGTGACATTCCATTACCAAAATGGGGTGTTACATGCATATGGACTGGAAGCTTTCTAGCCTTCTTTACTTTATGCATTTCCTTTCTTATGATACTTATGCTTTGGACATTGTTTAGTCCTTTCCTTTATTATAATATGTTTGTGTGTGATGAGCTTTACTTTTGGACTACCGATGTTGGATTCCGGTATTTTCCTTTTATGGTCAAGTAATGTTTAGACATTTTTCCTTGTATGCTTTGATGACACGCCATAATTGCTGTGACGTTTCCTTTTCCAAAATGGGGTGTTACAATTATGGTATTAGAGCCAAGGCTTCGACCTGTAGGCTCTCAAATATGACCTATGATTAGTGGGTAGTCACTACGGTCTTCCTAGAACTGACAGTTGTTTTCATGCATTCATCATTTTAAAGCATACATATACATGTCATTGTTGCAGGGTTTTTGACTAAGTAATGGTTGGTACAGGACTGGCCCTATTTAGTCGTATGTGTTTTATCGAAACTTTTAGATTTGGGACCGACCCATAGGCGTCCCCTCGCTATGTCTTTTGTTTTGGGTGATCTGACCAGAGGCGTCCACTCTTGAGCATACAAAAGTTTTCATAAAACTGCATCATGCATTCATACACAAAATTTTCTTGCATAAAATTTTTCTCGTGAAATTTTGGTATAATTTTTTTTCATGTATATATATATTTTTATGTTTTGATCTGTTTAATTATATGTTTTATGTTATACTGTCAGATGGTTCTCACACGCGAACAGGAACAACTTAATGCTACAATTCAGGCTACCATGCAAGCCTTGCTTCCTCAACTGAGGAATGACATCAGGGCTGAAGTTCAAGCTGCTAACAATCAGCAGCAGAATCAGGCACCTCCTCCTCCTCCTCCTCCAGTGACATTAGCAGTATGGCTGGAGAGATTCAACAAGCTCCGCCCTCAAGATTTTGAGAAGACAGATAGCCCCAGCGATGCTGAAAGCTGGTTGGCACACATCAAGAAGATTTTCAACGCTATGGGATGTGACCCCGCATACAAGGCGAGGTTGGCATGCTATCGGTTTGAAGGCGATGTACTCAACTGGTGGTTAGCATTGATGCAGTCTGAAGGTGGTGACGAGTGGGTTGCTGGTTTGACTTGGGCTCAGTTCAAGGACAGGGTGATGGAGCAGTTCTTTCACAAGGCTGAGCAGGACAAGCTCAAGAGGGAGTACCATGGGATCCGACAGAGAGCTGGGAAGAATAGCAACGAGTTTATGCAGCGCTTTCTTCGCTTAGCTGGTTTCCTGGGTGCGGCAGCAGGTACTCCTGAAGAGCAAGCACATCACTTTAGGTGGGTTCTTCGCACGTCGGTCGCGAACAATCTGGTGTGTGCTACGTTCAACACTGTAGCACAAGTGGCCGACGCAGCACGTAAGCTGGAGATGCTGCAGGAGAGAGATGAGTTCGGGGAAGCTGAAAGACCCGACAAGAGGTAAACATTCGTACTCAAGCGGTGATCAATCCGTATACTTTCCATATATGTCAATTATTCATCTCTTTAAATGTATCTTCCAGGCAGAAAACTGGGGACTGGTCTCAGCCAGATACTCAGCAGCAGCCTCATCAGCCCAAGGGAAACGGTCAGACTAACGACCGTTCTTCTACGGATAGGCGTGGCGGTAATGATAATTAACGTAACAACGCTGGGCACTCCAACAGCAGCAGGTCCTAATACTTACGCATTTCCTTATGTTTTCATGTTATAACTCATATTCTGACACTTTAGCAAACTTCTACCAGGAACCATGGAAACGGTAGGGACCAGAACTAGAGAGGTTCGCAGCCTAGCCGTCCAGCTATCACTGGTATTCAATCTTACGATTATCCGCTTTGTCCTTTGTACCCAACTATCATGCCTTATGTAAAATGTTTTATCAGGTTCTCAGCCAGCCAGAGCACCTGCTGGAGGATACACTCATCCTCTTTGCTCTACTTGCCACCGTAGGCACCCAGGACCATGTCGCCGTAATACTGATGCGTGCTTCAAGTGTGGTCTTCCTGGCCATATTATGAAGGATTGCCGTAAGGGCGAGATGGAGGGTACATCAGGACATGCTGATACCAAGCCGCCTCCTACTGCCGGGCGTGTCTACACGACATCTCGAGACCAGGCCAACAAGTCTACAGGTACCATCACTGGAATCTTGTATATGTATGGTCAAGCTGCATGTGTTCTTTTCGATACCGGTGCTACTCACTCGGTTATTTCAACTGCTTATGCTAAGAACATTAGGATGCCTCCCTTGCCATTAGAAAATAGGCTTACTATTTCCACGCCTTTAAGAGACTCTATATTAATCACCCATGTATACAAGAGTCTTCCCCTAGAATTTGACGATAAGGTTCGACCTGTTGACGCACTTCCGCTGGACATGAATGACTTCGACATGATTTTGGGCATGGACTGGCTATCCAAGCATCATGCTACCATAGACTGCCATTCATATCGAGTTATCTTCGGTGATGTTAATGCACCAGAGTACATTCATAATGGGTTCATACCCGGACGGTCTGTACAAATCATATCTACCCTGCAAGCGCGTGCACTACTGTCACATGGCTGCGAGGGTTATCTAGCTACGGTTCACGACATGGATGCTGAATCTCCATCAATTCAGGATCAACCAATAGTGTCGGAATTTCAAGATGTTTTTCCAGCAGAACTTCCGGGCATACCACCTGCACGAGAAGTAGAATTCAGTATCGAACTGGTTCCATGAGCTGAACCAATCTCCAAAGCTCCTTATCGCATGGCTCCCATAGAGCTGAAGGAACTGAAGGATCAACTGCAAGAACTTCTTGAACGAGGGTTCATTCGATCGAGCGCATCTCTATGGGGCGCACCGGTCTTGTTTGTTAAGAAGAAGGACGGCAGTATGCGTCTTTGTATAGACTATCGCGAGCTTAGCAAGATTACCATTCGGAATAGATATCCACTGCCAGGCATTCACGACCTGTTTGACCAACTCCAAGGGGCCAAACACTTCTCCAAGATTGATCTTAGGTCAGGCTATCATCAGCTACGGGTCAAGGAGCAGGACATCTCTAAGACTGCCTTTCGTACCCGTTATGGCCACTACGAGTTTGTAGTTATGCCATTTGGCCTGACAAATGCTCCAGTAGTGTTCATGGATTTGATGAACAGAATCTTCCATGAATATCTTGACAAGTTCGTCATTGTCTTCATCGATGACATCCTGATTCACTCAAAGTCCAAGGAGGAACACGAAGACCATCTTCGTACAGTACTACAGATTCTTCGTCAGAAGCAGCTGTATTCTAAATTCTACAAGTGTGAGTTCTGGTTAGACAAGGTGGCATTCTTAGGTCACATTGTATCAGCAGAAGGAATCACTATGGATCCAGCAAAGGTTGAGGCCATTACTAAGTGGCCAAGGCCGACATCGGCGACGGAAGTCCACAGTTTCTTAGGCTTAGCTGGCTATTACCGTAGGTTCGTGGATAACTTTTCTCGCCTAGCACTACCATTGACCAAACTGATTCGAAAAGGGGAGAAATTCGTCTGGACTAAAGACCGAGAGAAGAGCTTTGAAGACCTGAAGCAGAAGCTAGTATCTGCACCTATTCTTACTCTACCATCTGGTACGGGTGGATTCAAATCTACAGTGATGCATCGGGGAAGGGACTTGGTTGTGTTCTCATGCAACATGGGAAAGTGATCGCGTACGCTTCACGGCAGCTTAAGCCTTATGAAGAAAATTACCCCACGCATGACCTGGAACTTGCTGCAGTCGTGTTTGCATTGAAGATATTGAGGCACTACTTATATGGAGAATCATGTGACATTTTCACGGACCACAAGAGCTTGAAATATATCTTCACTCAATGTGAATTGAACATGAGGTAGAGGAGATGGTTAGAGCTGTTGAAGGATTATGACATTAATCTACAGTATCATCCCGGAAAGGCAAATGTAGTAGCAGATGCTCTTAGCAAGAAGTCCGGAATGATCAACGACATTAAAATCGAAGAGGAAATCATCAGAGACTTGGAGCGACTAGACATCGAGATCATGGTACGTGGACAGCACGGTTACTGGGCTAATCTTAGAGTAGAACCCGAGTTACTATCTAAGATCAAGGAAGCTCAGAAGGATGACGGAGAAATTTGGGCGATAGTACAGAATTTGGAGAAGCATACGGAATTCAGAGTAGATGCAGATGGTATCGTATGGTAGGGCACTAGACTTTATGTTCCTGATGACCAAGAACTCCGGGAAGCTTTGTTAGCTGAGGCTCATAGCTCCCCATTCTCTATACATCCTGGTTCGACTAAGATGTACCATGACATCAAGCAGCACTTTTGGTGGAGTGGTATGAAACAGGATGTGGCCACTTACGTCTCCAAATGTCTTACCTGCCAGCACGTTAAGATCGAGCATCAGCGATCTGGCGGTCTCCTTCAACCGTTAGATATTCCAGAGTGTAAGTGGGACAAAATCACCATGGATTTTGTTACTGGTCTTCCGCCTATCAAGAGGAAGCACGATGCAATTTGGGTTATCGTTGATTGACTTACCAAATCAGCTCATTTCTTACCGATCCGCAAGGAAGATCCGGTAAGTAAACTCACAGATACGTACAGAAGAGAGATCATGAGACTCCACGGTGCACCATCCAGCATCGTCTCAGACAGAGATCCTCGTTTTACTTCGCGCTTTTGGAAGAGTTTGCAAAAAGCTTGGGGTACACAACTTAAGCATAGCACGGCTTTTCATCCTCAAACGGACGGACAGTCAGAGCGAACCATTCAGACATTAGAAGATATGTTGAGGTCATGTGCATTGTAATGGATGGGTGATTGGGTCGAATTCATCTGTTTGGTGGAGTTTGCATACAACAACAGTTGGAACGCAAGTATCAAGTGTGCTCCATTTGAGATGTTGTATGGCAGAAAGTGTCGCGCCGCAATCTGCTGGGATCAGGTTGGTGAGCGAACACTTGAAGGACCAGAAATCATAGAAATGACCAATGAGAAGATCGCAGTAGCTAAGCAGAAGATTCAGGAGGCACGGTCACGTCAGAAGAGTTACGCCGATAAGCATCGTAGGGATATACACTTTAACGTAGGAGATCACGTCTTCCTTAAGGTTTCGCCGGCACGTGGTGTTAGACGCTTCGGGATTAAAGGGAAGCTCAGTCCTCGTTTCATCGGGCTGTTTGATATCATTGAACGAGTCGGTGAAGTATCTTACCGATTGGCGTTACCTCTGCAGCTTTCGCATGTGCACAATGTGTTTCATGTGTCCTTACTCAGAGGGTACCAGTATCATCCCCTTCACATGGTTCAGTATCCACTGGAACAGATACGTGAAGATCTCACTTTTATAGAAGAACCCGAACGAGTTCTTGACAGACAAGAACGAGTCATGAGAAAGAAGACGATTCCATTCGTCAAAATTCTATGGAGGGATCATACCGAGCGGGAAGCAACTTGGGAAACAGAGGAGTCTATCTGGGCTTCTTACCCTCATTTCATATTTTGAATTCGGGTATGTTCTTCTTTTCCAGCTTACTTTATCTATAACTCGGGACGAATTATTCTTTTTAGGGGGGAAGAGTTGTAAAACCCGCATGCTTTTACCATGAATAGTACCCTTATGATCGTACGTATTAGATTTAAACTTTCCTAATATAGCATAATTACGATTACGTGTTAGGATTTTACGTATTACGTACGTGTTAGAACACGATAAGTATTTACTATGCACGAGCACGTAATAATTATTTGACAATAATTAATCACGAACATGCGATCATGAAATCATGAACGTAATTAAAACACGAACTATTATTAATTACGTATATATATTTATTACGAGCGTAATTACATATATTAGATCACGGTATTTACGTAACGAGAACACTTAAAACGCGAACACAATTAATCACGAACGTACAACTTAACATCGGGACACGGAAAAAGGTACGGGTACCCCAAGTGGGGCCCCTGCCCGCGGCTACAAGGACAAATGGGCCAAGCCCATTTGTCAAATTTTACTAAAAGGGAAAAAGGGATTTTCACTACTCATTTAATTTTTACAGAAGATTTTTAGAAAAACCTAAAACCCTCCTCCCTTGTCTTCTTTGTGCCGCCACCCTAAAACACCACAAGGAGGTGGTTTGTGATCTTGGATCTTGGAATTTTGCTTGGTGATCGTGTTTGTTCTTCATCCTTTTGATCCACGAATTCGGTAAATCCTTTTTAAACCTTTTCTTTTGATTTAATCTTTTTATAAATCAAGAACATGTTATGTTTTTACAAAAACCTAATAATTAAACATGGATCTAACATGATTTGGGGTTAATAAAAATCAAAAGTATGTTTTAAGGGGTGTTTGTTTTTGGCCGCAGGCTGCACCGAACCCGAAGGGGTTTTGGTTTGGCCAAACCGACCACCACCAAGACCATACGGTCTTGGTTGGTGTGTGTGGGTCCCACGGCAGGAGTAAGACACGGGGTACCCCGAGTTGGTTCGGGGTACGGTGTCGATTTCATGTCCGGTTCATTGTTTTTAGTTTGGATCCGGTTCATGGTGTATGTTTAGTTTTTTTTATGTTTATGATCTTATGTTAAAAATTAAATTAATAAAATGATAGGATTGATTTAATAACATGACTTAGGTTATTTAATTATTAATAATCATGAAATTAATTAACCTAAGTATTTGTATATTTAAGACTTATAATTAATTAATTATTTTAAAACCATGGATATAATTAATTAATTAACATGACTTAGGTTATATTATTATTATATAATAATACATATTTTAACCTAAGTATTTAACTTATTTAATTAAAAACATGTTATACTTTAATTAAATATTTTAACCTATAGTTTAATTTAATTACATGAAATAATTATTAAACTATACACTATATCATATGACTTAGAAAATAATCATGAAAACACTTAGGCTTATATACTTAGCTTATTTAACCAGCTTATTTCTAATTATGGAAACTTTCTATTTTTAGAAACTTAATTAAATAAGGCAGCTAATCTATTCATGGAAACCTTCTATTTTTAGAATCTTATTTATTTCAGGCAGCTAATCTATTTATGGAAACTTATTTAATTAAGGCAGCTGATCTATTTATGGAAACTTTCTATTTTTAGAAACTTATCTGTTTTAAGCAGTAATTCTATTTTTGGAAACTTTCTATTTTTGGAAACTTTCTATTTTTGGACACTTTCTATTTTTGGAAACTTTCTATTTTTGGTAACTTTCTATTTTTGGAAACTTTCTATTTTTGGAAACTTTCTATTTAAGGAAACCTGCTATTTTTTGAAAGTTACTTATTATTACACAGTAAGTATAATAACACATGAAATACTAGAAATACTTAATCAGATTAAACAGAATATAAGATAAAACATAGTTTAAGGCTTTAAAACAGTAAAACATGGTAAGAACACATAAAATAAGCTAAGACATGACATAAAACCAGCTACGTATTTAGGAAGCTGATACTTATTCATGTATGTATTTATGTAGCACTAGTGATTCGGAAGTAGGATTCCTCTCAGTTCATCTTCTTCGTTCACTGGACATAAGGTACGGATTCCCGTCCTTTCAGTATGGACATTCTTTCCTTATTAGGATTCCCCGTATGCAGCCAACTGTTTTCCCGTAGTATAAGTTATGTGTTTGATTTCTTATGTTTAATTAAGATTACCTATAGCCATATAAGTGCATGACCAGTTTCACCTAGTTATAGAGGTACCATAATCATAACATTAGAGGCACTGATGTTATGACTTCACCACGGCGGAGTGATTGCTCGTGGCGTCCCTTCAGCTTTTGGCCATTTATTTATATTTATCATGTGGGGCGTATGGGTGCATCCTAGTTACATGTTTTTATTCAGGATTTCATGGTGAATGTGGTGTGTGCCTTGCATCCTTCACAAGGAGCTGATCCCTCCTACCCAAAAACCAGTATATTAA
This sequence comes from Glebionis coronaria, assembly GCA_025667525.1. Lineage (NCBI taxonomy): Eukaryota > Viridiplantae > Streptophyta > Magnoliopsida > Asterales > Asteraceae > Glebionis > Glebionis coronaria. The sequence continues at coordinate 420,552,222 of CM046882.1, read as the reverse complement.
ATTAGAGGCAGCCCCTCTAATTTTCATGATGAGGTCACCCCTCCAAGTATTCATGCACGGTGGATTTTCATGACCTATATTGGCTAATGGTAAAATATGACAAACAGTTTTATAAGATAAACATAAGACTTTTCAAACTATTAAACCAGTTTTATCAAGACTTAACCAGGTTACTCGGGACTTAGTTTTCTTCTAATGTTATATGTTATATGTTATATGCTTATCCTATTCATGCTTTATTGTACATCCGTGCACTGAGCGTATTGCTCAGCCGTTTTCCTTTTCTATGTTCCCAAAACGGCAGGTACTCAGGGACGCTCGTAGACACTAAGAGTACGTGCATATGGACTGGAAGCTTTCTAGCCTTCTTTACTTTATGCATTTCCTTTCTTATGATACTTATGCTTTGGACATTGTTTAGTCCTTTCCTTTATTATACTATGTTTGTGTGTGATGAGCTTTACTTTTGGACTACCGATGTTTGATTCCGGTATTTTCCTTTTATGGTCAAGTAATGTTTAGACATTTTTCCTTGTATGCTTTGATGACACGCCATAATTGCTGTGACGTTTCCATTTCCAAAATGGGGTGTTACATACCCTGTTTAAAAATAGGAGCCAAATATATAGGAGAGATAGGTGCATGTGATTGGTCAAAAATGAGGCAACTATTTTCAAAATATAATCATGAAAATATTGAAAAGAAAATAAGTTATCTCATGCATTAATTAAAATTTATCTGCTCCCAAAATTCGTCAAAAAGTAACAACTGGGTAGGACGCAATGGGTATCAACGGTCAAAAATAACCCATCAACGCCCAACGACTATATTCTTGTCAATGTTTGCCAAAGCCATGTCAGCGTCTAAATTGGTCATAACAACGCTTGGAAAAATACTTGTCAGCGTCCAAAAATAAAAGTAATAAAAATGAAAAAGGACCTTAACAAAGTAATTTATCCTAGTGAAAAGAACCAATAAGTTTATAATTATTATAGGGCGGCAAGCACTGTCCAGTTATGCACACTTGCTTATGCAAGATATACATAACAGTCCTCTAATGTCCCTTACTAACCAAAATTCTTAACAACTAAGTTATCTCATAAAATTCCTTGTAACTCCCAGGTAAACCCATGATAAAATCATTCCCAAGTCTCCCAACAGACCACAACCAATTCTAGGCCAAAAATGTCTTGGCAGCATGCATAGTATATCAACTTTGCATGCTACAGTGCCTCATGATTTAGTAAAACTAACTCATACTCACCTGTGGACACAATCTAGAATTGTGATACGAGTATCATAAGAATACCCAAAAGTCCTAAAGGTTCCTAAAACCTCCCCTTAAACTGTGATACATATGTTGGCCAAAAATATGCATGAACATAAAAAATTTATGTCAAGATAGGAATATAAATATTTCAACCATCATCCATAAATAAAAACATGCTCAAATGATTCTCCAAGGATCCATAAGCAACTCTGTATCCAATGGTACAATGCTAACACCACCTGCACACTTAGATTAAAAACCACAAAACTAACATTATCGCTGACAACGCCACGATAACACTTGTCAGCGTTAAAATAACCTTTGTCAGCGTTAGAAAAATATAGTGGAAAATCTAACTTCTAAAAGACTAATAACAATGCATTATCCTGTACATACTTTTACATTAAGACCCCAAAACACATATTATGTGAGATTGATCATTCCAATACTTGTTACCAAGTATTAAAACCTTCCAGCATCAAAAGGTTTAGTTAATAAATCAGACACATTTTCTTCTGCGTCAACCCTATCTGGTTGTATTAAACCCTTTTCAAAACAATCCCTTATAAAATGATGTCTAATTTCTATGTGTTTTGTTTTAGAATTGTAGAAACTAGAAGGGGGGTTGAATAGTTTCTTATATTTACTTGTTAAAATGTGGTTTCCAAAAATACTTTTTCAAAAACTTAGGCTTGAGGAAATATGTGAAATCTTCTTATGCACAATATGAACAATGATAGTGTAACTAAGCTAATACTAACAAATATATATGCACAAAGAATAAAGAATGTAAAGAGTTAAGGGTAAAGAAAGATCAAACCGAACACCAAGGATTTATAGTGGTTCGGTAACGAAGCTCACTCCTCGTTCCTACTCCACTCCTCGAGTACTCCTTACTCGAGAGTTCACTACACAACAAGCTCCTTATGGTGGAGAAAATCGTACATGTCGCTTAACCAATTTCCGACTCTAAGCTAAAAGTCGAGCCCTAATCGTAGCTAGGACCAATCTAAACAACTATACTTAGTACATACACAACTTCCAAATAGACACAACTACTTGGATCTTCACAACTATGACACAACTACAAGTGTATAAAATTAGATCTTCAATGGATCTTTGGTGGTGGACTCAACACTTCACAAGGATAGTGTTCTTCTCTTTGCACTTGGAGAGGAAGGGATGGAAGAACAAGATTCACTTCTTAAACAAGTAGTAATCAAACAAATGATCAAAGATTTGAGTGATTAAAGAAGAGTGTTTGAATCTGGAAATAGATGTGCAAAAGCGGTGAGTTGAAAAGCTGAGAATGGTCCACTATTTATAAGACAAAGGAGCCAACGGCTATATCTGCCCGCGGTACCTTATCTTAGCCCGCGGTACCTTATCGATAAGGTACCGCCTTGGCGCTAAGGTACCGTCGGACTAGACTCCGCTCCCTTTTTGTCCTTTAGTGGTGGAGGTCATATCTGGCTTAAAAAATATCCTGATAGAATATTCCTAACCAAATAAGAATATGCCATTTTCAAATTTTCATATAATTAATTTAATAAAACATTTTCTTAAAAAGAAAGTTTAATAAAAACTTGTCACACTTAATAAAAAGTGAGTTTTAAGAAAAGATTAATTCACTTGATCACTTGATTAAGGTTAGTACTTGTTTATCCATACCTTAAGTGAAAATGGGTAAAATGAAAAATACTTGAACTCAAGAATTCGTTTTTCGTTGTATTCGTAAATGCTTGTTTTTACATATTGTCGTAATTAAAACAAAGCGAGACCGAAAAATGCAAGTAACGTTTTTAGGCCTTATTGCATTAACAATCTCCCCCTTTTTGATTCCGACAATACATAAACTCAATTACACAAAAAAACAAGATTTTCGAAGACGATTTTATTCATTTCTCCCCCTTTGTCGAAGCAAAAAGGTTGCACAAGTCGGTGTTGAAGAGACGAAATTTGCAAAGACTCCCCCTTGGTGCTTACTCCCCCTAGCTTGGGGCACCGAGGAATCGAGATTTGGTGACAAGCTACATAGAAGGGTTAGTTGAACAAAAGAAACAACCAACAATGTATAGCAATAGGTCACATAAAAGATAAAAGAGAAGAAAACACAAAGACAAAGATCCAAGATAGGTTACTAAAAGATCATCATACAAAGAAGTATGGAAAAAGAAACAAGCCAAAAGCATAAATCTAATCCTAGTTATTCTAGAATTCTAAGATTTTCTTGAATTTGGTATCTTTTGAATAAGCAACCAATGCTTATATGAAAGACAAGGTAATGGCGGAGGGTGGTGGTGGTGGCTTGTTGGAGATCTCATAATCATAGTGAAGAGGAGGCTTGATTAAGAGACTCTTGATGTAGCTCAACTCCTCATAGATGTGTGCCATAGCAAGATGTTGATATTGACAATAATGACAATATGTTCCATGGTGCATGACATTATCATGAGAAGGAGGAAGAACACTAAAGGGTGGTGGTGGAAGAAAAGATGTTCCACAATCAACATGCTTGGTAGGAGATATGTGATTAAGAGTGTTCTTGGGTGGGTTTGGATTGTAATGGTTTTTGGGTGAGTTGGGATTGAAAGCAATTGGAGAAAATGGAGAAGATTCAAGGCTTTCATTGGGAGAATATGACACTTTGGATGTGAAGTAATGCAAAATGCTTATGGTTTAAGTAGGGAAGGCTTAGGGTATTTTTGGGATGGTCAAAGGATTTGAAACAAAGATTCTCAAAAATGTTGGAGCAAATCTAGAGTTTCAGACAAAAACCCGAAAAAGGAAGGCACTGTAGGCGGTTCCTTATCTAGGCTGGCGGTACCTTATCAATAAGGTACCGCGGTTCACATATGGAACCGCCTGCAGAGGCAGTGTTTGGTGTTTGAAGGAATATTTTTCAGCAAATCTTATTTTTCTAGTCTAAATTATCATGGGGATATGCTTACAAGCAAAGATAGACAAAGAAAACATATGTAAACTTACCAAATAGAGATTTGACCAAAATACATGGATAAAAAAATCGATGTAGGAGGTGTGTAAGACAAGACCTTAAGTCATGACACACTGATCCTCCATGATTCTATCTTGTTCTTGCTATGTTTTAGAGAATCATACATATGAATTATGTAAGCTTTAGATAATAGCGAGAATCTATGAAAAATCGTTTTTAGATTGAATTAACAATGTCAAACGAATTTCTCAACCATTTTCGAAAGAGACTTTGAGAATTTTGAAAAGGAGAAGAGAGGGTTTTTCAAAAAGAGTTTGGAAGACTCAATGACTCAAAGTAGTAAAAGAAAACACACAAAAAGAAAGGAAATTAAGGAAGATGTTCCATTAATCCTAGACCTAGACGCAAGTAATTAAAAGGTTCCCTCTTAAGTGGCTTAGTGAATATGTCGGCTAAGTTGTCCTCGGAGGGTACCTTCTCAATTGAAATGTTCCCCTTTTGAACATTATCCCTAAGGAAATGGTGTCTAATTTCTATGTGTTTGGTTCGCGAATGTCGCACGGGATTCTTGCTTAGGTCTATAGCGCCTTTATTATCGCACATGATGGGAACATCATCAAGAGAAATCCCGTAATCAACAAGCGCTTGCTTCATCCATAGAGCTTGTTGGCATGCTTTTCCGGCACTCACATACTCGGCTTCCGTGGTGGATATTGCAAGAGCGGTTTGTTTCTTGGAGAACCAAGAAGTTAAACAACAACCCATGAAGGTACAAACTCCACTAGTGCTTTTCCGGTCCACATAGTCTCCCGCATGATCCGAGTCCGCGTAGACAATGGTTTCTACGCTGGTCCCTTTAGGATACCATAATCCTAAATGTATAGTGCCTTTAATGTATCGGAATATACGCTTAACCGCTTCAAGGTGAGAGGTTTTGGGAGCCTCTTGGAAGCGAGCACAAAGGCAAACACTAAACATGATATCCGGTCGACTTGCCGTTAGGTACAACAAACTACCAATCATACCTCTATATTTGGTGTTGTCTACCGACTCACAATCATCATCTACGGTGAGTTTAGTATCCGAGGCCATAGGGGTCTTCATTGGTCTAGATTCTTATAATCCAAATTTCTTTAGCATTTCTTTAGCGTACTTAGATTGACTAAAGAAAATACCATCGTCCATTTGTTTAATTTGGAGTCGTAAAAAGAAGTTAAGTTCTCCCATCATACTCATTTCAAACTCAGCATGCATGATTTTTGCAAAGTCATCACACAATTCTTGACAAGTTGATCCAAATATAGTGTCATCAACATATATTTGTACGACTATGAGGTGAGAACCTTTCTTCTTTGTAAAGAGTGTATTGTCTACCATTCCCATGGTATACTCATGTTTAACAAGAAACGCTTTAAGTCTATCATACCAAGCTATTGGTGCTTGTTTGAGTCCATAAAGTGCTTTCTTAAGCTTGTAAACATGATCCGGTTTCTCAAAATCAATGAAGCCGGGAGGTTGAGCCACATATACCTCCTCATTGATCAAACCGTTAAGAAATGCACTCTTTACATCCATTTGTTGAAGCTTAAAGTCTGAGGCACAAGCGTAGGCTAAAAGGATTCTAATTGATTCTAATCTAGCTACCGGTGCATATGTCTCGTCATAATCAATCCCTTTTTGTTGATTATAGCCTTGAGCTACAAGTCTAGCTTTGTTACGAGACACAACACCATTCTCATCTAACTTATTCCTATATACCATTTGGTTCCTATAATGGTAGAACTTCTAGGTGGAGAAACAAGTTCCCAAACATCATTGGCAACGAATTGATTCAATTCTTCTTGCATCGTAATGACCCAACTCTCATCCGTCAAAGCTTTTTTAACATTCTTTGGTTCAATCAAGGAGACAAAACAAAAGAAGTTGTTTTGGTTTTGGACTTGAGATCTTAAGGTCCTTTGATTTAAGTCACCAATGACATTATTGAGAGTATGATCCCTAGATTCCTTAATGTTTACTTCCTTTTCAACACTAAGGTCTTCAACTCCTATTTTTCTAACCTCTTTGGCTTTAACTACTTCTAATTCATCCAAGTCATCATCAACCAATGGTGGTGTCTTGGGTGAAGGAGTGGTTTCATCAAAGGTTACGTTGAGTGATTCTTCAATAACCCCCGAGGTTCTATTTAGGACAATGTAGGCTTTGCTAGTTTGGGAATAACCTAAAAGGATACCTTCGTAAGACTTTGGGTCAAACTTGGTAAGGTAGTCTTTGGTGTTGAGGATAAAGCACTTGCTACCAAACACCCTAAAGTATTCCAATGAGGGTTTCTTACCTTTAAGAATCTCGTAGGGGGTCTTTCCTAGGAAAGGTCGAATAAGAATTCGGTTGAGAATATAAGTGGATGTGTCCACAGCATTGAACCAAAACTTTTGAGGCAAAGATTGCTCGTTTAACATCGTCCTACTCATCTCTTGGAGAGTCCTATTCTTCCTTTCAACTACCCATTTGATTGTGGAGTGCGAGGAGCCGAGAAGTTATGGGTAATACCATGAGTTTCACAAAAGGCACCAAATTGCACTTCATTATTAAATTCCCTACCATGATCCGTCCTAATAGAGACAATTGGACATCCTAGTTGATTTTGAATTCTTCGACTAAAGATTTCGAAATGATCGAAAGCTTCATTCTTAGATGCCAAAAATCTAGTCCAAGTGAATCTAGAATAGTCATAACCTATAACTAGGGTATAAAGGTTACCTCCATAACTCCGTATGGCGGAAGGTCCAAAAAGATCCATATGTAGGAGCTCTAAGCACCGAGAGGTCGAAACCAAATTCTTGGCTTTGTGACTTGAGTGAACTTGCTTTCCAACTTTGCAAGCATCACAAAAGTGACTATCAAACTTAATCTTGGGGAGGTGTCTTACTAACTCCTTAGAGACTAAAGATTGAATTAAACGCATATTAGCGTGACCTAATCTCCTATGCCAAAGAGTAGAACTATCATCTATAGTCACAAGACATATGTTGTCTTTTGACTTCTTATTAACCTTCATGACATAAATCCCATGCTTTCTAACACCTTTTCCAATGACTTTTCCATCTTTTACGATTTCACTGTCATGTTTCGAAAAGATGACCTTACACTTATTATCACAAATTTGACCTATACTTAAAAGGTTAAACCCTAAGTTATCTACGTGCTCAACATTTTCAATGGTCATGGAGTCAAGAGAAACCGTAACTTTGCCAATGATATTACCACGTAGACTACTAGTGAATGTGACGTTACCTCCATCACATGCTTTGTAATGCGAGAACAAACTTCGATTTACCCGTCATGTGTTTAGAACATCCACTATCCTTAATCCACTCATCGGGCTCCAAATCAATTCCCAAGCATATCTAGGTAACAACACACAAGATCAAACATTTGGTCCCCAATATCTCATGGGTCCAAAATTTTTAGTTCCAAACATCCCTTTCATTTGGTTGGGATGCATGAATGAAGGAGGAGTTCCCCATGGAGAACAAAATGGAGGAGGGTAGTAATTCATGTAACCATTTTGTTGTTCATTATTTCTCCTAGGTGTATTTGATCTAGGTTTAGAGTTATGATCATTTCTTCTAGATTTTGAAGTTTTACTTCTAGATCGTGAATTCTTTTGATTATCTCTTCTAGGCGTTGTCGTTCTACTTCTAGGCTTAGACTCATTCCGTACTCTAGATGGAGTAGAAGATGGTCTTAATAAACTTCTATTTCCCATGAGAGGTTTACTTAATGGCTTGTAGAACTTATATATAGCATTGTCTTCAAGTATGGGTAATTTTACCTTATTAACAATAAGATGCTTTGGTTTTTCATCTAACTTAGACTGTTCAGAAAGTTCATAATTTTCACAAAAAACATCCTCTGCCCGTGGTACCTTATCTATGGCGGCGGTTCCATAGTGATAAGGAACCGCCCCATACAATCTGGAACCGCGTACAGTGGGAGTTTTTTGTGAAAACCTGACTTGTTTTGGTTCACTAGTTGAGGCTTCATTTGAGTTAAAACCTAGACCAAGTCTTTCCTTAGAATGAACTTGTTTGTTTAACATATCATCAAGAGCACTAGTACCTTTCATGAACTTTTCCAATTTAATGGAGGTGCTCTTGAGATCTTCATTCTCTAATCTAAGTTTCTCATAACTTAAGCAACCTAAAGCTACTTCTTTATTTTTCTCAAGTATTGCCAATTTCTCCCTAAGTTCATTGATCTCATTTTAAAGCTTAGTTTTGGTTGATTTTAAGGTTTTATTCTTTTCTATGACTTTAAGACTAAGTTTGTGTAAACTATCATATTTGCCTTCAAATTCAATATCATCAAAAGTGGAGCTATCATAACTATAATATTCGGTTTCGGAATGTACCTCTATAGAAGTGTGAGCCATAAGACATTTATCCTCTTTGGGGTTGTCATCATCATCTTCACCGCTATCGCTCCAAGCGCCACTAACAAACGCCGTGTGGTTCTTATCGCGAGCGGGCTTTGGACAATCACCAATGAAGTGATTTGGATCACCACATCTAAAGCAAATCCTATCACCGTTTTCGTTCTTGACAAACCGATTCTTTGACAATGGTTTCTTGTCATAGTTGGGTTGCCTAACGTGTTGACCTCGTCTCTTGAAGAACTTCTTGAAATCTCTCACCCCCAATGCATACTCCTCGTCATCGCTTTCCGAGGAACTATCATGGTCACTTTGTGCCTTCTTGGCTTTAAGTGCAAGAGATTTCCTTTCACTCTTGGTTTTCACTAATTCCGAGTCCTTCAAAATTATCATCTCATGAACCTTCAAGTTTCCTATGAGTTCATCGAGTGATAAAGTTGAGAGATCTTTCGACTCTTCAATCGCCGTGACTTTTGCTCTCCACTTTGGTTGTAAAGCCCTTAGAAACTTCCTAACATTGTTCTTGCTAGAAAAACCTTCATCAAGTGCTTTTAGACTAGTAATAATGGTGTTAAATCTAGCAAATGCACTATCAATAGTTTCATCTTCTAAGATGACAAATTGTTCATATTGTTGGACAAGAAGATCGATTTTGCTTTCTTTGACTTGGCTATTACCTTGTGGGTTACTAAAAGAGTGTTCCAAATATCTTTAGCGGTTTCACACATAAAAATTCTTTCATACTCTTTCTTAGGTAAAGCATTATAAATCACCATTTTAGCCTCATTATTTTTTGAAAGTTTCTTTTTAGTATCGTCATTAGCTTTGTCAAAAGTGACCAATTCTTTTGTTTTAGAAACTTCATTAAATTCAAAGGGTAAAAAATCACCATTGGTAATAACATGCCAAAGATCTAAATCATTTGATTTCACATAAGTTTCAAATCTATTTTTCCAATAAATAAAACTATCGGTTTCAAAAAGTGGTGGTCTTTGCATAGATTGCCCTTCAAGGTATTTGTTAGAATTCATAGATCGATTCAAGTTTTAAAATACAATATACTTTAAAAATTCTTGAGCAACCCGCTCTGATACCAATTGTAGAAACTAGAAGGGGGGGTTGAATAGTTTCTTATATTTACTTGTTAAAATGTGGTTTCCAAAAATCCTTTTTCAAAAACTTAGGCTTCAGGAAATATGTGAAATCTTCTTATGCACAATATGAACAATGATAGTGTAACTAAGCTAATACTAACAAATATATATGCACAAAGAATAAAGAATGTAAAGAGTTAAGGGTAAAGAAAGATCAAACCGAACACCAAGGACTTATAGTGGTTCGGCAACAAAGCTCACTCCTCGTTCCTACTCCACTCCTCGAGTACTTCTTACTCGAGAGTTCACTACACAACAAGCTCCTTATGGTGGAGAAAAACGTACACGTTGCTTAACCAATTTCCGACTCTAAGCTAAAAGTCGAGCCCTAATCGTAGCTAGGACCAATCTACACAACTATACTTAGTACATACACAACTTCCAAATAGACACAACTACTTGGATCTTCACAACTATGACACAACTACAAGTGTATAAAATTAGATCTTCAATGGATCTTTGGTGGTGGACTCAACACTTCACAAGGATAGTGTTCTTCTCTTTGCACTTGGAGAGGAAGGGATGGAAGAACAAGATTCACTTCTTAAACAAGTAGTAATCAAACAAATGATTAAATATTTGAGTGATTAAAGAAGAGTGTTTGAATTTGGAAATAGATGTGCAAAAGATGTGAGTTGAAAAGCTGAGAATGGTCTACTATTTATAGGACAAAGGAGCCAACGGCTATATCTGCCCGCGATACCTTATCTTAGCCCGCGGTACCTTATCGATAAGGTACCGCCTAGGCGCTAAGGTACCGCCGGACTAGACTCCGCTCCCTTTTTATCCTTTAGTGGTGGAGGTCATATCTGGCTTAAAAAATATCCTGATAGAATATTCCTAACCAAATAAGAATATGCCATTTTCAAATTTTCAAATAATTAATTTAATAAAACATTTTCTTAAAAATAAAGTTTAATAAAAACTTGTCACACTTAATAAAAAGTGAGTTTTAAGAAAAGATTAAATCACTTGATCACTTGATTAAGGTTAGTACTTGTTTATCCATACCTTAAGTGAAAATGGATAAAATGAAAAATACTTGAACTCAAGAATTCGTTTTTCGTTGTATTCGTAAATGCTTGTTTTTACATATTGTCGTAATCAAAACAAAGCGAGACCGAAAAATGCAAGTAACGTTTTTAGGCATTATTGCATTAACAAGAATGATGTACATGATTTTTAATAATGCATAAAGTGCTGTTATTGTCAACAAAAATCTTGGTATGCATGAAATTATACCCATAATCCAACAGCTAGTTCTGAATTCATAAGACTTGTCCAAAATAAGCAGCTGCAGCAACATACTCTGCTTCAGTTGTAGAATTGGCCACCACTGTTTGTTTCTTGCATTGCCAAGATATCAACCTACTCCCAAGAAACCGACATCCACCAGTTGTGGATTTTCTATCAAACTTATCACCACCATAGTCACTGTCTGAATATACAATAAGCTCCAATGGTGAATCTTTTGGGTATCACAAGCCAAGATCTGGATAACATCTAAGGTACCGAAAGATTCTCTTGACAGCTTAAAGGTGACTTCTTTGGGAGTCACTTGATGGCGTGCACATGCACACACATCAAACATAATGTCAGGTCTTGAGGCTGTGAGATACATCAATGAACCAATCATTGATCTATAGTGCCTGACATCCACTTCTTTTCCATCTCCAACTTTTCCCCAAGGGTGTTCTCTATCCATAGGAGTAGTAGCCCTCTTTTCATGTGGAGAAAAGCCAAACTTCTTCAAGATCTCTGCTACATACTTATCCTGGGAGATAAAGATACCATCTTCTTTCTGCTGAACCTGTAACCCTAGAAAGAAGTTCATCTCCCCTATTGCACTCATCTTGAATTTGTCTGTCATAAGCTTGGAAAAGTCCTCCCTCATCTTTGGATTGGTGGAACCAAAGATGATATCATCAACATAAACCTGAACAAGTAAGACATCCTTACCAGCCTTCTTTGTAAATAATGTCTGGTCTATGGTGCCCCTTTTGAATCCATTTTCCACCAAATAAGTGGACAATGTGCCATACCATGCTCTTGGGGCATGATGAAGTCCATACATAGCTTTCTTGACTCTATACACCTTGTCTGGATTCTCTGGATCCTCAAAACCAGGAGGCTACATAACATATACCTCCTCAACAATTGTGTCATAGAGGAAAGCACTCTTCACATCCATTTGATAGACAGTGAAGCCCATGCAAGAAGCATAGGCTAGAAAGATCCTAATAGCTTCAATCCTTGCAACTGGTGCAAAGACCTCCTCATAGTCTATCCCTTCCTCTTGTGTATATCCCTGAGCCACTAAACGTGCCTTGTTTCTGACCACAATGCCTCTTTCATCTTTCTTGTTTCTTAGAACCCATCTTGTCCCAATAGGTCTGATATACCTAGGACAATCAACCAGCTCCCAAACATCCTGAATAGCAAATTGGTGAAGCTCATTCTACATTGCTTCCACCCAACTTGGTTCTTTGAGAGCATCAAAGATCTTCTTGGGTTCTTGTTGTGACAGAAAACAGGTAAACAAACATGCTTGAACAAGAGGGGTATCAACCTTCTTGTGTATATTGGCAATAAATCCACCAAGATTCTGATGAGACCTTCTAGTCTGAACAGGAGTCATGATATCCCCAATAATTTGAGAAGTGGGGTGATTCTTCATAGTAGAAGTAAGTACTCCTCCCTCAAAAAGTATGTTGTCTTAAATCTCATCCTCCAAGTTACCAATATCTTCTTCAGACTCTCTTCCATCAATATTAGTATGAACCTCTTCATGTCGATTAGAAGGTTCACCTTGTTCAAAATTGGAAGAGAAAATATGCTCAAAAGTGTTGTCAACGCCTGAACCAAGGTTGTCAGCGTTTGGATCATCAACGCCTGAAATGGTGTTGTCAACGTTTGAGCCATCAACGCCTGAATTTATCCTGTCAGCGCCTGAAGAACCATGCATGTTGTAAACTGGTGGTACTTGGGACCACCATTTTCCTTTCCAGCAGCAGCAGCAGCAGCAAAAGCATCTGTCCATATGGGAATAGTAACATACTCTTGTATGGGAGATGACTTGTCTGCTTGTGATCTAACCTCTTCATTAACTTGTGTACCTGAAACATCAACAACTGGTTCTTCCACAACATTTGAAGTTACCTTCACAATGTCTGGATTAGTAACAGGCATATAATTCAAAGTCCTAGATAGAGGTTCCAAGTCAAACAACCAATTTGGACCACTTTCAGGATCACTAGGTTTACTTTCTAAAAACCTAACATGTACTCTTTCAAGTATACGTTTTTCCTTCTTAAGGTAAACCCTATATCCCTTACTCTGCACTGAATAAGCCATGAAATAGCCTTCATCACCTTTAACACTAAATTTACCTAAGGCATCACTAGTATCTAACACAACTACATGACAGCCAAAAGGTTTAAGAAAACCAGTATTAGGTTTCCTTCCCCAAAGTAACTCATAAGGTGTTTTGTTCTGTATCTTGTTGACCAATGCTCTATTCTGAACATAACAAGCTGTATTCGCAGCCTCAGCCCAAAAAGCTATGGGAAAGTGAGCATCAGCCAACATAGTCCTGGCTGCTTCAATTAGGGTTCTATTCTTTCTCTCAGCAACCCCATTTTGCTGTGGGGTTCTGGCAACACTAAACTGCCTAGTAATCCCTTTCTTGGCACAAAAATCATCCAACAGTTTATTTCTAAACTCACCACCATTATCACTCCTAAGCATTTTAACTTCATTACCAGTTTTCTTCTCAATCTGAGTAATAAAGTCAATCAAAGTATCAGCAATGTCACTTTTCATAGCTAAAAAGAAAGTCCAAGTAAACCTAGAAAAGTCATCTGTGATGACAAAGCAGTATGATTTACCATTCAAACTCTCTATATTTGTTGGACCAAACAGATCCATATGCAGTAAGTGAAGTGGTTTAGAACTAGAGTGCACCTGTTTAGACTTAAATGAGACCTTGTGCTGCCTGCCTTTAAGGCATGCAACACAAGAGTGGTTATTGTGGAAAGCCTTTTCAGTCAAACCATCAACCAAGCCAAGTCTCACAAGTCTGTTTATATTCTTAAAATTAATGTGCCCTAGTCTCCTGTGCCATAGATTACTCTCATCATCTGAAGCTTTAGCATAAAAACATGACGTATTATTATTCATCCTAATCCCGTTAAGATTCACATTATAAATGTCCTTATGCCTAGGTGTTCTATAGTCAATATATTTCTCATCTGGTATTTTAAAATCCTTGCTTAACACCAAGCATTTAGTATCAGTAAACAGAACTTTATTTTTGTTATCACACACTTGTGATACACTAAAAAGATTGTAATCAAGTTCTTTACCAGAAACACGTTTTCAAAACGCAAGTTCTTGATGAGAAGAGTTCCTTTGCCTGTGATAGTTCCATATCCGCCTCCAAAGTAAACCTTGTCATCATCCTTAATGGGAGTGAAGTTTGTCAAATAATCTTCCTTCCCAGTCATGTGCCTAGAGCATCCACTGTCCCAATATCCATAATCATTGACATGTTTTTGAATGCCCTACACATAAAGAAAACAAATTAGTTTTCTTTGGGAACCCAAGCCTAAGCAGACTTGGATTCATCTGGTTGTTCAACAAGAACAGACTTAGTTCTCATAACAACCCCTTGTTCGTCCCTTTTTGGATGAAATTCCCAGTTAACCCCAATTGGTTTTTAATGACCTTTGAAATATAATTCAATCTGTTGCAGGTCATAGAAATCCCATTAGAATTAGGGTTTTGATCTTGCTTAGGTCTCCATGTCAAGCTAGAAGAAGCTTTAGACCCCTTACCCTGTGGTTACAAATATTTAGGTCTGGCAACGTTTCTGTCAGCGTTGGATTTGGTCTTGTCAACGCTGAAATTACCCTTGTCAGCGTTGAACCTAGGGTTTGCTACAGAAACCCATTGCCTATTAGACCAAGTATTGGTCTTTTGAAATGGTCTTTGTCCATGAGTGTTAGACCTTTTAGTGAAGAATAGGGCTGGTCTAACAACTTGTGGACTTTGCTCCATAAAAGTTTTGGGTCTAACAATGTTTGACTTTTTAACAGCGTTGACCTTGGAAGCGTTGACACACTTATATGCTAAATGTGAAAAGCTACCACAAGTGTAACAGGCTTTTCTAGACACAACTCTAGGTCTAGAAGAGAAGAAGCCTGTTCCATTATCACTAACTTGGCTTTTAGGTGACCTAGTATTCCTATACATTTCTGCATACTTAATGCTAGGTTTCTTAACCTTGTTTGAATCAAGGTCAACAGTCTTGCCAGTGATAGGGTTTGTTGCTTTAATAGGGGTCGACTCATTTGGATTATCACAAAGCATGCCACCCTTGACAAATAAGGTAGGGTTGGCTTTCTTCCATTCATTCAGGTCAGTCAACTTTTGCCTATACTCTTCAACTGGGTAAGGACTCTTGGTGGAGGAATAAATTCCTCTTCTTGGAGTTCTGGTAAACCAGTCCAAGATAAGTCCTTTCTTTGGAGACCATAGAAGTCCCCAGCTGGTGGTGGAACAACAGTATAGTCATTCATCCCAATCCCAGTCATGTCCTTAGGATCCCTCTGTTTATTAACACATTCTCCTAGGGTTTGTGAGGCCTTATCAAATCTCTGAATTTTAAGGTCAACATTATCCTTATTCTTGATAGCCTCATCTAACTTAGCTTGTAACTCAGCATTGACCCTTTCCATGATGTTTCTAACATTGTTACTAGCATTTAACTCATGTTTAAGATATTTATTTTATCTTTTAGGTCAAATTCCATTTTCTTATACTCAGAAACTGTCTTTTTAGTTTGAGTGAGAGCAATTTGATAGTTAGACAATTTGCATCTCTCAGTACTCACATCACTTAACAATCTTAAAACCTCTTTGTTAAGTCTTTCAGTATTTAAACGACAACCCTTACTACAAAAAGCATCATCGTATACCTCATTATCTGATGAACAGGAAGAGTGTGCCATGAGAGCATACTGAACATGCTCTTCTTCTTCTATCTCAGCAACCAAAGCTTTATCCTCTTCCCCATCCTTAGCCAAATAGCTCCAGTCCCATCCAATACCATCATTTTCTTGCACTGCCACCATGGCCTTAGGATCCTGAGCCTTAACAACTTGGCTTGAGGGTTTTCCAGCATCAGATCTTCTTGGAGATCTGCATTCCCTCATAAAGTGCCCCATACGATGACAATTGTAGCACTCACATCAAATCCAGCAGTGTCCTTTGCATTAAAGGTCATCTTCTTCTTAAACCTTCTATTCCACCTGTTTGCTCTTATACTTGCAAGAGCCATGTTCCACTTTATATCCATCTCCTCCAAGTGCTCATCACTTATTTGCTCAAGCTCCTCATATGTAATCACTGAACCATTGGACAAAGAAGCAATGTATGCACACACAGTATCCAGATCCAAACCAGCAGGCTTAACTCTTGGTGAGTCACTTTTGTATGTGTCAGCGTCTGAGTGTGAGGCGTTGACAGGATAGGATCCAGCATTGACACATGTTGATCCAGTAACTGGGTGCATGTATGAGTCCTTCTGATCAAATTGACCTTCACTATGTGAGAAGAAGGCCATGTTACTGTTGGTAGACTTACTTCCATGCTCCAAAAGAGTTTCATTCTCCAACAACCTCAGTTTGTTGTAGATATCATCAAAAGTAGAACTTTTGTAAGTGTTATTGGCAAGTATAGATCTTGCCTCAATCTTCCACGCATCACCAAGGCTTTTAAGAAAAGTGGCAATAATGTCAACATCACCAACTTGTGTCCCCATGAAGGACAGCTTGCTTGTAATATCAAGCAGTCTGCTTCTCACACTGCTAAGCTTCTCATTAGGTTGAGCCTTAAAGACAGCATACTCATGCATGAGTTGCTTCTTCTTCTCTTCCTTAGTTTCAGCATTACCACCATAGGCAACTTCAAGGGCTACCCAAAGGTCTTTTGCAGACTCATAACCTCTGTATTTGTGCTGATTTTCTTATCCCAAGGAGAGTTTTAGAATGTTTAGGGTTTTCATATCAACCATTTTCTTTGCTATGTCTTTAGCAGACACAGCTCTACCATCATCAGGTTTTTCTTTCTTATCTTCTTCTGAACATCCTTGAACAGCTGTTCTTGTAGCGATGGCATTAGCAATCTTTTGAGCTTTATTGAATGTGTTTCCATATTCAATAATCTCCCAGAGAGTGTAGTCATAGATCCCCAGATATTGCTCAAAGTTGAACTTCCATAGCTCAAAGTTGTTTGCATCAAGCATGGGAATCTTGATGTTTGGTAAGGATGAGGAAGAGGTTACTTCTGGATTGGACATGATGTTTTTAGGGTTTTGTGAAAATTAGGGTTTTGGTGATTTTAGGGTTCTTGTGTTCTTTAAGATCAAAAGTTTCTCAACAAGCTCTGATACCACTTGTTGATCCCTAACTTAGATCTATTAAGCTTGTGTATACGAGATTAGATCAAGTTATACAGGTAGAGAAACTTTGTTTATGTATACAGTAATCTAAGTGTTATGCGGAATTAACACTTAAACAAGAACACACAAAGATGTAAAACAAACTTTCACTTGATTGATAATAACAAACTTGCTTACAATGAAAGTGTTTAACGTATGAAAACTTATTATCAAACATAACCTAAAGGTCTTCTTTTATAGACATAAGAAGTCTTGTACAAGAGTATACGTATCAACTATTCTAGGTAAAGATAATTATAGAAAATACAATGTTGAACTTATCTTTACTAGAAACAAACTAGAAACATAATACGTGTAGACTACATCATCCTATCAGTGCTTGTCTTCAACCTATCAACGCTTGACTTCTTGTCAACGCTTGATCTGTCAGCGTTTGTTTTCTTCCTATCAACGCTTGTTTTCCTCTTGTCAGCGCTCAAGTGACCTGCTACATTTTATTCCCAACATTTTCTTTCACTCTTGGTTTTCACTAATTCCGAGTCCTTCAAAATTATCATCTCATGAACCTTCAAGTTGCCTATGAGTTCATCGAGTGATAAAGTTAAGAGATCTTTCGATTCTTCAATCGTCGTGACTTTTGCTCGCCACTTTGGATGTAAAGCCCTTAGAAACTTCCTAACATTGTTCTTGCTAGAAAAACCTTCATCAAGTGCTTTTAGACTAGTAATAATGGTGTTAAACCTAGCAAATGCACTATCAATAGTTTCATCTTCTAAGATGACAAATTGTTCATATTGTTAGACAAGAAGATCGATTTTGCTTTCTTTGACTTGGCTATTACCTTGGTGGGTTACTAAAAGAGTGTTCCAAATGTCTTTAGCGGTTTCACACATAAAAATCCTTTCATACTCTATCTTAGGTAAAGCATTATAAATCACCATTTTAGCCTCATTATTTTTTGAAAGTTTCTTGTTAGTATCGTCATTAGCTTTGTCAAAAGTGACCAATTCTTTTGTTTTAGAAACTTCATTAAATTGATAAGGTAAAAAATCACCATTGGTAATAACATGCCAAAGATCTAAATCTTTTGATTTCACATAAGTTTCAAATCTATTTTTCCAATAAATAAAACTATCGGTTTCAAAAAGTGGTGGTCTTTGCATAGATTGCCCTTCTAGGTATTTTTTGGAATCCATAGATCAATTCAAGTTTTAAAATACAATATACTTTAAAAATTCTGGAGCAACCTCGCTCTGATACCAATTGTAGAAACTAGAAGGAGTGGGTTGAATAGTTTCTTATATTTACTTGTTAAAAGGTGGTTATCAAAAATCCTTTTTCAAAAAACTTAGGCTTGAGGAAATATGTGAAATCTTCTTATGCACAATATGAACAATGATAGTGTAACTAAACTAATACTAACAAAAATATATGCACAAAGAATAAAGAATGTAAAGAGTTAAGGGTAAAGAAAGATCAAACCGAACACCAAGGATTTATAGTGGTTCGGCAACGAAGCTCACTCCTCGTTCCTACTCTACTCCTCGAGTACTCTTTACTCGAGAGTTCACTACACAACAAGCTCCTTATGGTGGAGAAAACCGTACACGTCGCTTAACCAATTTCCGACTCTAAGCTAAAAGTCGAGCCCTAATCGTAGCTAGAACCAATCTACACAACTATACTTAGTACATACACAACTTCCAAATAGACACAACTACTTGGATCTTCACAACTATGACACAACAATAAATGTATAAAATTATATCTTCAAAGGATCTTTGGTGGTAGACTCAACACTTCACAAGGATAGTGTTCTTCTCTTTGCACTTGGAGAGGAAGGGATGGAAGAACAAGATTCACTTCTTAAACAAGTAGTAATCAAACAAATGGTCAAAGATTTGAGTGATTAAAGAAGAGTGTTTGAATCTGGAAATAGATGTGCAAAAGAGGTGAGTTGAAAAGCTGAGAATGGTCCATAATTTATAGGACAAAAGGCCAACAGATATATCTGGCTGTGGTTCCATATCTCAGCCGGCGGTTCCTTATCGATAAGGAACCGCGTAGGCACTAGGGAACCGCCGCCTAGACTCCGCTCCCTTTTTTGTCCTTTAGTGGTGGAGGTCTTATCTGGATTAAAAAATATCCTGATAGAATATTCCTAATCAAATAAGAATATGCCATTTTCAAATTTTCAAATAATTAATTTAATAAAACATTTTCTTAAAAAGAAAGTTTAATAAAAACTTGTCACATTTAATAAAAAGTGAGTTTTAAGAAAAGATTAAATCACTTGATCACTTGATTAAGGTTAGTACTTGTTTATTCATACCTTAAGTGAAAATCGGTAAAATGAAAAATACTTGAACTCAAGAATTCGTTTTTCGTTGTTTTCGTAAATGCTTGTTTTTACATATTGTCATAATCAAAACTAAGAGAGACCGAAAAATGCAGGTAACGTTTTTAGGAATTATTGCATTAACACTAAGGAAAGACACCAAGATTTATAGTGGTTCGGCAACGAAGTTCTCTCTTCGTTCCTAATCCACTCCTCGAGTACACCTTACTCGAGATTTACACTATATCCACAAGCTCCCTTCTTGGCGGAGAAATCTTACAACGTTTCTTACATTATTTTTCGACACTAAGCTAAATGTCGAGACCTAATTTTAGCTAGGACCAATCTACACACGTCGCCTACTTCACCATTTTCCGAACAAGGCTAGATGTCGAGTTCTAATCGAAAGCTAGAACTAATCTTCTTGGCCAATTTTCTTTTCCGACACAAGGCTAGATGTCGAGTTCTAATAGAAAGCTAGAACTAATCTTCACAACTCTTCACTTTCAAGTTTTGTGAGAACTCACAAGACACATACACACCTCACTTTGTAGTTTAGTGAGAACTAATACACAAGACTTATTACAACTCAATAAGACATACCCATGTATACACATGTAACTTGGATCCACACAAGACAAATCCAAGTATACACATATACAACGAATTTACACATGACTAATCCAAATATTCACAAATACTTTGGATTAACACAACACTAATCCAAGTATACACAAAGACATTAGATCTACACAAGACACAAATATGAAATGATGAACATGACTAGATCTAAGGAAGGATGATCTTCATCAAGGCTTCATCTTTAATCACATCACAAATGTGTGAGTGATCTTCTCTTTGGATAATTAAAGAAGAGGATCAAGCGGATAATCATAAGTAAACATAATTAACACATTAAGTGATCATTTACTAATGATTAGGATGTTGTCCCATTAATTTGTGATGATAAAACACAAATAAAGAAGAAAGAAAGGTAGATAAAAGATGGGAGGTTTCTAGAGAGAGAAAGTAGAGAGAAGTGTGTGAAACTATGAGAGAATTAGATCAAGAGAAAATGAATCAACCAACCTCTTCCTAACATGCTAGGAAGGGTATTTATAGCCTTTGCCTACATGTGGCTTAAATGGGCTATAGTTTGATTGGACCGGGTTGGAATAAATGCTTAGTACCTTGAAAGAGGCCTTTTAAGCTAGCCATCAAGCCCGTAATGTCACGACTATTTTAACTAGTTGTTACAACGTTCTACTAAATGTTACAATATAAACCTATGACCGAACATTCTTGTTTGACTCAATATTTTGAGGCTTACAATCTCCCCCAATGTGAGGTCATTCCTATTTGATATTTGGAGATCAACGGAGATTACGAATTTCGTCATAAATGAGTCTTGAACGTGTAATAGCCGTCTTTTTCTTCATGTTGTGATCTTTGAGCCTTTGTTGTTGTTTTTTGACTTTGTCTTTAAACTTGAGATCTTCAAATCATTCTTGACTTGTCTTTGCCATCTTGCGATCTTGTGTCTTCATCCACATGCTCATACTTTTCACTATCTTTAAAGCTTGCTAACGATCTCCTTTGAATAGAGGTCATTCCTCTACATTAATTGTTAAGGAAGATTTTGATCATCAGAGTTGCAGAAGTCTTTAGCTTTCTTGATTGTTGAATGTCTTTGGGCATGAGAATGTGGTTTTGAATCTTCGACTTTGCTGAGTACACCATAACGCCACCTTCTCGAGACAAAACTTAGACACGGACTGAATGGCTTTAACATTCGTCTTAAATCGGTAGCGTTTTACCTCCGGTCGGTGAAGACCGTTACACGATATTAAATATCGTACCTATGATTAGGTAGATTCAATTAAGAACCTCCTTAACAGGGTTTCGCGGCTGTACTAGTCGTTCTCTTTACTCGACCGTCTCAAAGCAAGACTACGAACATAAAGAGTGAATCAATTGGATTAATATCCGCTTGATTAAAATCGTCAATTCAAATTCCTGGAACAAGTTTGATTCATTAAGAACCTTACCATTGTTGCTTTCCAGTTGACACAAGCTTGATTCATAAGAATCTCGCAAGTTACCTACCGTAGCGCTGTTTGATGTTGACGCTAGAAGGATTTCCATTCATCACTGTGAATATTAATAAATATCACTCTGAATGTTCTGGCAAGACCATAAAGATATTGCGTAGAAACCTGAAACGAGTTTGAATCGATAAAAAAACCACTATTGCTTTTCTGTTTTACATATGTTTAATTAATAAAGAATCTTACACATGACCTACCGTAGTGCTGTTTGATGTTAACACTAGAAGGATTACCACTCATCATTGTGAATACTACGAAGTATCACTCTGAGTGTTCTAGCAATATCGCAAGGATATAGCGTAGGACTCTCTTGATCGTCATCCGTGTGTCCTAACGAGATTTGATTGATCTCTTGGCTCTAGACTCGATTTGTGCACTTTTAGTAGTCGGAGGCTGGAGCAGATGCCACCTATTCAATATCAATTATCTCGGAGTGAGAAAATCAATAAAAGTCATGTTGATCTCCATGACAATAAAACAAACTTCTTTTGAGAGAAGCCTGAGTCAGTTGGGGAGGGGTTGTGCATTACATCACTGGGTCCATGATGTGTTGTCTTCATGATGTGTTGACCCGGTTTCTGCCTAAGTTGTATGGAGGGCTTCTTTGTTTACACCCTTTATCATTACACATCTTTTTCATTCTTCAACCCCTTCAATGCTTACCAAGACATCATTACTAACACCTTGTTGTGATTGTTCCAGTGGTAGCGTCAGTATTTAGTAGGCATTCAGCTTCGTTCACCTTCTACTTCATCTTTTCTAAGGACTTCTAATAATCGATTGGATTGTCCCTGGGAAGATCCCTCTGGTTCTGGTTGGATCATAGGACTTAAGCCTAACCACCCTTTTGACACCAATAACGTCGTGAATTAAAGATGTTGTGGGTATTTGATCGTAACCATGAGTGCTTGAGTCTTTAGATCACATTTTAATCACATTTTCTCCCCTATCTCTAATATATAAAATCGTTTGATATTAGAGATACCCATTTGATTAAAATATATTATGAAGAATAGTCTTGAAAATCTTCGGGAGAAGAATGTGTCAAACTAGCATGAATTTGGAACGCTCCCCCTTAAAACTTGATCCAATTGAATTGTCATTGTGAGGATGTGATCCATATTTTACTTTTTGAGGATAGGAGATGTTGAACACACAATTTTTGAAAGATTTTGAATAATCATTGAGAAATTCTTGAAAAAAATGTGTTCAATGCTTTTTGAAAAACTCTATTTCTTTTTGGTGAAAAAGTTTTTCTAAAGCATAAACTTGAGTTCATAGACTTTGAATGTCTTGACGAATCCACTAAACTGTAAGAAGATTTCTCTTCTTTTGCTGAGGGTAAGGGCACTAAAGCGTACACTCCCCCGTGAATATAGATCCGGGTTGCAATCTGAAAGTGATTACAAGCCATTGTGTTGAGCTCAAAACGTTGAATGTTTTGTGACGAGCTCAACCCAAGATAGATTGCTCTACCCATTTTTAGGATAAGTTGTCTTTAAAGATACACTTTCTTTATTTGTAGTTCGAGTTACAGTCTGACATTTAACTTTAAGCCGTTTACAAGAGCTTAAAAACTTGGATGTTTTTAATGAGAGCTCATGACCGAGAAAATTTTTTTTCCCGTTGTTAAGGATAATTATCATTCGTGATCAAATTTTCTTTCTTTGAGGCACGAGTCACAATCTGAGATAATTGTAAATCACTGAAATGACATGTTTTGAAAAATATTTACAACTTTCATTCGAGCTTTATGTACACACCCGTGTCATTATTGAGCGACATTTCTAGGTATGTCCATATTATCGATACTGAAAGACATGTCGAGAATAATATTTTTGGTATTTTCAAAGATTTTTCCATTTTTTATTTTGTTTTATATGTATATTTACGTTTTATTATATTTTTGTGTTTTCTCAAGTTTTTCGAAAATAATCCAAAAATAGACTTTTGTACAGTAGAAGAAGGTGATATCGAATGTATAGAATTGGAACCCCTTAAAGAGAAAGAAGTGGGTTCAGAATCCGCTGTTGTACCTGCAATAACAGAAGAGGAGTTCGTACAAATACTAGTGTTAGGAGTAACAAATTCCTTGTCTACGGCCAAAACAGTCGCATTCGTGCTAGCGCAGGTTTCATCACTCTTCTCTATTGGAATCCACATAAGACCAACTTCCGTGAAGATCCGACCCGTTGGTTTCCACTAAAGACTATATTTAGGAGTAGTTTTCTATTGCACAATGGAAGAATTCTTTGGAGAGAAACTATGTCCTTTTTTAATCCACGTTTCAGATTTGTTGTTATTGCTTTTCTTTGCGACGGGTTTGTATCTCCTTGTTGTCTTATGGGATTCTATATTCGATCTTCGTTCAAAGGAACGAGATTTGACCTCATAGAGGTATTGCAAAATGCAATGGTCATGATTTCCATTGTGAATGCCCTTTTTGCAAGTGGGGCATACAGGGAAGTTTGGATTCACGAAAGTACTTGTATTCCTTGGTTTTCCAAATCGTTCAGGCGTAGTGTTCGAAACACGACTATTCATGGATGGTTTCCAATTCCTAGATTGCTGGTGAGGGATCCTAGGTTTTAGTTGAGTACCATTAGGAGTGTGTGAAACTCTAGCGGGATTTGGTGAACTAGGTTTTGAGTACACGGGTTTGTCTTTCTGAATCTTCCCTTTTTCTTAGCATCCTCTAGGTTGTGGGTATGAAGTAGGTCATTTGAACCTACAGATTCCTTTGTGGACGCGAATGTCACACATTTTGGAGGAGTCCTAGAAGTGCTAGGTGCATTCACATGGTTTGGTTTAGCAACAGTGTGCTTTCTAAATGGAGGAACATAGGGTGATATTGATGGTTTTGGAACACTAGGTTGCACATCAGTCTTACGGGGTAACCTAGATTTCACATGAGAAGAATTGGAGAACGGAGTCGGTTTTCCTAAGATAGATGGCTTTGGATCCTTTTAGGCATTGGGTTGTCGAACAACACGTTTCACAACTTTATGTTCCACAGTTTTCCCACGCAGTTTAGCAACGAGTTTCTTCAACTCTTCTATCGCTATGTCCTTTTCTTGCAACTGAGCTTTCAAGTCTGTAATTTCCATACTCTTTTCGTTCATTTCTCGACACAAAGCAGAAAGTTTTACTTGCAAGTTATGATCATTTGGACCTTTTCTGACTTTGTCTTGCAAAGCAAGTTCAAGAGTATGACAGTGTTTTTGAAGGAATTCACATCGGTGTTGAATCAACGCAAAAGCCTTTTGATCAACATTATCTGTGTGTTTCGAAAGCTCTAATTCAAGACGTTCACACTCTTTGACTTGTGTTGATCCCAAAGTCAGATCTTAAACCTTAATAGCTTGTTTAAGGGTTGTGATAGAGAGAAAGAATTCAATCTAACACTAGAGAAACTTTGCAAAGCAAAGCAACTAAACAAGATGCGGAATGTAATGTTTAGCACAAGAACAAATGAGATTCAAACGTTGCACTTTAATATATCAAAAGATATACGAATACCCAAAATGGTATTAGGGTTTACAAAACCTTAAAGTAATAATAATGAAAAACGAAAATGAGAAAGACACACATTGCATGCTAACCTAGTGAGTCCTTTTATAGATGCAAGGACCCACGTACAAGATCACTACTAACAAACTATGGAAAGTATTAAGGAATAATAACTGAAACGCGTAAATATCTATTCCATGTTTATCTTGACAGCAGGGCCTTTGACTTCAGCAGGGGAACGGATCCCCCTGCCTTTGTTATTTAGCAGGGGGAACTTACTCTAGCAGGGGTATGAATATCAACTAGCAGGGGAAACAAATAAGCATAGATTTATTCCCAACAATCCTCCCCTAAACTTGTGCTTTCCCCTAAAGACAAGTTTCTGAATAAATGCTAGTTGATGAGGATGCTTACAAACTCTCTGGCCAAATCTGACTATGAACCATTCTTACCAGATCATAAGCAACAGGCTTTTTGGCATCAACAATTAACTTAGCCTGTGCTAACTTCTTCAAGGTTTCCTGAGAGAAAGGATAATACCTGTGATTGAGTAAGTAAACACTTACACCTTCCATTACTACCTCATAAACCCCAGAATTGGTAAACAGCTTCCAATACACCAAATCTCCTTTATTCACTGCATCAAATAGAGGATCAAATAATTCATGCTCATACATTCTATGCATGCACTCCCAGATTACCCAATCCTTCTCAACACCATCCATGGTAGGAGGTTTTGCAGCAAACGTCTTCTTCAATATTTTCCACAGATCTTCTAAGTCTTCACTATCCAAAATTTGAAACATGACATCTAGGCTTAGAAAAGTCTGTGCTGTATTGTCAGCCCTTGTAAGCTTCCACCAAGTTCTCCCTCTGTGTTCATAAACAGCATACTCTATGATAGCAAACTTCTTTCCAAGTTCACTAGGTGAGATTTCATCATTTTCCTGTAAGATCAGCTGTTTGTCAATTTCCTCATTTGATGGCCCTTGAGACTCTTTAGTGATTATGCCCACTTGCTCCATTCTCTTGAGTCTCTTTGCTGCCCTTTGTGCATTGAGTACTGACTTCTCAAGTACTTCTGGAAGACTTTCACCTGCTTGGTGTGATTCCCCTGCTGGGGATGATGCACCTGCTTGTGTAGTCTCTCCAGCTTTTCTTTTCTTTGTTGCTCTAGCTTTCTGTAGCATTTCACTTTGTCTCCTAAGATACTCAGCTTCCTCAGGAGTGTTGATAGTCATCCAATCCTCCACATCATACAACTTTAGAACTGGTCTGACTGCTCTCTTTATGGCTTCAAAGCTCATATCTGTGAAGTCACCATCCTTCCACTTTCTGTGTCTTTTAAGCAGAAGTTTGTAATGATCAAGCTGCCCTTTCTCTGAAGTTCTATACTTCTTACTCTGAATTTGCATTGCCCTTCTATCCAGATATTCAGTTTGGTATTTGTAAACAAGGCAAGTCAACTAATACCTTTCTTCTAAAGGAGCATTTTTCAACTCCTTCTCCCATTGATCAAGAAATTCTTCAACATGAGGTACCCTCTCATCTAGTTCCCTATGCATAATCTCAACCTGCTTGAGCATATCTTTGGGCCTCATCTTCTCCATCCTTTGATCCTGCATATCCATTTCCTCTTGTTGTAGCTTGAGAGCTACTTGTGCATCATGAGCTTCTTGGATCTTTTGCTGTTCAGGAGTCAGATACTTGAATTTTCTCTTGGGCTGTTGTACCATGATTCCTTTTCCTTTATCTTTTGGACCCACTGCTGGTGCTGGTTTTGCTTTAGTTGCAGGTTCTTTGATTGTTATCCCCTTCTGAGCTGGTTGCTTTCTGTTCTTCCTAACAAATGTTTGAGTTATGTTTTTAGCAGGGGATAAACTTACAGCAGTGGGATCAGCAATGGCAGGGGAAACTTCTTGATTGCCCATAGTGAGCAATGTTTGAGCAATGTCTTTGGTTGCACTCCCCTTGTCACTTCCTTTATCAGCACTTTCTTTCTCCATTCCTTCCTTAGCACTTTTCATCTTTCCATGCTCCATACCAGGATATGAATAATACTTAGTAGATCCTTCTTTGGTTGGAATTTCCTCCCCTTTGGAAGCATCCTCATCTGTGGAAAGAATCAGTCTGGGCTTTCTCCTCCCCTCAAGAGTAGCAAGTTTGGTTTCAAATGAGAGATAACCAGACCTTGCTGTTTGACATCTTGTACAAGTTGTGCATTCTGCCTTTTCAGGCTCATGCACATTTTCGTCAATTCCAAGTTTGTCAAAGGTTCTTGGCAGGGGATTCAGCAGGTGGATGTATGGCTGTTTGGTGTTTGGCTTCTTCCCGTCTGATTTGGTCTAGCATGATTGAAGTGAATGGAATATTTCTGCCAGAGAACAAAGGTGATGGTGCAAGTAATGTGGTGAAGAGTTTGGTTGTGTGTTGGGTTGCTGAAAAATAGTTTCTGTGTGTAATGGGGCCATGATCACTCATATTCAGCAAAACTTCTATAAACCTTGGATACATACAAAACTTTGAGGTGCTTGAAACATTTTTCACCATGCTTTTAAAAATCATTTGAGAAAAACAATACTTCCTTCCTGTTGCAAAGCAGATCAGGGCAGAAGCTATCTCACTACCAACTTCATTAAAAGCAGTGGTTTTGGGGGACAAACATTGCATAATAGTATGAATCAAAAGTTTCCAATGAGGGGCAAACTGGCCTTTAGCAAATTTTAATTTTTGTTTTTCAGAAAGTTTATACCCCAATTTTTCAAGACCTTCAAAAATTTCAGCCTCAGTAAAGTTGGTTATTCCATCCTCATCATCAAGGAGAAGGTTCTCCCTAATGGAGGCAAGTGAGATTACCTTGGAATGACCATCAACTGTGCTTTGTATTATGACCTCTCCATTCACTGTTTTGGTCATGGCTTTAGACCAGAACTGTTGAATGTGTGAGGTATAAATGCGAGGATTGATGAGAAGGGCCACTTTGAAATACGAGGACTTTAAAAAGGCCACAGCCTCAGCAAACTCGGCTGGTTCATCATGAAGCAAAGCAATTTGGTTATGATTAGGAGCAATTTTAAGAGTCATGATGAATTTGAAAAATAGTTTAAAGGTTTATAGAGATGGGAGGTAAGTGGGATTAGGTCGAAAGTGATTTGTGGACCTGCTGGTAAAGGGAATTAAGTTTATATAGGCGAATTGAAGAGCTGTGATTGGACCAAAATTTTCAAATTGCAAAAATATCAGGAATAAATCTTGATAAAAAATTAATATATTTGAAATAAAAGGAAAAGATTACCAATCAGCGAAGAAAGCGCCTTAAATATCTTTTAAAAAGAATAAAATATTCCCTAACCAAAATTTAAGCAAGCAGGCCCAACGGCTATGAACAGGGTAACGGTATTGTCGGTCAATGGTCAAACAGGGGAATGTTGTGAAGGCAGGGGAATGAAAAATAAAAGCAGGGGAAACTTTCCTAGGGGTATTAAATTAGTTATGAAGGGACTAATGCTAACTAGCTCTGCTCTAATGCACACACTTGTATACACAAGATAGATAGATAGAATCTCAAGAGTCCTCTATTCAGCAATGGTCCCAATACAAAAAGTTAATACATAAGCCCCCCTACACCAGG
Source organism: Glebionis coronaria (assembly GCA_025667525.1). Lineage (NCBI taxonomy): Eukaryota > Viridiplantae > Streptophyta > Magnoliopsida > Asterales > Asteraceae > Glebionis > Glebionis coronaria. The sequence continues at coordinate 420,523,359 of CM046882.1, read as the reverse complement.
TAATCCCAAGAAATCATGCATACCCCAGTCACCATCCCAACCTTGTCCCTTACCTATGGTCAGTTAGTCTTGGCAATGTGTGCCACACATCTATATTTTAAACAGCAAGCTGCTTGAATAAAGAAATGCAAACACACACCACAGTGCCTCAAGGTTTCAAAGTTTAGACAAGCTGTGCAGCAGGTCATCATTACCCTGAACCCCCACTCACCAATGGATATGATCTAAGACTATATATGAGCATTCTAAGAATACCCTGAATCCTAAAGGTTTGACCTAACCTCCCCTGAAACATAGAATATATACCTGATCCACCAAGGAGAGTAATATGCACCATATGAACCTCTGCATTGTTAGTCTAAAACCACATAAAACCACTTTTGAAAACAGAACACACCCTGCTTAAGAGAAAAATTCTCTTGGCAGGGGAATAAACCCCAAGCAGGGGAATCAGTGTTAAAAAGCAGTGGAATGAAAGATATGGTAAACGTGACTAACACTTATACAACAACAGCAATGAAGTAACCCTGATTACATAAGACAAAAATAGACATCAGATTTTAAGGAGTAACCATTCCAATACCTGCAACCAGATACTGAAACCTCCCTACCTCAAAAGCTTTTGTTAACAGATCAGAAACATTAAGTTCTGTATCAATTTTCTCAGGGACAATCAGTCCTTTTTCAAAACAATCTCTGATAAAGTGATGTCTAATTTCAATATGTTTGGTTTTGCTATGAAAAACAGGGTTCTTTATAATGCAAATAGTGCTGTTGTTGTCAATGAATATCTTGGTTTTAAGAAAGTTGTACCCATAATCAAGTAATTGATTTTGCACCCAAAGAACTTGACCACAGCATGCAGCAGCTGCTACATACTCAGCTTCAGTTGTGGATGTTGCCATGATGGTCTGCTTCTTACATTGCCAAGATATGAGCCTGCTCCCCAAAAATTGGCATCCCCCTGTTGTAGACTTCCTATCATTGTTGTCACCAGCATAATCACTATCTGAATAAGCTATCAGCTCAAATGGTGACTCCTTTGGATACCAGAGTCCTAGGGTGGGATGACATTTGAGATACCTAAAGATCCTTTTCACAGCAAATAAGTGACACTCTGTTGGTGACACCTGGTATCTTGCACATAAGCAGACTGCAAACATGATGTCAGGCCTGGAAGCAGTGAGATACATAAGAGACCCAATCATAGACCTGTAGTTCCTGACATCAATGGGCTTGCCAGGACCATCCTTGCCCCATGGATGATCCTTGTCCATGGGAGTGGACACCTTCTTCCCATCAGACATGCCAAACTTCTTTACAATCTCAGCTACATATTTGTCTTGTGAGATAAATATCCCATCTTTCCGCTGCTGAACTTGTAACCCCAAAAAGAAGTTTAGTTCTCCCATAGCACTCATTTGAAACTTATCCTGCATCAATTTGGCAAACTCTTTGCTAAGCATGGAGTTAGTTGATCCAAAAATAATGTCATCCACATAGACTTGTACTAGCAAAAGGTCACCCTTTTGTTTCTTTGTGAACAGGGTCTGATCAATCTTCCCCCTGCTGAATCCATTGTCTAGAAGATATTTGGAAAGAGTACCATACCAGGCTCTGGGAGCTTGGTGAAGGCCATACATGGCCTTTTTCACTTTGTATACTTTGTCAGGATGTTCTGGATCTTCAAACCCTGGTGGTTGCATGACATAGACTTCTTCATCAATGGTTCCATATAAGAATGCACTTTTTACATCCATCTGAAAAACAGTGAAGTCCATGAATGAGGCATAAGCAAGGAATAATCTAATAGCTTCAATCCTTGCTACTGGAGCAAACACCTCTTCATAATCAATCCCTTCTTCCTGAGTATACCCTTGTGCTACTAACCTTGCCTTGTTTCTGACAACAATTCCCCTTTCATCCTTTTTGTTCCTGAGCACCCATTTGGTCCCAATAGGCCTTGCCCATTTGGGACAATCAACCAGAATCCAAACTTCTTGTATGTCAAATTGTAAGAGCTCCTCTTGCATAGCTTCAACCCAGCTTGGGTCATTTAAAGCTTGAAAAATCTTCTTTGGCTCTTCTTGTGACAAAAATGTAGTAAACAGACAACATTGCATGTTGTCATGATTGAACTTCATGGTGATGTTGGCAATGAAGCTGTGCTCCTTTGCTGTATACCTTGTATTTCTGGGAGCTTTAGGATCACCAATGATCTGGGAGATAGGATGATCCTTATTGATTCTATAGGTAGGCTGCATGATGACTTCTGTTTCATCTTCTTCCAAATCAGAATTGATGGGGCTGTTTTGATTAGGAAAGAAGTCCTCAAAGGAACTTCCAAATGTGACAGCATGACCTAAAGATGGGTGCTTGTGAGCAGAATGAAGCTCTGAATAACTAGGACCTCCACTCCTGATGATTCTGCTTCCACTGCTGGATATGATAGGACCATCAGTTATGGGTGTAGTTGATGAGATAAGTGGGGATTCTCTTTCTGCATCAGAAGTCTCACTAGCATCATGATCCTTTGTGAGAGAGGAATCAATTCCTTTAGCAGGGGAATCTAGGATTCCACTGCTTTCAGCCATTCCACTGCCTTCAGACATAGCAGGGGATGAGATTGGCTGTTCTTTTCTTGAAGCAGAGTCATCTTCTTGTTCATCAGCTTCACTAGGAAACAATGAGGGTACATTCATGTACCTCAGAGGTGACTTTTCAGCAGCAATTGTTTCTTGAGTACCTGAAATGTTAGTGTTCTGCAAGACAACAGGTACATAATTCATGGACTTAGAAAGCACATCTATATCAAAGAACCAATTAGGACCTATTTGAACATCTTCAGGTTTGTCTTCAAGAAAGTTCACATGAAGATTTTCTGTGATTTTGCTTGTCTTCTTGTTGAAGACCCTATATCCCTTGCTGTTTAAAGAATAACCCACAAAATATCCATCATCACCCTTTTCACTAAACTTACCAAGATTGTCAATGGTGTTCAAGATGATAACATGACACCCAAAAGGTCTGAAAAAGTCAATTAAGGGAGGTCTTCCATTAAACAGCTGATAAGGGGTCTTGTTGTGTGCCTTGACCACCAAGGCCCTGTTTTGCACATAGCAAGCAGTGGATACAGCTTCAGCCCAAAAAATTACTGGAAGCTTGGAATCAGACAGCATAGTTCTTGCAGCTTCAATGAGTGTCCTATTCCTTCTTTCTGCCACTCCATTCTGTTGAGGTGTTCTAGCAATGCTAAATTGCCTCTTGATGCCTTTGTTTATGCAGAAAGAATCCAGCTTGTGATTTCTGAACTCACCACCATTGTCTGATCTTATGGTAACTACCTTCATGCTTTTTGACAGTTCAATTTGATTGATGAACCCAATGAGTACATCAGCAGTGTCACTCTTTTCAAATAGAAAGAATGTCCATGTAAATCTTGAAAAGTCATCAGTAATCACTAAGCAGTACCATTTCTTCATTATACTTGCCACAGAAGTAGGACCAAAAAGATCCATATGCAATAGTTCCAATGGCTTGGTGGTGGACATACTTGTTTTTGACTTGCAAGATGCTCTGTGTTGCTTTCCTTTCAGACATGCTGCACAAGTATGTTCAGTGACAAAAGACTTGGAAGGAAGACCATGAACCAGATTATGCTTTACCAGTTTGTTCATATTCTTGAAATTGAGATGACCAAGTCTTCTATGCCATTTCTTACATTCATCTGCTGAAGCTTTGGCAATGAAACATGTTTCATTGTCTTGGAGAGAGATGTCCTTGAGATCAATTGTGTACATGTTCTTCTGTCTTGGTGTTCTGAGAACAATTGGAGTGTCTTGTGGCAAGACAAACTCTTTTCCTAATACCAAGCATTCAGTGTCAGTAAACAAGACAAAATTCTTGTTATCAGTCATCTGTGACACACTGAAGAGATTATACTTGAGCTCCTTCACCAAATACACATTGTCAAAAGTCATCCCATTGGTAACAATAGTTCCTTTTCCTGTTATAGTCCCATGCCCATCTCCAAAAGAAACACCATCATTGTCATGCAGGGGTACAAAGTTAGACAGGTAAGCTTTGTGTCCAGTCATACTCCTTGAGCATCCACTATCCCAGTATGCTCTATCATCCCTTGTCTTCTTTGTCACCTGCAAAAGGAAAAACAAATTAGTTTTTCTTGGGGACCCAAGCCATTACAGACTTGGATCTACCTCGTGTATCAATGTAAGATAGCTTATCAAAGACTAGAGATACACCATTAGATTGAGTACCCCTTTTGGGTGCCCAAACCCAACGAGCTGAGGCTTTCACAGCTTTTCCCCATCTTCCCATGTTCTTAGAATGCACACCTCTTCTAGCAGGGGATACCCCAGTGTTAGCAGGGGAATCCTTATGCTTGGCAGAGGGAACCCACCTTTTGTTTTGGCCTCTATTCATGTGTTGGTAAGGTCTTGGGCCAGTTTTATTTGCAGTATAAGGTGTTGGGGTAGTCACAGACGTGTTTGGCTTTGGGTGAACATCATTTTCCTTTCTAAGGGCTGGAGCAACATATTTCTCAGCAACTCTATTTCTTAAGGCAGGGGCAACATACTTGGCAGGGGAAAAGGATTTTGCCCCTGCATTTAGAAGAATGGCTCTAGGTTGCATATCTTTTAAGGGATTTGCAGCCACCATCTCCATTGGTGCCTTACACTCTTGATAAGTGTGTTCAAAACTGCCACATGTGAAGCAGGGCTTGGTATTGATCACAAAGTCTTTTCCTAACTGATGGGACTTTTGGTCATTCCAATTCCTTTGATTACCTCTGACATTCCTGTACATACCAGCATATTTAATGATAGGTTTAGGAGACTGTGGTCTTGCCCTGCTCTTAGAGTTTGGATTGCTGCTAGAACTTCCTTCTTTTGAAAATTTAACAGGGTTATCAATTTTCTTTAAGCCAACCTGTTCCTGTTTAATATCCCTAATGACACTAGTTTTAACTAGAGGCTCTTCTGTATCAGCATTATTAGGTATATAAGCACTCAAGTCAAACTCAATGTCATCCTGTTTTTCAAAACAAGGGAGACCTGTCCATGACAAGTCTTTTCTAGGATAGGGAGCATGGATGTTAGCAGGGGGTGGGGGTATAGTAGCATTCATGTTCTTAATTCCAAACCCTGTTTTGTCCTTAGGAGATTGACCAATATCAAATGCCTTGGTTAAATCTTTTGAAGCTTTTCCAAATTTTTCAACAGTTTCCTCATCTATCTTTTGGTTAGCTTTAAAAATTTCAAGTTCAGCAGTTAAAACATTTATAGATTGGTTATTCTCCTTGGCATCTCTTTCTAGAATCACAATGTGATCCCTATATTCACTTTCTCTTTGCCTATACTCTCTTATGGTGGACTCTAGTTGTTCTAAAGCACGTTTGTAGTTATCAAGATCATTATCACAATTTATATAGTCAGCTTTTACCTTTCTGATTTGATCATTCAAAGATTCAGTATTTTTCCTACAAGCTTTAGTACAGTATGAGTCATCATATACCTCATTGTCAGAGCTGGAGCTTGACATGGCCATAAGTGCAAAGTCTTCTTCCTTTTCCTCAGCCACCAAAGCTTGGTTTCTTTCCACACTTTCTGTCATAGCACTCCAGTCCCATCCATTTGCTCCATCTATCCCCTGCATTGCTACCATAGCTTTAGCACCAGAATCCTCATCCTTTCTATGGCTATTTCCAGACTTAGGTCCTCTGCACTCCCTGGCAAAATGACCCTTCTTGCCACAATTGTAGCATTCAACTTTTGCTTTATCAAACCCAGCCACATCAGATGGATTAATTGTGATCTTCTTCCCATACTTCTTTTGGAACCTGTTGGCTCTCATGCTTAGCAAAGCCATATTCCACTTGATATCCAATTCTTCTAGTGCTTGCTTACTGATTTGATTCAGATCTTCATGTAACACTGTAGATCCTTGTGGACCTTGAGATGCTATGAAGGCACATGCAGTATCAAGGCTGAATGTAGCTGGTCTTTCTTCATCATAGGAATGTCCAGACCTGGTAGCAGGGGAATAAGTAGCAGGGGCTACTTCTATTCCACTGTTCTTGGAGATTCCACTGCTTTGTGATATGAATGCCATGTTAGCAGGGGAATCAGCAATTCCACTTGAGTTGGTGGGAATTGTCCCTTTTGACTTCATTTCATTGACAATAGGTTCAAAAACTTTTAGGTTATTGTATATATCATCAATATTCTTGTTGTCCAAGTCATCCTTATTTTGCCAGATTGCCTTATAGACAAACCATTCTTTCTGGAGGCTGTTCAGAAACCTGGTATTCACCTGCTCTTTTGTCACCTCAATATCAAAGAATTCCAAGTGGGCCACCATGTCTTGAAGCCTATTGTAAATAGCTCCAATTGATTCATCACCAATTGCTTTGAAAGAAGCAAAATCGTCCAGCATTTGGTTCTTCTTCTTCTTCTTTGTGGCTTCATTTCCTCCAAAGGTTGTGCCTATGGCTTCCCATAGTTCCTTAGCTGTTTTGTATTTCCTGAATCTGAGTTGATGTCTATCAGGTAGGGCCAACAGTAATGAGCTGTGAGCCCTGACATCATGCCTCCTAGCCAGTATTTCCTTATCACATAGAGCAGCAGATTTCTTCTTGTCCTTACCTTTGGAACTTTCACCTTCATCCTTGCCTTCTTCAACAGCCACCATTTTGTTGAATTGATCACCAAATTCTATGATCTCCCAGAGAACATAGTGTTCCATTTTCAGGTATTGTTGGATTCTGAATTCCCATAATTCAAAGTTTTCAGGATCCAACATGGGTAACTTGAGGTTATTGTGGTTGTTGCTATTTGTGGATGAATCTGAAGACATGTTTGCTATAAGGATTTTGTTCTTGATTTAGGCAAAGTTTCTCAACAAGCTCTGATACCACTTGTTGATCCCAAAGTCAGATCTTAAACCTTAATAGCTTGTTTAAGGGTTGTGATAGAGAGAAAGAATTCAATCTAACACTAGAGAAACTTTGCAAAGCAAAGCAACTAAACAAGATGCGGAATGTAATGTTTAGCACAAGAACAAATGAGATTCAAACGTTGCACTTTAATATATCAAAAGATATACGAATACCCAAAATGGTATTAGGGTTTACAAAACCTTAAAGTAATAATAATGAAAAACGAAAATGAGAAAGACACACATTGCATGCTAACCTAGTGAGTCCTTTTATAGATGCAAGGACCCACGTACAAGATCACTACTAACAAACTATGGAAAGTATTAAGGAATAATAACTGAAACGCGTAAATATCTATTCCATGTTTATCTTGACAGCAGGGCCTTTGACTTCAGCAGGGGAACGGATCCCCCTGCCTTTGTTATTTAGCAGGGGGAACTTACTCTAGCAGGGGTATGAATATCAACTAGCAGGGGAAACAAATAAGCATAGATTTATTCCCAACAACTTGATCAATATATTTGCATGCCACGTCAGAATATTCGACTATATCTGCACAAGATGTGAGAGCAACACACAAAATATCTTGGGAGAGACATTCGTGTAAGAGTAGATCATATGTTGTAGAAAACTCGTCTCTTTCAGGTTGATGGTCGTTCACTTCTTGTTCAAGATATTCCACATATTTCAAATCATCAAACATTTCTTGCTTAATTAATGTTTCAAATTTCAAAATATGTTTTTGTGTTCTTTCCGCAAGCAGAATCAAAATACTTTTCACAAGCACAGTTATATCGTGAGGAATTTATTGGTTGTCTTTCAAAAGTTCACGTTTTTTCTAGTCATCATCAACAACTTTTTTGAAATTTTCAATGTTACTCTTGAGAATACTAAGTGCTTGCTTACTCTTGCTTACAGAAGCTTTATATTGCAAGTACTCAATAAATTTTTAAACATTAGTTTTCTTAGTAGCAAAAACTTGTCTCCATTTAATTCTTATTTGTTCACATTCGAAAAATATTTGCTCACGAGACTTCTGTGTTTGCTGATTGAAAAGACCATAAAGACTGTTTTCATAAGCATAATTATATGGTTTAACAAATTCTTTATTAACTTTTCGTCTACTCTCTTCTTCCAAATCGTTTGTCTCTTCACTATCGGGCCTAACAACAAGGCAATCAAGATCGGTCCATTGGGACTCATCAAGATATAAGTGCTAATTCTTAGATTGAGCTTGCTCAAGGTACTTAGGATTAGCAAAACTAGGTCTATCCTTGAAAAACGAACGAGGTGCCAACATTCTCATGGTTTGAATTGATTGATTAGTTTTGTAAACAATTTTCTTGTAAAAATCAATTTGAGTTTCAAGTTCCACTATTTTGTCGATATCTTTCGCTTGTCTAGTTTTGAAATCCTTTTCCAACTTTTCAACCACTTCTTTCTTTTCATTAACAAGTTTAGTTTTATCCTCTTGAAAAAAACCATTTACTTGAGTTAGCTCATTGACTTTCGTGGTAGCAAGATATGTTTTGTGACGTTCGGTACTCAAAGAGGTGTTATGATTATGTTTCTCTTGTTCTAGAAGCTTAAGAGTTTCGTAATATTTCTGTTGATAATCATCCTTTTTTACGTTAATTAAACACCCTTTGTACCCCTCAATCTCATTGGTCTTTTGAAGAAGCTGAGCTCTATAGCTATCAATGGTCTCACTAGATTTGATTAGAGCAGCTTTGCAAATTTTGAGTGAGCGTAGGGTTTGCCTTCTTTAGTTTCTTTTGACTCTTTCTAGTTTCATTGACATCTTTTTGTAAACTAGCAATTAAATTAGCAAGCGCGACATGCTCCTCATCATCATACTCATTTGCATGTTGATCATCCTCAAACTCATTATTGCACATGTCTGATGAATCGGGTTTGGTATTGTTATCAACCTTTTCCGTTATACATGTGTCAATAAGGGTTGTTGTTTGATCACTACTCATGCGCATTGGTATTGGCAAACACATTAAATTCAGCATTGTGTACCTCTTCCAATGGCTTAGAATCAAAAACATGACCATGATCATAGGAAGGTGTATTGCTGATGACAGTCTCAGAACTTATGCCTTGTGTGCCGGTGATGCTGCTTTCTTTCCCATGTATGGTATGATCATTCTGCGCACCATGCTTTGGGTTCCCTGATCTGCAGCTATCAGTTGCATTCCTCGATACTGTCCCGTTACTTATAGTTGAAACTGGACTCGTATCCACTATATGAATCTTTGCAACCGTGCACTCTTGCGTTTTCAGCCTTTTGTCATTCATCTTATTTATCATGTCTTTTGCATGAAGTAAGCGTTCATCTATAAGCCTCTCAATTGATTCCATGTTTTGATGTATCAAGTCTCTGAAAGATTCTGCTTTCATTTTAGTGTAGTATTTAAAGTTCTCTTATGCATCTCGAACTTCTAAATCATAATTGGGATTCTTGAATAGTTTTGAAGCAAAGAATGGTTGAAACGGTGTTCTGAGTGTTTTGAGGGCTTTCTTGGAATTTGTCTCATGAATATTTTTGTTGAGTAATTCATTCTCAAGATTTTTCAAGTGGTCTCTTAACTCATAAGTGAACGTGCGATGGTCATTTCCGAATAAGCAATGAAAAGCACGCATATACAAAGGATCGTGCGAGAAGGTCTCTCTTTCAAGACGTTTTAGATTCGTTTTAAGATCACTGAAAGCTTGTGAAAGTCCCTTAATATAACAATTGTCGAAAATATAACTTGTATAAACAATAAAACACAACGAAATACTTTTCAAACGCGTAATGGTTTATTAACTATTATAAACAAAGTATTACAAAGTGCTATGAATACACCCGTTGAATGACAATAAGAATTGAACCCTAGAACAAGTAAACTTGATTCGAGACTCAAGTATACAAGGGAACCTATGAGACGCTCGTAGACAGCTGAGGGCTCAGTGGTTCCAATGAGAGAAAGAACTTAGATAATTTATCCAAGCACAAGGGTTGCATTAACTCTTCTTTCTTACTCATATTTATAGTGGTACGAGGTTGCTTCCTTGGTGGGAGTAGTTGATACGTGTCATCTTCTGAATGGAAGAGTACAGCGTATTAAATGCATGTCCAAATCGAGACATACCTTTAAACAACTTTAGGTGAACAGTTCTGCCAACTGTTCACCTTTTGTCCCACTAGGTCGTACTAGGCTTTATCTTGAATCTCTCGTTTTGTCCCGCTCAAAACACTTGGTAGATTCTCCCGCCTAAACTATAAAGGATTGGACAAGCTTTGCTTATATCAGACTTCTAGGTTTCTTAAGTGATCTCTGAGTATTGCCAACTCAGAGATCCTTGAACACCAGCACATTCCTTCTACATCCCAGCTATTCATAATCGCTGGTAAGTATGACTTCAGATTGTCTTCTACTTCTCTAACGTTGTCTTTGACTTGAATGTTCCTGGTGTGCCAGCTGAGGCTTTGCCTTCCGCTGGTCTAGTCTCTGTCACTGGTCCTCTCAGCGATCAATAACACTTAGTCTAATTTAAACAAATCTAGACTGGGCTATCGTTAAAACTTTCATTGGCCCAACAATCTCCTCCTATTTGTTTATAAATTACACTAAGTCTAAAATTATTGTAAGTGATTACACAGCTTCTTCTTACACATAATTTAACAAACATACCTCTAGTTTTATTAAACATAAAGAACCTAGTCTATTACAAGGACACCCAGTGGTGTAAAATAAAACAAAATAAAAGGTTCTTTAGCGATCAAGGCCTTGGTCACAGATTCTCTGAGCTTCAACTTTGTCACTCCTAGAGTTAATGATCAGCTCAACTTCAAACTCAAAATCATCAGCTAATTTGCAGTTCCTTGGGATGCCCTGTTTGAGTATGATGAGTTGGATAGTTGAGGCCAGATAAATTTCATTCATCCTTTGAAAGCAATACTCACAATTTCCATTCATAAAGACCATTCTTGTCCCTGGTTCTGAGTATACTTGGCCACCCACTGGCTTAGTGATCTCCTTGGGAAGTACAAGGTTTCTGTACCTTCCATCAACCACAACATTCTCAGTGACCAGCTTCTCTACCAGAAGCCCCATTTGGGTTTTCCTTTTTCTTTGTCCTTGAGATGATTGTTGTTGTGATAGTTGAGGAGGCAAAGGTACCTTCAGCTTTTTAGCAGTGTCTCTTACCCAATTCATCTTAGCTTGAATGCTTTTCATCATTTGGGCAGCACCAGGCCCAGTCTAATTTTGGGCAAGAGACAACATGTATAACAATTCAGAGAGGCCCAGATCTCTGAGTTTAAAGTCACTGAAGACTTTGTAGTTGGTTATTTGATTTTCTCTGTATAAGGTCATCACTACTCTTTTGTCTTTGTCAATGTAACATGTGTATTTGGTGATTTTACCGGGCTCTGCTCTTTGGTCCACTATTCTCTCATATTCCTTTTGAACGTTGCTCCTTTTGACTTCAAGTTCTTTGAGCTTATTCAGCTGAGCTTCCTTTACAGTGGAGAGAGTAGTTTGTTCAGAGCTTCTTTGCTCTTGATTTCAGCAGCTCTAATGTTTGCTAACCTCTTTTGTTTCAAGATTTGAGCCTTTGCCTGCTCTGGGGTTAGTGGTGGTTCATCAACACTTTTAAATTTTTTCAAGTCAGAGTGTTTGGCTGTGGATCCACCTTCTTCTTGGAGGGAGTGCAGGGTTGTTTCAGGCACCTCCGTGGCAATACCTTTTCCCTTGTCTTGTGCCACCTCAGTGATGGGGTTAAAGGATCTGATGGGTTTTAGTGTTGGGATCTCTGTTGAGGGTGCTGGTTGTTTAAGTGATTGCTCCCCCTTAGGTGGAGCAGTATGTTCTTCTAGAGGTAGGTAGCTGAATTATCCCCCTCAGGCATAGCACCGGTAGAAGTTGTGCCTGGTCCAGGTTTGAGGAACTTAACAAATTCTTGATGGACAAATAGACATATTTCTTTAAGTTCCTCTTGTAATAGCTCCTGAAGTAGTTTCCTGGAAGGCTCAGATGCCTTGGAAATAACAGCAACATTGGCTTTGACAGCTACGGTGAGGACTGATGGCACGTATTGCTAAAGACTCTGGTTTAGAATGGCTGTGAGTTGAGTTTTCAAGGCAATTCCCAGTAGTTGCGGAAGCAGTGCAGTCATAGAGGATTCCACAAATGAAGTTAGTGAAGTCTCTAGGGTTGTGGTGAGTTCCTCAGCAGCATGAGTGAGTGTTTGTAGTTCAGAGAGGATGACATCATTTGTGACTTATGACATCATTCGTGACTTTTGGCTTGGTGATACTGATGTCTCCCCTCCTAACCCAGAGTTCCTCAACGGCCAGTTCCTGAACATCTTTCATTCTAGGAACATGGACAGGCTTGAGGTGTTGCAAATGTTCTAAGTGTTTCATTGCCCCCAGTTCCATGATGTTTGGCAAAGTGGGGAAGGGAACTGGGGTTGGTGTACGAAGCCTCTGGTCCCTTAGCTGCTTGGCAGCTAGTTCCTGAACATTTGCCATAGATGGGAAGGGAATGGGCTTCAATTCAGATGTGACTTGGTCATCATCAGCATCCATATCAGCATAATCTGAAATGGTAAGGTCATCTTCAATGATAAAGACCTCATCTTCTGGCATGGAGTCAATGTCTGACATGGCATCCAGATCAATGTGAGAGGCTTCAACATTATCGTCACCAGCAATGGAATAAGCCTCATCATTCTGTTGTTCTTCATGAAGATTATGAGCCTGTTATGACATTTGTTAGTAACCAGTGTGAAATAAATATGAAGTTATAGATCGCCATTCGCTGCCCCTAGGAAAGTTGGGTGTGATTATCCAGCCCCCCTAAGGATTTCTCCTTGGGACTCTTTTAGTGTGAAACAGATATGTTTAAGGGTCGCCATCGCTGCCCCTAGGGTAGCTAGGTGTGATTATCCAGCTCCCCCTGAAGGATTTCTCCTTAAGACTCTTTTGATTTGAAAACTATGTGGTGAATGGTCGCCGTTCGTTGCCCCTAGGATAGCTGGGTGTGATTATCCAGCTCCCCCCGAAGGATTGCTCCTTGGGACTCTTTTAATTGTGAAGTAATGGAAGTTAAAGGTCGCCTTTTATCGCTGCCCCTAGGAAGACTGAGGGTGATTATTCAGTCCCCCCAAAAGAATAAATTCTTTGGGACTCTTTTAGTTGTGACATATTTGAAGGTAAATGTCGCCTTTTATCGCTGCCCCTAGGAAGACTAAGGGTGATTATTCAGTCCCCCAAAAGAATAAATTATTTGGGATACTTTTTCATATGAGGGGACTCAGAGACCACGTGAGGTGCAGAGACTCTTGGTCGGGACCTATAGCATGCTCAAGTTGTTATGGACAAGAGCACAGTCCAGAGGGTGAAGGATCATCGGGGTGCGTTATGAGCACAAGTGAATCATATCCTAGTGTTAAGACAAAGTGTATAGATAATCCTAAGAGATCTAGGTGCTGACACAGACACTCTCTGGGTTGAGGAAAACCCTAAAACTTCATCACTCTCTCCTTATAAATTATGAGAGTGATTGTATGTGATCCTCCAAGAGAAAAAAAATGGCGAACTAATACCTGAGAGATATCAGCGTGGAGAAGGTTCTTAATCGTCTCTGCTGACAAGGAGACGCTAGACTCTAGTTGTTTGTCAGTGGTAGGATCTTTAACCACGTCCTCCAGAGAAGGGGATGGGTTCTTCTTGGTCTTCTTCGTCTTGGAAGGATTAACTGAAGGGGTTTCAGAGGAAAGGGGGATGTCTTTCCTCTTCTTCTTCTTTTCCTTGAGCGCCTTGGGCTGAGAAGTGGACTACACAGAGGTCTTGGACAAAGACTTGTCAGTTTGTCTTTCAGCATTCACCTCATTGTGAGGGATCAAGGGCTCTCCACCATCAACGAGTAGCCCAGCAACCTTCATCATATGCCTACTGAGAGGCACTTCATCCTCTAAGGGAGTCTTCAGTGAGACTGGAGTGATGCGATAGGGAGAGAAGGAGTGAAGTTAATCATTGGTGTAGGTTTCACCCAGCATATCCTCTATGATGAGAGAGATATATCTTGTGTAGCAGATAGTGGCCAGTCGATGCTTCTTCCCTTTGTTTTCCAGCTTTGCAATGAGGTCAGTGTAAGGTATGTGGGCGATCCCTATATCTTGCCCCCAAATCAAGCTGTAAGCAATTGCTTGCTGAGCACCATTAAGCTGATCATGTGACCCCTGGTTTCCTCCCAGACATTTCACTATGTACAATATCAGCGTCCTCCAAGTGGGTGAGAAGTAATTCACTTTGATCAGTGATTTTTTTTGGAAGCCTTGGGTGGTAAAGGGTTTTTCATCGTCATCATGAGGACGAAGGGTAGTTAGAGCCTTCTTCACTGTGGCGTTGGCAGGCACAGCGGACATGCCTTCATTGACAGGAAGTCCAATGACTTTGGCAAAGGCGTGGAAATCAAAGGTTAGAGGTTGTGGATGTGTAGAAAGGTTGAAGGTGATGTGTGATGAGGTTTGATCAACTTCAGCGATGTACCAGAACTCCCTCAAGTATTGGTGGTAGCATGTGAAGGGTTCCCTAGTTATGGCTTCGTAAATGGTAGAGTTCTTGAGGAAGGATAACAAAGGATGGTAGAGAGGATTGTTATGTTCCAAGAGAGCTACATAGTTGTTAAGGGCGATATTCTCATCGTTTATCCCAAAATCTACATTCGAGGCGGCCAATACGGTGAACGAGGTGTTTGTTGATGAAGACGCCATTGTTGATGGAAGGAAGAAATGGAGGATTTGAAGAAGATGAATAGTATGTGTGTGTGAAAATAATGAGTAATGTGTTAGCCTCAAAATATTGAGTCAAACAAGAATGTACGGTCATAGGTTTATTTTTTAATATTCATTAGAACGTTGTAATAGTTAGTTAAAATAGTCGTGACATTACGGGCTTGATGGTTAGTTTAAAAGGCCTCTTTCAAGGTACTAAGCATTTATTCAAGCCCGGCCCAAAACAATATAGTCCATTAAGAAAACCCGCATGTGGGTGGACTATATAAGCACCCTCCTAGCATGTTAGGAGGGTGGCAAGGCATTTCATTTTTCCTTAATCTAATTTCACCTAGTTTTCTCCACCTTCTCTCTACTTTCTCTCACTACTTTCTCTCTCTATAAATCTTTATTCTTTTCATCTATTTTCTATTAATCAACCATGGTGAAGTGAATAAATTAGGGAACAACAATTGGTATCAATCGCCACGGGGTAGATTGTGTTTGGTTGTTGCGTTTAGTTATTGATTCGGTTGATTTTTCATCAAAATCACCTCGAATTAAATTTTTTTAGTGTTTTCGGCCCCTAAATCTTGAATTAAATCACTTACATAGATTTGGTAGGGATCTGGTTAAGTTTTTGTGGTCAAAATCGCGAGTTTTTGAGGTGTTTGGATTGGTTTTGGGGTTCGTTCGAAGAAAAGGTCACTCATTGGCCAAACAGAGTATTCCGAAAAAAAATCGGAAAAGGGTTTTATTACTCCGAAATAGTAATTTTCGGATAAGGGTTTCTAATTCCGAAGATAAGTGTTTTCAGAAAAAAGGTGGTTTTCCTAAAGAGTTATTCCGAAGAAATTCAGTATTCTGAAAATCATCTTATCCGAAAATCAGCTCATCATTCCGAAGATAATACATATTCTGAAGATTGTTTCCGAAAACGTGTGCTTATTCCGAAGAAGTGAATTTATCCGAAGAAGTTCATTTTTCCGAAAAATCCTTGTTATCTGAAAAAGGTAAGTTATTCCGAAAATTGTTCACTATTCCGAAAACATTCATTATTCCGAATAAAACTAGTTATTCCGAAGATTTTACTTATTCCGAAAAACGTCAGTTTTTCCGAAAAAACATCATTATTCCGAAAAAGTGCTTTTATCCGAAAAACCCAGTTTATTCCGAAGATAGTGCCTTATTCCGAAAAACTCAAGTTATCCGAAAACCTCACTTATTCCGAAAATTCACCAGTTATCCGAAGATTGCCATTTTTTTGAAAATCACAGTTATTCCGAAAAACTCCAAAATTCCGAAAATAGAAGTTTTTTTTACAAAAGTGAAAACTTTTAACAAATCGTGTGATTTTTCGCCTTCGAACTTTTGGTTTCTACTCATGGTTACGATCAAATACCCACAACATCTTTAATTTACGACGTTATTGGTGTCTAAAGGGTGGTTAGGTTTAAGTCCTATGATCCAACCAGAACCGGAGGGATCTTCCCAGGGACAATCCATTAGATTAATTAGAAGTCCTTAGGAAATATGGAGTAGATTGTGAACGAAGCTGAATGCCGACTAAATACTGATGCTAGCACTGGGACAATCACAACAAGGTACTAGTAATGATGTCTTGGTAAGCATTGAAGGGGTTGAAGAATGAAAAAGAAATGTAAGGATAAAGGGTGTAAAGAAAGAAGCCATCCATACAACTTAGGCAGAAATCGGGTCAACACATCATGAAGACAACGCATCATGGACCCAGTGATGTAATGGAACACCCCTCCCTAGCTGACTCAGGCTTCTCGCAAAATAAGTTTGTTTTATTGTCACGGAGATCAACACGACTTCTATTACCTTCCTCACTCCGAGATAGTTGATATTGAATAGGTGGCATATGCTCTATCCTCCGATCACTAAAAAAGTGCACAAATCGAGTCTAGAGCTAAGAGATAAATCAAATCTCATTAGGACACACGGATGACGATCAAGAGAGTCCTACGCTATATCCTTGCGATATTGCTAGAACAGAGTGATACTACCTAGTATTCACAATGATGAGTGGAAATACTTCCAGTGTTAACATCAAACAGCACTACGGTAGGTCATGTGTAAGATTCTTTATGAATTAAACATATGTAATACTGAAAAGCAACAGTGGTTTGTTTATTTATCGATTCAAACTCGTTTCAGGTTTCTACGCAATATCTTTAAGGTCTTGCCAGAACATACGGAGTGGTATTCATTAATATTCACAGTGATGAATGGAAATCCTTCTAGCGTCAACATCAAATAGCGCTACGGTAGGTAACTTGCGAGATTCTTATGAATCAAGCTTGTGTCAACTGGAAAGCAACAATGGTAAGATTCTTAATGAATCAAACTTGTTCCAGGAATTTGAATTGACGATTTTAATCAAGCGGATATTTATCCAATTGATTCACTCTTTATGTTCGTAGTCTTGCTTTGAGACGGTCGAGTAAAGAGAACGGATGTACAGCCGCGAAACCCTGTCAAGGAGGTTCTTAATTAAATCTACCTAATCACAGGTACGATATTTAATATCGTGTAACGGTCTTCACCGACCGGAGGTAAAACGCTACCGATCAAGGACGAATGTCAAAGCCATTCAGTCCGTGTCTATGTTTTGTCTCAAGAAGGTGACATTACGGTGTACTCAGAAAAGTCAAAGATTCAAAACCACATACTCATGCTCAAAGACATATTCAACAATCAAGAAAGCTAAAGACTTCCGCAACTCTGATGATCAAAATCTTCCTTATCAATTAATGTAGAGGAATGACCTCTCTTCAAAAGAGATTGTTAGTAAGCTTTCAAGATAGTGCAACGTATGAGCATATGGATAAAGACACAAGATCGCAAGATGGCAAAGACAAGTCAATGATAATTTGAAGATCTCAAGTTTAAAGACAAAGTCGAAAGACAACGACAAAGGCTCAAAGATCACATCATGAAGGAACAACACTACTATTACACGTTCATGACTCATTTATGACGAAATTCTCTCCATTGAACTCCAAATATCGAAGAGGAATGACCTCACATTGGGGGAGATTGTTAGCCTCAAAATATTAAGTCAAACAAGAATGTTCGGTCATAGGTTTATTTTGTAATATTTATTAGAACGTTGTAATAGTTAGTTAAAATAGTCGTGACATTACGGGCTTGATGGTTAGCTTAAAAGGCCTCTTTCAAGGTACTAAGCATTTATTCAAGCCCGACCCAAAACAATATAGTCCATTAAGAAAGCCCGCATGTGGGTGGACTATATAAGCACCCTTCGGAGGGTGGCAAAGCATTTCATTTTTCCTTAATCTAATTTCACCTAGTTTTCTCCACCTTCTCTCTACTTTCTCTCACTACTTTCTCTCTCTAGAAATCTTTATTCTTTTCGTCTGTTTTCTATTAATCAACCATGGTGAAGTGAATAAATTAGGGAACAACATAATGTGATATTTAAAAAATAAGTCATTGGTTTTGATAAAAGGTTTTGCCGTTTTACAATAAAAGCATTAAATGCAAATGTTTACGTTTTAGGAAAAGTGGGACCCCTTGACTCTTCATGTGATTTTTATGTCCCCTTGGAAAGTGGGAAAGTTGTTGAAAATGAAGGACAATCATTTGAATTAAATATGGGAATATATTAACTCCCATTGGAATGTAACTACCTCGTTACATTCAATTCCCTTAAATGCCCAGAGACAGAGATCATTTATTAGATTTTTTACCAATATTGAGCATACCGAGCTCAGCAACCAGCCTAGTAAAACTTGGCTCTACCAGAGGCTTGGTGAAAATATCAATGAGCTGGTATTCAGTGGGTATGAAATGAAGCTCAATATCACCTTTTAAAATATGGTCTCTGATAAAGTGATACCTAATGTCAATATGCTTAGTTCTGGAATGAAGTACCGGATTATTGGAGATGGCTATAGCACTTGTGTTGTCATAGAATATGGGAACCTTTTCATAATTGATCCCATAATCAGCTAGCTGACTTTTCATCCAGAGAACTTGAGCACAGCAACCAGCGGCAGCTACATATTCAGCTTCAGCTGATGACATGGCCACTGAGTTTTGTTTCTTAGCACTCCAGCATACTAACTTTCCTCCAAGGATTTGAAAACTCCCAGAGGTGCTCTTTCTATCAAGACAACACCCAGCATAGTCAGAGTCAGAGTAGGCTTTGAGGTCGAAGCCTGATCCATTTGGATACTAGAGATCCAGTGTGGCAGATCCTTTTAAGTACCTGAAAATTCTTTTTACAGCTACAAGGTGGGATTCCTTGCGGTTAGTTTGGTACCTAGCACAGAGACATGTGGCAAATTGTATGTCTGGTCTGCTTGTTGTGAGGTACATCAGTGACCCAATCATGCCTCTGTATAAGGTCTCATTAACAGAGACCCCTGAGTCATCAGCTCCCAAGTTTTTGGGAGGAAGCATGAGGCATTTCACTGATGCACAATCAGACAGATCATACTTCTTGAGCAAATCCTTAACATATTTTTCTTGACAAATGGAAATTCCTTTTGAATTTTGTTTAATTTGAAAACCCAAGAAAAAAGTAAATTCCCCCATCATGCTCATTTCATACTTTTTGGTCATAAGTTTGGCAAACTGTTTGCTCAAGTAATATTGGTTGAACCAAAAATTATATCATCCACATAAATATGTACTAAAATGACATCACCCTTGGACCTATAAGTGAACAGGGATTGATCAATGGTA
Source organism: Glebionis coronaria (assembly GCA_025667525.1). Lineage (NCBI taxonomy): Eukaryota > Viridiplantae > Streptophyta > Magnoliopsida > Asterales > Asteraceae > Glebionis > Glebionis coronaria. Next base: position 420,503,891 of record CM046882.1, on the reverse strand, counting down.
CCTCTGATAAATTTATTTTCAAGTAAGAATTTTGATAGGGTTTCATACCATGCTCTAGGCGCTTGTTTCAGCCCATATAGTGCTTTGTGAAGTCTGCATACATGATCAGGATACTCACTGCTTTCGAACCCAGGGGGTTGATAAACATATACTTCCTCTGCAAGCTTACCATTTAGAAAAGCACTCTTCACATCCATCTGGTATATAGTAAACCCCATATAAGCTGCAAAGGCTAGGAAGATTCTGATAGCTTCCAATCTGGCTACTAGTGCAAACGTTTCATCATAGTCAATACCCTCAGATTGATTGTACCTCAGCACTACAAGCCTAGCCTTGTTTTTAACAATCATTCTAGCTACATCCCTCTTGTTTCTATAGACCCACTTAGTCCCAACTACTTGTTTTCCAGATGGAGCTTTTACTAGAGTCCACACCTTGTTCCTCTTGATCTGATTCAACTCATCTTGCATGGCAACAACCCACCCTTCATCTAGAAGCGCAGCAGCCACATTCTTAGGTTCATCTTGAGAGAGAAAATTAGCGAAAAGGCATTCATTCACTGAGGCGGTTTCCAGAGATCTCAACTTGCCTCTGGTGGTGACTCCCTCAGAGGGTTCACCAAGAATATTCACTAGAAGAATATCTTGGTTCCTACTCTATTTGGATTGAGGAGCAGGAGTCTCTGTGGGTTCAGGAGTCACAGCAGGTTCAATGAATGCTGGAGGATCTTCACATGTTATCTCTTCATCCATAATCTCTTCATCTGAGTGATAGATTGGTTTGATAAGATCAGCATTCACTTTTGTAGGTGGAATGATAGGTTCAGCAGTTTTAACCTCTGGAGTGACGTTAGAGATTGAGTGAGGATCAAATGCATGAACATATGGAAAGTCCTTGTGACATGCCTGAGGTGATTCCTTGGGATTTGAGAAATCATCCTCTGGATATAATTTGACTTCATTGAAATCAATGTCACATTCTTCTGTGCTGGTGTGAGTAATGACAACATCTGCTTCATTAAAGGTAACATGAATGGATTCTTCAAGTTCTTGACTACAAATGTTGAATACTTTATAGGCTCTGGAGGTGGAAGAGTAGCCAACAAAGAATCTATCATTTGACTTTTCATCAAATTTTTCTAGATGATCTCTATAGTTGTGAATGAAAACGGGGCAACCAAAGACATGGAAGTAGCTTACATCAGGGGCTCTCTTCCTATACACTTCATAAGAGGTCTTGTCGTGTCTCTTCACAATAATAGATCTGTTTTGTGTGTAACAAGCTGTGTTCACAGCTTCACCCCAAAATTGTTTTGGAAGTCTTGATTCGGTGATCATGGTTCTAGTAGCCTCTATGAGAGTTCTGTTTCTTCTTTCAGTGACACCATTTTGTTCAGGGGTGCCTGGGTTTGAAAAGTTCTGTGATATTCCCTTTTCATCACAAAAGGCTTCCATGGCATGGTTCTTGAATTCAGTGCCATTATCACTTCTGATAGCCTTAACTCTGCAGTCATTGAAGTTCTCTAATTCTCTGATGAAAAAAATTATTCTTTCAGCTGCATCACTCTTTCTTTTGAGAAAGAATACCCATGGGAATCTGGAGAATTCATCTACAATGACTAGTGTATACTTGTTGTGATTAAGGGATTGTGGTTTTATTGGTCCAAATAAGTCCATGTGAAGAAGATGGATGCACTTATTTATGGAGAATGATTGCTTTGTCTTAAATGAAACTCTGTGGTGCTTCCCTTTCTCGCAGGCTGAGCAGTGTCTGTCTTTGGTGAAGGTCAAAGATGGAAGCCCAGCCACTAAATCATTCTTGGCCAGTTTGTTGATGTTCTTGAAGTTAAGGTGGGAGAGTCTCTTATGCCATAGCCAATTTTCACTATCAGATGCTTTGGCAAAGAGACAGGTGTTCTTCCCTTCTGGACATGATGTCATGTCAATGACATACACATCCCTTATTCTGGGTGCAATTAGAACAACATCATCATTCTGATTGAAGATTGTTCCTTGGGTCTTAGTGAACAGAACTTTGAAACCAGCATCGCAGAGTTTACTGATGCTGATTAAGTTTTTGCTTCAGTCCATTGACATAAGCGACCTTTGTGAAGGTTATACCGTTGCAATCCACTGAGCCATATCCCTCAGTATCCCCTGAGGAGTCATCTCTAAAGACTACTTTTGGACCAGACTCCTTCTTATATCTATGCAAATATTGTTTAACCCCTGTCATGTGTCTGGAGCACCCACTATCCAGATACCAAACAGATTTCTTCAAGTAAGCCTGCATAGATATAACAGATCCAGATTAGTTTCTATGATGCCCATTTTCCAGGGGTCCATGCTGTCGCTGACCAGCGACATTGGGTCTTCTCTGGTTCCTTTCTCCCCCTCTTTGGTTGTAATCTCTGGGTTCATGACGCATACTTCCACAGATGTCACATCCAAGATAATGCTCACACTCATCAGAGTGATGGTCAAAGAAGCCACAGTACTTGTATGGGGGATTTGGTCTGTAACCCTGAGAATTGTCTCTGGGTTTGGGCTCAGGTCTCTTAGAGGGTCTGTGAGGAGTTTTAGATCTTAACTGAGTTCTAGTTCTTTGAACTGCAATAGTATCCTCATACTCTCTAGAGGTGTGTTCAGTAGACTCACATGTGATACATTTTGGTTTCTTTGAGCAGTCCTTAGAGGAATGATTTTTGAAACCGCAATGTTTGCAAGGCCTGAATAAAGCTCTTCCCTTAGAGCTATTTGATCCTTCACCAAGAGAGTTAACAGATGAAATGTTGACTCTAGGGTTGATCTGTTCTTTCAACCCATTTACTTCTTCCATCAAGGTGAGGAGAAGTTGCTTTGTGGGTGAAAGCTCTTCAAGGGAGGAGTGGGTTTGGTGGAGTCCTTGGTCACAAAAACCTTTTTGTGCGCTTTATCAGCGACTTTGAGAATTGAATTCCTTGGGGTTTTGGTTTGAGGTTTTGGGCCAAGCAAGGAATCAGATGGGTTAGCACCAGCGAGTCTTGGTAGAGCTGGTGCCTCTGATTTCTTGTTAGAGTTTATCTCATCCACAGAGGTGGAAGATGGAGAAGAAACATCTGAATGGACAAATTTAACACTGGGTACAGGTATATGATTTTTGAATCTACCCTTTCCCCCAATAGCCTGAACCACGTCACCTGGTATGGCTTCAGCAACTATTTCCTCCACTGTGGATTGAGCCAAATTCCATTTTTCAATGGTTCTTCTGAGTTCAGTGTTTTCATCAGTTAAAGACTCATTTTCAATGGACAATTTGCTTACTTCATTTTGAAGTTGATTCGCAAGATTCACAAAAGGTTTGAGATTTGTTAACTCAGATTGACAAAGATTTAACTCTGTTTTAAGACTATGAAACTTTTTTAACAGGTTTTTTCTTTGCTCTTCCACAAAGTGGAGGTCAACTAAGGTATAGGCACTGACATGGTCTCTATCAGGACCTTTAGGCATAGAAAGCAATCTTTGTACCTTTTTCATGGTGATGTCCAACCATTGACTAGATCTTGCTTCACTCTTTCCCACAGCAGGTTCTTCATCAGCGACTGCCATAAATGCTCTGACAGTAGTGGTTCCTTCATCCTCAGATGTAAGAGGTTCATCATCCTAGTCAAATGAAGCAGCAATCAGACCTTTTTCAGTCTTCTTAACATCCTTTTTCTTAGCTGCATCTTCAGCCTTTTGGTTGAGTTTCATCAGCTCAGCTTTCAAGGCTTTGTACTTAACTTTGTAGTCCTTCTTTCCCTCTGAGTCAGAGTGGGAAGTTTGCTTGAAAGGTGAGGTAGAAAACTTCTTCTTGCTGTTGTGGTTGTTGCTGGATGATGGAAAGCTTGGAGAGGAGGTTTTGTTTGACCAACAATCTTTCTGAAAGTGACCAATCTTTCCACAAGTGTAGCATGACACCTTGGATTTATCAACCTTAGCAGCTCCAACTCTACCTGATCTCTTGCAGTACCTCTTTTGGTCAGCTAGAAGAGCTCTATCATGGAACTCAGCATGCAATTCATCAAGAAATTCTTGACTGCTTCTGGTATCCTCTTCTATGTCAGAGTCGCTGTCCTGAAAAGAATGGTTAGCAACAAGAGCTTTTGAACCAGTGATATTGGTGGTAAACCTATCAGTCTCTGATTTGTAAATGGAGTCAATTAGCCCTTCTTCATAGTTATATCTAATAAACAGTTGGGCCAAAGTATCATTTTTTTATAGCATTATTTTCTCTTAAGGTCTGGTTTAGGCTAAGCCATTTTCTAGGTAAACTATTGACAAGTGTAGCATTAACCTCAACCTTAGGTAGAACAACTCTATTGTTTCCCAAATCATTCAGTAAAATCTTAAGCCTAGTATAAGTTTGAGCAACAGTTTCTGTTTCCAAACCTTTAAAAGCATTAAACTTAAGTCTAAGGGCTTGGATTTTGGTTTCTTTTGTTTCCTATGGACCTTCATACCCTAGAACTAACTCGGCCCACATCTCCTTAGCAGAGTTCCATTTGATAATGGACTTCATAATGTTCTTAGGTAGGCAAGAGACTATGATACTTTTGAGTCTCTTGTCCTGGTTAGCCAGACGTCTATCCGTTGGAGACCATTGCTTAACAGGCTTCTTGATGGGTCTCTCAAGGGTAGAGGAAACGGCCAGTGGTACATAGGGACCATTTTCTAAGATTTCTATCAAGAAAGGTTCTAAGCCATCTAAATATATAAGAAATTCACTTTTCCAACTTGAAAAATCTTCTTCATCAAACGCTGGAACATTGGACACATGTGACCCCCCACGAACATCAAGAAGTTGGGGAAGGTCATCATCATTATTACCAGTGCTTACAACCGGTGTAGGCATGATAGTAGATGTGGTGGCCGGTGCGTTGGTCGAAGTGGTACCTTGACTGGTTTGACCAAAGGGTGGTGGTATAGGAGGCATAGTTTCAATCATATTAGGATCTTGATTTTAAAAACAAGAACGGTTTATAGAAGGTTATATAAATCAAACCGCTCTAATACCAATTGAAAGTCCCTTAATATAACAATTGTCGAAACTATAACTTGTATAAACACTAAAACACAACGAAATATTTTTCAAACGCGTAATGCTTTATTAACTATTATAAACAAAGTATTACTAAGTGCTATGAATACACCCGTTGAATGACAATAAGAATTGAACCCTAGAACAAGTAAACTTGATTCGAGACTCAAGTTTATAAAGGAACCTATGAGACGTTGGTAGACAAATGAGGGCTCAGTGGTTCCAAAGAGAGAAAGAACTTAGATAATTTATCCAAGCACAAGGGTTGCATTAACTCTTCTTTATCACTCCTATTCATAGTGGTACGAGGTTGCTTCCTTAGTGGGAGTAGTTGATACGTGTCATCTTCTGAATGGAAGAGTACAACGTATTGAATGCATGTCCAAATCGAGACATACCTTTAAACAACTTTAGGTGAACAGTTCTTCCAACTGTTCACCTTTTGTCCCACTAGGTCGTACTAGGCTTTATCTTGAATCTCTCGTTTTGTCCCGCTCAAAACACTTGGTAGATTCTCCCGCCTAAACTATAAAGGATTGGACAAGCTTTGCTTGTATCAGACTTCTAGGGTTCTTAAGTGATCTCTGAGTATTGTCAACTCAGAGATCCTTGACCACCAGCACATTCCTTCTACATCCCAGCTATTCATAATCGCTGGTAAGTATGACTTCAGATTGTCTTCGACTTCTCTGACGTTGTATTTGACTTGAATGTTCCTGGTGTGCCAGCTGAGGCTTTGCCTTCTGTTGGTCTGGTCTTTGTCGCTGGTCCTCTCAGCGATCAGTAACACTTAGTCTAATTTAAACAAATCTAGACTAGGCCATAGTTAAAACTTTCATTGGCCCAACAGCTTGCATACAACGTTGTTTAATAACTTGTTCTTGTAGTTGCATCTCTCGTTCTTCTCTGTCTGAACACGCATTGCTCTTTTCCATGATGATGAAGTGACTACGGATCTTAAGTAGTTATGGTGTGATTGAGTTGAGTTTGAAATTCCGAAAATTCCGATTTTTTCTCAGTCTGAGAATAAATTCCTCAGTCCGACAAAACGGTAAACCAAAAAAATTGAATTACCAAATTTTGAAAACGAGTTAGAAATAGCCAATAACTAGTAGGGAAAATTTTTGAAAAAATGAAAAATTTAATGAAAAATAAAACCTAAAAAATTGAAATTTGGCCTAAAAATTTGAATTTTGCTCCGAAAATTCAAATTTTAGGTCAAAAAATGTTTTCGCTTCGCTAAAATTTGAAATTGAAGCTTAAATGGACTAAAAGTGGTCTAGGAAAAAATAAATTTTACCTGGGTTTTCCCGCCAAAAAACTCTTTTTTTTTTAATCTTCATGTAAACTATGTTCCGGAACTAGTCTAGATAGTGGCTAAGTCTGAAAAGTACTCTAACAAAATTTAGATGTCCATCGCAACATCTATCGGAATACCCATCGCAATGTGGATCGCAAGTCCAAATCGTAACCTCTGATCGCAACCCTGATCGTGACTCTTGATCGTAACACGTGATCGCAACCCTGATCGCAACTCTCGATCGTAACACGTGATCGCAACCCTGATCCCAACTCTCGATCGTAACACATGATCGCAACCCTGATCGCAACTCTCGATCGCAACACCTGATCGCAACCCTGATCGCAACCCTGATCGCAACTCTCGATCGCAACACGTGATTGCAAGTCGTGATCGTAACACCGATCACAATGTTAGATCGTAACACAGATCGTTGTGTCAGATCGCAACACAGATCGTAAGAGGTGATCTTAATATTCGATCGCAAGTAGAAAACCCAGGTTTATGCGATCGCAATATTCGGATCGTAACGAATAAAAAGTTCGAGACTTTTAGGCAATAAGAAAGATGAGATTTTTACCTGGGAATTCGTGTTTCTAGCCAAACCAATATCTCCTAATCGTTACTACAACTATTTAAAAGATCTATATTACGATCTAGAACACGAAAATCAACGAAAAACAAGAAAATACTTGAATTCGAGATGATTTTAGGAGAAAATCACACGAACCAAATAGTTTATCAACAACGAATCACAAAACTACCACATGGCGATTGATACCAATTGTTGTCCCATTAATTTGTGATGATAAAACACGAATAAAGAAGAAAGAAAGGTAGATAAAAGATGGAAGGTTTCTAGAGAGAGAAAGTAGTGAGAGAAAGTAGAGAGAAGTGTGTGAAACTATGAGTGGATTAGATTAAGAGAAAATGAATCAACCAACACCCTTCCTAACATGCTAGGAAGAGTATTTATAGCCTTTGCCTACATGTGGCTTAAATGGGCTATGGTTTGTTTTGGCCGGGCTTGAATAAATGCTTAAAACCTTGAAAGAGGCCTTTTAAGCTAGCCATCAAGCCCGTAATGTCACGACTATTTTAACTAGCTATTACAACGTTCTACAAAATGTTACAATATAAACCTATGACCGAACATTCTTGTTTGACTCAATATTTTGAGGCTAACATAGGATATAGAAAGAAGATAAGGGGCAGAAAGAATGTCCAAAAAAGTTCTTGTAAAATGAAGATTTGGTCAACGGCTCTCTAGGCGCGGTTCCTTATTTATTATGCGGTTCATTATTGATTATGAATCGCAGAGCTATTTGGGGAACCGCCCATAGTAGACTACGCTCCTTTTTATCTTTTAGTGAGGAAATGTTATCTGAGGTAGATTTTACCTTCAAATGATATTCATATGGCATTTGGAATATGCCATATTCAAATTTTCTATTTCTATTTTAATAAACATTTTCTTTAAAATTGTTTATTAAAATCTTTTGTCACATTTGTCAAAATGTGAATTTTAAGGTTAATCACTTTCTATGATCACTAAACATGATTAAGATATGTTTGTGTAAGACTTAAATGATTATTAACTTGATGATAGTGTTTGTTGAATAATTCGTCTTTCGGTTGTCTTTGACGATTAATGTCTTTATACTTTGTCGTGATCAAAACTAAGAAAGATTATTTAACACTAATAATGTTTTTAGGCATTGCTTGCATTAACAATCTCCCCCTTTTTTATTATGACAAACTATAAACTCATTTATGTAAAAAAACAAAAAAAATTCGAATTATTAATGAGTTTATCACTATCACAACTCTTCCAACAATCGTTGATTCTCACGAATACCGATTATTAGGTTGAAAATCGAACAATAAACCTTAACCCAGATTTAAGTCAATTAACAAAAGACTAAAAAGCCATATATTTTTATTCATATATCAATAATTCAATACAATAAAAACAAGTCCTAATTTTATAGGAAAACTAAACTTGAAAAAAAGTTAACAAAATATTAAAAAAATAAAAATAAAGAAACTTAATAAAAAGCAGACATAAAAAAACCTCCAGAAGAAATAAATAATATTCCTGCATCATTTAAGGAAACTAAATAAAATGTAGACATACATATTATTTTGAGCAGGATAACACATAAAAGCATGTACTCAGAATGATCGAAGATGGAATTCGAAGTCCAAACTAAGCTCAAATCGAAAACCCTAGTTTCAATCCGAGATTCCTAATCACATCACAAGTGTGCGTTTGTTTGTTCTTATTATTGTTGTGTTCGAAGGTAAGAAACAAAAGAGAGAGAACAATGAGTATCTGTTGGTGTGTTTTTGTGTTTTTGCTGCTCGTTCACAAGGAGGGAGATAAAACTAAAGATTCCGTTAGTGGAATTTTGAGAGTGGAGTGGGGATTTTATAGAAGTCGATTACTTGGGGAGGTTTGTTGCACCTAAGGGATAAAGAGTGTGTCAGTTTGGGAACCAGGCAAAGGTAGAAAATTCGTTGCTTGGAGGAGTCCTAACAATACGTTTGGTAATAGGAAGTTTTAGATATTCTTGGATAAGGAAAGGTGTATCTAAGCTACTTTCACCTCATATTCTTTTGTGGATTTCATTTATTAACAAGAAAAGGAAAAGCTGTAAAAGTTTTTGGGTGGATGGATTTGATATGGAGGACTTTTATGTGAGTTTTTGGGACGTGGATTTATGGGCTTAAAAGGGATTATGAACTTAACTTGTGTCGTCTCATGGGTTATTGCATAGGTTTTTTAGTTTTTAAACTCAAGCTGAAATCTAGGATGTTAGCATAGAGTTTTTATTAAGTTTTTCTTATAATGGTTAAGCTGAAGTTTAAATTAAGAGGTAACTGGTATAGCCAGGTTTAATTCATGTACTTAGGGTTTAGATGATCACCAGGAAAAAATGAAAACTAAATTCATCTTTATAACCTGAATATGAACACTTAAAAACGGAGAAATAGATCAATTACGAGCTACAAAGTGAAATCCAAAAATTTCGGATTGTCACAGTATCTATCTTTCTCTAAATTTAGATTTTCATAACTATTAAGGAGGAAACTCTAACGTGAAGACTACACGGCCACGACTGGGTGCTCATCATTAACGATCATTAATTCTATCCTTTGTGTATTTCCTTTTCTTCTTGTAGGCAAACGATGACAACAAATTCGGTTTTTGATCTCAATGGCATGTTTGATGGGTGCAAAATCAATATTATAGATGGGTGCAAAATCAATATTATAATCGTATCTTCATGGAACTAGAGCATTAACAGAGACGGAACATATAAAGGCCAAGGGGGGTGCTGGCCCCCCCAAAAAAATTGCTACTAAATATCATTTTTATGCTATGTTGTTGAAAATAAATAAAAAAATTTACATTCAGCCCCCATAAAAGTTGGGAAACCAAAACGTTTCATCATATGGGGATAACCTAAAAGTCATTTTTATCTCCTAAACCCCAAAAATGCTCAAATCTAATAGCAATTCAATTAAACTTGATAAGGAGTAACATAGTACCATGGAATTGACGAGAAGATCTTGATCAGATGACCACTTAAATCTTCAAATTAGGTATTTGTTTCCTTTTATTTTTTCAAACATTACTTATTTTATACTTGTAAGCTTATGATTTTAAGTAAATCATAAGTCAACTTAATACGTTAATAAGCTGAAAGAACGGTTTATGAACTTTCTGAGTTTGTGTGAGGTTATAAACCAATAAAATAAAACGTCATAGTAATAAGTTTAATCTTTTTTTAATGTTCGACTCGACATTACACTCCGACTAATCACATAAAGATTAATTTTTTTGATAAGTTTGGAGCCAACGTCGCAGGTAAACCACTGAAATGACAAGAGGGTTATTCTTGTCCCTCTTAGATTCATATTCAATTAAAAATTTAACAGAAGCTAGCTTCTCTCTAAAGAAACTACACAAGCAAAAACAAGCTCTCACGTCTCATGGCCACGAATCGTGAATTTCTTCTCTTACCTTTTGGTACATATACACTATGATTTTCATTTTACACTTACGATGGTTTCGCCCCCCCACTAAAACTACTCAAGTTTCGTCCCTGAGCATTAAGATCATACCAGGTATGGTTTAGCTATTGATCGTGATGCTAATTGATATTTATATTGCGTTTTTTACAATGTGTTCGTGTTTTTAAGGTGCATGGTACAAATATATGAGGTAAGATTCTTATAATTATATTTTTAAATTTTAGGAACGTTAATATTATTGTGTTAATTTGTATACTATCCCATGTACGGTTCTATATGGACTACCTTTTTCATTCACATACATATTACAACAGGGTTTAACCTAACCGAGTGTATGAATTACATGCACTCTACATTACAACGTTTAATGTTTCATATTGTGCATCGTACAAAAGCCTTATATCATTTTCCCGCTTTTTCCTCATTTGTTTTGGACCAAAAATGGCCAATTCGGCTTATAGGAAAAAGTAGATACTGGAAGCGATCGTACTCACCCTCCTATGCCAAAGACCCGATGAGACACGACTAGATGAATATTGAACTTATGATTATGTCATTGATGAAATTAGAGGATTGGCAATGTCAGCGCACCTTTATCTCTTAATCTTCTTTTACTAATTTACTTTTCTGGTTATTTTTTGTTTTTTTTGTTTTTCATCATTAGTTTAAATACATCATCAAATTCAAAAAAAAAATTGTATTCATTCAAACTACGAGTTAGACACTTAGGATCCCTCTCTCACCGTATCTTGGCGACTCTCTATGCTACATGAATGAATACATTATCCGCGATTGGTGAAAGTCTAAAGGATTCGGTATTATAAATTTAAATTTAGGTATTAACACCATCACATGCGTTGTAATTTCATCCCACATTACTTGAAGAGAGAATCTTTAAAAAAACTTACTCTATGTAAGCAAAGCCCCCACCCTATCCCGAGAGTTAGGTGTTGTTGTTTTCTTTTTTTTATAAGAAACTTTGATTTTGAATCTAACTCGTACATCTGAAGCTCATCCTGTGGCGGAAAACTCAAATATGTATAAAAATATTGTTTGTTTTCTAACCTTCAAAATGATCAAAAAAAAGTTTATATATCATTAAGAGGTAATAAGATCCTCTTCCAAGTCTTGTTAGACAAAACCTCTTAATGCCTCTAAATGAAGGAAAGTAAACCAAGCACTCTCATGGACCATTAACGAGTATTAAGTGTTTATTGAGAAAAACAAACATAACTTTAGATGTTATTGAACATTGACCATGTACTCCTAAAACAAGTTTTGTGCAACTTATGAGAAAAAAAAACCTTGTGTTCAAGCTTAGTAGCTAGAAACTTGAGCTTGAGTAGTTAAATATACTTTTTGAATAGTTAAACCAGCTTCCAGCTCGAGCTTGAACACTAAGTAATTACTCGAGCTTGAGGCATAAATGGACCTAAGATTTTTAAAAGAGTGTTGCACACTTTCCATTTAAGTTAACTAAAGTGACAACATTGGAGCGAAAGAATTAAAGAAGTTTAATGGAAGTTGCCTATACCTAAAACAGACAAAAAAAAACGAATTGCACTCCGTGACTTAAAATAAGATGTAGTCGGTGCTACACCCTTACTCTGTTGGTATGGAATGTTTCATATCTAACTAACTCAAGATATGGTACAATATATACACATACAAGGAATGATATAGAAATGGGCTAGAGCCCAATCCAAACATATACAATAAATGGGATAACACTCCCCTAAATTTAGAGTGGGAGGACACCATACGCTCAAACTGTATAAAAATACTCAGACAATGCGGAAGGCAATCCTTTAGTGAAAATGTCTGCATACCGATAACGTAAAGGAACATGTAGAATTCGTACCTGACCATTAGCTATCAACTCGCGAACATGTATATCAATCTCAATGTGCTTTGTACGTTAATGTTGAACAAGATTGCAAGATAAATAAACATCACTAACATTGTCATAGTAGAAAAGTGTAGTGAAAGATAATGGGGTATGTAATATACTAAATAAATTCGTCAAACAACATGTTTGAGCAACAGCATTAGAAACACTACCATACTCTTCCTCCACACTCGAGTGAGAAAGTGTCGGTTGACGTTTAGAGGACCAAGAAAGTAGGTTTTTGCTAAGAAAAACATAGTAACCTGAAGTCGATCTCCTAGTAGCAGGACAACCAGCCCAATCCACATCTAAATAAGCAATCAATGATGTAAGAGATGATGCAAACAAATGTAACCCATAGTCTAACATACCCTTAATATACCTCATGATCCTTTTAAGAGCCACCATATGAGGATCCCGAGGATCATGCATATATAGACAAACCTACTATACAACATATGAAATATTTAGTCGAGTAAACTTAAGATACTAAAGAGAACATGAAAGACTCCTATATAAATTCGGATAAACTACTAGATCACCATCATCGCCTAACATAGAATTAGTCAATAGTAGCCCGACTAGGATTACAGTTAACCACGTGCCCCTTCTCAAGAATCTCAACAGCATACTTCTTTTAAGATATGAACATCCTAGAAGAATCTCGTGTAACAGATATACCCAAAAAAATAATTAAGAGCACCGAAATCTGTCATAGCAAACTCCTGATTTAAAGAAGCAATAATGTGTTGTAACAAAGTCTCAAAAGAATTTGTGAGTACAATATCATCAACATACAATAATAAGTGAGCAATATCCATCCCGCGTCTGTATATAAATAAAGATGTCACAACAACTATGATGAAATCCAATGCGAGTAACATAAGATGCAAATTGTTGAAACCAAGCTCTAGGGGCCTGCTTGAGCCCACATAGAGATCGCTGCAATAATCACATGTAATCAGGATGCATGGAATCCCGAAACCCTTGAGGCTGATGCATATAAACCGTCTTTGATAAATACCATATAAAAAGCATTCTTCACATCGAGTTGATGAATCAGCCAATGTCGAAAAGTAGCTAAACTAAAAATAGTATGAATTGTACTGGGTTTAACAACTTGACTAAATGTCTCATCTGAAGGTTTATTAACATCATAACAATAATATAAAACCCTAAACGAGATCAAAACACACATATAACGGAAGCGATTTAACAAGATCATAATTAATTAATCGTATTAAGGTTACATACCTTTACGCTAAAGCAAATCCACAAGATAAAGAATGAATCACCAATTAGGGTTTATAACGAACACCACCAAGATATAGTCTAAAGTAAGACTATATTACGATCTTGTACACGCGTAATGCAACGAGCTAACCGTGATTCTAGCACGTATAAACCGAGCTTCAACGCTTGTGGAAAAATCTACCCAACAACCCTAGAGAGGGGCTAGGACTAGATTATAAGTAAAATCAAGCAAGCAAGAAAACCAACCAAAAACCCCTTTATGGGTTTGTCTTGCGATCGCAAGAAAGAGAGGAGAGGGAGAGATTTTTGTGTCTTGAATTATGAGGTGGGGGTTGCTTATATAGACCTAATTCTTGTAGTTTTAAACAAATAAAAGGAAAGTTTTTCCCCCACCCTTTGCCTCCATAACCGACTGCCCAAAACACCCCTTAGGGGTGTTCCGGAATCTTTCATCCTTCTTTCTATTTATTCTACTTACTATTTATTCCATAACGCTCGTTAATACTTAACTCTTAACTATTTAATGATCGTTAAAGTTATATCTCGGTTTAATTTAATAAATACATAAATATATATTTATTAAATAAATTAATAAATACAATAAATATATTTATTAAATAAATTAACTTTTTACGTATTGAGTGCAATCTCATAATCTCGAGTTCGATCCTATGACACGACTATTAAATATAAGTCCATAAACTTTCAGCTCCCACTTGGATATATTACGAATATCGTGCCTACATTGACTAGCGTCTAGTTACACTAGCAATGTCTCTAGTACAACTCGAGTAAGGTCTCCTAGATTAAACATTTTAATGATTCATCATTATTATTATCCTTTTATTTCTAATACAATGTTAATAAGGATATAGATCTCAGTCATTCCTTTCATTAACCATTATGTTTCTCATTCACAGATTCAGCAAGATTAACAAAACAAATTTGGGTGTGGCCACACAAACATCTTACTAATCCCACAAGGGGCCAGCTGTATTAAACTCAAAAACGAAATTGGAGGAAATAAATTCCATATTGACTACAAGCAAAACTTATGAATTTTGCAACACTTCCGAAAATAATCCTTATAGTTATCAGTTACGTTTAGCGTTAGATTATTCCACAGAGATGCACTAGATTCATAACAATTTCCTGATATCTCAAGTCTAAGGATAACTATTTATGATTTACTTGATGACAAAGATCTACAAAGTAAAATCATATAGTTGGGATAAGTCCAATATTCGATTCATCGAATATCATCCAAAATCGATCAATATACTTTCAAGTATACTCTATCGCTATTTTGATTTGTCTTAATTTAATAATATTCCCATATTATTAATCGACAATGGACATTTAGCATAACAATTTATTCATGGATTAAGTAAAACATGTAAAATAGGATACAAAATTAAATAATAAGAATAAACGAAACCCAATCTTTATTTTATTAAATAATAATGTCTTAACATCCTTTAGCTAAATACTAATCACAATTTTATTGCATGACTGAGTAGCATGCATTGCAATCGTTGCCTGCTTCTTGCTCTTCCAGTCAACTGCTCCTCTATTGATAACAAAAACGTAACCCGTCTAATACTTCGTATCGTCTTTATCACATTGCCAGGACACAGCACAGAAACCTGTCACATTCAGTTATGTGTCTGGTTTCCCTCCAAATACCAAAATCATATCTTTCGTACTCCTCAAATACTTTAGAATATGTTTAACAACAGTCCATTGGAGCTTCCCTGGATTCTGTTGGTATCTACTGACCAAGTTCTGAGAAAACGCCACATCAGGCATTGTGCATCTAACAACATACATAATAGATCCTACAGCCGAAGCGTAAGGCACCTTCTGCATGTATGCCTCCTCTCCAGGAGTTGATGCATCCATCTGATGACTCAGATTATGCTTAACTTCCATAGGTTGAAAACATTTCTTGGAATTATGCATATTATACATCTTCAATATCTTATCTATATGAACATCTTGACTTAGACCAATTAACCGTCTTTTCTTATCCCGATAGATCTTAATTCCCAGAATGTATGCAACTTCTCCTAAATCCTTCATAGAAAAACATTTGTCAAGATAATCCTTAACAACTTTAAGTCTTTGAATGTTACATCCCATGATTAATATGTCATCAACATATAGGACTAGAAATACTACATCACTTTCACTAGATTTACGATATACACATGGCTCATCACAATTTTGAATAAATCCAAACTTTTTTATTTCTTCATCAAATCGTTTATTCCATTAACGTGATGATTGCTTCAAACCATAAATAGATATTTGAAGTTTGGACACGTGTCTTAGATTCTTAGGATCAACATACCCTTCTAGTTGCTGCATATAGATGTATTTATCTAAGCGACCGTTCAAGAAGGCAGTTTTAACATCCATTTGCCATATCTCATAGTCATAGTATGCTGCTATAGCTATGAGAATCCTAATAGCTCTTAAGTCCGCTATAGGAGAAAATGTCTCCTCGTAGTCTAAGCCCAAAGTTTGAGTAAAACCTTTAGCTACTAAACGAGCTTTATAGGATTGTACTTTGCCGTCCATGTCGGTTTTCTTCTTGTATATCCACTTATGTCTCACTACTTTAGCATTTGGTGGTGGATCTACAAGAATCCAAACATCGTTAACTTTCATGGATTTCATTTCCTCATCCATAGCAACCATCCACTTATCCCTTTCAGGAGCAAGCATAGCGGATTTATGATTAGCAGGTTCACCAAGATCCCCTAATTCATCATCATCCTCTATATTAAAAAATATATTGCTATTTGTGTTTTTAATCCTTGCGTATCTACGCAGAGGAACTAATTCCAGTGGAAACGCTAGACTTTCTGGTTCAACAGGAATTATTTCGCCAGTGTTTTCAGAAGGTAATGTATCTATATGACTCTCTTCAAGATCATAATTTCTCCCACTGAATTCTTGATTTACAAGATCACTTTCAAGGAAGTCTCCATACCTAGCAACAATTACTCTGTTCTCAGGTGGATAATAAAAGTAGTAACCCATAGTTTCCTTATGGTATCCTACAAAGATATATTTCACAGATCGTTGTTGGAGTTTGTCTCTCGAGTCACGTTTCACATACGCCTCGCAACCCCAGACCTTTAAATAAGACAAATATGGCTTCTTGCCATGCCATAGTTGATATGGTGTCTTATTCACCTTCTTCGTGGGAACCATATCTAAAATGCGAACAACAGATTCTAAAGCATACTCCCAAAAGGATAAAGGTAAAGTTCTAAGATTAAACATAGATCGCACCATATCTAATAATGTACGATTTCTCCTTTCGGATACACCATTTTGTTGTAGAGTATAGGGAGAAGTAAGATGCTGAACAATTCCATTCTCACTTCGATAATCTATAAAATCTTGACTTAAATATTCACCACCTCTATCATAACGAAGAGCTTTAATCTTCTTTCCTAGTTGCAGTTTACTTCTGCTTTAAACACTTTGAATGTTTCAAATACCTCATGTTTATGCTTAAGTAAATAAACATAACCATAATGGCTATTATTATCTGTAAATGTTAAGAAGTAGCTAGCACCTTTCCTTGGCACATGTCTAAGTAGTCCACACACATCAATATGTATTAATCCAAATAGATCGGTAGCTCTTTCAATATTGCTATTAAAAGATTTCTTGGTCATCTTCCCAGAGATACAAGACTCGCATTTATCGAATGATTCATCATTGATATTTTCCAAAATACATTCACGTTGAAACTTTTGTGTACGATTCTACCCAATATGGGCAAGTCTATAATGCCAAAGATAAGAAGAGTTCTTGTCAAACTTTCTCTTCTTATTCATGTTAAAGACAGAATTATTATTATTCTTAGATTCATTATCATGCATGTCTATTTCAAACACACCATTTACGGATTTGCATTAAAATAGAAAATACCATCTTTCCAAAAAGAAATTCCATTATTATCAATCGTATGAACGAATCTATTATTCAACAAACAAGAAAAGGAAATAACACCCCTAATAATTGTAGGTGCATAATGACAATCATTTAAAATCAGTACTAAACCCGAAGGTAAAACTAAATTAAATGTTCTTATAGCTTCAACCGCTGCTTGTGCGCCATTGCCCACTTGCAGAAATTGTTCCCCATAGGATAGCTTCCTTTCCAGATTAATTTCCTGCAGCGCATTACCAATGTTAATACCGCATCCCGTATCATATACCCAGGAATTTAGTTTATATGTCAAATTAAATAATTCGATCATAAATAAAGTACCTGAAGCTGCAACACTCTACTCAGACTTCTTCTTTATTTCTAGCAACTCTTCGAGGTAAAGAGGGCAATTCCTCTTCTAGTGACCACTTGCCTTGAAATGGTGACAAGTCTCATCCTTCTGAGATTTATTCTTCTTGACAAAGTTCTGCTTAGGTTTCGAATAAGACACAACTTGTTTGCCCTTATCACCCTTTCCTTTGCCTTTCTTCTTATTCGCTTGCGGTTTTGGCTTACTCACTCTACCCTTTTGTATGGTTAGTATAGTAGGAGTAGAAGTAGATGCCTTGTCCTTTAACCCATTTTCGTAGTCAATGAGCATTGCATGCAAATCATTAATTGTCTTCCCCGTGCAATGCATATTATAGTTTCGAACAAAATCATTGAAGTCCTTGATAAGGGATCTATTGATCAAGTTGATAGCCATATTATGATCATAGGTATGTCCTAGTGCAATGAGTTGTTCCATATAACCCTTCATCTCCAAGTACTGGGCACTAACAGACTTTTCAGGAGTTTGCTTGCAACTATGCAAAGCATCTACTAAGTCGTAGATCTCCACAGCTTGCGGCTTCTCTAACATAGCCTTGAGCTCATCAAGCATTCGTGTAGTAACCCGAACATTAAAATCAATATTCAGACCGAGATCTAATCTTATTTCTAATATTCGGGTCCATATTTATTACTCGGCTTTTATTTTTCATGTTCGTTCGACGAATAATATTGATTTCTCAGCTAATCGACTAGGTTAAGGCTTTAATGTATCGAATACGTGTCATTTACTATTTATCGGCAAAGTGTATGTCCGTCATCGACCGTAATATCCTCGTAATGACATAGAATTATTTTCTATTGTCGTCATTTTCATTTTTTTTATTTACGAGCATTATTCATAATTTATGTTAAACCTTTAGTCGTCGTTCGTTATATAACACTTTAACGTATTTTAAATCATAAGCCCTCATTTAATTATCGAAATATAAATGTTCTCCAAATGTCGACGTTTTCATTTCATATTGAACGTTTATTTTTCACGCTTTACCCGTATCTTTTAAATCGCGTAACCTTTAAAATGTCGACCTTCGATAATACCCGCTTTCACAAACTGTGAAGAAAAATTTATATATAATATAACCCCATTCTATACTAAACGTCCCGTACCTTCTTAATACTATTTTAGTCAAACAGTTTGTTTACTCGTGTCTTGTTTATACCATTACAAGGACACATGTCACTTACTTCTTGCATCTCTCGGGATAACACTTGCTAACCATTTTCAATAAACTCATTTCTTACAATAATGAACGCATTCTTCTTGCGTTTCTATGTTTTTGACGTCCCACAACACAAAAAAATAAACATTTCAAATTTATATTTCAAGTAAAGTTGTTAGAATGGTTTATTCTCTATTATACAACCATCATCTTGAAGACTTTTTGGCATGGCTTAAGGGATGAGATGAGAGTCAAGTTGGAGTATGATTAGCTTATTAAAAGCTATTATGGGTTTGACTATAGGTTGATGTTGGAGGCTTAGTAGTGATGTTGATTTGTGGAAGGATTGTTGTAGTATTTTCTTGCGTTATTGGAGGTTTATACTCACTTCTTTTGATTTCAATTGTATATTTTTATTACATATTTGTATTTATTTCTTTGCTACTGAGTTTGATAATTTTAAATAGTTTATTTAGTAGTTGGACATTGCATACGAATTTGTAACACAAAAGAGTAAGCTAAACAAACCCAAAGATGGATTTGGACCAAAAGAATTTAGAACAGTGGCAAAAACGTGACCAATATGGGAAATTAGCAGGTATTGGACCCTGGACAAAAATATAGGGATATGGCCCTATGTTTTGTGGTTATTTCGCCGGGTGACCCGTCTCGTGACGATACTCGATAAATTTGATATGGCCGAAATGATATAAAGTGCCGAATCTGAACATGTTGTATAAACAGACTGAAAACTCCAAATATTTGTATACAGACCCCTAAATATGTAAAACTAAAAGTTGTAGCTAAATATATGTAAAATACACACGAATCAGATAGTTTTCTACGGATGAACGGTTTAGAAATGGCGGTCGAAACGGTGGAAACGAAGTTGGCTGCGAATGACAGCCAACACTTCTAAATATGAAAACGGGTCATTAATCTATTATTAAACATAAGTTAAGATTAATTGGACTTGAGATAAGTAAAGTAAATGGGTCGAAGATAATTATGATATAAAGTAATCACCTTGACGACTTACGGTTTAGGAGAAACGGTCTAATTAACGAGACATGTCGTGAAAATTGTAAGAATTGGACTATATTAGATTAACGTTTAACGTGACGATTTTTATAGAAACCGAAGTGGTATGACCCACTTATCGGGAATTAGAGACCCATTTACATACTGATAATAAGAATACCCGAGACTCAACCAACGTGAAATATTAAGTGGACAATGTTTGGAGGTGTTTTAGGACCCGAAAAGCATATAAAGTGGATTTGGGCCACAAAAGCCCAACATACACTTATAATGGCTATTGAGCCATTATTGGACTTGAGATTCATATAAGTTTGATATTAATTTTGAAATGGACTTAACTCACATGAATATGTAATGGGACACTAATGAGCTTTAATAGGCTTAACGGTCATAATGAGACTTTATATGGTAGATTGTCACCAAAAGTCTTATGAAAAGTTTTACAAAACTTATGCAAATTCCAAACCTACTAAAGTGAATTATTTACATATATGCATGACTTATGTATAGTCTCGAACCTAAGACGCGTCTCGTCATTATAGGTTTCGTTCGGTCATATGTTGACCGTTGGGCATCTCGTTCTCGATCAATGAGCGATTGGTATCTCGTGAATTCGTGTATCGACTATTGGACGTTTGTTCCTTGATCTACGTGTAATAGCTATATCAGGTCAGTTCGTAGCCTCGCTTCTACTGCTTCATATGTGTTTATAAACCCGCGAGGGGGAGTACATGCTCTTGTTATAAAAATATATGATGTTTATATATATATATATGGTTTCGAGAGAATACATGTTTATGAATAAACATGTGGTTTGCTATATGCTTTGAACGAATACATGTTGTTGTAAATGAATGTAAGATGGTTGATTAAATGCTTTTGAAAGATGAACACAAGCGTTGATTGTATTGATTGTGAACCGCTATTTGCTAAGTGCTGTATTGCCAAAATTTGAAAGTCCCTAAAACCCATGAACCGTTAACTACCTGTAATGGGTAGGCGCTGGTACAGACGGATTGATCCATCGGGGATGGCCCCCACCTGGGCAGGTCGCACCTGTGGGTTGGAGGCTCAGCCAGGTGTGTTGTATTAGAAGTAAGGGGGTATTCGGCAGAATACCTGACTAGGGCATTATTATACTTAAGGCTTCGGTGTCATGGCTTAGTAGAATAGCGCGGACTTTGAGTATTGTATGTGTTACAATATTGACAGTGGATGATATTCTTGTGTTCAAAAGGTTTATGGTTTATTTAAAAACTCATTATTGTTTATTAAAAACCTATGAATTCACTTAACCGTTGTGTTGACATGTTAGCATGTATTCTCAGGTGTGTAGGTTTAAGAGCAGCTGGAGCATGGAGCCGCGCAGGATAAAGTAAAGGCAAAACAAACAATTTCCATTCGATACATTTGACAACCCTTTGTTATTTCTTAAGGTTTGTATAAATTGGTGGGACCTCTTTTTTAGTTAACTCTGATTTAATAAAATTATCGAATGGTTTATTTTATAAAACGTCTTTTTTGAGGTCGTTTTCTATGACTGTGTGTGATGTGCTATGAAGTAACGCCCAATGTTGATATTTCACTGCCTTGTGAAATTGGGGGTGTTACAGATTGGTATCAGAGCACTAGTTATAGAGAACTAGGTCGTTTTCAAAACCTAGACTATAACTGCTCTTTCGTAAAATTGTTTTGTTGCCTTACAGAGTATCCGCGCGCACATGGCTCCTAGAAACCAATGCTTGGTTGTGATAATGTGATCCTATGTGTTGGTAGGAATGATTGTATGTATATGTATGTACACACTACGGTATTTAAAGGCATTGCGCGAGAAGCAATGGTCCTTGCGTGATTATCGTAGATTTTATGATACGGTTTTATCCAGAGTTTGGTCTCACCGCCAATCACCTTTCTCGATAATTAATTCATTATCCGAATGCGAGTATGGAACTCGTTTGATATTTTGAGTACATATATATTGTTTCATAATATATCGCATATCGACTAATTTAAGCTCGATTGTTGTCATCGCATCGTGATGTGCCATTTTAGGACATCTCCTTTTAAAACGTAATTGATAAACATATTATTTTATTTATGTACTTCTTATGATTTTGAAGAATCATTTCTTCAAGGAGACATCTTCTACATAATAAGACGTTTAATTTATTGTGTTTGATTACGTTTTGTTGGCGAAAAGGAGGATGTCAGTGTTGGACCTAAAATATCTATATACCCAATCAACTATATATAATTTGGGTACAACAAAGATATGCTCATAGTAGTCATTAGTTGAGCAACTTAAAAATTTGTATTTAAATGGAATGGGACATTTAAATATAGAGATTTTAAATCGCCCAACTATGTGCCGTTTAAGGTTCTCTTATTGAAACGGATTGGGACATTTGAATAAGAAATTTTTAAACCACTAGACCTTAGATTGGCGATGATTTCTTTATTCAAATGGTATGGGACGTTTTAATACAGAAATCATGGAGTAAGTTTGACACCCTGTACTTTTCTTGGCATTTAATTTGGTTATGATATCGTGTTTTGTGACGGTATAACTGAGTAGGATGATTTATAATCGTCTTGTTGAAATAAATTGGGACGCCTTTTTATTCGAACAAGAAAGTTATAAGTTCCCGAACCATAAATTTATGAATTCTTGTTTACATGGATTGGGACGCCTTTGGATGTAAACAAAAATTATAAATAACTGGGCTCAAGAGTGCTTGACTTGGTTTGTGATTATTTTTGTATACGGATGTATTTCTTCGATTCATGTTTCGTTGGTACGAATCGTTCGTTTTCGTCGTCATTATGGTTATTATTGATTATCATCTATGTACGAGTGACCCGTTAGTCTTCTCTTGAGTTATAATTTGTTTCTATGGACCATTTCTAATGTGTCCTAACTATGACAAGCATTATAAGCTAATCGTTAAGAACCATTACCTGTTCCGAGAACAGATGACTTGTTTAATCGACACTAGTTGTGTACTTGTGGATTGACTGAGGATGAAGTTATCAACACAACTCATCCTGAATGAAAAGATCTTGAGATTCTTTCTTGTTATTATGGATGGTTCATCGAAGAATTTTTCAAATGAAACGAGAAAATATTTTGGGTATGGATCTGTTTGTGAGCACCCTGCAATGTCATATGGGTATGGATCCGTGTGTGATCTGATGACGAAAATATTGTTCTATATGCATCTATTGAATCAAGATCGTGAACATCCTTTAACTTGCAAACTTTCTTTTGACTGGACTTATTTGAAAATCCTATCAAATATTCATATTTATCATTGCTTGCCTATTTAGCAAGCACGAGATAACATGATTAACCTTATTGATTTAACATGGCTTGAGTATTTTACAAACATGTCGTAATGTGATTATATGTGCTTAGTGATGGGTTTGTGTTTGACATGGATCGTAGTACTTTCGATAGAGTAATGTATACTCTGAACGATGTTCGTATCGATGAATTCCCTTTTGACGAAATAGGCATGCATGTTTGAGATCATGCCAATAGGTGATTTTGTACGACTAGTAATAATTACCTCGTCCTGAATATTTTGTAACGTTTTCCATGGAATTATGTACTATCAATGTGATTTTTTTTATAACTTAGTTTCTTTTACGAGAACCGTGATCGATATGTGTTTCGATTTGATCACTGTGATCACCGAGGTTTTGAATTGATTGTCTCATTCGAATTTTCCCAAATGCGTCCACTTCGTTCGACTCTTCACCTTTCATGTGGAATTTTTCGAACTTACATCGGCCGTCTCATTGTTGATAAGCTAGTAGTATTGTACCTTGAACCACTTCCAAAAATTGGTGACTTGTCAATTTTTCGATTTCAATTGCTTCTCCTTCGAGTTATGTGTAATTCTTTAATTATAAGGATTGAAGCTACATTTAAACCGTTCATTTGTGCCTGTTATGTATACTAATGGCTTTGAATTTTGTTCATCCAACCTACATTGGAAACCTCAGCGACGACTTGTCTATCTCTCACCTCTTCGCCCTTTAACCGAAGACTATTGAGACGAATTAAGCGCTGGGACATCGCTTCCTAAAGGGGTAGATGATGTAGTAACCCGAACATTAAAATCAATATTTAGACCGAGATCTAATCTTATTTCTAGTATTCGGATCCATATTTATTACTCGGCTTTTATTTTTCATGTTCGTTCGACGAATAATATTAATTTCTCGGCTAATCGGCTAGGTTAAGGCTTTAGTGTATCGAATACGTGTCATTTACTATTTATCGGCAAAGTGTACGTCCGTCATCGACCGTAATATCCTCGTAATGACATAGAATTATTTTCTATTGTCGTCATTTTCATTTTTTTTATTTACGAGCATTATTCATAAATTATGTTAAACCTTTAGTCGTCGTTCGTTATATAACACGTTAACAAATTTTAAATCATAAGCCCTCATTTAAATATCGAAATATAAATGTTCTCCAAATGTCGACGTTTTCATTTCATATTGAACGTTTATTTTTCACGCTTTACCTGTATCTTTTAAATCGCGTAACCTTTAAAATGTCGACCTTCGATAATACCCGCTTTCACAAACTGTGAAGAAAAATTTATATATAATATAACCCCATTCTATACTAAACGTCCCGTACCTTCTTAATACTATTTTAGTCAAACAGTTTGTTTACTCGTGTCTTGTTTATACCATTACAAGGACATATGTCACTTACTTCTTGAATCTCTCGGGATAACACTTGCTAACCATTTTCAATAAACTCATTTCTTACAATAATGAACGCATTCTTCTTGATTTTCTATGTTTTTGACGTCCCACAACACAAACAAATAAACATTTCAAATTCATATTTCAAGTAAAGTTGTTAGAATGGTTTATTCTCTATTATACAACCATCATCTTGAAGACTTTTTGGCATGGCTTAAGGGCTGAGATGAGAGTCAAGTTGGATTATGATTAGCTTATTAAAAGCTATTATGGGTTTGACTATAGGTTGATGTTGGAGGCTTAGTAGTGATGTTGATTTGTAAAAGGATTGTTGTAATATTTTCTTGCATTATTGGAGGTTTATACTCACTTCTTTTGATTTCAATTGTATATTTTTATTACGTATTTGTATTTATCTCTTTGCTACTGAGTTTGATAATTTTAAATAGTTTATTTAAGTAGTTGGACATTGCATACGAATTTGTAACACAAAAGAGTAAGCTAAACAAACCCAAAGATGGATTTGGACCAAAATAATTTAGAACAGTGGCAAAAACGTGACCAATATGGGAAATTAACAGGTATTGGACCCTGGACAAAAATATAGGGATATGGCCCTATGTTTTGTGGTGATTTCGCCGGGTGACTCGTCTCGTGACGATACTCGATAAATTAGATATGGCTGAAATGATATAAAGTGCCGAATCTGAACATGCTGTATAAACAGACTGAAAACTCCAAATATTTGTATACTGACCCCTAAATATGTAAAACTAAAAGTTGTAGCTAAATATATGTAGAACACACACGAATCGGATAGTTTTCTACGGATGCACGGTTTAGAAATGGCGGTCAAAACGGTGGAAACGAAGTTGGCTGCGAATGACAGCCAACACTTCTAAATATGAAAACGGGTCATTAATCTATTATTAAACATAAGTTAAGATTAATTGGACTTGAGATAAGTAAAGTAAATGGGTCGAGGATAATTATGATATAAAGTAATCACTTTGACGACTTACGCTTTAGGAGAAACGGTCTAATTAACGAGACATGTCGTGAAAATATTAAGAATTGGACTATATTAAATTAACGTTTAACGTGACGATTTTTATAGAAACCGAAGTGGTATGACCCACTTATCGGGAATTAGATACCCATTTACATAATGATAATAAGAATTACCCGAGACTTAACCAACGTGAAATATTAAGTGGACATTGTTTGGAGGCGTTTTAGGACCCGAAAAGCATATAAAGTGGATTTGGGCCACAAAAGCCCAACATACACTTATAATGGCTATTGAGCCATTATTGGACTTGAGATTCATATAAGTTTGATATTAATTTTGAAATGGACTTAACTCACATGAATATGTAATGGGACACTAATGAGCTTTAATAGGCTTAACGGTCATAATGAGACTTTATATGGTAGATTGTCACCAAAAGTCTTATGAAAAGTTTTACAAAACTTATGCAATGTCCAAACCTACTAAAGTGAATTATTTACATATATGCATGACTTATGTATAGTCTCGAACCTAAGACGCGTCTCGTCATTATAGGTTTCGTTCGGTCATATGTTGACCGTTGGGCATCTCGTTCTCGATCAATGAGCGATTGGTATCTCGTGAATTCGTGTATCGACTATTGGACGTTTGTTCCTTGATCTACGTGTAATAGCTATATCAGATGAGTTCGTAGCCTCGCTTTTACTGCTTTATATGTGTTTATAGACCCGCGAGGGGGAATACATGCTTTTGTTATAAAAATATATGATGTTTATATATATATATGGTTTCGAGAGAATGCATGTTTATGAATAAACATGTGGTTTGCTATATGTTTTGAACGAATACATGTTGTTGTAAATGAATGTAAGATGGTTGATTAAATGCTTTTGAAAGATGAACACAAGCGTTGATTGTATTGATTGTGAACCGCTATTTGCTAAGTGCTGTATTGCCAAAATTTGAAAGTCCCTAAAACCCATGAACCGTTAACTACCTGTAATGGGTAGGCGCTGGTATAGACGGATGGATCCATCGGGGATGGCCCCCACCTGGGCAGGTCGCACTTGTGGGTTGGAGGCTCAGCCAGGTGTGTTGTATTAGAAGTAAGGGGGTATTCGGCAAAATACCTGACTAGGGCATTATTATACTTAAGGCTTCGGTGTCATGGCTTAGTAGAATAGCGCGGACTTTGAGTATTGTTTGTGTTACAATATTGACAGTGGATGATATTCTTGTGTTCAAAAGCTTAATGGTTTATTTAAAAACTCATTATTGTTAATTAAAAACCTATGAATTCACTCAACCGTTGTGTTGACATGTTAGCATGTATTCTCAGGTGTGTAGGTTTAAGAGCAGCTGGAGCATGGAGCCGCGCAGGATAAAGTAAAGGCAAAACAAACAATTTCCATTCGATACATTTGACAAACCTTTGTTATTTCTTAAGGTTTGTATAAATTGGTGGGACCTCTTTTTTAGTTAACTCTGATTTAATAAAATTATCGAATGGTTTATTTTATAAAACGTCTCTTTTGAGGTTGTTTTCTATGACTGTGTGTGATGTGATATGAAGTAACGCCCAATGTTGATATTCCGCCGCCTTGTGAAATTGGGGGTGTTACAATTCGCTTCGGTGAAAATAGCTCATACTTCTGTTGAAGTAGAGGAGCCATTTTACCTAGCATTAAGCGAGCCACCTCCGAGTGCTTCTTAACATTAGCAGCGTGTTCAAGCCTTTGCGCTTCAGAAGCTTCTTCAGCAAGATCCTCTGAATAAGGAGTGGTCAAGATATCAATAGTACCCGCTACTCTCAAGATAATTCTTAGTGAGTGGTACCAATCATTGAAGTTTGGGCCAGTAAGTTCAGGACGATCAGAAACGTTTTGAACGCAAACTTATTGTGTTGTTGTCGGGTTGAGCCTTTTCTACATAAATAAGTTCAAATAGTAGTATTTTCGATAACAAAATAATTTCAAGAAAATAAAATTACCCCGGTATATAAACCATAGTATTTTCCTTGAATCCTAGAACTATATTGACATAAATCCATTACATTGGTTGATCTGCTAGTAATGAATATATTCAACATAGCGACTTGTCGAACAATTCAATTGACAAACAATTTTCAATTTCTAGATATTTAAGGGATTTACATTGCCAAAAGAATATTTTGCGTTGTAAACATGGTTCATCCATTCTGAATGCCTTAAGTTTCCAAATCTCACTGAGTAACTTAATTAAGTCGTCTAATCTGAATAACGTAAAACCATCATACGAATTATCATTCTATGAAAGTTTTCTCTCCATTACAACATCCTCCAAAAATCTCATTTGATGACGTAGTAATTTCAAGTGTTCGTCAATTAGATAGCATCCGACTTAAATTTCAAGGGTATAAATTTGATGTCAAAATCAATGTATGGAGAAGCATGAATACAACTCCATAGCATAAGTTTAATAAAACATTTAGTTAAACCAATCAAAGAATTTTACCCACTCACAACGTACTTTTGCTAGAACTCAGCTACGCACAAAGCAATAACTTTATTCATTATGTTTCGGATGTGAATTTGTGGTAAATCAACCTTAAGGTATAATTCAAATAATAATCGTAGGTAATTTCAATTTGACGCATAGGCGAGCTGGGAATTTGGTCAGCGACTAATGGCATAACACCTCCTTCCTTAACCGGGTACAAGACCAGCTGTGCGTTATACCCACTTTATAGTTTGTCAAAAGGAGTAGGCCGTTAGATTATTATTGCAATTCACCAATCAACGTAATCTTATATAATTTATATCTCTAACAAATCTTTATTTTAATATGATTTAGTCCATATTATTTTTTTTCTAAAAAATCCTTGTTTACAACAATTTAACAATTTTAATATAACCAAGTAAAAAAACTAAATCATAAACACATAAAAACATTTTTTATGTGCAATAAATAAATCAAATAGCCACATGCATCAGATTTATTCAATAATCATCAAATCTAGGTTTTTATATTCATATAAAAGTCTTCCCTGATTCAAGATTTATTGAATCAAATAATCACGTAGCACATAAAATCATATAAACATATAATTTTACAATCCATGAAAAGATGTGCGTTATCATGGATCCTCCCACAAATCTTAACAATTAAATCTCTACGGATTGTAATCATACATGACAATCCCACATGTAATTTAGGGTTTCAAAAACAATTCTTTTTTTTTATAAAAATCGGCCAAAAACCCTAATTTTTAAAAATAAAACCCTAATTTTTAAGAAAACCTAAAAAACATGTAGTTTTAACTCAAAACAATTATTAGTTAAAAATTTTTAGATTTTCGATAATTATAACATGTTAAAACGGCTCTCGATGCCACTGAAGGTTTATTAACATCATAATTATATAAAACCCTAAACGAGATCAAAGCACACATATAGCGTAAGCGATTTAACAAGATCATAATTAACACAATTATAATTAATCGAATTAGGGTTACATACCTTTACGCTAAAGCAAATCCACAAGATAAAGTACGAATCACCAGTTAGGGTTTATAACGAACACCACCAAGATATAGACTAAAGTAAGACTATATTACGATCTTGTACACACGTAATACAACGAGCTAACCGTGATTCTAGCACGTATAAACCGAGCTTCAACGCTTGTGAAAAAATCTACCCAACAACCCTAGACAGGGGCTAGGACTAGATTATAAGTAAAATCAAGCAAACAAAAAAACCAACCAAAAACCCCTTTGTGGGTTTGTCTTGCGATCGCAAGAAAGAGATGAGAGGGAGAGATTTGTGTGTCTTGAATTATGAGGTGAGGGGTTATTTATATAGACCTAATTCTTGTAGTCTTAAACAAATAAAAGGAAAGTTTTCCCCCCTCCCTTTGCCACAATAACCGACGGCCCAAAACACCCTTTAGGGGTGTTTCGAAATCTTCCATCCTTCTTTCTATTTATTCTACTTACTATTTATTCCATAACGCTCGTTAATACTTAACTCTTAATTATTTAACGATCGTTAAAGTTATATCTCGGTTTAATTTAATAAATACATAAATATATATTTATTAAATAAATTAATAAATACAATAAATATATTTATTAAATAAATTAACTCTTTACGTATTGAGTGCAATCCCGTAATCTCGAGTTTGATCCTATCACAAGACTATTAAATATAAGTCCATAAACATTTATCATCAACATCAACCCCTCTTACTATGTATTATCATTCGCCACAAGACGAGCCTTGTGGCGACTAAGCGTGCCATGTGCCAAATACTTATGGCAAAAGAGCCACATACAACAAACAATATTGATGTCAATGGTTCCAGGTAATAGAGTTCAAGTTTTGTTCTTAATAAGCGCATTATATTTATCATACATATCATTTTTCCCATTTGGATCATTAAACGTTCCCCGATAAGATTTTGGTGAGGGTGTTCAAGATGCGTGAAAATTAAGACGTTGAGTAGGATGATTTGTCCCGACACAAAAATGTATGACCATGGGATGAACCGAGACAGAATTTGGGGTTTGTGATGGATCAGACATATAATATATATGGGTGAGTAACATTTTTGTTTAACTAATATGTCTTCTTTTTAAATCACGTGGGCGTGGTTTCATATGTCATTAACTCAAGATACGATACAATATACATATACAAAGAGTGGTCTAGAAACGGGCTGGAGCCAATCCATACATATCCAATAGTACGGGCCAATATACTCAACCAATCGAAGATACTTTTATATAAAATCAACAACATAATTAAGAAAAAAACACATGTAAAACACACTTTGTATCTTATTACAACTTACCAGTACATATAATTGCTCAAGATGACCTAGCGAACAAAATGCATATGATTATCACTTTAAAATGTGTGAAGTCTCAATTTCAATCCTTTTTAAGTACAAATAACTTTGAAGCGACCACATCAATCTTCTGAAAAGTAGAGCTTTACTTGGTTTGAATTTGTGTGACGATAAGTTCAAATCATGTGATTAGTCGATCAAGAAGTCGAAAATCATACCTAAAGAAAAAAAAGCCTTACAAGTACATATTTCATATTAATTGTGTCTTATAGATCCTGATGTGGGAGACCATGCCTCAAGCCATGGCCATAACGCGAGAACGAACGCCACAAACCACACCCTCTCCAGTGGCAGATCCAGAAATCTTATGTATGTGTGGCACAATTTTTTTTTACCTCGAGCCCTAACTTTACAAAAGTTAAAGGCAAAATTAACGCACCGATAATATATCTTGCAAGGTATAGAAAGGTTATAAATTTGTGTATTGTATTATAAGTATATGGAGAGTTAAAAGAATGTTTTAAATTCTTATTGGTACCGCACACTGATGATATACTATGAAAGTGGAGTACCTTATTGTATCTATCAAAGTTGCAAATGTTTGTAGTATAGAACAATTTCAATAATTTTGGGTTAAAGATGTCAAATTTCAAACTTTTATACAATTAAATACTTATAAGGATGCCAGTGTAAGAAACTGTAGACTATAGGATGCAAAATGAAATTAGTTAAAAAGAATTATCTTCTTCCTTCGCTATACCTCCCCTGTTTTCATATATTCTTTAAACGGATCTGAAAGATAATTTAATTTGGAATGAATCCATAATATTATACGTTATGAAAGACTTTGTCATAGGTTATTGAATTAAAAAAGGAGCTCATGTGCACTTGATCATTTTGTACTCACTAATATCCTGCTGTGCACCTGGCCAAACCATATGTGGCACGTGCCACAGGTAGCCAGGCCTTAGCTCCGCCCCTGACCCTCTCTCGCGCCATGGGGTTTGGCGTCGTATTTGACAACCCAAAATCGTGGGTATAACGCGAATCTTTCACCGTGGCTCACGTTATACCTCGCGTCGTGCCTTTTTTTTATAAAAATATTCTTTATTATTGTTTAAATGTAACAGCCAGTGGGGATTTTTTTTCAAAAAAATTGACCATTGGGTGGTCAAACTAGCCGTTTCTTCAAAAGAAAATACCTCAAAAATTTATTTTCTTACCTATATAATCCCATCTATAACCACATTTTATATATTTTCTACATATCTTCATCTCCAATTAAAAAAATAATCCTAACAAATAGGTTAATATATATTCGATAACGTACATAGCAAATACCAAATACCCATTACCGGGTTCGTCATCTTCATCAAATCCGAATACACCATCTTCCACCAACTCTACAAGTATCAATCTTATTCAGTCATTTACCAATCTTATGTCAAACTCATCTTATCTTTCAAATTATCAACCTCCTAACTTTAATCCATTTCTTAATTGTTCACCCGAGCAATTCCAACAACTTCAGCTTTTCCAACAATTCCAAAACTCACAACAAATTCCACAACATTCTTCTCAAGAAAACTTAGTACCCATTACCCAAGAAACCCAAGTACCCGAGGCTCAAGCGGAAGAGTCGAGATCGTCAAAAAAGTGCCAAAATAAATTCACGGCTAAGCAAGCCCGAGAAGCTCGTGAAGACGCGGCCCAAAAAATCCGACTGAATGTATTGGACACAAGCCGAGGACTAACTATTGGCCGAATGTTTTATCGAGATCTCTGAAAACGCTAAAGTCGGTGATGACCAAGACCGAGACACGTTTTGGTATAAAATACAAGATGTTTATAACGAACGTGTTATCAGTTTAAAACTTGGAGAGCGTAACAAAAATATGTTGACCATAAAGTGGACACCGATGAATCGCAAAATAACAAAGTTTAATTCGCTATACCACATAACAAAGGTGCTTAGTGGCGAAAATCAACATAATTTGTTGACTCGGGTGGAAACTTTATATAAACAAGATAACAAGAACAAGGAGTTACCTCAAAAAAGTGTGTGGCTTTTTTTAGGGACACGTATAAATGGAAAATCCTAAGACGACACAATCCCGAAGGAACGAGGCCGCGCCATTGAGCCCGATATGTTTGGTGAGGACGAAATTTCGCATCCATCCGGTGCTCCCTGAAAGTCTAAAGCTCAATGTTCGACAAGCTCAACCGCCACTTTCGGTTCACAAAAAGATCAATTTGCCGAAATAATGCAACAACAAATGCTTGCGGATCGCGAAAATAAAATAAAATAAATAATTGAAACGTGAGATGAGTGAAAGATTTGAATTTCTTGAGCTAAAAAAAGAAACGAGGATTTGAAGATTCTTGCAATGAACACTACGGGATGGGTTCAAGAAGACGTAGAAAAAATCAAAAAGTTGAAGTAAGAAACCCGTCAAAAGTATTTGAACTTCTAATGTATTTTTTTTCGAAATGTTTTATTTATTTGTAATTTTTTTTTCGGATTATTTTTTATTTGTAATGCTTTTTTTATTAATGAAAAATTAATTTTTATATTAGTTTGTAAAATTAAAAAAAAAGAAAAGAAAATGAGAGATCCCTTTGTTTTTTTTTTTAATGCCAGTTTTTGATGTAGCGGAGTATTTTGCGTGCTACTGAGGCATTAAGTCTCTCGACCCGAGCTCGAATTATCTCACGAAAAGAATATCAACCCCATACTACTACACAAATGCTTAAATAGATCACCTCATAAAGATCACTATTGTTAAAGACTTATCTATATGGATCAGATAGAACGGCTGTTACCAAAACAACCCATCTATTTGTGTTTTTACTTAAAAAGATCGGTAGTACACATTTTACCCGATCTATTTGTTTATGTTTTTACTCAAGCGGGCTTTTGCATTTCTAAGTTGTTTTCATATACCCGCCCATTTACCAAAAAAGAAACTTTTCATTGACCCGCCACTTAAAAAAATTTCATTTCAAATTTTCACAAATCTTATCCTTTTTTTAACAGTTCACAAATCTTATCCTAAGCCTAACCATCTTCTCACTTCATCCCAACCACACTTCTAACCACCGCCACCGCTGTCGTTCACTATGATTATCACCCAAGCTAGTCAAACCAAGTTGATTCACAAACACCGGATCAGGTTATTTTCTAATCCTCATCCTTTTTTATATTTAATTTATATCAATTTATTGACTACAGTAAGATTTTTCTCTATGTGAATGTTTGATATAGAAGGATTTTCACATAATGGTTTGATTATTTCTATACTTCTTAGTAATTAATATATGAGTTTTTGATTCACCGGAATGCTTATCTCAAGTTCAGAGTGATTAACATAAGCTTAATCTAAACAATCATTATTATATACATATCATATAATAAAACATATTATTATATTAATTGTTGTATTGCAGCAAGGTATGAGGAAAGGAAACATGAGCGACTAAAGATTCAAGCAAGGATCCTGTGGATCTTGTTGGACTTCAGGTACATCTTTCAAAACCTGCTTTCAGATATATACTACTACTATTCTCCATGGAGATAGATGTTATGTTACACAAAGTTATCAACTGTATGGTTGATAATATGTGATGTTGCAGACTGATATTTGTCTTAGTATTATGGTGTTCTTATAGCTAAGACGTAGTATTCCAACTTTTTTGCAGAATTTTTGTCCGATTATTCTACTGCAGTTGGAGACACTTGGGACCTAGGAAAAATGGTAACTTATTCTAACTTCAAAACTTATCGTGAATGGTTCATTTTTTGTTCTTATAACAGTACGTGATTCTAATTATTTTTTGTTGGTACCAACAGGTGAAGTTACACCTCATGATATTCGTAAGATCATGGACTACAAGCATAACATCCGTAACGTGTCTGTTATCGGTCATTTTGGTCATGGTACGTGTTAACAGCCTTTTTGTATCGAATCAGAGTCTACTTAGTGCGGGGGTACTTGAATGTTTGGGACACATCTTGAATCAACAACAATGCCTGCTGTTTTTTGTCAAGAGTGTATTACTTACATGTGTATTTTGGTTTTGTTGTCGTCTTACATTACCGTCAAGTTTTATCTATTTTAATTGCTAGTTCTAATTCGAAATTTTCTATTTCGCAACAGGAAAAACAACTTTGACCGACTCTCTTGTGGCTGATGCCGGTATTATTGAACAAGAAACTGTTGGTGATGTACGAATGACTGACACTCATGCTGATGAGGCAGAGCGCGGTTTCAGCATCAAGTCAACTAGCATATCCCTCTACTACAGCTTCTATTCACCACAAAAAGTGCATTCTTTTCTTTTACACCATTGCTATCTGTGGATATGTCATTACGAAGTTGTCACTATACTGAATATACGAATTCCCCGAAGCTGCCAAGTGGATTTTGAATGGATGTGTTGTTACTCAATTGAATCTGTGTACAGATAGTTGGCGTTGTCATTGTTGAAGCCATTGGTTTTGGATTTTTGAATATTATTTTCTTTGCTGCCATTTGTATTAATATTTATTATATTTGTTACAAGTGAAAGAAAATTCTGTAAAGATTGCATTCTGATGAAAATACCAATTTTTTTTTGTTTGAAAATCTTTTTAAAAGAACGGTTATTATGTAATAAGTGATCTAATTATAGTGTTAAAAAGATCGGTTATCAACCGATCTATTTGTTTTCCCCTTAAATAGATCACCCTTGTATAGAGCGGTTCAAAACCGATCTATATAAGGTGTTTCGACCGTGGTAGCCATCCAGTTTCCTATTAAGGGGTTTCAAGGCATTATGCTAAGATTCGAACGCAGCACGAGACTAGACCTTGTGCTCTTAACAAACATCTTCTCGGTTTTTTTTTAACAACAGAAACAACTTTATAACCCTTGTATTGTTCTTTCTAATAAACAACATATTCTCGGTAAAGAGATGATGCCATACACTCATTCTCTTTGCTCCTATACTCTTTTGATTTCGCTATATGAGATAGTTACATTATTTTGAAGTATTTCAACACGAAAATTAAAATAAAATAGCATGTTTATTTTGATATCATACACACCGAGTTTTTTTAACTTCCATAGCCAAACAAATATACTCGTTAGTCGTTACCCATATACATTTTTGGGAGCTGTGGAAGTCTTTCTTTGAATATCAATTGGGGTTGGTAGCTTAACATTAGTTGCCAACCCAATAATCTGAATGACCCAAATCACATACCATGTTGCATCAATTTGCCACCATGTTAAGCCATGTCTTGCTGAGTATATAAATGCATGATGATTGTTGTGCCATCCTTCACCAAATGCTAGTATTCCTACCCACCTGTTAATTAACCAAATGTTTAGAAAGGGTTGAAGGTTGCATTTGTCAGCATACCAACTGTTTAGAATTAAGTAAAAAGGGTTATCACATACCAACTGTTACGAGAAAGATCGCCCGTAAACCATGCTTGTTGTCCCCAAACGTGACAAACGGAGTTCACTAGCCATGTAACATGGTACAAAAACACTGTCCTCACTCCCTGCTTTCAAATAAGACTTCAATTAGCTTGACAAGTTTTGTGTTAAATAAGTACTCAAATTCTAATAGCAAATAACAGAAATAACTTTGTTTCGCAAAAGAGGTTAGATAGATAAGGTGGGTACTAGTTTTGATAACACATACGTTTAATGATATGTTACCCACTCCTAACTCTTTTTAATGCGGGTGTCGGTGATCGAAAATAATTCTCTAACTATCCTACCGTTTATTTATGTTTCAATAATTCTCATGGGAGGTGTGCGCAATCTGAAAATAAACGATTATAGTTTCAACAGTTAAAACTGGAATACGGACTAGTTCAAGTGTCATACGTACCATTCCCCATACAATAAACGGAAGTCCTCCAAACGTATATAGAAGAGAGGCAAGCGCTATCGGATGTAGGACATAAGTTGTTCGAAGGAATCTATAAAAGAACTGTTTCTCCAAATCCCTAACATTGTTATGCACTTTGCGCTGAAATAAAGCAAACAGAGGGTTCGTAATCTTCATTTGCAAGAGCTATCGGATGTATGCCTGGTTTCTCCGTATAAGATGACATTTGGCCTTGGCTTTACGAATAAATTCATACCTTTACTGTAATGTTATCAGAATCAAACATCCATAGGACGTGACTATAAAAGAATCCTTTAATCGGGCTATGAGGGTCTTTATCTGAATCAGTATACTGATGATGATACCGATGAGTGCACACCCAACTTATGGGATCCCCCTGAATAAGTCATGATTAGCTATGTTGAGTTTTATGACCGAAACTTTTTAGGCACAAAAGGTAAATTAATACTTGAATTAACCTGAAGAGCTTGAACACCACAATAAGCAAATGTGTATTCAAGCCATTTGGGAACCTTAAAGCTTTTGTGTGCTAGAAGCCTATGAAAGGAAAGTGTAACTCCCAATAGCCCGGTGACCAAATACAACAAAATCGCCACCAATAAAGCTCCACGATTGTATGTAAATGGAGCGAAACCACATAAAAAGTGCAGCACAACTAAAAATCCTGCCTTCAACATATCTCGAGTACTGAATTACCTACAGTGTTACACTACCTTTGACCACTTATATACTACTGAACTTACGTAGTTCATAAGAACACCTACCTCTAATCCGATACGTACAAGTCAATATCATTGAAACAATTTTTGATTTCTTTTAAATCGTGGAATACACATAGATGAGCTTAAATAGTACAAAATGTTCTCTTAGTTATTTTTATATTTTAATGGCTTAAAAAGACGAAACCCTCAAATAAATGTTTAGGGGCTTGGCAAATTGAGCGCTATGTGACTTGTATGAACAACACAACATAAGCGAGTGGTTATTTACTCACATACGCATAGCTATGTTGCACGGGTCGGATACGAAAACAAAAACGAGTACGAGTACTTAGAAACGTCAATATCTCAAAATTTAAGAAACGGAGATAGACATTATTGTATATTTTATTAAATTATTAGTTTATTTAATAATTTTAATTAAATACTTTATAAAGTTTATACAAATATTGCAAATTTGTCGATATTCATTCATTTATATACATAAGTAAGCTTACTAGTAAATAAGTATAAACACGTTGTTTTTTGTCCAATTAAATAACGGGCCCATTTTCCTAAGTTAATAGTTAGCGCATATATACAAAACTAATAAAAACCAAAACCCTACATATCTCATCTTTATTTAGTGGTTAATGATTTGCACACTCTCAAAAGTTATTTGCACACTTTAAATGTTAAATGTTTTGTCATTTATACCCTTACATCACTTAATGGAGTGTGTAATTATTAAGGGTATAAATGTCATAACACACATAATTTGAGTGTGCAAATAAATATATGGAGTGTGCAAATCACCTTTCTCATTCATTAGCAACTTTCACCCTCTCTATATCTCCTTCATAACACAGTCCACGGAAAATGCCACTTTTACGTTGAAAAACACCATCGAAACGCGTCAAACCCTAAAAAACGTTTCCCTCCATGTTTTTTCTCAAGCCTCGACGTTTTCGATTATCATGAAACGTTTCTCTTTTTTCCAAAACCTTTCTGTCACGTTGGCAGCCGTTTCTCGTTTCCGAAACATTTTTGGGACGGACGCACCACCTGAGGGCATTTCCGTGCAACATAGACGCATAGTGGGATTTAGTTTATACAATCTAAATAGATAACAATAGTTCATTTGGATATCTAAGTTTTTGTTCGAATATCTAGGTATTTTCGTATCATCCAGTAACATTAAATTCTCAATTTACACTACAAGGTGTTTTCGTCTCATGTATACGTTTTTTTAATAACCTCTCATTTAAAACACAATTGCGTGTGTTTTGCTTCGTAACTTTCTTTTTCTCTCTCTATTTCGAATAACAAAAATAACACAAACAAATTTAAACTCGATCGATTATCACAAACATTTCAAAGTTCTCTTCTTCAATGATCAATTGATCGTTTATCATCTCGTTCTTCATTTCGTTAAAATCATGTTACATATTATTATACCTATATTTATCAAATTTGTTGTTTTTATGCTTTTTTATGTGATTGATTTGAATTAGCTTATAAATTATTAGCATGTGAATCTATAAGCTCATATTGAAGTTATTTGACGAATTATTTATTGTGCTGATTTATAAGGTAACTTATTATGTAACTGATGTGAATAAGCTTATGAATTATTATCATATGAATTTGCTGTGATAAGTTATAAGTTAATTTATTAACTTATTTAATGAATTGTCGGGTTTTATGGATTTGATCTGAGCAAGTGAGCAAAGTAGTGTCCCGTAAATTTCTGTTTCATATGATGTTGTTTATTAAACATTTGCTCCGTATTTAAACTGAAGATTTGTTGTTATTAACATAAGAGTGACAAACATAAGTTGTTAAGAGTAAGTTTATTCTAATAAGCTATTGTATTTATTCTACAATAGTCCATTTGTTAGTGTTAATAAGATCTATTATTAGGCAGTTTTATGTTTGGATAACTTATTGTTTAACATTTGTTTGAACTATGTTGCTGATATAAGCTGAACTAAGCTTGTTATAACTTATCAGTTAGCAATAAGCAATTTTAAATTGATATCACAAGTGATATTGCTTTTTGTCATGAAACAACAACTTATTTATTTTATTTATATATTCTATATTTTCAGAGATGGACGTGTTACATGCTCTTGAATCATTTGTTACTGACGCTAATTTTGATACTCCTGGTGGAATTGTTTATAATATTCCAAACGTTCATACAGACGTTTTTCTAGTTAAAAGCACTCTTTACGATTCAGTTGATGATTGCATTGTTTTAATATGAAGTTGCTCAAAGCAAGTTTTGTAGTTAGGAAATCTTGTTAGAAAAGGTTGAGACATGGACTTGTGAACCAAAAAGTATTTAGTGTGTAATAGGAAATGTTGCCATAAGAGAATACACGTAGACACACTAGATTTAGAAAAAAATTACAAACAAAATGGACACTCAAGCTTGCATATACATGATGTGAAACTCGTATTGTGTTTGATTTAGTTTATAGTACCACAAAGTACAAGTTAATTTCTTTGAGAATATACATAATCACTAGCTTGAATGTGAAGAGTTAAAGCATTTGTCAAAGATCGAGATGCAATTAAATTATGTGGAGTAATAGTTTATTTTGAAAATTGCTAGTGTAAACATTGGTACAACAAGAGCTCAGCGTCTTTTAACCCCTGGTATCAAGGGTTCTTATTTGCTTGTTCATGGTATTACGAATGATTTTAAAAACTTTTTTAAAAGTGCCAACAATTATATAATAGATACTGATGCTTAGATGCTTATAAGTAAGTTGGAAAATAGAAATAAGTACGTGACGAATACTTGTTTGAGAATGCTGAGCTTTCTACTATTTTGTGGGCTGATGAAATTTCGAAGTACAACTATACGGAGTTTTGTGATGTTGTATCTTTTGATACCACCTTTAAGACAAACAATTAAGAATTCCTCTTAACTATCTTGTTTGTAAGATATGTCTTAATTGTAGTATCTAATGAGTTATTTGAAGTATTTTTGCTTTTTTATGTACGAGATGGTGTTTGTTCCTTTTTACAGCAATAGATAGTAACAAGAAGTGTGTCATAGTCATTGTAGGTTTGCTCAAGAATGAAACTACACATTCTGATGTGTGGGCACTCAAAGCATTATAAAAGCTTTTGGTAAACACCTGTTATAATTTTTGTAGAACTATGGATGGGGGAGGGGTGAATACGTTTTTTTACTTCTTGAAAGTTTAAGACAATTCAAGTATCAAAGGAATCGAATGGTGTATTCGTCTACTTTGTAATATACAAAATAAGGAGGGAGAGAGAGGGAGAGAGAGAGAGAGAGAGAATAAGAGAGAGAGAGAGAGAGACTATGATTTGAAGAAGACACATTTCTTTGTTGTTGCCATTCATACTTCGCTTACGAAAGAAGACCCGTGTTTACACCATTCGTTAAGCTTGACTGAATCTTGTAAGACTAAACAA
Source organism: Glebionis coronaria (assembly GCA_025667525.1). NCBI lineage: Eukaryota > Viridiplantae > Streptophyta > Magnoliopsida > Asterales > Asteraceae > Glebionis > Glebionis coronaria. The sequence goes on along the minus strand of CM046882.1, from coordinate 420,463,177 downwards.
TACACACGAAATACCTATAGATCAATATGATGCCACGAGCTATGATGATAATGATAGATGATACGAATGATAAAAGATGAAATAAAGAGATGAAAATTAAAAGAAAAAGAAAGATTAGATTAAGCAAGAAGAAAGAAAGAAAAATACAAAGTTGGTGTTTTTACTAGTGAGAGAAAAACAAAGACTTTCTCTCTCTAGAACAATAAGATGGAAAAGCACACACACAAATGAGGTGGAAATGGCCTTTTATACTACGTGTACAATATTAGGAAGGCCTTCCTCATTTGTGTGTTCGGAACTAATTCCCGTTACAAAAATAATAATAACATAGAACTCTCGACACCGTTGAATTGCATTTTCCACAAGCTTCGCAACGGTATATTATATGACCATCATTTTAAATACGGCTAACAATATCCCCCTTAGGGGTGGTCATGTAATATGTGACTTCACTTTTTTGTTTTTGCCGACATTGAAGCTCGTTGTCTTGAGAGTTCTTTCATAGTTCCTTTCATGATTTGTGATCTTGGATCTTTGATCTTTGCCTTGACTTGATCTTTAAACTTTGCAAAATTGTTTTCTTGTATCTTTCCCCACATACTCATACTTTGCGTTGTCTTGAAAGCTTGTTAACAATTTCCCTTAATGATCAGAGTAGCGGAAGTCTTTGTCCTTAGATGTTCTTGAGCTTTCTTCATTTATTTGAGTATGTGGTCTTAAATCGCGACTCTTGAGATTACGCTACCATTTGCATTCCTCTGGTTTTCCGTTATACAGTATGAATACTGTACCTGTGATTAGCTAAGTTCAAAGAACTTCCTTGACAGGGTTTCCGGCTGTGGTAGCCGTTCTCAATACTTGAATACCTCGAAAGATAATTTAATGTAAATAGTAAATTATGTAGTTCCATTCTGCTGATTAAGTCGTCAATTCTTTTCCTGGAACAAGTTTGAATCAATTAAGAATCAAACCATTGTTGCTTTCCAGTTGGCACAAGTTTGACTCGAATAGAATCTCACAAGTTTCCTACCGCAATGTTGTTTGATGATGACACTGGAAGGATTTCCATTCGTCACTGTAAGTACTAAGGAGTATTACTATGAATGTTCTGGCAAGATCATAAAGATATTGCGTCGAGACCTACAACGAGTGTGAATCAAGAAAGAATCGAACCAATGTTGCTTTCCAGTTAACATATGTTCGATTCAAGTGAATCTTACATATGACCTACCGCAGTGCTGTTTGATGTTAACACTGGAAGGATTTCCATTCATCACTGTGAATACTAAAGAGTATCACTCTGAATGTTCTAGCAATATCATAAGGATAGAGCGTATGAATTTGTAAATTATCGCTTGTATCTAATGATGAACAACAAATGATATATGGAATAAGTGTCCTAATGAGATTTTTGATGAATCTTGTTGGCTCTAGACTCTATAAGTGCACGTTTATTTGGTGATGGGAGGCTGGATCAGAGTGCCACCATTTCAATATCTACTATCTCGGAATGAGAAATTCGATAGAAGTGAGTTGAACTCCGTGAAAATAAAACAAACTTCTTTTGAGAGAAGCTTAAGTAGGCTGGGAAGGGTTGTGCATTGCATCACTGGGTCCATGATGCTTTGTCTTCAATAGCAGAAATCATCTAAGTGATTTTGATAGTAGATGTGTTGACCCAGTTTCTGCCTAAGTTGTATGGAGGGTTGCTTTCTTTACACCCTTTATCCTTACATTTCTTTTTCATTCTTCAACCCCTTTAATGCTTACCAAGACGTCATTGCTAGCACCTTGTTGTGATTGTTACAGTGCTAACTTAAGTCATTAGTCGTCATTTTTCCCGTACACTCAACTACTCCATCTTTCCTAAGGACTTCTATGTTCTAATGGATTGTCCCTGGGAAGATCCCTCCGGATCTGGTTGGATCATAGGACGAATAACTAACCACCTTTTGACACCAACATCGTCGTGAATAAATGTGTTGAAGGGTATAGATATCGTAACCAGAAAAACTGATTGAAAAAGCAATCAAGGTATTAATGAAATCGATGTTTACACCTTGATAGTTTTTTATATCACCAAAAACGTTCCCCCTACATATGTGCATCATAAGATGAAAGATATTTGCACATATTAGGAATAGAAAGCACTTATATCAAAGATCTTATCCAAAAATGAAACATTTTATCACTATTCTACCCCTCAAAAATTGCACATGTTTGTGAAATTTTTTGATATACTAGTGATGTGACATGGAGAGAATAATGTTTTATGAAATTTGGAACTATATGTTATGAGATTTTTTATACTCCCCCTCGAAAAGAAATTTGTTTAAAATAGGAGAGTATATGAGCACACAATTTTGAAAGAATCTGAAAATATCTTTTGAAAATAACTTGAAAAATTGTGCTCAAAACCGAGAAAATTGAATTTCCCGTTGTTGAGGAATAATGTACATAAATGAACATTTTTCTTGTGTTCATGAACTTAAAAATTTGAATGTTTTAATATAAGCCCATGACCGAGAAAAATTAATTTCCCGTTGTTGAGGATAAGTCATCGACTTTTCTTTCTTTTGGGGACCGGGTTATAGTCTGACATGTGACTGTAAGCCATTGTTATGAGCTTTAAAATTTCGAATATTTTATAAAAGTTCATGACCGAGAAAAGTTATTTCTCGTTGTTAAGGATAAGTTATCAACCGAGATAAACATTCCTTTATTTGAAGCCCGGGTCACAGTCTAAAATATGACTGTGAGCCATTGTGAGAAGAAAATAGAAAAGACATGTATTGAAAACATTTGAACTCCCATTCGAACTTTATTTACATACCCGTGTCGTTATTGAGTGACATTTCTAAGTACGTCCATATTATCGATGCTAAGAGACATGTCGAAGAGGAATATTTTCTGGTATTTTTGAAAGATTTTCTCACTTTTTATTTGGTTTTTATACGTTTTATATTTTTTTATTTGGATTTTCTGATAGATATATACAAGCTTACTACAAATGTGCAAGACGTTCAAGCTCATCGGGGGTGAAACTACGCATACCAAGTCGACGAACCAAGAATTCAAATCTGTCTTGATAAAGAGCTTTGGCGAAGATGTCGGCCAGGTGGTAGTCCGTCTTGACAAAGTACAGTTCGAGTGTTCCTCTTTCGACGTGCTCCTTTATGAAATGGAATCCGACAGCTATGTGCTTGGTCTTGGAGTGTTGGACCGGGTTGTAGGATATGGCTATGGCTGATTGTGAATCACAAAAAATAGGGAATTTGTTAAAGTGAAAGCCATAATCCGTGAGTTGTGTTCTCATCCAAAGGACTTGAGCACTACACACGGATAAAGACACATATTCTGCTTCCGTGGTGGACAACGTTTACAATCTTATTTTCGTGAGGACCAGCTCACTAGCTTCTCACCTAAGAGCTGTGCTCCACCGTAGGTGCTCTTGAATGTATCATGACACCCTGCATGGTCGGCATCTGAAAAGCCGGTTAGATTAAAACCAGAACCCTTCGTATACTAGAGACCCATGTGAACGGTTCCCCGGAGATAACGAAATATCATTTTAACCTCTTTGAGGTTCTTCTCGGTTGGCTTAGCCTGACACCGAGAACATAAACAAGTAGCATGCACAATATCTGGTCTGCTTAAGGTTAAGTACATAAGAGACCCGATCATACTTCGGTATTTTGTAGCATCTACAAATGTCCCTTTCTTATCCAAATTAAGCTTGTGTTTAGTGTCCATTGGAATACCAATAGGATCAAAGTTTTCCATTCCAAGTTTCTTTAGAATTTCGAGGACATATTTGGACTGATTTATGAAAATACCACGGGGGCATTGGTTAACTTGGAGACCAAGGAAAAATGTCACTTCCCCTATGATCGACATTTCGAAGCGGCTTTTCATAAGGTCGGAAAATAATATGGAATATTTTGGGTTAGTAGAACCAAATATTATATCATCTGCTTAGACCTGAGCCACCAAGATGTCGTTGCCGTAGTGGTTGATAAACAACGTTGGATCAATAGTTCCTTTGCTGAAGTGATTTTGGAGAAGAAATCATGATAGTTCGTCGTACCATTTAATAAGTGTGAAAACATTTATCCTTTTACCACTTAATTATAATAATAACCAAGCCAAAACGTGTATTTTATGTCGTAAATGTCAGAATAATGCGTGGTTTGTGTTTTTGTTGTGATTTAGGATCAAATTGTGAAAAGGGAAGAAAACACGGGCTTTCACGGGCTTTTATCGAAGAAAAAGACAAAAGACGACGTCAAAAGATCCAGAGTGCAAAAAGAACGGAAGTCCAAGGCCTATTCTGAAGATTTATCGAAGAAAAAGTCTAAAGACGGAAGTTTAATGAAGTCGAAGAACTCAAGTCTAATAAATGAAGAAATTATAAGACGAGTTCAAATAATCCCGAGACAAAGTCGAAAAAGTCTAAGAATTTAGAAGACGAAAAGACGAGAGAAGAAAGAAAGGAGCAACACATGCTAACCTCCCTAATCTCCTATAAATACCCTCCTAATGTCACATTAGGAGGTGTTGACTATTTGACACATAGTTCTTCCACCTTTAACTTCATGTCATTTACTTAATTGTCATTTAAATTCCTTATCTTGCACCTTTAATTCATTGCCTTTAATTTCAAGTAAGTCTTTTAATTTTGTTATTGAATCTTATTTTTAATCAAGTTTCTATAAATCTATCATTCTACCTTTCTTGTTTTGCCTAATCTTTATGTTTATGTGCTTATTGTTATGCTTATTTGATAAAGTGTTATGTTTTTTTGTTTTGATTGTTTTGGATTATTGATTTTATAGCTTATTCGTTTCATTCTTAAATTTGATTAAGTGTTTTTAAAAGTTATTTTATAAAATGTTGTTTTTAAATATTTTTATTATTTACTGTTTTTAAAAGTTTTTAAATTTTAGCTTATTGGCTTTTTCTTATACGTGTTTTGGTTAAATTTTTAGTTGTGTGCTTATTTGGTTCATAGCTTATTTGTAATTTTGCTTATTTGCCTTTTCCACTGTATTCCGATCAACCACATCGGAAAGGGGTTTTAGATTCCGACCAGTATTCCGATCACAACATCGGAAAAGGGTTTCTGGATTCCGATGGGGATTCCGATCTGGATTCCGACGGAGGTGTTTTTGGATATTCCGATATTTATTCCGACTAACATTCCGATAGGTTCCAAGGTTTGTTATTCAGATAGATTTTTGTTTCAGACATTCCGATAGGAGTGATTCCGATCGTATTCTGACGGATCATTCTGACGGATACACATTCCTATCGTATTCCGACCGTGATCATCATTCCGATAGTGGTGTAAGTTTGGGATCCGTTCACTCGTGAACGTTATTTTTCTTGCTTAAAAATTTTTCAAAACTCCATAAAAATTAAAAATTTTCAAAAATACAAAAACATTAAAAAACTTATAAAAAGCATTTCTTTTTCAAAGTTTTGCACCAAAAAAGATTTTATTTTTACAAGTACATATATATTCTCTATTTCTTTGGTATCTTTTTCTTTTTCTTTTGAAGGTGTATGCGTACTAGATCTTCATCTTATTCAGAGCCCGAGACTCGTGAAGATTTTGATATGGCTGGTGTGAAAACAACAATAATCCACCCCACCCCAACATGAATAACAACAACAATGTTCCCCCACCCGACCTTCGAACGATGGAGAAGCTATGCCAACCTACGATGAATGGACGAGGAGGACCGATTGCGCCGATGCAAATCACGGCTCCGGAGTTTTCGTTGAAGCATCACATGATCCAACAAGTTCAAAACACTTGTCCATTTCGCGGATTACCAGATGATGATGCCAACAAACACCTCGACAAATTCATTACCGTAACTCAAAGCATGAAGTTGCCAGGGGTTACTATGGATTTTCTTCGCCTTCACCTATTTCCACACACCTTATCCCACCATGCCGAAAAATGGTTTGATCGTCTTCCGAAGAATTCAATTCATACTTGGGATGAGATGACTCAACGTTTTTTGTCGCGTTACTTTCCACCATCCATGGTCACGAGCCTTCGAAATCAAATTAGTGGATTTACACAAGAACCTGATGAATCACTTTTTGATGCTTGGGAACGATATAATGTTTTGATTGATCGATGTCCAAACCACAACATGCTCCCCGTCACCTTAATTGATACTTTCTACAACGGTCTAACCTTTCGTGATCGTGATACGATTAATGTTGCCGTCGGTGGCACATTTATAAAAAGAAGACCCGAGGAGTGTAGAGAGCTTATCTAGAACATGACTACTCATCACAAAAATTGGGATTCATCCGCATATTCAAGGAATAACCCGAAATTCAATGTTTCTTCTACTTCTTCAAACCCTGATATCACCGAATTGACCCGCGCAATGGTCGAAATGAGCAAAAATATGCAACTCTTGGCTACAAATCAACAACAACAAGTTAAAGCTGTAGCAACTTCTTGTGAGATTTGCGGGGGTCCTCATTCATACACTGATTGTCCTTCTACTCATGACAATCCGGAAAACGTGTATGCGGCTTATGGTAACTATTCAACGGAAAGCTATCAAGCCCGACCTCAAGGTGATCGTAACTTGCTAAGTTACCGTTATAACAACTTTCTTTCACCCGGTTTTTCTCCTCAAAACCCCAACCCCAACAACTATAATAGAAGCAATCCAAACCCACCTCGAGCTTCTAATCCTTATCACCCAACCGCTCAACAAGCACCACCCATTAATCAAGATGTTGAAACTTTCATGAAGACCCAAAGAGAGCTAGTTAAGAATCTACAAAGCCAAATCATCAACTTGAAAGGAGATATCACTAAGCAAGGTAATGATATTAGATCCGAGCTTTGACATGATATGCAAACCTCTTTTAGCAATCAAACGAATGATTTGAAGAATATGATGGCTAGTTTCTTTCCAAGTACTCAACCCTCTACTTCGGGCTCTCTTCCTTCTAATATCCCCACTAGCCAAAGAGCGAATGTGAGTGCTATTACTACACGCAGTGGAGAAACTCTTGTAGGACCATCTATCCCTCCCCCAGTCACTCCACCTACACCTCCTCCACCACCATTTATCCCTCCTACTCCCACGCCTAGTATTAGTTCTCCATTACCGTCTCCACCTCTACCAGCAGATGTTCCCACGAAACACCCTTCACCAACCCAACCTTCCACCTTTAAACCTTCAACATCTCAACCTTTACCTGCTACACCTACACAAACTAAACCCAACATCCCTTATCCTTCTCGGTTAGACAAGAGCAAATTGCTTACTAAAGAGGATGCTCAAGTCACTTCTTTTATGAAGATGATCTCTCAAATGACTTTCAACATTAGCCTCGTTGAAGCACTTGTCCAAATGCCGAAATTTGTGAAAGCATTTAAGGAATTGCTTAATACGAAAGAAAAGATGGCTGAGTTTGTCAACACACGCTTAAATGAAAACTGTTCTGCAGTCCTTCTTAAAGAACTTCTGGAAAAACTTGGAGATCCCGGTCGTTTTGTGCTACCATGTACTTTTAACCAAACCGAAGAATTTACTGCCTTAGCCGATCTCGGGGCAAGTATAAATCTAATGCCTTTAAGTGTTTGGAAAACACTATCATTACCCGACCTTACTCCAACAAAGATGACTCTTGAGCTAGCAAATCGCACTCTTGCTTACCCCGTTGGTATTGCCGAAGATGTGTTTACTAAAGTTGGAACCTTCACTTTTCCGGTCGACTTTGTTGTTGTTGATTATGAAATGGACCCTCGTATTCCGTTAATACTTGGTCGGCCATTTTTGAGAACCGGAAAAGCATTAGTCGATGTTGTCGAAGGTGAGCTAATCTTAAGGGTCGGGAATGAAGCACAAGTTTTTAAAATAGGGAAGATCACAACCAAACCCAATGGAAGAGAATAAGCTAATATGATTAATGTGCTTGATGATTTTGTCTTCTACAACAATCCTCTTTTCGATTCTTGCTATGACAATCCACTTTTCCAAGATGATTTTGATGATTCTCTCTCCATTTTGGATCCTCCACCAATTTATGATTCTCCACCGATCTTTGATGATTATGATGATGATGCTAATTCCGATGGGGATGATTATGATAATTTTGCTTCAGAGTATAAAGACATGCCAACATATGATGATTTTGATGATGTCGATACTCTTTCGAGTGATTCTTCACATGATGACCTTGCACCTACTTTTGATGAAGATCCTCCACCAACAATGCTTGATCCTACTTTGGATGACTACTCATTTGAGGAAGACTTTGCTACTTTTCTCAACACTTACTTCCCAAATGAGAATGATTCTCCTCCTTTGGACTTTGATGATGCTCTTTATCCTCCTTCGGATATGAAGAAACCTGTTTCAAAGGAGAAGAAGTCGGCCGATACCGATATCTACAGTACCTATGTCTTAACACCTCTTTATCCACCCTTTGAGGATGAGATTGTGAGATTTATGAGCAGATCTTCTTCAAGGTCTACTAAGCCTGAGTGTTATTTTCCCCTAAAGGAAAAGGTGTTCGATCCCGGTATTTCACTTTTCAAGCCATCTCAGTATCCATCTAATGAAATAAAAGGAAAGATCTTTGGAACTTATAAAGATATGCTTGCACCTCAACATACTTGCTACCACCGTGCTCAACAACTACTTATGGGAACCTTGCCTACTCTTCTTTGGCTTGCCTTGTTCGCCTTAAGCTTGTGTTACTTGATGGATGAAAACCATGTATTTCATCCCGGTGGATATGTTTCAAGCTTCTTCCTATGCTAATCAAGGTCGAGTCAGGCTCACGACTCGGTTAACAAAAACAAGCGCTTCTTGGGAGGCAACCCGCAGTATCTATCCCTTTTATTTGTTTTTATAATAAGTGTAGGGGGAGACCCTAGTATGTGTTTGTTGTTTTCTTTCTTATCATGTGCAGGGATTCGAGCTTTCAAAGGTCCATTCTTGATGACTTTTGACAACCCGTGATTCCGTGTACCCGTCTTCCCGGTTCTATCCTAAACTCTTTTGATTCTCTATTTTTTTATAATTTTCAATATTAAAATAGGAATCACTTTAGTTGTCTCTTCCTTAGCAAGATTTAAACAACATACACAATGTCCTAAGTGTAGGGGAGTTTACTCCCACATGCTTAAACATTGAGGACAATGTTTATATTAAGTGTAGGGGGGACTTCTATCGAAGTTAAGTGGACTTTTCCATGTATTTGTCCTCATTTTAACCGGGAAATTGATTTTTTCGACATTTTTCAAAAATTTTAATCTATTTTGGCCTAGTAGTTTAGTAGTATTTTCCTTTGCTATCGTTATTTACCTTCTTTTATAGAATAAATTTTTAATAAAGTGGTTTTACTTTTTAAACATTGTGAATCTTTTGACTCAACCCGAGTTTACTTATCTAAGTTTACTCTAACTAGTATCCTTAACGTGTTTAAATCAAGTTTTGCTAGGCTTTTATATAGGGAACTTTAAAACGCGAAAGTCTTAACTCTTACGGGTTAAGAACAAGAACTTTTCGCAAGTTCCTATAATTGATCCTATAAAGTCGTTTATCAAGGGAACTTTAAAATGTGAATTCTAAACTCGAAAAAGTCTAAGAAATTGCAAGATCCTATAGATGACTTGAAAACCCAAAACTTTGATTTAATTGGCTAAGCATCCACGAGTCTCATTCCTTGAGATTTTAAATTGTGGAGAACGAGAGATGATAGAGTCAATTATAAGTTTGGTATTCTTTCATGAATTTATGTGAGTTGATTATAAGCTTTTTCTCCCATCGCTTGCTAATAAATTTAATTGCAATAAATAAGGTCGTACGATTTGAAAAGTTACTTAGCTTCTAGCACAAGATCGTTTAAAAAATGATCGGTATTAATTAGAGTTCATAGGAATAACTTATTGAAGCGGGATGCAAAGATTGGCGAGTCCGAAAAGGCCCTAACAAGGCATGAGGGCTACATTTTGTTGCTAAAGATCCCAAGTGATGTGAAGAATCATTTATCAAAAATCAATATGAAGGATCGAGACACACGACGAAAAGAAAATTCTCCCCTAAATATCATGGAGAAGTCTATCCAAAAAGGCCCTAACAAGGTATGAGGATAAATAGATCCAAGTCCTAAAAGGAGGCGGATCGTTGTATATCAAAGTCCAAAATAAAGATTGGAGAAAAATGAAGAAGTCGTGGTCCAAATATGAAGAATCTCTCAAACTTTGAGTGAAGAAATTCCTATTATGAAGAGAAGACCATAATTTCAAGAACGTCTCTCAAGATTTGAAGTATGAAGTCGCTGCCAAATATCGTTCCGAGAAAGGTCTCAAGTCGTGAAGCGAGTTATGCCAAGATATGAACTTTATGAGGTCCCGAGAAGCAGTTTTAAAAGATTTTGTCCTTTAGCTAACTATTGATTAAATCGTCCTACTTTATTTTCAGCCTAAATAACTATCAAAATAAGTCAACAATGCATCCTCGTGATCATTCAAGACAACAATAAAATATAAGAGATACACCTAGGAATAAGGGAGTCTAAGTAAATAATTGGCCCACATGAGTTTGTGATAGTTTGCTAACTTATAATAACAATGATCTCGTTTTTAAGCTTGGTATGGGGAACGTGAAACTTGAGGATGATAATCATTCATCACATTCCAAAACCCTAAGGTAAGTCTTTACTTGTTTTCTTCTTTTTAATTTTCTATCTCTTTAATGTCTTGTGTTTAATAAAGGCCAAGGTGGATTGATTATGATGGAAAATGTAAAACTTTCTTTCTAATTAATGCATTGCATGAGGAAAATGGTCAAGTGTAGGGGATTTAATAAGTGTGAAAAAACTTATCCTTTTACCACTTAATTACAATAATAACCAAGCCAAAACGTGTATTTTATGTCGTAAATGTCGGAATTATGCGTGGTTTGTGTTTTTGTTGTGATTTAGGATCAAATTGTGAAAATGGAAGAAAACACGGGCTTTCACGGGCTTTTATCGAAGAAAAAGACAAAAGACGAAGTCAAAAGATCAAGAGTGCAAAAAGAACGGAAGTCCAAGGCCTATTCTGAAGATTATCGAAGAAAAAGTCTAAAGACGGAAGTTTAATAAAGTCGAAGAACTCAAGTCTAATAAATGAAGAAATTATAAGACGAGTTCAAATAATCCCGAGACAAAGTCGAAAAAGTCAAAGAATTTAGAAGACGAAAAGACGAGAGAAGAAAGAAAGGAGCAACACATGCTAACCTCCCTAATCTCCTATAAATACCCTCCTAATGTCACATTAGGAGGTGTTGACTATTTGACACATAGTTCTTCCACATTTAATTTCATATCATTTACTTAGTTGTCATTTAAATTCCTTGTCTTGCACCTTTAATTTCTTGCCTTTAATTTCAAGTAAGTATTTTAATTATGTTTTTGAATCTTATTTTTAATCAAGTTTTTATAAATCTCTAATTCTACCTTTCTTGTTTTGCTTAATCTTTATGTTTATGTGCTTATTGTTATGCTTATTTGATTAAGTGTTATGTTTTTATGTTTTTGATTGTTTTGGATTATTGATTTTATAGCTTATTCGTTTCTTTCTTAAATTTGATTAAGTGTTTTTAAAATTTATTTTATATAAAGTTGTTTTTAAATATTTTTATTATTTAGTGTTTTTAAAAGTTTTTAAATTTTAGCTTATTAGCTTTTTCTTATACGTGTTTTGGTTAAATTTTTAGTTGTGTGCTTATTTGGTTCATAGCTTATTTGTAATTTTGCTTATTTGCCTTTTCCACTGTATTCCGATCAACTCCATCGGAAAGGGGTTTTGCATTCCGACCAGCATTCCGATCACTGGATCGGAAAAGGGTTTCTAGATTCCGACGAGGATTCCGATTGGGATTTCGACGGAGGTGTTTTTGGATATTCCGACAGCTTTGAATTTCAACATTCCGATAGGATTTCTTTTGGGATTCCGATCATATTCCGACGGATAGATATTCCGATTGCATTCCGATCCTATTCCGACGGTGTATTCCGATGGGATTCCGATTGGGATTCCGACGGATTGGATTTTATTTTATTATTTTGCCTTAGTTTAAGTTTTCAAGTTTGGATTTTTATTAAATTGTCAATTTTACTTTTATTTTTATTAACTTGTCAAATTTACTTTTCGTCAAGCTTTATTTTAAGTCATTTAATTAATTTACTTTTAAAAGTTTTAATATTGCACCATTTACGTTTTAATTAGTTTTAGTTTTAATTACCCGTCATTTACTTCAAAGTTTTGCACATTTAATTTACTACAGCGACCGATCTATTTGTTTTCCACCAAAAGACGACTGAGTCGCACTTAAACCAGCAATCAATTCGAATCCAATCGTGACGAACTTAAATTTTATACTTGGCAAAAGCAAGTTATTACCATACCCTTGGTGCTTGTTAGAAACTAGAAGGGGGAGTTGAATAGTTTCTCATGGGTTTGTCTCCTAATTAAAATTCCTTTGAATTAGGTGAGTGCCAAAACTATCTTTTACTTGAAAGATAGTTACATAATGATTAGGTTCAATTCTAATGCATTAACAATAAGTAGTGAGTGTAATGATGCTGAAGGTAAGTAATGAGTGAGGAAAGAAAAAACCTAGTAGGAAGACACCAAGATTTATAGTGGTTCGGCAACGAGGCTCTATCCTCGTTCCTACTCCACTCCTCGAGTACACCTTACTCGAGATATCTACTATATCCACAAGCTCCCTTCTTGGCGAAGAAAACCTTACAACGTCGCTTACATTATTTTCCGACACTAAGCTAAATGCCGAGACCTAATCTTAGCTAGGACCAATCTACACAACGTCGCCCACTTCACCATTTTACGACACAAGGCTAGATGTCGAGTTCTAATCCAAAGCTAGAACGAATCTTCACAACGTTGCCTACTTCACCATTTTCTGACACAAGGCTAGATGTCGAGTTCTAATCCAAAGCTAGAACCAATCTTCACGACTCTTCACTTTGAAGCTAAGTGAGAACTTCACATAACACAACTACACATCACTTTATAGTTTAGTGAAAACTCACAAGACACAACCACATCACTTTATAGTTTACTGAGAACTAACACAACTTATTACAACTCAACTAAACATATCCAAGTACACACATGTAGCTTGGATCTATACAACAAAAATCCAAGCACACACATATGCAAAGGATTTACACAACTCTAATCCAAGTATTCACACATAGCTTGGATGAACATAACTAGTCCAAGTATTCACAAATACATTGGATCTACACAAGACACAAATAAACAAATGATGAACATGACTAGATATTTAGGAGAGGATTATCTTTATCAAGGCTTCATCTTTAATCACATCACAAGTGTGTGAGTGATCTTCTCTTTGGACAAGGAAAAGAAGGAGATCAAGAGGATAATCATAAGTAAACATACTTAACACATTAAGTGATCATTTACAAATGACTAGGATTAGATAGGAGAAAAAAGGCTGAAAAGATGTCCAAAAAGGGTTAATGAAAATGCAGATTTGATCCACTATTTGTAGAAGACAAATTCCAACGGCTAGCCGGGGGCGGTTCCTTAGCTACCTAGGCGGTTCCTTATCAATAGCGAACCGCATAGGCACTTAAGGAACCGCGGAGTGTAGACTCCGCTCCTTTTTATCTTTTAGTGAATTTGAAATATCTGAGGCTGTTTAAACCTTCAAAGGATATTCTTATGGCATTTAGAATATGCCATATTCAAATTTACATTTTCATTTTAATAAAACATTTTCTTAAAAATAAAATTTATTAAAAATCTTTTGTTACATTTGACAAAAGTGAGTTTTAAGGCTAATCACTTTTATGATCACTAAGCATGATTAAGATATGTTAGTGTAATGATTATTACCTTGATGATAGTGTTTGTTAGATAATTCGTTTTATGATTGTGTTTGACAATAAAAGTCTTTGTAATTTGTCGTGATCAAAACTAAGAAAGATTAATTAGTAGTAACAATGTTTTTAGGCATTGCTTTGCATTAACAGAAGTGTTTAGGATATTTGGAGTCAATATGGTTGAGGTTGATGTAGATGGTAAAGAAGAAGACTTCGTTGGTGTAGATGTATTTGGAGTTTCATTAACCATAGTAGTAGGTGCAGCCGAGGCATTTTGAGTGACATCTGACGATGAAGGACCCTCCATATATTCATCATAAATTGGCCCAAATAAAATTTCCAAATAATGTTCTGAGGGTTATAACGATGATATTGTTGACGGTACATATTGAAGCGCGAGTCCTAAACTAACGTGTCCAGAAGTCTGACCTAGAAGCTCGGGATTTAAGCTTCAATGTTGAGATGCCATTCTCGAGAGTTCATCAAAGGTAACATTCATAGTCTCCATTACCTTTCTTGTCTGTCTATTATAAACTCTATAAGCACAAGCAGTTAAAGAATAACCAATGAAAAATATAATAGCACCTTTAGGTTCGAGTTTACCAATATATTCACGAACATTCTTCGGATAACATAATGCACCCAATACATGTAGAAACGATATATCCGGTTTTGTTCCATTAATGATCACATAAGGTGTTTTGTTGAATCGGGTGTGAATAATGGAGCGGTTTTGAGCATAACATGCAGTTGCAATGGCGTCGGCCCGAAGGAATAAAGGTGCACTAGAGGAGAGAAGCATCCTTCGAGCAGCCTCAACTAACGTACGATTCCTCCGTTCCACAACTCCATTATGCTCTGGAGTTCTTACAGCCGAGGTTTGCTGAGAAATCCCAACTTCGTCAAAGTAAGCTTTCAGTTGCTGATTGGTGAATTCTATGTCATTATCCGTCCTTACAATGATGATTGGGGCTTGTAATAGAACCGATGTTTTCTTCAAGAAATTGATAATTACACCCGGGGCTTCATCTTATGAGGCAAGAAAATGAACCATATGTAACGAGAATAATCATCCACAATCACAAGGATATACCGCTTTCCATTAATGCTTTTGATTCTCATTGGGCCACACAAATCCATATGTAGGAGATATAACCTATTCGTTGAATTCAGAACAGGTTTGGGTTTGTGAGGCTTCTTCTTGCTTTTACCTTGCTCACATGAAGGACAAAGATGGTCTTGTTTATATTTGAACTTTGGAAGACCGGTAACGAGATCATCTTTTGCTAGTTGGGTGATAACATCGAAATTGAGATGACATAACCTTTGATGCCATAACCATGACTTTGTTGATGTGGCACGGGCAATGAGACAAATTAGAGAAGCTGCCGACATTTTAAAGAGATCAATGGTGTAAAGGTTGGTGGTACGATTTCCTTTCAACAAATCAATTCCTTCAAGATCCCTTACAAAACACGTATGACTTCTGAAGGCTACCTTTAAGTCTGAATCATAGAATTGTCCAACCGAGAACAAATTATGTACCAAGCCATCCACAAAAGAGACTCTGGTGATTATGATATTTCCCCAATAAAGATCACCATAGCCTAGAATAGCCGCGACATGATCATTTCCAAATCGAACAGTTCCATGAATCGCCAAACAAAGTTCTTGAGAAGATTTCGATTCCCAGTCGTGTGCTTGGAACAGCCCCAATCCACGCACGAGAGACAAATTACAACAGCCTGCCAATGATAAGAGAAAAAAGATTTTGGCAACCGATGAAATAGGTTCCTGTAGGGTTAAAAGATAATTAAGCCTTATCACATACCGACACATCACTAGCAGTATGAGATCTACTAGTGTCGATAACTTTGCCACTACAGTAAAAGTTTATACCTGTAGGCAACTACTTAGAGGTAAATCTAAGGCCACTAGGCTTAGGAAGACTTTTTGTGGACCCTACGTGCTTACTTTTCTAAACATACACATTAGCCTTAGGAGTGCTATGTTTTTCACTAATTGAAAGCTTGTCAATTCGGGTGTATACACCATACTTCAAACCATTCATAGTCAAACCACAATCATCATGACTAAAAGTAAAGAAACATTTATTACATTTCACACAAATAACTTCAGATTTTTCATTCTGAATTGTTAGCCGTATTTAAAGTGATGGTCATATAATATACCGTTGTGAAGCTCGTGGAAAATGCTACATAATGGTGTTGAGAGTTCTAGTATAATGTTTGGTATGTAACGGGAATTAGTCCCGAGCACACAAATGAGGAAGGCCTTCTACTCTTACACTTGTAGTATAAAAGGCACTAAACACCTCATTTGTGTGTGTGTGTTTTCTATTTCATAGTTTGTAGGGAGAGAAACTTATGTCTTTCTCTCACTAGGAATTCACAACCCTTTTTGTTTTCTCTTTATTCTTCATCTAATCTAATCTTTCTTTATGGTTTAATCCATGATGGTATTCGTATTTGGTTAAGTCGTGTGCATAAGTCTTACAAGTGGTATCATTCGCCAAGGAATTCGTGGTTAGCTCTTTGGTGTTGTCCTTGATTTCTTGAAATTCGTGAGCTTTTCATAAAAAAATTTTGTGTTCTTGTTATTACAAGTGATCCATATATCTTCTACATAGTCGTGGTAGAGATTTAGGTGCTTTGGGTTGGTTAAAATCACAGATTTCTTGTAAAAAATCTCATCTTTTTACCTATTGTCTCGGAACTGTGCAGTTATTCCGACAGAATCCATCGGAAAAGGGCTTATATATTCCGACAGAATCCATCGGAAAAGGGTTTATACATTCCAACACAGATTCTGCTAACTATTCCGACAGGTGTTGCAAGCTATTATTCCGATACATATTCCGACAAGGATTCTGATAAGTGTTGCAAGCTATTATTCTGACACATATTCCGTTACGGATTCCGATAGGTGTTGAACTATGTTATTCCGATAGCTATTCCGATACATATTCTGATAGTTACTGTGGTTAGATATTCCGATAGGTTTTGTGCTCAGATATTCCGACAGACTTTCCGAATTGAGATCCTATTTTTCACACGACTTCTACGATGACGTCTCAACAAGATATTTATGATGCGGGTACTGAGAATCCTCCACCCATGCTTACCAAGGAGAACTACACTACATGGGCTAGTCGTCTCCTTCATTATGCAAAATGTAAACCTTTGGGAAAGTTGATTGTCAACTAGATTCAAAAAGGGTCGTATGTTAGAAGAACAATTCTTGTGCCTGGGGACCCTATGAATGTTAACTCAATGGTTGACTCAAGTCATGAGCAAACGGATGAAGAATTAACTAAAGCTAAATCCAAACAACTCGACGCTGATGATCAAGCAGTTCAAGTCATTCTCATGGGACTCCCTAAAGATGTTTATGCTGCTGTTGATAGTTGTGAAACCGCACACGAGATGTGGCTTGAGATTCAAAAAATGATGAAGGGGAGTGAAATTGGTTTACAAGAAAAGGAAACTAAGTTGCTTCGTGAATGGTAGAAATTTACGTCTACTGAAGGGGAACATATTGAACCTTACTATCATCGGTTTTCAACCCTCATGAATCGCCTTAGAAGAAACAAACATGAACCTGCTCAAATTGCGGCCAACATCAATTTTCTTGATAATCTTCCTTCTAAATGGTCACGATATGTCACTCTTGTCAATCAAACCAAGGATCTTCATGTCGTTGACTACACTCAAGTATATGATTATTTGAAGATGAATCAAGATGAAGCTAACGAAGTTAGGGCAGAACAACGGGCCAACACACAAGATCCATTGGTTTTTATGGCAAACTCTCCATCATCGATGTCATATCCCATGGTACCTTACCATCAACACTCAACAAGTAATTTCATGCCACAACAACAACAATGTGACACCCCCAAATTGAGTCAAACGCAGCGGAAATAATATTTGGGTGTCACGTAGGTGGATCAACAGCAGACAGTGTATAGAGCAACATATAAAAGATTATCCTTACATTTATTACATGACTAAAAGTGCAAATAGTATTAAAATAGTCTTTAACATTGTTCAACAGTTTGAATTATTCCCCAGTTTATAAAACCTCATATGAGCTCTATAAATGCAGCCTATCATGATGCTTGACTCCATGCACACAAATACCTGCTTCAGTTTCCTGAGAAAACATGCTTAGAGAGTCAACATAAAGTTGGTGAATTCACAGGTTTAATAAAATAAGTTTGGACAATAAATATTCACTGAAGTAGTAATGCACAAAGCATCAATACTAAAAGTAATTACATTCCCATATTGCCTGAAACTGAGACTTGACAGTTAAGTCCTAGACAAATAAGGACCCTTTGTCTTATAAAAAGGCACCCATAAAAATAATAAGTGCTGACATGTAAAACATCTGTTGTCCTGGCCTAGGCACAGTGAGCATGACTCACCCAGATGGGGACGGTCAATCCCAAATAGATCTATTTATAACATTCAGGTAATTCAATAATTCTAACAGTTTCAGATGCACGGGTCATGCGGGTTCATCTACAATAGGCAATGTAATCAAAGGTTTCACAGTTCAATCCATGTCCATAAAATAAAATATGTTGCATGTTTTCTTCCCCATTAAAAGGTTTAAAAATTTGTCAATATATAAAGTGGGGCCATGAACTCACCTCAGTAGTACAGCAATAAGTCAGTAGATAAATCTGATAAGGATGCTCACGATACAATCAACGACCTAAATAATTATAAGGTCTCAGTAAATGCATAACATAATGCATAAAAGTTTCAGAATAAATTTGTGCATGCTTATACTGGTTTTAAGCATTTTATTACGGTAATTGTATTTTAGTTCATCGTTGTACAAGTCCTAGTAGTATTTATTTTACGTATAAAACAAATAATAAGGTTAAATTAATTAATCTATTTAATTAATATTTTTTATGTTGTTTATAAAACACTTTAAATATTTATAAAAGGTAGTTTTATATATATTTAAAGTAATAGAAAATAAATATAAGTAATATATTTATTTTATAAGTTAATCATTTTTATTTTATATTTAATATATAAATAAGGTTTATAAAACGTATAACATTTTAATTAAATTCCACGTTTACGTAGTGTTTATAATTATTAAATTATAAGTTTGGAAAAAATAACAAATGTTATGTTTAATTAAGTTTTACGTTTTAAATAAAGGATATAAATATATAGAAATTTTAGGGTTCGTTATACTTTGTATAAATTACGATTTAGTCCTTCTATTTAAGTAATTACCCGTGGTTAAATTACTTTTATACCCCTAGGGTTTCTAAATATTTCAAGTAATTACAATATTGATCCCTCCCTAGTTACACGTGTAACTAAGGTTTGTTTAAGTTTCATTAAATGGCAAATTTAGTCCCTAAAACATTCGCCTTATATTAGGGTTTGCTATAGTTTCATAAATTGACATTTTTGGTCCTCCAGTATTCGGCTTATATTTAAGTTTATAATTAAGTTACACAAATGCCCCCTAGGGCTTATATTGGTTTCGGCTAATTGTACAAATAGCTCCTAGGGTTTACGTAGGGTTAGATATAGTTTGTTAACTTGGCAAATTAGGTCCCTAGGGCTTATATTAAGTTTCGGTAAATGGCAAATGAGATCCCTAGGTTTTCTTAAGTTACACAATCTACCCTAACACCATAGTAATTTCATTTAGGTCCTTTTCATTACCTTGAAGTTTCGGATGATGTCAAAACAACACCCTCAACTCATGGCTAATTACAAAAGTGCCCCTAAGGTTTATATTTTTGGAAAATAAGTTTCTATACTTGTTCATTTAGATCCCTATACTTTGTAAACTTACAAATCCAACCCGAAAGTATTATATTTCCCTTTTAATCCGAAATATTATAGATTTACTATTTTAACCCAAAGTTTCATAGATCTTGCATTTTAATACAAAATATTTTTAGATCTATTATTTTATACCCGAAACTTTACAAAGTTATATTTTGACACTAAGAGTTTTATAAAAACATTTTATTTAGTGACAAAGAAGATTTAATTAGGCAACTTATTATAGTGAGCTTAAAACTAGATCTTATAAGGCATAATAGTGAACTTATCATTTTAGGCCATCTGTAATCATAAATCTAGTGTTTCTAGGCATATCTAAACATTACAAGATTACCCAATATAGAAACATAGGGCTTATACCCCACGTCCCATATATATGAATGCTTAGGTTTCCATAGTTTTTCAAGTTTAACTAGTTTATAGTGATATGTTCTTCATGGTTGATAAGATTTTACATCATTTTAAGCCATAGCATAATTAGCCATGACCTAAAATAGATTTAGGGTTTCATATATTTGTTTCAACATTTACTTTTACTAAGAATAACCATATGTATGTTAATGTATATGAAAGTAAATGTATAGAAAGATAGGTTTTAGATTTGACTTACTTGTTTAGATAGGTTTAGGAGTGATAGGAGAATGAGTAAGAACATGAGATAAGCTTTCAACAATGGATATCCTAGTAGCCAATAGGTAGCTGTGGGCTTCAATGGGATCTTCTAGGGCTTCTTTCTTGCTTCAATGATCAAGATACTTGTAGGATGAGCTAATGATTAACCTTTATGTAGTATGAGACATGATCTAAGAGTAGTAAATGAGCTTGAAGGTTTGATAATGGTGGAAAGGTGTTTTTAGCCGTATGTTTTAGAGAGAGTGAAGGTGATGGAGTTCAAGTGTATTGTGTTGTGTATGTTGTGTGTATGTTTCGGCTTATGAAGGAAAGAAAGAGTAGATTTGGTGTATCCTAGTACTTGTCCTTAGTATCTAATATGTATCTTAGTTTGATTCACTTAGGATTTGGTTTGAGATACATGCTAACTTATTCCCCACATGCTCAAAATAATAATTGACTTTTCCTTCCTTTTTGGTTTGCAACCGTGGGTTTACAAGGGTCAAAGGGGGACAAGGATTGACATTGCATAGTAGCATGTATGGAGTGTATAATTAAGTAAACATGGTTGGTGTAAGAAAAGCATGGTTATGTAAGAAAGTAGGATTAGCATAGTGTATTAGTGGGATACACATGATTATACTTGTAAGTTGGCAAAAAAAATGATGAATGTGTAACCATGTACACATATAGATGCATATACATGCATGTGGGAAAGTTTTTGATAATTTTTGCCAAGTGTTGTATGAGAATAATAGCCCTTGTTTAATATTGTATGCATTTGTTGAGTTGTAGGTATTTTTGTTGAAGCTTTTAGGTAATTTAGTGAAAGTGTATATTAAATACATCACTATAATTATTTTACTTAAATAAACTAAATAAATGACAATGTAAAATAATATACATTGTTTTAAAGTGTTAGGTGTTTATTCCTTTTATATAATATATGTAAATATGTACATATTAAAATAAATTCAAGTACTTAATAAATAAATTAAGTAAAGTTACAGTTTATCTCAAAAATATGTACTGAGATGATGAGTCCTGGTTCTTTCAAGTGGCCAGTCAGTTGCCAGAGTAGTCAACAATGACTAGAGGTCCAAATAAATATAAAATAAATATGAAAGGCAGTATGACAAAAGGTATATGCTAAATAATAAGTCATATAAAAGTAGAATTATATAGATTCCAAAATAAATAGTACAACAGTTGACAAAGTCAATAAGGTAAAATTAGAGGTTTTACAGCACCATCCCGTTATTTTAGCTTTGTCCTCAAAGCTTAGGATGAAGTCATTGGTCAGGTGAACAAGTGTGGGTACTTGGTTTTGAACGAGTCTTCTCGTTCCCAAGTGAAATCAGGGCCTCTCCTAGAGTTCCAGCGTACTTTGACCAACAGGATGCGACGGCATTTCAATTTCTTAAATGTCCTCTCCATGATTTCCACTGGTTCTTCTATGAACTGGAGTTTGTCGTCAAATTGAATTCCCTCCAATGGCATAGCCAATGGTTCTTCAGCATAGCACTTCTTCAGGTTAGACACATGAAAGGTAGAGTGTACCCGACTCAGTTGCTGAGGCAACTCTAAACGATAAGCTACTTCCCCGATCCTGGCTATTACTTTGAAAGGACCGACATAACGTGGATTCAGTTTTCCATGTTTGCCAAAGCGTACAACACCCTTCCAAGGTGATACCTTGAGCATAACACGGTCACCTACTTCAAATTGCATAGGTTTACGTTTCAGGTCCTCGTAGCTCTTTTGTCGATCGCGAGCAGCTTGAATTCTCTGCTTAATGAGGACGATCTTGTTTGTAGTCTCCTGGATTAATTCTGGTCCAGTGAGCTGAAATTCACCTACTTCTGCCCAACACACAGGTGAACGGCATTTGCGACCGTACAGTGCTTCAAAAGGGCCAGCTTTGATACTGGCATGATAACTGTTGTTGTAGGAGAATTCCACTAAAGGAATGTGGTCAACCCATCCATTTCCAAAATCAATCACACATGCTCGTACCATGTCCTCTAGAGCCTGGATGGTTCGTTCACTTTGACCATCAGTCTGCGGATGATAAGCAGTGCTCATGTCTAAATTGGTACCTAAGGCTTGTTGGAAAGCCTTCCAAAAGTTTGATGTGAACCTACCGTCTCGATCACAAATTATCGACACTGGTATTCCATGTTTGGTCACAATCTCCTTCAGGTACGTTTTTGCTAGTCTTGCAAGGGAATCGTTCTCCCTAATTGGCAGGAAATGAGCGGACTTGGTGAGTCGATCGACGATTACCCAGATAGTATCGTAATCGTGGGATGACTTTAGGAGTTTGGTGACAAAGTCCATGGTGATGTTGTCCCACTTCCATTTCGATATCTCGGGTTGTACAAGTAAACCTGATGGTCTCTGGTGTTCAGTCTTGACACGTGCGCAGGTCAAACATTTCTGAACGTAGGTGGCAATGTCGGCTTTCATATTCGGCCACCAGCATAATTACTTCATATCCTGATACATCTTTTTAGAACCGGGATGTATAGAATATTTAGACTTATGAGATTCGTGCATGATCACGTTCCTCAAATCTCCATAGCAAGGTAACCAACTTCGTCCGTGAAGGCATAGGGTTCCATCTGCTCTAGGTTCTAGCTTCTCCTTACTAAGATCGGTTCTAAGCATTCCCCCGACATCTTCCTTCACGAGGTTTTCAGGTAATTGGGCTTGAGTCTGAGCTTCCAAAATCTGTTTGGGTAGATCCAAACTGATTGACATAACCAATGCCCGAACTCTCATAGGAGGGTTCGTTTCCATACGACTTAAAGCATCAGCAACCACGTTTGCTTTACCGGGGTGGTATTTGATCTCGCAGTCGTAGTCACTCAGCAACTCAATCCAACGGCGTTGTCTCATGTTCAGCTCCTTCTGATCCAATATGTGTTGCAAACTTTTATGGTCAGTATGCACTGTGCACTTTGTTTCGTATAGGTAATGTCTCCAGATTTTGAGAGCAAAAACTACGGATCCAAGTTCTAGATCGTGAGTGGTGTAATTCTTCTCATGCTTCTTAAGTTGTCTTGAAGCATAGGTGATCACTTTCATCCTCTGCATCAATACTTCATCTAAGCCCTTGTGTGAGGCATCACAGTATACAACGAAATCATCGTTGCCTTCAGGAAAGGCCAGTATGAGTGCACTGCATAAATTCTGCTTGATCAGTTGGAAAGCTGATTCTTCCTTTTCTCCCCAATCGAACTTTATTCCTTTCTGTGTGAGTTTGGTCATCGGTTTGTCTATTTTGGAAAAATCTTCAATGAATCTGCGGTAGTACCCAGCAAGGCCTAGAAAATGGCGGATCTCTGTCGGTGATTTAGGAGATACCCAATCCTTGATAGATTCGACCTTTGCTGGATCTACGTGAATACTATCACAATCGATGACATGACCAAGGTATTGCACTCTAGGAATCCATAATTCACATTTGGAGAACTTAGCATAGAGTTGCTCCTCCTTGAGTACCTTTAGTACTTGTGCAAGATGTTCCCCGTGTTCTTTTTCGTTCTTGGAATAAATGAGTATATCGTCAATGAATATTATCATGAATTTATCCAGGTAGGGTCTGCACACACGGTTCATAAGGTCCATGAAAATAGCCGGTGCATTGGTCAACCCAAATGGCATAACCTGGAATTCGTAATGACCGTAACGGGTTCTAAAAGCTGTTTTTGGAATATCTTCCTCCCTGGCCCGTAGTTGATGGTATCCAGATCACAAGTCAATCTTGGAATACACATTTGACCCTTGCAGTTGGTCAAACAGGTCGTCAATGCGAGGAAGCGGATAACGATTCTTCACAGTTAACTTATTCAGCTCTCTGTAATCGATGCACATTCGAAAAGAACCATCTTTCTTTTTGACAAATAACACAGGAGCTCCCCATGGTGAGGAACTGGGTCGAATGAATCCTTTGTCAGATAGTTCTTGGAGTTGTTCAGCTAGTTCTTTCATCTCTGATGGTGCCAACCGGTATGGAGCTTTAGCTACAGGTGCAGCTCCGGGAATCAAATTAATTTGAAATTCCACTTGTCAGGTTGGTGGTAAGCCTGGCAACTCATCAGGAAAGACTTCTGGAAAATCGCGGATGATGGGTACGTCCTTGATTTGCTTCTTCTCAGGCTTGTCTTCTTCATCTGCTTGAGAAATATGGGCCAAGAAGATAGGACATCCTCTCAACAAATATTTCTGGGCTTTTGTACAAGAGATAACACTAAGTCTAGTGTCAGTGAGGTCGGTGTTACCGTCTCCTCGAATGATTAACGTTTCATTTCCCCATGGAATATAGACTAGCTTTTCGTCACAAACAATGACTGCGTGGTATCTCTCTAACCAGTCAATGCCAATAACATCAAAACTACCAAGGTTTACGGGAATAAGGTCAATGTTGAACGGATGGTTGGAAAGATTTAAGGTACAACCTCTAATGATAGTGCCAGCATCTACAGTTTTACCGTCAGCTAATTCTACGGAGTAACGGTGATCTAAGCTTGTAGGAATAACTTCTAGTACTTGGTTAAATTCAGTGGATATAAAACTTCGGCCTGCTCCAGTATCAAACAAAACAGATGCATAACGATTGTTCAGTAGAAACGTACCAGTAACGACATTTGAATCGGGGTTGGCTTTTGTATTGCTGACCGCGTACACTCTGGACGAAGCTCCTCCACTGTTCTTGTTCTGGTTGGCCCGCTTAGGGCAACTTGGTCTCACGTGTCCTGGTGCTCCACACTCACAGCACACAACTCCCTTCTTGGGTCCACTGTTGTTTCCTTCAACAGTGTTGTGGTTCCCCTGCTGTCCATTCCCGTTCCCACGGGCATTGTATCCGCCCCTGTTATGGTAGTTCCCAGTGTTTTGAGTGGGTCGAGCCTGAGTGACAGCATTAACTCGACAGGTTTTAGCAAAATGACCCACTTGTCCACATCTGTAGCAGGTCTGGCATGGGCTATCAACAGTATGATGATAGTTTCACTTTGAGCACAAAGGTTTGGCGCCCACGTACGAGTTAGCTCCTGCAGAGGTAGCACTGTAAACTTGCCCAGCATTCTGCTTCTTAGGATGCTGCTGGTGCTGACTGCGGAAATACTCATCCGCCTTTCGCTTGTTGTCAGTTTGCCTCTCGGATATGGTACGGACTCTTTTGTTAATCAATTCAGTAGCAAACTCAATGGCATTCTCGACGGTAGTAGGTCGAGATGCGAGCACACTGTCGTGAATGGCGTCTGGGAGTCCACCCACATACTTCTTAATCTTATCTTCCTCTTCCACAAACATTCTGGTACACATTAGGGTCAACTCTTGGAACCTTTGGTTGTACGCAGTGATGTCATTGTTCCTGCATCTGAGATCCCACAATTCGATCTCAAGTTTCTTCATTTCTCCCCTTGGACAATATTTCTCTGTCATTCTCTCCATCAGTTCAGTCCAGTTGAGAGCATAGGCAGCGTCGTGTCCAAGAGTAGAAACTACAGAGTTCCACCAAGTAAGAGCACTCTCAAGTAGGGTACATGTGGAAAACTTCACTTTGTTCTCTCCTGCACAGTCGCTGATGCGGAATACCGTTTCCAACCTCTCAAACCACTGCATCAGTTCCACCACTCCTTCCTTGCCCTTGTAGTAGGAAGGCTTACATTTCAAGAAGTCGGGGTAAGAGAAACCCCTGGTGGTCTGATTATTCCAGCGGTTGTTGGAGTTTTGACTATCGTCTACGTTTCTGCTGGCAGCCATCGCAGATGCGATGCCTTGATCAATCATTTCCCTTAGTTGGACAGCAGTGACATTTTGGGTAGTGTCAGCATTGTTGGGGTTCGTTCTAGTGATTACCATTTTTCTATAATATACACAAAAATGAAATCATTAGTTCAAGGTGTTAGCACAGTTTTATATAATTACACGAAAAGAAATTCATGCATAGACTTTGCAACAAGTTGGATAACCTGTTTAAAGTTCATAATTTAATACGGTACATGATATAATAAAAGCTAATGAGTACATGCCATAAGTCTAGAATAGGAATACAGTACAAATTGCACAACCAATCCAAGTCAGAGCACAGACCGCCTGTCTGGGATGGTGGTACACAAAATATAGAGTACATCATCTATGAATCCCTAATCTAAATAGTACAGTACAAAGATACAACTGACTAAAGAAAGTATAAATACATGAGGTCCTATATCATGATAGCCGGGATACAACCCTAATAGCTTATCATGATGTACAAAATATCTAGCACATCTAATCTACTCATGTCTAACGGACTCCTCAGATATGGCTGGTGCCACTGGCGGTGATGAGACGGCTGGTGCCTGCATGGCATCCTACATCACGGTCATGGCTGTCTGGGTCTCCTTGAGCAGTCGGAGTGCCTCTAGGAACTGGTCTCTGAGAGTCTGCTGAACTCCCCTGAGATGAGCGGTCTCTGACGTCAATCCATGATGACGGACCTCCTGGAGGTCGAAGAAAATAGCAAGAGTCTCCTCCATGGTCAAGAGAGCGGTGTGAGTATCCGTCTGCTGGCTCTGTAGCAAGTAGATCTTCTCACGGAGGAACTCATTCTCCTCCAACGACCATTGGAGAGAAGGGTAAGTAGTAGACCACGCTCCTCGTGCAGCGTGCGCCTCAGCACTCACGGTCCAAGATAAAAGGTCCTGATGCTGCTGTAGAACAGCGTGCTCGGTCTGTCCAGCCGATAGCAGAGCAAGAATATCTGCTACATCCTGAGCCTGGCGTGCGGCCAGTGCCGTAATCTGGGCCTGAACGGGGTCAGCATGTCTAGCTTGGGAACCCTCACCGATCTCAAAAGTGGAATCGAGAGGTGCCTTGTACCTCCTCTTACGAGGTGGCAGAGACTCGGGTGCATGGTCCCGTAGCGAAGTCACTAGTGGTACAGGTGGTATGGCAGCAGGTGGCTGAGTCTCTTCCCTAGCGGGGGAAATATGTGAAATAGGTGGAGTAGAGATGAGAGCCTCAATCGATGCGGCGTCAACAGAAGTGTGACTATCGTCTGCGTCACTGGCAGATAGTCATCCACACAAGACGGTCGTCGGGGATACAGCAGCAGGTGTATCAGTAGGTGATGTCATGGTGAATCTGAAAGTAATATAGTTTTAATTGACATAAGTATAAACTTACTCAAGTTAAAAGTTTTGGGAAATAATAATTTAAATTATATAATAGCGCCGTTTAACATAGCGATGTTAAAGGTTATGTTAATACTTATAAGATTAATCAACCGGATGTTAATAATCAATGCACAGTCAATCACACAATAGATGTATGCTCTACACTCTATATGCGTAACTATTCTAGTCCCGAAAATCCCAAAAGATTCTTTTTAAGTAGTTATAGTCCAGATTATATAAAAAATTTATTTTTATATTTATTTTGATTTTGTTCTGATTCTCTATAACTATCGCTCTCATACCATTCTGTCACACCCCCAAATTGAGTCAAACGCAGCGGAAATAATATTTGGGTGTCACGTAGGTGGATCAACAGCAGACAGTGTATAGAGCAACATATAAAAGATTATCCTTACATTTCTTACATGACTAAAAGTGCAAATAGTATTAAAATAATCTTTAACATTGTTCAACAGTTTGAATTATTCCCCAGTTTATAAAACCCCATATGAGCTCTATAAATGTAGCCTATCATGATGCTTGACTCCATGGACACCAATACCTGCTTCAGTTTCCTGAGAAAACATGCTTAGAGAGTCAATATAAAGTTGGTGAATTCACAGGTTTAATAAAATAAGTTTGGACAATAAATATTCACTGAAGTAGTAATACAAAAAGCATCAATACTTAAAAGTAATTACATTCCCATATTGCCTGAAATTGAGACTTGACAGTTAAGTCCTTAACAAATAAGGACCCTTCGCCTTATAAAAAGGCACCCATAAAAATAATAAGTGCTGACATGTGAAACATCTATTGTCCTAGCCTAGGCACAGTGAGCATGACTCACCCAGATGGGGACGGTCAATCCTAAATAGATCTATTTATAACATTCAGGTAATTCAATAATTCTAATAGTTTCAGATGCACGGGTCATGCGGGTCATCTACAATAGGCAATGTAATCAAAGGTTTCACAGTTCAATCCATGTCCATAAAATAAAATATGTTGCATGTTTTCTTCCCCATTAAAAAGTTTAAAAGTTTGTTAGTATATAAAGTGGGGCCATGAACTCACCTCAGTAGTACAACAATAAGTCAGTAGATAAATCTGATAAGGATGCTCACGATACAATCAACGACCTAAATAATTATAAGGTCTCAGTAAATGCATAACATAATGCATAAAAGTTTCAGAATAAATCTGTACATGCTTATACGGGTTTTAAGCATTTTATTACGATACTTGTATTTTAGTTCATCGTTGTACAAATCCTAGTAGTATTTATTTTAAGTATAAAAGAAATAATAAGGTTAAATTAATTAATCTATTTAATTAATATTTTTGTACTTATGTTGTTTATATAACACTTTAAATATTTATAAAAGGTAGTTTTATATATATATATAAAGTAGTAGAAAATAAATATAAGTAATATATTTATTTTATAAGTTAATCATTTTTAATTTATATTTAATATATAAATAAGGTGTATAAAACGTATAACATTTTAATTAAATTCCACGTTTACATAGTGTTTATAATTATTAAATTATAAGTTTGGGAAAAATAACAAATGTTATGTTTAATTGAGTTTTACGTTTTAAATAACGGATATAAATATATAGAAATTTTAGGGTTGGTTATACTTTGTATAAATTACGTTTTAGTCCTTCTATTTAAATAATTACCCGCGGTTGAATTACTTTTATACCCCTAGGGTTTCTAAATCTTTCAAGTAATTACAATATTGGTCCCTCCCTAGTTACACGTGTAACTAGGGTTTGTTTAAGTTTCATTAAATGGCAAATTTAGTCCCTAAAACATTCGCCTTATATTAGCGTTTGCTATAGTTTCATAAATTGACATTTTTGGTCCTCCAATATTCGGCTTATATTTAAGTTTATAAGTAAGTTACACAAATGCCCCCTAGGGCTTATATAGGTGTCGGCTAATGGCACAAATAGCCCCTAGGGTTTACTTAGGGTTAGATATAGTTTGTTAACTTGGAAAATTAGGTCCCTAGGGCTTATATTAAGTTTCGGTAAATGGCAAATGAGATCCCTAGGTTTTCTTAAGTTACACAATCTACCCTAACGCCATAGTAATTTCATTTAGGTCCTTTTCATTACCTTGAAGTTTCGGATGATGTCAAAACAACACCCTCAACTCACGGCTAATTACAAAAGTGGCCCTAAGGTTTATATTTTTGGAAAATAAGTTTCTATACTTGTTCATTTAGATCCCTATACTTTGTAAACTTACAAATCCAACCCGAAAGTATTATATTTCCCTTTTTAATCCGAAATATTATAGATTTACTATTTTAACCCAAAGTTTCATAGATCTTGCATTTTAATACAAAATATTATAAATCTATTATTTTAAACCCGAAACTTTACAAAGTTATATTTTGACACTAAGAGTTTTATAAAAACATTTTATTTAGTGACAAAGAAGATTTAATTAGGCAACTTATTATAGTCAGCTTAAAACTAGATCTTATAAGGCATAATAGTGAACTTATCATTTTAAGCCATCTATAATCATAAATCTAGTGTTTCTAGGCATATCTAAACATTACAAGATTACCCAATATAGAAACATAGGGCTTATACCCCACGTCCCATATATATGCATGCTTAGGTTTCTATAGTTTTTCAACTTTAACTAGTTTATAGTGATATGTTCTTCATGGTTGATAAGATTTTACATTATTTTAAGCCATAGCATAATTCAAGCGGTGACCTAAAATAGATTTAGGGTTTCATATATTTGTTTTAAAATTTACTTTTACTAAGAATAACCATGTGTATGTTAATGTATATGAAAGTAAATGTATAGAAAGATAGGTTTTAGATTTGACTTACTTATTTAGATAGGTTTAGGAGTGATAGGAGAATGAGTAAGATCAAGAGATAAGCTTTCAACAATGGAGATCCTAGTAGCCAATAGGTAGCCGTGGGCTTCAATGGGAGCTTCTAGGGCTTCTTTCTTGCTTCAATGATCAAGATACTTGTAGGATGAGCTAATGATTAACCTTTATGTAGTATGAGACATGACCTAAGAGTAGTAAATGAGCTTGAAGGTTTGATAATGGTGGATAGGTGTTTTAGCCGTATGTTCTAGAGAGAGTGTAGGTGATGGAGTTCAAGTGTATTGTGTTGTGTGTGTTGTGTGTATGTTTCGGCTTATGAAGGAAAGATAGAGTAGATTTGGTGTATCCTAGTACTTTTCATTAGTATCTAATATGTATCTTAGTTTGATTCACTTTGGATTTGGTTTGAGATACATGTTAACTTATTCCCCACATGCTCAAAATAGTAATTGACTTTTCCTTCCTTTTTGGTTTGTAACCATGGGTTTACAAGGGTCAAAGGGGGACAAGGATTGACATTGCATAGTAGCATGTATGGAGTGTGTAAGTAAGTAAACATGGTTGTGTAAGAAAAGCATGGTTATGTAAGAAAGTAAGATTAGCATAGTGTATTAGTGGGATACACATGATTATACTTGTAAGTTGGCAAAACAATGATGAATGTGTAACCATGTACACATATACACGCATATACATGCATGTGGGAAAGTTTTTGATAATTTTTGCCAAGTGTTGTATGAGAATAATAGCCCTTGTTTAATATTGTATGCATTTGTTGAGTTGTAGGTATTTTTGTTGAAGCTTTTAGGTAATTTAGTGAAAGTGTATATTAAATACATCACTATAATTATTTTACTTAAATAAAGTAAATAAATGACAATGTAAAATAATGTACATTGTTTTAAAGTGTTAGGTGTTTATTTCTTTTATATAATATATGTAAATATGTACATATAAAAATAAATCCAAGTACTTAACAAATAAATTAAGTAAAGTTACAATTTATCTCAAAAATATGTACTGAGGTGATGAGTCTTGGTTCTTTCAAGTGGCCAGTCAGTTGCCAGAGTAGTCAACAATGACTAGAGGTCCAAATAAATATAAAATAAATATGAAAGGTAGTATGACAAAAGGTATATGTTAAATAATAAGTCATATAAAAGTAGAATTATATATTCCAAAAATAAATAGTACAACAGTTGACAAAATCAATAAGGTAAAATTAGAGGTTTTACAAACAACAACAACTCACCTCTTATGGATATCAACCTCATACTACTATGAATTACCTACAACCCATTGCCTGTTTTGATGACATCACCGATCCTACTCATGCGATTAATACTGGTCTTGCACTTCTCGCAAAGGCATTCAAAAATTTACCATTAACCCCACTAACAACAATCAGAGAATCTCATCGAACACTATAAATAGGCAGATTGCTCAACCTTTCATGAATGCGAATCAAGATCGCCAATTGATAGTTGTTGGGAACACAGGGACACAATATGGGCAGAATACTGGGCAGACTGTTGGGAATGCAGGAAATCAGTATGGACATATTTGTGGTTAGAATCTGAATGTTTCGAATGCGGGTAATCAGAATGGGTTAATTGTTATGCCAACAGTTGGTAATCAAATGGGAAAAATTGTGGCTGCAAGGGCTGAGAATACTAGTACGGGAAATGGTAACAACAAACGTCAGGTTTAGTGCTACAACTGCAGGGGATTTGGTCATTATGCTCGAGATTGCACAGCTAAAAAGAAGAGGGATGCTGCTTATCTTCAGATTCAGCTTCTCATAGCACAAAAGGAAGAGGCAGGGATTCCACTTCAAGGTGGGGAATTTGATCTCATGGCTTCTGCTGCAGAATATGACGAGGAAGAAGAGGTGAATACCAACTACATCCTGATGGCTAACTTACAGCAAGCATCTACCTCAGGAATGCATGTTGACAGAGCTCCCATTTTTGATTCAGACGGTCCCTCTGAGGTACATCCACGTTTTGTTGATAATGATATATATAGTACTTATAATCAGGAGGAGGAGTATACTGAGATGCTTGAGCCTTACATTAAGACACACGGGGATCTAACTAATAATAGTAATATTACTTCGAATGAGTCCAGTGTGGACCTTAGTGAAGATCAAGTTGCCCAGCCTACAACCCTTCTTGATGCGACACATGCGTATTATAAATCATTATTTGATAAGCTTGCTAAGGATGTTGACCATGCTACGGTGGTTAATAATAAGTATAGAGAAAGTAATGCCAAATTGACCACTAAGATTGCGGGATATAAGGAACGGGAGAAAAGTTTTGAAATTCATCAGACTAAAATTAAAGAACTTGAACAAGCTCATGCTACATCGGTTTATCAAGAAAAATGCACAACTAAGAAATTAAATGCCTTACATTTAAGTAGTGCTAAAAAGATAAGCGAATTGAATGATGAAATCACCTCTCTTAATAAACAGCTTTCAACTTAAAAATCTACTATTTTGGATTTAAAAGAAGAACGAAAAAAGCTGAAACATGATTTCAAAATTCGAGAAGATGGGCTTCTTGAGGATTTTTCAAAGCTCAGGATAGGATTAGAGAATTAGACAACCTTTAGTAAAACGTGGCCAAACTATGCAGACAATAAATATGCTTGCACCAAAAGTGAACTAGATATATTACACTCGATACAAATTGGCTTTAGGTTGTCCTCTTTCTCGTAATCCCAGATACCTTAAGCAAGTTCAGGCCACTAATGAAACGTTATATAATGGTAGTGTGGTCTTGTCTGATGAGCGTGATCCTCCTAGCGTGCATGATTCTGAGGAAACTGCTGAACTTGCAGTAGAGACTCGTTTAAGAATGAAAAAACTTGATAAAGAAGTGACCCGTTTATTATCCTAAAGTTAATCCTCCAACGGTTTTTGTTCGGTCTAAAACGAGTACTGAAATGCTTTTGCTCCCAAGTGAGGAGTTGTCTGATGACCCTCCTAAACCAAGTATCACTCGCCGATTTCTAAACAAGCTTAAAGATAACTTTGTCATCCTTAAACGTGTTGTTATTCCAAAATCACTGGAGGAAATTTTACATCACCTGTTCAGATTGAGGTTCAGAAAATTCTTCAAAATGATATTAATCTGATTATTAATCAAGTTGATGCTCGGTTAGGCAATTTGGAAAACGCTTTTCTAAAAGAATTAGCCAACTTTGGTGAAGACTTTAAATCTTTGGCGAAGGAAGCTGATGAATCTCTTGATAAAATCAAAGTTTTGGAAAACGATCTTGAATGCCTCTCTAAAGCACGTGATAGTATTGATAGTAGCCCTGTTGAGTTAGGTACCTCTGTGTCGCATAATAAAAACCTCTAAACTGAGCTTGATCTTATGAAAGAGATAATGGAATCTTATGTCATTAAAAAGGATAAAGAATTCACCGATCTTTGGAATAAATTTGTCAAAAAATGTGATGAATGCAAATATGACAAGATTTCGTACGAAAAAGCTTACAATGAAATGCAACAAAAAATCATACATTTGATAGCTTAGTTGGGAGGTGGTCAGGGAAACAATCTGGCTTCTTCTGGGTTAGAGAAGGCCAGTGATGGGAATGTTCAGAAGCTTATGGCTAAGATTGCAGATTTAGAATATGTTGTTGTTTCATATAAGCGGGATGTTGAACAAAGTAAGTCTGTCTATCAGAAACTCATCGATAAAATTTGTGAGAACTGTAAGTTAAAGACCTTGTTAAAAGATAAGACTTCTGTGACTAACTCGATTGTGGACACGATGATCCAGAAACCAGTAACCTCGGGACCCACTCGTATTGCTGTAACACCTTTTCCCAAGATTGCTGGAATGAAAGCTGCTGTGATTGCTCCAGGAATATTTCGTGTTAGTTCTCCCTATGTGCCTAGCAATCAACGTAAAGCAAGCGTTAGGACAAAACCGACCACTATATCTCAACCAAAAGTCATTGATTTAAAAAGTGATAATTCTAATAGACGCGTGTCTTCTTCTACAGGAATAAGCAACTACACTAAGAGCAAAAGGCCACTGCCTACGAGCAATACAAGGAATGATAGGGTCCCTTTTGCCTCTAGAAGTAGACGCCACAAGATCAATAATGTGGAAGTAGAAGAACACCCTAGGAATTTACCGCTTTTTAATCATAACAGACTCTTAATTCATCTGAATGTAATGACTTTAAGCTTGCGGTTCAGAATGAAAAATCTAAAGTTATTTGTGCTAAATGTAATAAATGTTTCTTTACTTTTAGTCATGATGCTTGTGGCTTGACTATGAATGGTTTGAATTATGGTGGTTACACTCGAACTGACAAGCTGTCAATCAGTGAACAACAACGCATTCCTAAGGCTAAGGTGTATGTTCCAAAAAGTAAGCACGTAGGGTCCACAGAAAGTCTTGCTAAGCCTAGTAGCCCTAGATTTACCTCTAAATGGTTGCCTACTGGTAGAAATTTTGAATGTAGTGGAAAAATTATTGACACTAGTAGATCTCATACTGACAGTGAAACGTCGGTATGTGATACGGCTTAATTATCTTCTAACCCTACAGGAACCTATTTCTTCGGTTGCCAACATATTTTTCTTCTATTATTTTTCTCTGGTGCGTGGACTCGGGCTGTTCGAAACATATGACTGGGAATCGAAGCCTTCTCAAGAACTTTGTATAACTTTTCATAGAAACTTTTTGATTTGGAAATGATCATGTTGCTCCAATTCTAGGCTATGGTGATCTTCATTGGGGAAATATAATCATTGCTACTTGGGTTTTACTCTGTATGAAAATTAAGTTCGTTGAATGTGTCTAATCGAATTGACCTCCGGTTTAAGTGCGACTCAGTCGTCTTTTGGTGGAAAACAAATAGATTGGTCGTTGTAGTAAAATTAAATTGCGAAACATTAAAGTAAATGACAGGTAATTAAAGCTAAAACTAATTAAAAAGTAAATGGTGCAAAAAATTAAAACTTTAAAAATAATTTAATTAAATGACAATTATGAAAGCTCGACGAGAAGTAAATTTGACAATGTAATAAAAATGAAAACTTGAAAACTTGAAAACTTAAAATAATGCAATCTAAAAAATAAAGCTAAAACAAAATACTAAAACTAAACCTATCAGGATACCCTCCATCGGAATCCGATCAGAATGTATGCTTACCATCGGAATGTTCAGTCGGAATACCGTCGGAATAGTCACAAGTAATCATGTCGGAATAACAACTCACCTATCGGAATACGGTCGGAATCTCCTGTCGGAATGTGGAAACTATCGGAATATGTGAGACAAAATTTGGGCAGAGTTCCGTCGCAATACACCCTTAAGCCCCGTCGCAATACACCCTTAAGCCCCGTCGCAATCCACGATCGCAATGAGCGATCACAATCTTGATCAGAATAAGGGGGGTATCGCAATACTGATCGCAATGTAGAAACCGTAATGGTTTTTGCGATCACAACAAGCTGTCGGTATGTAAAATCCTTGCATATTCTGATGGAATGAATAGAAACAAAAGGAGCAAATAAGCAAAATCCAAATAAGCACTTTGACCATAAGCAAATACCAAAAACTTAATTAAAACAAGAATAAGACAAAAAAATCAAGCTACAAATTTAAAAACTTTCAAGATTCAAAATAAACAAACTTTATAAACGAACTAAAAGAGAAGGATTAATCCTTAAAAAGATGAAACTTTTAAAAACACTTAACCGAAAATAAGCTAGACACCAATTAAGCAAAAACCACAATAAGCTAAGACCATGAATCACATGAAAATGATAATAACAAAAAGATAAGAACTTTAATCAAATTAAGCATAAAGATGAAAACTTTAAGATTAATCAAACAAACAAAAGATTTTAAAACAAGAAGAGAAGAATGAGATGATTATGAAAAATTTGAAATTAAAGATGAAGATTAAAGATTCAAATACAAGACTAAAGTGAAAAGCTTAAAACTTTAAAGAAAAAAACTAGAGAGAGAAAGTAAAAACACCTACTCCTACTCCTACTCTAATCTACTCCTAATTTTCTAACCACGTCCTAATGACACATTAGGAGGGTATTTATAGGAGGAGTAAAATGTTGATGCTTACTTCATTCTTTCTTCTTGTCTCGACTCGATTTAAATTCTTTGTCTTTCTCGACGTCGTCTCAGGATTTGTCGATATAAATTGAACTCGTCTTATAATTTTCTTCTTTAATTAGACTTGGTTCTTCGACTTCATTAAACTTCCGTCTTTAGACTTTTTCTTTGATAAATCTTCAGAATAGGTCTTGGACTTCCGTTCTTTTTGCACTCTTGATCTTTTGACTTCGTCTTTTCTTGTTTTCTTCGATAAAAGCCCGTGAAAGCCCTTGTTTTCTTCCCTTTTCACATTTTGCTCCTAAATCACAACAAAAACACAAACCACGCATAATTTCGACATTTACTACATAAAATACACGTTTTGGCTTGGTTATTATTGTAATTAAGTGGTAAAAGGATGGGTTTTTTCACACCTATCAAATCCCCTACACTTGAACCCATTGCAATGTCCTCATGCAATGCATTAATTACAAAGCAAGATTTACATATTTCATCATAATTAACCCACCTTGGCCTTTATTAAATATAAGACATAATTAAAGGAAGAAAAACAAATTAAGAGATTAAAGACTTACATTGGGGTTTTGGATTGTCATGAATGTTTATCACCCTCAAGTTTCACGTTCCCCAAACCAAGCTTAAAAACGAGATCTTGTTATTATAAGTTAGCAAACTAACACAAACTCATGTGGCCCAATTATTCACTTAGACTCCCTTATTCCTAGGTGTATCTCTTATATTTTATTGTTGTCTTGAATGCTCACAAGGATGCATTGTTTGACTTATTTCGATAGTTATTTAGGCCGAAAATAAAGTAGAACGATTTAATGAATAGTTAGCTAAAGGACAAAATCTTTTAAAACTGCTTCTCGGGACCTCATAAAGTTCATATCTTGGCAGAACTTGCTTCACGATTGAGACCTTTCTCGGACCGATATTTGGAATTGACTTCATACTTCAAATCTTGAGAGACGTTTATGAAATAATGGTCTTCTCTTCATAATAGGAATTTCTTCACTTGTACTTTTTGAGAGATTCTTTATATTTGGACCACGACTTCTTTATTTTTCTCCAATCTTTATTTGGGATTTTGATATACAACGATCCGCCTCCTTTTAGGACTTGAATCTATTTATCCTCATACCTTGCTAGGGTCTTTTTGGATAGACTTCTCCATGATCTTTAGGGGAGTATTTGCTTTTCGTCATGTGTCTCGATCCTTCATATTGATTTTTGATAAATGATTCTTCACATCACTTGGGATCTTTAGCAACAAAATGTAGCCCTCATGCCTTGTTAGGACCTTTTCGGACTCGCCAATCTTCGCATCCCGCTTCAATAAGTTATGCCTTGGCTATGAACTCTAATTAATACCGAGCAACTTTAAACGATCTTGTGCTAGAAGCTAAGTAACTTTTCAAATCGTACAACCTTATTTATTGCAAATATATTTATTAACAAGCGATGGGAGAAAAAGCTTATAATCAACTCACATAAATTCATGAAAGAATACCAAACTTATAATTGACTCTATCATCTCTCGTTCTCCACAATTTAAAATCTCAAGGAATGAGACTCGTGGATGCTTAGCCAATTAAATCAAACTTTTGGGTTTTCAAGTCATCTATAGGATCTTGCAACTTCTTAGACTTTTTCAAGTTTAGAATTCGCATTTTAAAGTTCCCTTGATAAACGACTCTCTAGGATCAATTATAGGAACTTGCGAAAAGTTCTTGTTCTTAACCCGTAAGAGTTAAGACTTTCGCGTTTTAAAGTTCCCTATATAAAAGCCTAGCAAAACTTGACTTAAACACGTTAAGGATACTAGCTAGAGTAAACTTAGATAAGTAAACTCGGGTTGAGTCAAAAGATTCACAACGTTTAAAAATTAAAACCACTTTATTAAAAATTTATTCTAG
Source organism: Glebionis coronaria (assembly GCA_025667525.1). Taxonomy (NCBI): domain Eukaryota; kingdom Viridiplantae; phylum Streptophyta; class Magnoliopsida; order Asterales; family Asteraceae; genus Glebionis; species Glebionis coronaria. The sequence continues at coordinate 420,424,722 of CM046882.1, read as the reverse complement.
CAAAGAAAGTAAATAACGATAATAAAGGAAAATACTACTAGGCCAAAATAGATCAAAAATTTTGAAAAATGTCGAAAAGTCAAATTTTCCAGTTAAAATGAGGACAAATACAAGGAAAAGCCAACTTAACTTCGATAGAAGTCCCCCCTACACTTAATATAAACATTGTCCTCAATGTTTAAGCATGTGGGAGTGAACTCCCCTACACTTAGGACATTGTGCACATTGTTTAAATCTTGCTAAGGAAGAGACAACTAAAGTGATTCCTATTTTAATATTCAAGAATATAAAATAGAGAATCAAAAGAGTTTAGGATGGAACTAGGAAGACGGGAACACGAAATCACAGGTCGTCAAAAGTCATCAAGAATGTATCTTTGAAAGCTCGAATCCCTGCACATTATAAGAAAAAAAACAAACACATACGAGGGTCTCCCCTACACTTATTATAAAAACAGATAAAGATAGAGAGATAATCGGGTTGCCTCCCGAGAAGCGCTTTTTTTTGTTAACCGAGTCACGAGCCTGACTCGTCCCTGAATTAAATGGTCCATAGGGACGCCTCAAATGTAATACCGGGATCAAAGACCTTGTCCTCGTTCCTGGAAGACATTAATAAAGGAGAGGCCGGAGGATAAGTCTTAGAGGGTAGAAAAGTCCTTTCAACATACGAAAAGTAAGTGAAATCATTATCCACGGGAGGTGGGGTGGGTAAAGGAATCAAAATGTCATCCCCAAAAGACATATGATTATCACTGAGCGGCAAAGCCGTAAAGGTGTCAATCATGGAATGGTCAATGTCACCCCCGGGTCAAAGCACTCATCCTCGGTAATAGTTTCTAAAGGTTAGGATAAAAGGTGCTCGGGAGGGTGACTCGGGATAATATCTTCATGTAGCAAATTATCAAAAAGAATATCCCCCTCCGTGTCATCATCATCAATACCCGGAGGTATTGAGAGAATGTCGATTTCCTCTATAGCTGTATCATTATTCTCAACTATAGCTGTATCATTATTCTCAACTGAAGTAATAGACGGAGGTAAAGACTCAGAAATAGGAGCATAATTCAACGCTTCAATTTTAGCAATAAGAAGATGAACTTTCAGTAATTTGTCGCGAAGAATAACGTCTTCTACCTCATCTACAAGACCAAGTTCAGTGGTGAACTTCTCGTAAGTCGGAGAGAATAAATCAACATCGCACTCATCTCCCGGAGGAGATTGAGAAATTTCAAAGGTGAAATTCTCATAGCATGGAGAAAAATCATCATCATTAAGAGCGACCTCGTCCGTAGGCTCCGAAAAAGTAGGGACATCACAAACCTAATCAAATAATTTATCAAGATCAAAATCACTAATCTCACTCGATGTATCACTATCCTTAGACGCATTAGGGATATCAAGAGTAGGAGTAGTAATCTCAGAAGATGGGTTGAGATTATAAATATCATCCTCGTCATCATCATAATAATAGTATGGACGCACAAGAGGAGGAGAATAATCACTAAGATTAGATACTTGCTCTTGTTGCTGTCGCTTTTCTTCCTCCCTTGCTTCGCGTATGCTAGCTAATTCTTGTTAAACGTATTGAAGTGTATTCAAAAAATGGCTCGTTCTTCTTCACTCATTCCAACAGAAGATTGATGATCGAGGGAGTAATGTGGGGGCTCAAAATTATAAAAACCGGAATCATAGCACGGATTTGGTTCAAAATAAATCATCGGTTGACAATAAGAAGTATCGTGAGGCCCCCCACAATTGTTGCAACACGAGTATTGAGAGAAACCCGGTGCATTTGGTAGATAGCTATGACCATTGTCATAATTGGAACCCGGTTCTTGCTCGTCAAGAGACGGGTATCGAATAGGACACAAAATATGCCAATGAGAATCGCTTCCACAATATATGCAAGGGGGGAGTAGGTGGATTAGAAGAAAAGGATGAATTATTCGAATTGCACGATGGACAAAATCCAAAATGGGAAAATTGTGAATCGTAAACGGTTGGAAGATCTTTTCCGCATTGCTCGCAATAACACCATTCACATGATTCGAAACCATATAATCGTCTTCCACACCCTGCAGCATAAGCAACATACGAATTCATTAAGAACAATAGATAAGCAAGAAGAATATTTTTGGTGCAAAACTTTCGATAAAGAAATGCTTTTTATGATTTTTTAAACGTTTTAGGGATTTTTGAAATTTTTTATTTTTTTGGATTTTTGAAAATTTTTGGCAAGAAAATAACGTTCAAAAGTGAACGGATCCCAAAGTCCAACGCGTCTCTCACAAAAAACCGTTAATCTTCACGAAAAGAGCCGGCAGCGGCGCCATTTGATACTTGGGTTTTACTCAGTATGAAAATTAAGTTCGTTGAATGTGTCTAATCGAATTGACCTCTGGTTTAAGTCCGACTCGGTCGTCTTTTGGTGGAAAACAAATAGATTGGTCGTTGTAGTAGAATTAAATTACGAGACGTTAAGGTAAATGACAGGTAATTAAAGCTAAAACTAATTAAAAAGTAAATGGTGCAAAAAATTAAAACTTTAAAAGTAATTTAATTAAATGACAATTATGAAAGCTCGACGAGAAGTAAATTTGACAATGTAATAAAAATGAAAATTTGAAAACTTAAAATAATGCAATCTAAAAAATAAAGCTAAAAAAAAATACTAAAACTAAACCTGTCGGAATACCCTCCATCGGAATCCTGTCAGAATCCGATCGGAATGTATGCTTACCATCGGAATGTTCAGTCGGAATACCGTCGGAATAGTCACAAGTAATCCTGTCGGAATAACAACTCACCTATCAGAATACGGTCGGAATCTCCTGTCATTATGTGGAAACTACCGGAATATGTGAGACAAAATTTGGGCAGAGTTCCGTCGCAATACACCCTTGAGCCCCGTCGCAATCCACGATCGCAATGAGCGATCGTAATCTTGATCGGAATAAGGGGGGGTATCACAATACTGATCGCAATGTAGAAACCCTAATGGTTTTTTGAACACAACAAGCTGTCGGAATGTAAAACCCTTGCATATTCTGATGGAATGAATAGAAACAAAAGGAGCAAATAAGCAAAAGCTAAATAAGCACTTTGACAATAAGCAAATACCAAAACTTAATTAAAACAAGAATAAGGAGAACAAATTAAGCTACAAATTTAAAAACTTTCAAGATTCAAAATAAACAAACTTCATAAACGAACTAAAAGAGAAGGATTAATCTTTAAAAAGATGAAACTTTTAGAAACACTTAACCGAAAATAAGCTAGACACCAATTAAGCAAAAAGCACAATAAGCTAAGACCATGAATCACACGAAAATGATAATAACAAAAAGATAAGAAATTTAATCAAATTAAGCATAAAGATGAAAACTTTAAGATTAATCAAACAAACAAAAGATTTTAAAACAAGAAGAGAAGAATGAGATGATTATGAAAAAATTGAAATTAAAGATGAAGATTAAAGATTCAAATACAAGATTAAAGTGAAAAGCTTAAAACTTTAAAGAAAAAACTAGAGAGAGAAAGTAAAAACACCCACTCCTACTCCTACTCTAATCTGCTCCTAATTTTCTAACCACCTCCTAATGACACATTAGGAGGGTATTTATAGAAGGAGTAAAATGTTGATGCTTTCTTCATTCTTTCTTTTTGTCTCGACTCGATTTAAATTCTTTGTCTTTCTCGACGTCGTCTCGGGATTTGTCGATATTAATTGAACTCGTCTTATAATTTTCTTCTTTAATTAGACTTGGTTCTTCGACTTCATTAAACTTCCGTCTTTAGACTTTTTCTTCGATAAATCTTCAGAATAGGTCTTGGACTTCGGTTCTTTTTGCACTCTTGATCTTTTGACTTCGTCTTTTCTTGTTTTCTTCGATAAAAGCCCGTGAAAGCCCTTGTTTTCTTCCCTTTTCACATTTTGCTCCTAAATCACAACAAAAAAACAAACCACGCATAATTCCGACATTTACGACATAAAATACACGTTTTGACTTGGTTATTATTGTAACTAAGTGGTAAAAGGATGGGTGTTTTCACACCTATCAATCATCACCAGAGTCTCTTTTGTTGACGGCTTGGGACACAACTTGTTCTCGGTTGGGCAGTTTTGTGATTCAGATTTGGAGGTAGCCTTCAGAAGTCACATGCTTTGTTAGGGATCTTGAAGGAATTTATTTGTTGAAAGGAAATCGTACCACCAACCTTTACACCATTGATCTTTTTCAAATGTCTGCTGCTTCTCCAATTTGTCTCATGGCCCGGGCCACTTTAACAAAGTCATGGTTATGGCATCAAATGTTATCTCATCTCAATTTCGATGCCATCACCCAACTTGCGAAAGATGATCTCGTTACCGGTCTTCCAAAGTTTAAATATACAAAAGACCATCTTTGTCCTTCCTGTGAGCAAGGTAAAACTAAGAAGAATCCTCACAAACCCAAACCTGTTCTCAACTCAACGAATAGGTTACATCTCTTACATATGGATTTGTGTGGTCCAATGAGAATGAAAAGCATTAATGGAAAGCGGTATGTCCTAGTAATTGTGGATGATTATAATCGTTACACATGGATTCATTTTCTTGCATCAAAAGATGAAGCCCCTGATGTAATTATTAACTTCTTGAAGAAAACACTAGTACTACTACAAGCCCTTGTCATTATTATGAGAACGGATAACGGCACAGAATTCACCAATCAGAAACTGAAAGCTTACTTTGACGAAGTTGGGATCTCTCATCAAACTTTGGTTGTAAGAACTCCAGAGCAGAATAGAGTTGTGGAACGGAGGAATCGTACGTTAGCTGAAGCTGCTCGGACGATGCTTCTCTCCTCTAGTGCACCGTTATTCATTTGGGCTGATGTCATTGCAACTGCATGTTATACTCAAAACCGCTCCATTATTCACACCCGATTCAACAAAACACCTTATGAGATCATTAATGGACGAAAACCGGATATATCGTTTCTACATATATTCGGGGCTCTGTGTTATCCAAAGATTGATCGTTAAGATATCGGTAAACTTGAACCTAAAGGTGATATTGGCTCTTTCATTGGTTATTCTTCAACTGCTTGTGCTTACAGGGTTTATAATTGAAGGACAAGAAAGGTAATGGAGACTATGAATGTTACCTTTGATGAACTCTCGGGTATGTCCTCTCAACATAGAAGTTCACATCCCGAGCCTCAAGGTCAGACTTCTGGACACGTAAGTTCAGGACTCGCGCTCCAACTTGCACCGTCAGCAATCTCAACGTTACAACCCTCGGAACGTGAATTGGAAGTTTTATTTGGGCCAATATATGATGAATATATGGAGGGTCCTTCGTCATTAGGTGTTCCTCAAATGCCTCGGCTGCACCTGCTACGATAGTTCAAGAACCTCCGATCGCATCTACACCAACGACATCCTCTTCTGCACCATCTACGTCAACCTCAACCATATTGATTCCAAATATTCCAACCACTTCTCCGACTGCGGACGCAACTCAACAACATTCTCAGCAAATTCCTAATCATGTTCATTTTCAGAATGAAATAGTTGCTGAAAATGCAAACATTGCGATGCTCAACGAACATGAGTTTGTTAATCCATTTGCGGCTTCCACAAGTACTACTCAGCCTTCAACACCATATGTGGATCCGTCGAGCTCGCATCAAGTTTCTCATACACTTCCACATGAACACAAATGGACTAAGAATCATCCTTTGGTTCAAGTGATTGGCAATCTCTCACGACCAGTCTCAACACGAAATCAGCTGCGTACCGACGGTGATATATGTATCTATGCACTATCAGTCATCACAATGGAACCAGCAAGTGTTAAAGAAGCAATGACCGACGCATCATGGATTGAGTCTATGCAAGAAGAGCTCAATCAATTCATCCGGCTTGATGTATGGGAGTTAGTACCACGCCCGAACAATATCGACCCCCTTACCCTGAAATGGTTATTCAAGAACAAGATGGATGAAGAGCAAACGGTCTTTAGGAACAAGACTCGGTTAGTTGTGAGAGGTTATTAACAGAAGGAGGGAATTGATTTCGCAGAATCCTTCGCCCCGGTTGCTCGAATGGAAGCTATTAGGATTTTCTTAGCATACGTTGCACACAAATCGTTCATTGTGTATCAAATGGACGTGAAGACGGTTTTCTTGCATGGGCCGTTAAAATAAGATGTGTACGTATGTCAACCTGAAGGTTTCATCAACACCGAACATCCAAGCCATGTCTACAAGTTGAAAAAGGCAATTTATGGTTTGAAACAAGCACCAAGGGCATGGTACGACGAATTATCATCATTTCTTCTCCAAATCACTTTTGCAAAGGAACCATTGATCCAACGTTGTTTATCAAGCACTATGGCAATGACATCTTGGTGGCTCAGGTCTATGTAGATGATATAATATTTGGCTCTACAAACCCAAAATATTCCATATTATTTGCCGACCTTATGAAAATCCGATTTGAAATGTCCATGATGGGGGAAATGACGTTCTTTCTTGGTCTCCAAGTTCACCAACTCCCCCGTGGTATTTTCATAAACAGTCCAAATATGTGCTCGAGATTCTAACGAAATTTGGAATGGAAAACAGCGATCCAATTGGTACACCAATGGACACTAAACACAAGTTTGATTTGGATAAGAAAGGGACATTTGTAGATGATACAAAATACCGAAGTATGATCGGGTCCCTTATGTACTTAACCTCAAGTAGACCGGACATTGTTCATGCTACTTGTTTATGTGCTCGGTATTAGGCTAAGCCAACCGAGAAGCACCTCAAGGAGGTTAAAAGGATCTTTCGTTATCTCCGGGGAACCATTCACATGGGTCTATGGTATATGAAGGATTCTGGTTTTAATCTAACTGGATTTTCAGATGCCGAACATGCAGGGTGTCATGATACATTCAAGAGCACTTCCGGCGGAGCACAATTCTTAGGCGAGAAGCTAGTGAGTTGTTCCTCTAGAAAACAAGATTGCACGGCGTTGTCCACCGCAGAAGTAGAATATGTGTCTCTGTGTGTAGTGCTCAAGTCCTTTGGATGAGAACACAACTCACGGATTATGGCTTTCACTTTAACAAAGTACCTATTTATTATGATTCATAATCATCCATAGCCATATCATGCTACCCGGTCCAACACTCCAAGACCAAGCACATTGCTGTCCGATTCCATTTCATAAAGGAACATGTGGAAAGAGGAACGATCGAACTGTATTTTGTCAAGACGGACTACCAACTAGCCGACATCTTCACCAAAGCTCTATCTCAAGACAGATTTGAATTCTGGGTTCGTCGACTTGGTATGCGTAGTTTCACTCCAGATGAACTTGATCGTCTTGCACATTCGCAGTAATCTTGTATATATCTAATAGAAATCAAAATACAAAAATATAAAACCTATAAAAACAAAATAAAAAATGAGAAAATCTTTCAAAAAATACCAAAAATATTCTTCTCCGACATGTCTCTCAGCATCGATAATATGTACGTACTTAGAAATGTCGCTCAATAATGACACGGGTACGTACATAAAGTTCGAATGAGAGTTCAAATGTTTTCAAAACATTTTTTCTCTACTTTCTTCTCATAATGGCTTATAGTCACATGTCAGACTATAACCCGGTCCCCAAAGAAAGGAATGTCTATGACATATCCTCATCAACGGGAAATTAATTTTTCTCGGTCACGGGCTTATATTAAAACATTCAAAGTTTTAAGCTCATGAACTCAAGGAAAATGTTCATTTATGTACATTTTTCCTCAACAACGGGGAAATTCAGTTTTTCGGGTTTGAGCACAACTTTTCAAGGTATTTCAACACTGTGTGCTCATATACTCCCCTATTTTAATTAGAATTCCTTTTCGAGGGGGAGTACTAACTTTCATGCAACATTATTCTCTCCATGTTTCATCACTAGTTTCACAAAAATTTCAATCTCATGCAATTTTTGAGGGGGAGAATAGTGATTAAAATGTGTCATCTTGGATAAGATCTTTGATATAAGGGCTTTCTCTTCCTAATATGTGCAAAAACCTTTCATTTTATGATGCACATATGTAGGGGGGGCGTTTTTGTGATATAGAAAACTTTCAAGGTGTAAACATTGATTTCATCAACACCTTGATTGCATTTTCAATTAGTTTTTCTGGTTACGATATCTATGCCCTTCAACACATTAATTCACAATGGTATTGGTGTCAAAAGGTGGTTAGGTATTCGTCCTATGATCCAACCAGAACCGGATGGATCTTCCCAGGGACAATCCATTATAACTTAGAAGTCCTTAGGAAAGATGGAGTAGTAGTGCATACGGGAAAAATGCCGACCAAGTACTTAAGCTAGCACTGGAATAATCACAACAAGGTGCTAGTTATAGCGTATTGGTAAGCATTGAAGGGGTAGAAGAATGAAAAATAAATGTAAGGATAAAGGGTGAAAAGAAATAGCCCTCCACACAACTTAGGCAGAAACCGGGTAAATACATCTACTATCAGAATCACTTTGATGATTTCTGGTATTGAAGACAAAGTATCATAGACCCAGTGATGCAATGCACAACCCTTCCCAGCCTACTCAAGCTTCTCTCAAAAGAAGTTTGTTTTATTTTCACGAAGTTCAACTCATTTCTATCGACTTTCTCACTCCGAGATAGTAGATATTGAGTAGGTGGCAGTCTGCTCCAGCCTCCGATCACCAAATAAAAGTGCACTTATAGAGTATAGAGCCAACGAGATTCATCAAAAATCTCATTAGGACACTTATTCCATATATCAATTGTTGTTCATCGCTAGAACACAAGCGATAATTTATAGAGTCCTACTCTCTATCCTTGTGATATTGCCAGAACATTCAGAGTGATACTCTCTAGTATTTACAGTGATGAATGGAAATCCTTCCAGTGTTAACATCAAACAGCACTGCGATAGGTCATGTGTAAGATTCACTTGAATTGAACATATGTTAACTGGAAAGCAACAGTGGTTTGATTCTTTTGTGAGTCAAACTCATTCCAGGTCTCGACACAATATCTTTATGATCTTGCCAGAACATTCAGAGTAATACTCCTGAGTATTTACAGTGACGAATGGAAATCCTTCCAGTGTCATCATCAAACAGCACTATGGTAGGTAACTTGTGAGATTCTATTTGAATCAAACTTGTGTCAACTAGAAAGCAACATTGGTCTGATTCTTAATTGAATCAAACTTGTTCCAGGAAATTGAATTGACGACTTAATCAGCAGAATGGAACTGCTTGATTCACTCTTTACTATGAACTATCTTTCGAGATATTCAAGTATTAAGAACGGCTACCACAGCCGAAAACCCTGTCAAGGAAGTTCTTTGAACTTACCTAATCACAGGTATAGTATTCGTACTGTATAACGGGAAATCGGAGGAATGGAAACGGTGGTGTAACTTCAAGAGTCGTAATTCAAGACCAAATGCTCTGGTAAATGAAGAAAGCTCAAGAACATCTAAAGACAAAGACTTCCGCTACTCTCATAATCAAGGGAGATTGTTAACAAGCTGTTAAGACAATACAAAATATGAGTATGTGGGGAAAGACACAAGAATACAATTTGGTAAAGTTTCAAGATCATGTCAAGGCAGAGATCAAAGATCCAAGCTCACAAGTCATGAAAGGAACTATGATTGTGTCGTTTTCGTACACCCGAAAGGTAATCGTAGTTTCGGCGAAGTGTGAATGGAAAACCGCGTTTATGTCTAAAGTTCGATGCTCGAATAAAAGAGATTTTGATTTTTATATTTAAATATACTAATTCTAACGACTAAATATTAAAATATATAAAAGCGATAAGGATAAAAATTAAACTACAATAATAAAGCGAAAGATATCTAAAATAATAATAATGACAATAAAGACGCTACTAAACCACTATAATAAAAACTACTCAAAGCACGACATTAAAGTTAAACATCAACAAGGCAACAATAACTATATATTTAAGCTAATAAAACTAAGGTAAAAGAGACGAACCCGTATGACGAACCGGAGACGCCGAGATAACATAAAACATAAAACGTTAACGACAATTAAGATAAACGACATTTTTAACTAATTATAAAAACTATTTAAAATTCTAAGACTTAACTAAAACAACTTTTTATATAAAAATAATAAAAATAAATTAGTGTAAAAGACTAATAATAATAAAGAAAAAACATGGAATATTTTATTTTGTTTTCCTAAATCTGATCTACTATCCTTTCCTACGAAATAAATAATAAAAAAAAACAATGAAGAATGATGATTACCTTCTCCTCTAAACTAATTAAACACGCAGGATATGAAAAATAAAGAAGGAGAGAATCTATCTATAATGTTGCTTATATCCTACATCTACCTTCCGAAATTAATTAAAACTCAAAAACAGATATATCAAGCTGTGTCCCATACTCCTATATCATGCTGCGTCTGATATTTGTTTTATTATTTTTTTTAAAATATCTATTCTTAAAAAACAATGGACATTAAATGGAATGAAATCTGCCAGTCTATTATATAAACAAATAGGGATATAATTATCTAAAAATACAAATAATAAAAAAAAACTGGAAGTTATCAATACATACCACCTATATAAATAGGAAACTTGCATCTAATTTTTTCTATCTAAAAAAAACAATCGAATGAATAATAAAAGTGGTGTACCAAGGGGCTGCGTTTGATTGCTGCTTCTAAAAATAATACTAGGAAATAAAATATGGATTGTTGTAAACATGTTCTATCTACCCTTTCTTCAAATAAAATACGCAGGGGAAATGAATAATAAATGTAAAGTGAGAGTCTTCAATTCCTACTTAAACAAAGAAAAAAATTAATCTACTAAAACTAAGAGAGAATAAAAAAAACGTAGCTTAAACAAAAAAAAGAGATGACATCCCCAATCAGATCTCGATCTGATTATATGTAACAAGTGAGGATGGAGTGGACTGGGCTTGGTGAACATCACGGGCCTTCAATAAATTGGGCCTTCACTTGTAATTTTGGACTTCCTTTTTCTAACTGGGCCAACAGCTTTGAAATTATATGAATTAGGCCCGTTAAATGCTAATGGGTCGGTCTGACCCATTTAAATGGTGTCGGGCCGGCCTAATAAATATGAAGACACCGTTGGACTTGATTTTCCGTGCTTTTTCTATTTCTCGTGCTCGTTTTTGGTCTTTTTCTTCGTTTTAGCTCCTTTTCTTTATTATTCGTACCTACAATAATAAATAACACATATAAACGATAAATGCACTAAAACATACACGTTTTGCTATTTATTATACCAAAAATGAAGGGATTTAACACTAAAATCATGACTAATTCCGTGTTTAACACACCCCCACACTTAAAATGTTGCTTGTCCCCAAGCAACTATTATCACAAACGTTAAATCCCAAAAACAATTTAATACTTTATACTTCGAAATTAATAAAATAAAATAAAAATACATTGTGACCCGCCATGCTCGACTTTTTATTCAAGGTATAAGGATCACAGAACGGAAACACGCAAACTGGGTTTCTCCAGGGAATAAATATCGTCATCCTCTTTTTATTACTCCCAACTAAGCTAAGATTCCTTGTGCAAACGTTTTGTTAAAATGCTAACACTACTTATACTAATAACCTATGTAAATATAACTTTTCACTCCTATAATTATAACGACTAGGCAAGTGTGTTCATTTTCAAATTTTTGATCGTTCAAATCGACATTTGTTATGGTTGCCTAATCATCTAAGTGGAATATTAGACTCACCGAAAATAACGAGATTTAAGATTCAAAAATGGCCTTTCCCATGTAGCGGCTTTCTTCTCGGGACGTCCCAACCTCATCGGTTAAGCGCCCGGGCTTTTGACACCCCACGGAGAATAGTACCAGGATCGGCGGGATTTTGAAATCAAAGATCTTGAAATCACTGCTAAGCTAATAAAAGACACTTAGATGAAAAACAACGACGGTAATTAGAGAATGAAGATTAAAAGGAGAGATCACTCCATGTAGCGACTTTCTTCTCAGCTTATCCTTTAGCAAAGCTTAGGAGGCTAGGTTTTTACACCCTTGAGAATAGTATCGGAGCTCACGAGACCTTTGACTTCTACATTCTCAATTACCGTCTAAACTCTTATACAAAGTTGACGAATTCTAGTTCAACTTCGGATTTAAATTTAAGAAAAAGCAAGTTTCTCACAATTATAATTGAAGCAACAAAAACATAAAACTCTTTTTCATATATATATATATATATATATTTTATTCTCTTTTTTTTTTTCATTTTTTTCAATTTTTTTTTTGTTTTGACATTTTTATTCACGCAACATTATTTCAAAATTAAGAAAGTATGCTTTCACTCAAATTTAAATAAAAAGTTGAACTAGGACTCTATTCAAAATTGCATAAGAATTTATTTTTTTGCATAACAACACAATTTTTAACGTTCGAAAGCTTGAAAAAAACACACTTATTTAGTCTAGTTACAATCTAGGAGGAAAAGCCACAGGTTATTCATATAAGCTCTAAAGAGAACCAACTACTCCACGTTTAGCATTTTTATTTGCACAATTCCTAAAAGCTTAGTCTAAAAGTTAAGGGAGCAGCCAGATCAACACTCAGGCAGAGTCAGGATCCCCTTTGTTCTAGCCTACGGGACAAGTCAATCACGCACGGTCAAAAACATTTTATTATTTTTAATAAAATAAAATAAAATAAAAACAGACATTTGATCAAAATAGGATGCAGGAGGGCAAACAAGTAGGCATGAATATGATCAATACGATATAAACCCCCCTACACTTAGAACCGAACATTGGCCTCAATGTTCAAAAGTGATAAGGTGTTACCCCTACACTTAAGAACACAAAAGGCTAATGCTAGAATTCCAAGTGTAAGAAGGAGAACACAATCAGATATGCATGGATAAAGATGAGAACTGAGTACTCCCCTGATATAGACATGAAGATCGATCGGAGACTGAATGAAGAAGATGATGGAAAACAGCAACATCAACCCTCTGAAAGTCTTCTCGATCCAAGGGAACCCTGGACACAAAAACAAAAACCAACAAGCACACATGGAGAGAAGTACACGCCCCTATACTTATGTTAGAAAATAAATAAAAAGGATAGATCATCAGGTTGCCTCCCGAGAAGCACTTGTTTTTGTTAACCGAGTCACGAGCCTGACTCGACCCCGAATTAAATGGTCCTTGGGGGAGCAAGAGAATCACTACTGGCTCAAAAAGATATGCCAGGGTCAAAGATCTTATCCTCATTACCGGATGAGAATAAAGAAGAAGAATCCACAGTATAAGTGAAGAAAAGCAGAAGGATTCTTATAACATACGATAAATAGGTATAAAGGCGATCCTTAAGAATACTCGTCTTCGCCAAGGGCGGGAGGGTGGGAGAAAAAGATATCAAAGTGTCACCCGAGGACACTTTATAGAAACTCAAAGCAAGAGTTGATGGGATAACCGGTAAAACATCACAAGAAATAGCAACATCAACGTCTCCTCCGGGATCAAAACACTCATCCTCATTTCCCGGTATGAAATGAGGAGAGTAAAAGCGATACATCACCCGCTTGGGTGTGCACGCGGTAGGACGGGGTGGCAACATAGTATGAGAAATATTAGAAGACATATCGACCACTCGCGTCACCTCTCCAGACCGAATCAAACGGAAGGTAGGGTCAAATCTCTCCACCTCCTCTACGATGGGAGGTGGCATGGATAACAACGAATGCTCATCAATAGCAGGAGAGTCGGAGCTATCAATGTCCTCAATCCCCTCTTCAAAGAGAGGATTCACCTCACTAGAGATGTAGGCGTCATCAAAATCAAATAAAGGGTTCGAATAAATCTTGAAATTTTCCTTTTGAACGTCTTCATCGGATAGTGACTCGTCATCACTAGAAGTAAAATCATCATCGAGATCAAAAAGGGGATTAGAGAAAGCCAAAGAATCGTCTCCCAAGATGTCGGTGGGAGGTAATGAATCATCACTAGAAAGAGAATCACACTCATCGTCACTGTCGGAAGCAGCCGTAGGCTCACTTTGGATTGGAATAAGAGTCTCATCACAAGGAATAGTGATAAGACCCTCATCCCCCATGATGAGAGAGGCATCGGTCTCCGTAGTGGAAGAATCGATAATAGGAGTGGTAGAATCCTTAGGCTCGAGAGCCGGCAAGTCGAGAGAAGGAATTACAATTGCACTAGGACATTGAGCACAAAGATCATTCCAAGAAATAGAATTCTCATCGTCATCATCATCATAATAGTAAGAACGTACAAGAGGAGGAGTATAATCACTAAGATTAGATACTTGCTCTTGTCGTTGTCGTTGTCGCTTTTCCTCCTCTTTTGCTTCTTTTAGAAGAACAACGGCTTCTTGAAGTTGCAAAATAATGGCGTGTGTTTCGTCATTCAAAGCATTGAGTTGTTGAATTCTTTGAGAGGATTGATGATTGAGGGTGGGATGTGGGGGCTCACAGTTATGAAAACCAGAATTATAGCACGGATGTGGCTCATAGGAAGTCATCGGTTGAGAAGAATTAGAACACGGATTTGGTTCATAATAATTCATTGGCTGACAATACGAAGTATCGTGAGGGCCCCCACAATAATTGCAACACGGGTATTGAGAAAAACCCGGTGCATGTTGCGGATAGGGATTGTCATAGACGGGAGGGGGTGAGAAAGTATTGTAAGAGGAGAAGTACGAATTTGTTGAATTGCAAAATGGACAAAATCCAAATTGTGTATTGTCGATATCAAAACCGCACCGCTCACAAGTACACCATTGACATGTTTGAAAACCATGCCATGGTCTCCCACACCGTACGCAAGACGAATCCATGAAGAATTAAAAATAAGAGGGGTTGAGAAAAAGAATTAAACACGATAGAAGATAAAGAAGAATATTTTTTTTTAAGTTTTTTTTTATATATATATATGATATATATAGTAATAAAGAAAATAAAATAAAATAAGAAAATATTTTTGATTTTTATAAATTTTATATATATTTTTTTTGGATTTTTTTAATTTTTTTTTATTATATATATATACAAATACGAAAATAAACTTTCAAAACGAAAGGATCTTCAAGTCACCAACTAAAAAAACACAACGCCAATATCGCTACACACAAAGCCGGCAGCGGCGCCATTTGATTGTGTCGTTTCGTACACCCGAAAGGTAATCGTAGTTCCGGCGAAGTGTGAATGGAAATCCGCGTTTATGTCTAAAGTTCGATGCTCGAATAAAAGAGATTTTGATTTTTACATTTAAATATACTAATTCTAACGACTAAATATTAAAATATATAAAAGCGATAAGGATAAAAATTAAACTACAATAATAAAGCGAAAGATATCTAAAATAATAATAATGACAATAAAGACGCTACTAAACCACTATAATAAAAACTACTCAAAGCACGACATTAAAGTTAAACATCAACAAGGCAACAATAACTATATATTTAAGCTAATAAAACTAAGGTAAAAGAGACGAACCCGTATGACGAACCGGAGACGCCGAGATAACATAAAACATAAAACGTTAACGACAATTAAGATAAACGACATTTTTAACTAATTATAAAAACTATTTAAAATTCTAAGACTTAACTAAAACAACTTTTTATATAAAAAAGTAAAAATAAATTAGTGTAAAAGACTAATAATAATAAAGAAAAAACATGGAATATTTTATTTTGTTTTCCTAAATCTGATCTACTATCCTTTCTTACGAAATAAATAATAAAAAAAATAATGAAGAATGATGATTACCTTCTCCTCTAAACTAATTAAACACGCAGGATATGAAAAATAAAGGAGGAGGGAATCTATCTATAATGTTTTTTATATCCTACATCTACCTTCCGAAATTAATTAAAACTCAAAAACAGATATATCAAGCTGTGTCCCATACTCCTATATCATGCTGCATCTGATATTTTTTTTTTTTTTTAAATATCTATTCTTAAAAAACAATGGACATTAAATGGAATGAAATCTGCCAGTCTATTATATAAACAAATAGGGATATAATTATCTAAAAATACAAATAATAAAAAAAACTGGAAAGAATCAATACATACCACCTATATAAATAGGAAACTTGCATCTAATTTTTTCTATCTAAAAAAAACAATCGAACGAATAATAAAAGTGGTGTACCAAGGGGCTGCGTTTGATTGCTGCTTCTAAAAATAATACTGGGAAATAAAATATGGATTGTTGTAAACATGTTCTATCTACCCTTTCTTCAAATAAAATACGCAGGGGAAATGAATAATAAATGTAAAGTGAGAGTCTTCAATTCCTACTTAAACAAAGAAAAAAATTAATCTACTAAAACTAAGAGAGAATAAAAAAAACGTAGCTTAAACAAAAAAAAAAGAGATGACATCCCCAATCAGATCTCGATCTGATTATATGTAACAAGTGAGGATGGAGTGGACTGGGCTTGGTGAACATCACAGGCCTTCAATAAATTGGGCCTTCACTTGTAATTTTGGACTTCCTTTTTCTAACTGGGCCAACAGCTTTGAAATTATATGAATTAGGCCCGTTAAATGCTAATGGGTCGGTCTGACCCATTTAAATGGTGTCGGGCCGGCCTAATAAATATGAAGGCACCGTTGGACTTGATTTTCCGTGCTTTTTCAATTTCTCGTGCTCGTTTTTGGTCTTTTTCTTCGTTTTAGCTCATTTTCTTTATTATTCGTACCTACAATAATAAATAACACATATAAACGATAAATGCACTAAAACATACACGTTTTGCTATTTATTATACAAAAAATGAAGGGATTTAACACTAAAATCATGACTAATTCCGTGTTTAACAAACTATAAAAGAAATCTCAAGACAACGAGCTTCAAACTCTGCAACATCAAAGAAGTGAAGTCACATATTATATGACCACCCCTTAGGGGGAGATTGTTAGCCGTATTTAAAGTGATGGTCATATAATATACCGTTGTGAAGCTCATGGAAAATGCTACATAATGGTGTTGAGAGTTCTAGTATAATGTTTGGTATGTAACGAGAATTAGTCCCGAACACACAAATGAGGAAGGCCTTCTACTCTTACACTTCTAGTATAAAAGGCACTACACACCTCATTTGTGTGTGTGTGTTTTCCATTTCATAGTTTATAGAGAGAGAAACTTATGTCTTTCTCTCACTAGGAATTCACATGTGTGTTTTCCATTTTATAGTTTGTAGAGAGAGAAACTTATGTCTTTCTCTCACTAGGAATTCACAACCCTTTTTGTTTTCTCTTTATTCTTCATCTAATCTGATCTTTCTTTTTGGTTTAATTAATAAGGTTAAATCAAACAAACAAACATTGAGTCAGATATAACAAGTCTAGAAAATATAAGGTTAAAACCCCTTTTAATACCGACCCATCCCTAACCCATAATTTCTGCCTTATCTTCACATCAATCCCATCTACACTTTAACCCATCTTCATCCCACCCTGTCAACTCGGTTATTACCGAGTTGACCGAGTCAACTCACTGAGTTCATCAACTTTTATCATAACAATTAATCAAAACCTTTTACAATCAATCCAAACCCATCTATTATTTTAACAGTTGAGATATCTACTAAATTGAGAAAGAAAAAAACAGATTCTCATCTTTTCTCAAAATAATGAAGCCAACATATACCAACATCCTTAAATCACCATTTACCTCCTCAAATCCACATCTATTCCTAAACCCATCATCACCTAAACCCATCACATCCAGACTCGTTTACATACACAATCATGATCTCAGTTTGTTAAAATGTTTTTTTTTAATCTGTAAAAAGATTTTTTACGTTTAACATAGTATCATCACTGATCTCACTCGAAAAATCGACATGCAATAACTCAACCTACCCGAGACCATGATTACTGATCTTGTAGCCAAAGTTCTTGAATGGGTCGAATTGATTTTGATATGATCATTTCTTGAATAATGATTTTTATGGTTCGAGTTCCTGGGATTTGCAAATCATGAATGACTGGTTGATTTTCGATATGAATGGATATTTGAGATGAGATTCAGATGAGCAGATGTGTTTGGAAGTTTGTGATAGTCAAAAGTGGCTGATTGTATGGGATAATACGTTTTTGGGAGATGTGTGTAAATGGGGGCAGATATCTCTATGCTAATGAGATTAGGTTTGCATAAATAGTGAGTGGTAATATATTTATTTCCAAACCATGAGTCGGTATTTGTTATCACACGTCATATATGGGCCTTCATCCGAAAGTTCCTTGTTGGATTGTAAATGGAAAACACACTCATTGGTGTTGATTGGTCTAATTTTGAGGTGAGAACAAGCCAAAAGAAAGTTCGTAGCTCAAACTACTTTATGTTCGAATGAGTGTCTTCTAAACATGATTATTTTGAAATTAGGTGTTTGATTACTGGCTTGTGTTTTGTGGGATATTAGTATTTAGATCTGATTATATGTTTGACGGGCAAATCACTACATTAACCGAAGGCATTTAGTGGGCCGATTAATGTTTGAAATCGTATTCGGGATGACCATTTTATATCCGAATGGTGCAAAATTAATTATGAGGTATTATGTGGATTACGGGAATTATTATTGGATTGAGCCGGATATTTCGAAAGAACCGAGTAGTAAACATGGTTGTCGGGTTAAATGCTTATGTGACAAATTTTTATTACTTTGGCGGGCCGGTTAAACAGTGACATTTAAGGCCGGGTATCCGTTTTCGATTATACCCTTTCTTCTCGATCTACAAACACAACAAACACAACAAACACGATACATTACACTAAAACGATCCTTATCAAAAAATTCACCTAATTTCCCAGCGGCTATTACGGTTCATGTGATTACGAAGATGATTCGATGCTACTTATTTGAGCTTGAAGTGAGATTTTTCAGAGGCGTTCTTATTTTATCTTTAAAGAGGTACTTACGACTTTATAAGATAACTTGATTGAGCATATACGGTTATGAATAAGACTTGAAGTATCTGGTTTCCAGTGTCAATGGGAGGATGGACGACGACATGGATAACTATCATTTTTTGGGAGCTTCGTTGCGGTTCTCAGTGTCACACGCACTTGTTGTTGTGGATTTCTTCAAGAGGTGTAGTACCTTTTCTTATACCGCCTGTTTTGGTATAGGGTACTTTAGAGAAGTTGTACCTTTTTTAAACCGCCTTTTGGTATAGGGTACGTTTAAGACTTCTCTACATCGCTCTTCATTCTACAATAGTGCAAGCTTAAGTTCAAGTTTGGGGAATTCTACTTCAGTTTAAAGTTAGGATTATTGGGTTATCTTCATCAGTGGTCACTATCAATAGCCAACAGAATTGATAAGGGGATTCAGTTCGGGGTGATCAAGAGAGAATTTTTGTTTAGAGAGATATTGTTGACATCCTCTCACATAGTAATGGTTACTAAGTAAACGGTTCTAGTTGGCATACCACGTACACACATGAAGGATGATTCCCTTAATAGGTATCATCCTAGAGGGAGAAATGTGTACATGCGGGGTCACTTGACTTTGGTGTTACCGTTTCTACATAAAGGGATAAGTTGAATACATTCGGGACTTAATTGACTTTGATGTGGCAACTTTATATCATCACTGTCCTGTCAGGAGAAATATGCATTTCCGGGATTTAATTGACTCTGGTGCTACAGTTTGACTTCATGTTCGGGATAGAGTGTGTACTTCTGGTAATCTTTCATAGAATCAAGACTGGGATTGCTTCAAATTGGGTGAAAATGTTGATGACGTTATCACCTCCCACATATTTCCTCTGAAGGATCTGTTTGGGAGGGAGCAGTCTTTACTGCTTGTTTAATGAAAGGCCTTCTAGTTGGGAGGGAGTAAAACTCAACTAGATTCTACAAAGCTGAAGAAATAGAGCTGGAGTATTCAAGAAGATGAAGGTCGTTGAAGACTGTCTCAAGGAATGCTGGAATTCAAGCTTATCATTTTTCTTTATTTTTGCTTGTAGGAATCATTGTAACCAACTCACGTGAGTCACCATCTTGGAGGGAGATTGTTAGACTTACTTTTTGGTAAGTTGGCGCCTCTCACGTGAGTTGGACTAGATATCCATCTATTGCTATACGCAGGGACTTATTATGTAAAGGATGGATTGTCTAGGTTAGTTAGGCCTATAAATACCCCCCATGACTCTCCATGGGGGTGTGGAAGTTTAGTCATTTTTTCTTTTGTATTGTTTCACTTGAAATAATACACACATCTTTTCTTTCACCTCTCTCTACTTTCTCTCACTAGAACCTAAAATGTCATATATGTTATTTGATCTTCCCCGACCCCTGATAGGTGTGAAAACACCCATCCTTTTTACCACTTAATTACAATAATAACCGGGCCAAAACGTGTATTTTATGTCATTTATGTCGAAATTATGCGTGGTTTGTGTTTTTGTTGTGATTTAGGACGAGAAGGTGAAAAATGGAGAAAACACGGCTTTCACGGGCTTTTATTGAAGAAAAAGACAAAAGACGAAGTCGAAAGATCGAAAGTGGAAAAAGAACGGAAGTCCAAGAACAATTCTGAATATTTATCGAAGAAAAAGTCCAAAGACGAAAGTTTAATAAAGTCGAAGAACTCAAGTCTAATTTATGAAAATTACAAGACGAGTTCAAAGAAATCCCGAGACGAAGTCTTAAAAGTCGAAGAATTTAAGAAGACTGAAAGACTGAGGACCAAGAAAGAAAGAAAGAGAAAGCCACCAACCACTCTCTCTCCTATAAATACCACCCTCACTTGTTGTGAAAGGGTTGGTTAGTTTTAGGATTAGATTAGGAGTAGTGTAGTTTTCTCTCTCTAGATGTATGCTTTCTCTCTTTAGATTAAATTGTGTTTAAGCTTTCGTTATTGAATCTTTACTTTTTAATTAAGCTTTTAATTCATCATCTTCTTCCTTTCTTGCTTAATTTCTGTCTTTGATTTGGTGTTGTGTTCTTGAGTTTTCTTAATTTCAATCAAGTGGGTTTTGATTGATTTGGCTTTGTATGTTAGTTTTGATGATTTGTTTTGATTAATTATTGTTAGTTGATGCTTATTGATTGTTTTGGTTTAATCTTTTGGTTTGTTTTGGTTAGAATTGATCAAATTCGTGCTCTTTTCGTTTTCCCCTGTTCTTCGCTAAAGTTACTGTATCTTGCCAAAGATTCCGAATGGTCTGCTCATTTAGTCCTTTATTCGGAATGTCAGGTTATTCCGAATAGGAGTCCTCTATTCGGATTATCTGATTATTCCGAATAGGATTCTCTATTCGGAATATCTGATTATTCCGAATAGGTTTCTCTATTCGGAATATCTTATTATTCCGAATAGGATTCTCTATTCGGAATATCTGATTATTCCGAATAGGATTCTCTATTCGGAATATCTGATTATTCCGAATAGGAGTCCTTATTCGGAATATCTGATTATTCCGAATGGGAATCCTTATTCGGAATATCTTATTATTCCGGATAGGTTTTTCAGTTTTTAGTTTTAAACTTTATTTTTCCCGCCTTTTTTCTTTATTTGCATTTTTACTCGCTTTCCTTTTAGTTTAAGTTTACGTGTGAATTATTTACCTTTATTGCTTTTAATTTCTCGTCATTTATTTCCCATCAAGTTTTAAACTTTAATCTTTCATTGTCGTTTCTTTTTACCGTCTTTACTTTATTTCTATTTGTTTCAAATCTTTATTTTTACTTAGTTTTAGACAACGACAACTCTTTTATTTGATTCACCAAGAACAACTGAGTCGCACAATTAACCAGAGATCAATTCGAAGAGATTCCGAGAAACGAACTTTTCAACTAGTAAAAATATCTACATTAAAATGGCGCCGCTGCCGGCTCTTTTCGTGAGGATTAAAGGTTTTTTGTGAGAGACGCGTTGGCTTTTGGGATCCGTTCACTTGTGAACGTTATTTTTCTGTCCAAACATTTTCAAAAATCCCAAAAACATTTGAAAAATCATAAAAAGCATTTCTTTTTCAAAGTTTTGCACCAAAAATATTCTTCTTGCTTATCTATCTTTCTTTATGGATTTTTATGTCCATTGCGTCCGGTGTGGGAAACAATTATCTGGGAACAAATCTTGTCAATGGTGTACATGTGAGCGGTGCGGTAACAATATCGACAATACACAATTCCTATTCGGATTTTGTCCTTTGTGCAACTCGACTAATTCGTCCTTTTTGAACCCACCTCCTCCTGTTCCCCCGTGCATCTATTGTGGAAGCGATTCTCATTGGCATGTTTCGTGCCCGGTTCGATACCCGTATGGTCACGGGCAAGAACTGGGGTACAATTATGACAATGATAATAGCTATCCACAAGACGCACCTGATTTTTCTCCATACCCGTTTTGCAACAACTGTGGGGGCCCTCACGATACCTATTATTGTCAACCAATGAATTATTATGAGCAAAATCCGGGTCCTCAGTTTTCTTCACCTATGGATTATTATGAACCAAACCCGGTTTCTAATTCTTCTCAACCGATGAACAACTATGAGCCACAACCTTGCTATAATTCAGGTTTTCAACACTTTGAGCCCCCACATCACACCCTCAATCATCAATCCTCTCAGAGAATTCAACAACTCACTACTTTGAATGAAGAAACACACTCCATTGTTTTGCAACTTCAAGAAGCCGTTGTTCTGCCTAAAGAAGTTAGGGACGAGGAGAAGCGACAGCAACAAGAGCAAGTTTCTAATCTTAGTGATTCTACCCCTCCTCTTGTGCGTCAATACCATTATGATGATGATGACGATGAAAATACTATTTCTTGGTATGATTTAGTTGCTCAATGTCCTAGCGCAATTGTACTTCCCTCTCTTAATTTCTCCAACGCCTCTAAGGATTGTGATACTTCGAGTGAGATTAGTGATTTCGGTCTTGATAAATTCTTTGATGAGGTTTGTGATGTGCTAACTTTTGAAGAGCTTACGGATGAGGTCGCTCTTAATGATGATGTTCCTTCCACCAACACTTTGGGAGATGATTCTTTGGCTTTCTCTAATCCTCTTTTCGATCAAGATGATGATTTTACTTCTAGTGATGACGAGTCACTATCCGATAAAGACGTTCTGCATGAAACTTTCAAGATTTATTCGAACCCTTTATTTGATTTTGATGACGCCTACATATCTAGTGAGGTGAATCCGCTCTTTGACGAAGGGATTGAGGACATTGATAGCGCTGATTCTCTTGCTATTAATGAGCATACTTTGTTAGCCATACCTCCTTCTATCCCAGAGGTGGAAAGACGTGAATCTACTGAAAAAGGGACGCAGGTGGAAGGTAATTGTTCTCATACTTCTCATATTATATTGCCACCTCATCCTACCACGTGCACACCCAAGCGGGTGATGTATCACTCTTACTCTCCTCGTTTCATACCGGGAAATGAGGATGAGTGCTTTGACCCGGGAGGTGACAATGACAATTCTATAATTGATACCCTCACGGCTTTGCCGAGTGCTCAACATCCATTGTCTTTGGGGGATGACAATGTGCTTACTTTACCCACCCCACCTCCCGTGGATCTTGATTTCACATACTTCTCGTATGTTGAACGAACTTTCTCCCATTCAAGATTTATCCCCCCGCCTCTCCTTTGTTGATGTCAACCGGGAACGAGGACAAGGTCTTTGATCCCGGTATTACATTCGAGGCTTCCTCATGGACCATTTAATTCGGGGACGAGTCAGGCTCGTGACTCGGTTAACAAAAACAAGCGCTTTTTGGGAGGCAACCCAATTATCTATCTATCTTTACCATAAGTGTAGGGGGAGCCCCCGTTGGTGTTTCTTGTTTTCTTTCTTATCATTGCAGGGATTCGAGCTTCAAAGACACACTCTTGATAACTTTTGACGAACCGTGATCCTGTGTTACTATCTTCCTGGTTCTATCCTAAACTCTTTTCGATTCCCTATTTTATATTTCCCAATATTAAAATAGGAATCGCTTTAGTTGTCTTTTCCTTAGCGAGATTTAAGCAACGTGCACAATGTCCTAAGTGTAGGGGAGTTTACTCCCACATGCTTAAACATTGAGGGCAATGTTTATATTAAGTGTAGGGGGACTTCTATCGAAGTTAAGTGGCCTTTTCCTTGTATTTGTCCTCATTTTAACCGGAAAATCAATTTTTCGACATTTTTCAAAATTTTTAATCTATTTTGGCCTAGTTGTAGTCTCCTTTATTTTTGTTATTTTCTAGCATTTTAATAAAATGGTTTTAGCAAGTTTAGTTATCTTAGATATATTAGGCCCGTTGTGAATATTTTGACTCAACCCGAGTTTACTTATCCAAGTTCACTCTAGCTAGCATCCTTAACCATGTAGACCTTAATTGGTTTATTGGGCTAAGCATCCACGAGTCTCATTCCTTGAGATTTTAAATTGTGGAGAACGAGAAATGATAGAGTTGGTTACAAGTTTGGTATTCTCTCATTAACTTATGTGAGTCAATTATGATCTTTTTCTCCCATCACTTGCTAATAATTATCTGCAATAAGTAAGGTCGTACGATTTGAAAAGTTACTTAGCTTCTAGCCCAAGATCGTTTAAAAGTTGCTCGGTAATGATAAGAGTTCATAGCCAAGGCATAACTTGTGAAGCGGGGCGCGAAGATTGGCGAGTCCGAAAAGGCCCTAACAAGGCATGAGGATTCCATTTTATTGCTGAAGATCCAAAGTGATGTGAAAAGCATTATTCCCAAAATCAATATGAAGGATCAAGACTCACGACGAAAAGCAATCAACTCCCATAAAGATCATGGAGAAGTCTATCCGAAAAGACCCTAACAAGGTATGAGGATAAATAGATCCAAGTCCGAAAAGGAGGCGGATCGTTGTATCTCAAAATCCCAATTAGAGATTGAAGAAATAATCATGAAGTCGTGGTCAACAAAGTTGGAGTACCCATCAAAAGTCTCCAAATGAAGAAACTCTATTAACGAAGAGAAGACCATTATCTCAAGAACGTCTCTCGAAGATATGAAGTATGAAGTAGATGCCAAATATCGGCCCGAGAAAGGTCTCAAATCGTGAAGCGAGTTATGCCAAGATATGAACTTTTCGATATCCCGAGAAGCGGTTTTAAGAGATTTTGTCCTTTAGCTAACTATTAATCAAATCGTCCTACTTTGCTTTCTGCTTAAATAAACTATCGCAATAAGTCAACAATGCATTCGCGTGATCATTCGAGACATCAATAAAATATAAGAGATACCCGTAGGAATAAGGGAGTTTAAGTGATTAATTGAACCACATGAGTAAATGTTTGTTATGCTAACTTGTACTAACAATGATCTTGTTTGTAAGCTTGGCATGGGGAACGTGAAACTTGAGGGTGATAAACATTCACTACACCAAAGCCCTAATGTAAGTCATAGATTTCTTTACAAGTTTCTTCCTTGTTGCATTTTATCGTTTTCTATCTTTCAAATTTTCCTTAGTTGGTTAATAAAGGCCAAGACGGATTGATTATGATGAAAAGTGTAATCGTGCTTTGTAACTAATGCATTGCATGAGGACATTGCAATGGCTAAGTGTAGGGGATTTGATAGGTGTGAAAACACCCATCCTTTTTACCACTTAATTACAATAATAACTGGGCCAAAACGTGTATTTTATGTCATTTATGTCGGAATTATGCGTGGTTTGTGTTTTTGTTGTGATTTAGGACGAGAAGGTGAAAAGTGGAGAAAACACGACTTTCACGGGCTTTTATTGAAGAAAAAGACAAAAGACGAAGTCGAAAGATCGAAAGTGGAAAAAGAACGGAAGTCCAAGACCAATTCTAAAGATTTATCGAAGAAAAAGTCCATAGACGAAAGTTCAATAAAGTCGAAGAACTCAAGTCTAATTTATGAAGAAAATTACAAGACGAGTTCAAAGAAATCCCGAGACGAAGTCTTAAAAGTCGAAGAATTTAAGAAAACTGAAAGACTGAGGACCAAGAAAGAAAGAAAGAGAAAGCCACCAACCACTCCCTCTCCTATAAAGACCACCCTCGCCTGTTGTGAAAGGGTTGGTTAGTTTTAGGATTAGATTAGGAGTAGTGTAGTTTTCTCTCTCTAGATGTATGCTTTCTCTCTTTAGATTAAATTGTGTTTAAGCTTTCGTTATTGAATCTTTACTTTTTAATTAAGCTTTTAATTCATCATCTTCTTCCTTTCTTGCTTAATTTCTGTCTTTGATTTGGTGTTGTGTTCTTGAGTTTTCTTAATTTCAATTAAGTCGGTTTTGATTGATTTGGCTTTGTATGTTAGTTTTGATGATTTGTTTTGATTAATTATTGTTAGTTGATGCTTATTGATTGTTTTGGTTTAATCTTTTGGTTTGTTTTGGTTAGAATTGATCAAATTCGTGCTCTTTTCGTTTTCCCCTGTTCTTCGCTAAAGTTACTGTATCTTGCCAAAGATTCCGAATGGTATGCTCATTTAGTCCTCTATTCGGAATGTCAGGTTATTCCGAATAGGAGTCCTCTATTCGGAATATCTGATTATTCTGAATAGGATTCTCTATTCGGAATATCTGATTATTCCGAATAGGTTTCTCTATTCGGAATATCTGATTATTCCGAATAGGATTCTCTATTTGGAATATCTGATTATTCCGAATAGGATTCTCTATTCGGAATATCTGATTATTCCGAATAGGAGTCCTTATTCGGAATATCTGATTATTCCGAATGGGAATCCTTATTCGGAATATCTTATTATTCCGGATAGGTTTTTCAGTTTTTAGTTTTAAACTTTATTTTTCCCGCCTTTTTTCTTTATTTGCATTTTTACTCGCTTTCCTTTTAGTTTAAGTTTACGTTTGAATTATTTACCTTTATTGCTTTTAATTTCTCGTCATTTATTTCCCGTCAAGTTTTAATCTTTAATCTTTCATTGTCGTTTCTTTTTACCGTCTTTACTTTATTTCTATTTGTTTCAAATCTTTATTTTTACTTAGTTTTAGACAACGACAACTCTTTTATTTGATTCACCAAGAACAACTGAGTCGCACAATTAACCAGAGATCAATTCGAAGAGATTCCGAGAAACGAACTTTTCAACTAGTAAAAATATCTACATTAACCCCCCGAACCAAGGTGGTTTTTGATGCTTGTCATGAATAGCAAGCTTAAAGTCATTACATTCGGATGAATTGAATTTTTGTTTATGATTAAAAACGGTAAATTCCTAGGGTGTTCTTCTACTTCCGCATTATTGATCTTTGGGCGACTACTTCTAGAGGCAAAAGGGACCCTATCATTCCTTGTATTGCTCGTAGGCTGTAGCCTTCTACTCTTAGTGTAGTTGTTTATTCCTGTAGAAGACACGCGTCTATTAGAATTAGCACTTTTTAAATCAATGACTTATGGTTGATATATAGTGGTCGGTTTTGTCCTAACGCTTGCTTTACGTTGTTTGTTAAGCACGGAGGTATCTACCCTAGGTTGAGAGGAAGGACTAACTCGAAACATTCCTGGGGCAATCACAGCAGCTTTCGTTCCAGCAACCTTGGGAAAAGGTGTTACAGCAATACGAGTTGTTCTCGAGGTTGCTGGTTTCTGAATCAAAGTATCCACAATCGTACTAGGCTTAGAAGTCTTGTCATTTAACAAATCCTTTAACTTGTAGTTCTCACATATTTTATCGATTAGTTTCTGGTAGATAGACTTGACATGTTCTACAGCCCGCTTATTTGAAACGATCTCATATTCTGACTCTAAAATCTTAGCCTTAAGCGTTTGAACATTCCCATCACTGGCATTCTCTAATCCAGGAGAAGCCAGATTCTTTCCTTTAACACCTCCTAACTAAGCTTGCAACAGTTTGATTTTTGGTTGCATTTCATTGTAAGCTTTATCGTACGAAATTTTGTCATGTTTGCATTCATCACATTTTTTGACATGTTTATTCAATATATCGGTGAATTCGTTACCCTTTTTAATGACATAAGATTCCATTTTCCCTTTCATACGTTCAAGCTCAGTAAGGAGGGTTTCAAAATCCGACACAGTGATATTTAGCGCAACAGGACTAGTACCACCATAGTCACTTGCTTTAGAGAGACGATCAAGATCGTTTTCCAAAACTTTAATTTTATCAAGAGATTCCTCAGCCTCATTCGCCAAAGATTTAAAGTCTTGAACAAAGTTAGCTGCTTCTTTTAGAAAAGCATTTTCAAAATTTCTTATCCTCACATCAACTTGATTAATAATCGGATTAATATCGTTTTGAAGAATTTTTTGAACCTCAATCTGAGCAGGTGATGTAAAATTTCCTCCAGTAATTTTGGAATTAACAACACGTTTAAGAATGACAAATTTATCTTTTACCTCGTTTAGAAATCGTCGTGCGACACTCGGTTTAGGAGGATCATCCGACAATTCCTCACTTGGTATCAAAAACATTTCAGTATTGGTCTTAGACCGAACTAAAGTTGTTAGAGGAATAATTTTCGGATAACAAACCGGTATGATTTCTCTGTTTAGCTTTTGCAATCGTAAGCGACTCTCTTCGGTAAGTCAAGGGTTTCCTCTGAATCATACACAACAGGAGGATCATGCTTATCAAGCAACACATTACATGATATAAACTTTGTTGGGTGGCTTGAGCTTGCTTAAGACATTCAGGATTAGGAGGAAGAGGACAACCTAAAGCCAATTTGTAATGAGTGTGATACATCTCCTTCACTATGGGGCGACCATGTTAATAGTTTTCATAGATTGACCACATTATATCAACAGGTTGTCTAATTCCCTAATCTTATCCTCAGCATTTCAAATATCCTCAAGAAGTCCATCTTCCCGAATTTGAAATCATGTTTCATCTTTTTGTCTTTCTTCTTTTAGATCAGAAATAATAGATTGTTCATTAAAAAGTTGTTTATTAAGAGAGGTGATTTCATCATTCAAATCACTTATCTTTTTAGCACTACTTAAATGTAAAGCATTTAGTTTCTTGGTCGTACATTTTTCTTGATAAACAGATGTTGCATGAGCTTGTTCAAGTTCTTTAATTTTAGCATGATGAATTTCAAAAAATTTCTCCATTTCCTTATATCCCGCAAGCTCAGTGGTCAATTTAGCATTAGTTTCTCTAAACTTATTATTAACCACCTTACCATGATCAACATCCTTAGCAAGCTTATCAAATAATGATTTATAATAGGCATGCGTCTCGTCAGGAAGTGTTGTATGTTGGGCGACTTAATCTACACTAAGGTCTAGACTTGGCGCATTCGAAATAATTTTACTATTATTCGTTTGACCCCCGTGTGTCTCAATGTGGGGCTCAAGAATCTCAGTATACTCTTCCTCCTGATTAGACATACTATATATATCATTATCATCGAACCGTGGGTGTACCTCAGAGGGACCGTTTGAATCATAGATGGGAGCTCTTTCATCATGAATTCCTGAGGTAGAGGCGTGTTGTAAGTTTGCCATCAAGATGTAGTTGGCATTCACCTCTTCTTCCTCGTCATATTCTGTTGTAGAAGCCATAAGGTCAAATTCCTCAGCTTGAAGTGGAATCCCTGCCTCTTCCTTTTGTGCTATAAGAAGCTGAGTCTGAAGATAAGCAGCATCCCTTTTCTTTTTGGCTGTGCAATCTCGAGCATAATGACCAAATCCCCTGCAGTTGTAGCATTGAAACTGACGATTGTTGTTTCCATTACCCGTACCAGTATTTCAGCCCTTGCAGCTACAATATTTCTCATTTGATTGCCAACCGCTGGCACAACAATTAACCCATTCTGAATACCCACATTCTGAACACCCGGATTCTGACCACGGTTTTGTCCATACTAATTGCCTGCATTCCCAACTATCTGCCATGCATTCTGACCATACTGATTTCCCACATTCTGAACACCATCTTGTTAAAACTGAGTCCCTGTGTTCCCTCCAACTACCAATTGGCGATCTTGATTCCCATTCATGAAAGGTTGAGCAATCTGCCTATTTCTTGTGTTCGAGGAGATTTTCTGATTGTTGTTGGTGGGTTAATGGTAAATTTGAATGCCTTTGCAAGAAGTGCAAGACCTGTATTAATCGCAAGAGTAGGATCGGTGATGTCATCAAAGCAATCAATGGGTTGTTGCAAGTAGTTCACAGCAGCAGGAAGTTGATATCCATAAGAGGTGAGTTATTGTTGTTGTTGGTGTTGTGGCATGAAGTTACACGAGGAGGGTTGATGGTAGGGTACCCTGGGATATGACATAGATGACGGAGAGTTTGCCATAAAAGCCAATGGATCTTGTATTTTGGCCCGTCGTTCTGCCCTAACTTCGTTAGCTTCAACTAGATTCATTTTCAAATCATCATATACTTGAGTGTAGTCCACGACATGAAGATCCTTAGTTTGATTGACGAGTGACATATCGTGACCATTTAGATGGAAGATTATCAAGAAATTTGATGTTGGCAGCAATTTGAAAGTTTATGGACTTAAAAGTCGATTGTCGTGTGATAGGATCGAACTCGAGATCACGGTATTGCACATATTACGTGAAGGGTTAATTTGTTTATTAAATATATTTATTATGTTTATTAAATCAAACCGTAGCTAACGATCGTTAAGTAATTAAAAGTTAAGTATTAAACGACCGTTATATAATGTTAAAGAAGCTAAAAGAAGGAGTCGGAAAAGTTCCGGAAACCTCTTTTGGAGGTGATGTATATCCGGCCTAAAGGAGATACAAAAGAAAAGGGGAAAAGATTTGTGGCTTTATTTTGTTTAACCTTGGAAGAGAAGTTTTCCAAGGTGTATATAAACAAACCAAAAGCCTCATAATTTTCACCTCATATCTCTCTTTCTATTGCTTTAAAAACCGGCCAAACAAACACCCTATTAGGTTTCTTCTTTAATTTTTATTAAGCTATTCTAGATCTAGTCCTAGCCCCTCTCTAGGGTTGTTGGGTAGATCTTCCATAGAACTTGGAAGCTCGGTTTGTTCGTGCTAGACTCACAGTTAACTCGTCGTATCCCGTGTGTACAAGATCGTGGTGTAATCTTGCTTTAGATTACATCCTGGTGGTGTTCGTGATCTATCTCTACCGGTGACCGTTCCGTCAACTTGTAAATCTTGCTAGGATAAAGGTATGTAACCCTAGCCTTGATTAATTATAATCGTGTTAATTAAAGATCTTATTAATTTGCTTCCGCTGTGTGTTCTTTGATCCATATTAGGGTTTTATAATTGTTATGATAAACATAAACCAACAGTGGTATCGAGAGCCGTGTTAACATGATTTTAATTATCAAGATCTAAAGTTTTTAACTAATATTGATTGGTGTTAATAATTACATGTTGTTTTTTAGGTTTTATAAAAAAATAGGTTTTTTGTTTATTTTGTTTTTTAAGTTCGGATCTGCCGAATTTTTATAAAAAATTTTTTTTTTTAGTAAACCCTAAAATTACATGGTAATTAAACTTTAGATATTTTGAATGAATTAATTGTCATGTCATGCGTGGTTACGATCCGTAGTTTTTTAATTGTTAAGAGAATGTGGGAGATCCGTAATAAACATGCATGTTTTTTTACGGATCATATAATTTTGATTGCTATTTGCTTTATTTGATTCAAAATTTTAAAATTAGGGAAGACTTTTTATGTTCATAAAAACCCTAGATTTAATGTTCTTTGAATAAATTGTTATGCATGTGGCTATTTGATTTAGTTTTTTTTTGTACTACTTGTTTTCATGCGTTTTATTGTATGTTGTAAATAAAGGTAGTTTTTTTTAAGAAAAATAATATGGACTAAATCCTATCAAAATTAATGATTTGTTTTGAGATCTAAGTTACATATGATTTGTATTGATTAGAATGGCAATAGCAACTTAACGGCCTACTCAATTTTGACAAACTATAAAGTGGGTATAACACACCGCTGGTCAAGTACCCGGTTAAGGAAGGAGGTGTTATGCTTCAGCGCTGACCAAATTCCCGGCTCGCCTGTGCGTCAAAATTGGAATTACCTACGGTTGTTATTGGTATAATTCTTTAAGGTTGATTTTAACTACATTAATTCACATCCGAAACACAATGAATAAGGTTATTGCTTTGTGCTTTAGCTTCGTTCTAGAAAAAGTACGGTGTGAATTTAGTTGTGTGTAAAATCTTTAATTGGTTTAACCAATACCTCAACTTGAAAATATATGATGAACTTTTAGCCTCACCAAAAAGTTTACTAAACGTTTTGTTAAACTGTTATGGAGATGTATGCATGCTTCTCCATACATGATTTTGTCACCAAAATCTATACCCTAAAATTTAAGTCATATGCCCTCTAATTGACGAACACTTGAAGTTACAATTGTCGTCATATAAGATATCGGACGATGTTGTAATGGAGAGTAAACTTCATGACTGAATAAGATTGCACATGAAGGTTTTACGTTCTTTAGATTAGTCGACTTAATTGAGTTACTCGGTGAGAAATGGAAACTTAAGGCATAAAAAAGGGATAAAACATGTTTACAATGCAAATGATTTTGGCAATGTAAATCCCTAACATATCTAGAAATTGCAAATTTGTTTGTCAATTATTGTTCGACAAGTTACTGTGTTGAATACATTTGTCACTAGCAGATCAACTGAGGTGATAAATCTATGTCAATATGGATTCTAGTTTTTCAAAGAAAATACTATGGTTTTATTACCGGGGTAATTTTATTTTCTTGAATTGTATTATCGAAAATACTAATGTTTGAACTTATTTCTATAGAAATGGCTCAACCCGAAAACAATCTGACAATAAGCTTGGCGTTCAAAGCTTTTTTTGAACGGCCTGAACTTACTGGACCTAATTTCAATGACTGGTACCGCTCACTAAGAATTGTTCTGAGAGTAGCGGGTACTATCAATATCTTGGAAACTCCTTTTCCTTAGGATCTTGCAGAAGGAGCAACTGATGCGGAAAGGCTTCAACATGCTGCTAACGTTAAGAAGCACCATGAGGTGGCTGCTGTAATGTTAGGGAGAATGGCTCCATCACTTCAAAGAAAGTATGAGCTAGCTTCACCTCAGCAAATGCTTGATGAACTCAAGGCAGTGTATGAAACGCCGCAAGCTGTAGAGATCTATGATCTAGTTGATGCTCTACATAGTTGCAAGCAAGCTCCTGGAAAGTCCGTAAGTGCTCATTATATGGAGATGAGGGGTTATATGTAACAACTCATAGCACTAGGACAACCCTTTGATCATAATATGGCTATTAACTTGATCAATAGGTCCCTTAATAAGGACTTCAATGATTTCGTTCGTAACTATAATATGCATTGCACGGGGAAGACAGTTAATGATTTACATGCAATGCTCATTGACTTTGAAAAGGGTTTGAAAGATAAGGCATCCACTGCTACTCCTCAAGTACTTCATGTACAAAAGGGTAGAGTGTCGAAACCAAAACCGCAAGGGAATAAGAAGCAGAAAGGCAAAGGCAAGGTTGATAAGAGAAAGCAAGTTGCGACTACATCAAAACCAAAGCAGAACTTTGCTAAGAAATCTCTGAAAGATGAGACTTGTCACTACTGCAAGATGACTGGACACTGGAAGAGTAATTGCTCTCTCTATCTTCATGAAATGGCAGAACATAAGAAGAAGGCTGAGCAAGTTGCTGCAGCACCATCTTCTGGTAACTTTTTTATGATAGAGTTATTTAATCTTTCATACAAATCAAACTCCTGGGTATATGATACGGGATGTGGTATTAATATTTGTAATATCCTGCAGGGATTTGAGTTGAAAAGGAGGCTTACCTATGGGGAACAATTTCTGCAAGTGGGCAATGGCGCACAAGCAGCGGTTGAAGCTATAGGAATATTTAAATTAGTTTTACCTTCGGGTTTAGTACTGTTTTTAAATAATTGTCATTATGTACCTACAATTGTTAAGGGTTTCATTTCCTTTTATTGTATGTTGGATCTTGGATTTACTCACACGATTGATAATAATAAAATTTCTGTTTTCAAAGATGGTTTATTCTATTTTGATGCAATTTCTGTGAATGGTGTTTTTGAAATTAACATGCATGATAAAAATTCCAAGAGGAAAAATAATTTTGTTTTTAGCATGAATAAGAAGAGTAAGTTAGACAAGAACTCTTCTTATCTTTGGCATTGTAGGCTTGCCCATATTGGGAAGACTCGCATACAAAAGCTTCAGCGTGATGGGCTTTTGGAAAGTATCAATGATGAATCATTTGATAAATGTGAATCTTGTATCTCTGGAAAGATGACCAATAAACCTTTTAATAGCAATATTGAAAGGGCTACTGAACTACTTGGTTTAATACATACTGATGTGTGTGGACCACTTAGACATGTGTCAAGGAAAGGTACTAGCTACTTCTTGACGTTTACGGATGATTATAGCCGTTATGGTTATGTTTATTTACTTAAGCATAAACATGAGGTATTTGAAACATTCAAAACGTTTAAAGCCGAAGTAGAGTTACAACTAGGAAAGAAGATTAAAGCTCTTCGTTCTGATCGTGGTGGTGAATATTTAAGTCAAGAGTTTAAAGATTATTTAAGTGAGAATGGAATTGTTCAGAAACTTACTTCTCCGTATACTCCACAACAAAATGGTGTATCTGAAAGGAGAAATCGTACATTATTGGATATGGTACGATCTATGTTTAATCTTACAACTTTACCATTATCCTTTTGGGATTATGCTCTTGAATCTGCTGTTCGTATTCTAAATATGGTTCCCACAAAGAAGGTTGATAAGACACCATATGAACTATGGCATGGCAAGAAGCCATACTTGTCTTATTTGAAAATCTGGGGTTGTGAGGCGTATGTGAAACGTGACTCTAGAGATAAACTCCAACAAGGCTCAGTAAAATGTATCTTTGTAGGTTACCCTAAGGAAACTATGGGTTACTACTTTTATTATCCGGCTGAGAACAAAATAGTTGTGGCTCGGTATGGAGACTTCCTTGAAAATGATATTGTAAATCAAGAATTCAGTGGAAGAAATTATGATCTTGAAGAAATTCAAGAAGATACATTGCCTTTTGAAAATACTAGCGAAGAAATTCCTGAAGAACCAGAAAGTCTGAGTGTTCCACCGGAATTAATTCCTCCACGTAGGTCTCAAAGGACCATACGTGCGCTGGACAAACTATGTCTTTACATAGAGGATGATGAGGAGGAAGTAGGGGATCTTGGTGAACCTGCTAACTATCGGTCCGCAATGTCTGATCCAGAAAAGTTAAAATGGATAGTTGCGATGAATGAGGAAATGAAATCCATGGAAATCAATGATGTTTGGATTCTGGTAGACGCACCTAAAAATGCCAAAGTAGTGAAAAATAGGTGGATCTATAAGAAGAAAACTGACATGGATGGTGATGTACAATCCTATAAAGCGCGTTTACTGGCTAAAGGTTTTACTCAAACTTTTGGCATAGACTACGAGGAGACATTTTCTCCTGTAGCAGACTTACGAGCTATTAGGATTCTCATAGCTATAGCAGCATACCATGACTATGAGATATGGCAAATGGATGTTAAAACTGCCTTCTTGAACGGTCGCTTAGATGAAGACATCTATATGCAACAACCGGAAGGGTATGTTGATCCTAAATATCCAAAGCGCGTGTGCAAACTTAAAAGATCTATTTATGGTTTGAAGCAAGCATCACGTCAATGGAATAAGCGATTTGATGAAGAAATCAAAAAGTTCGGATTTATTCAAAATCGTGATGAGCCATGTGTATACCACAAAGCTAGTGGGAGTAATGTAGTTTTCCTAATTCTATATGTCGATGACATATTAATCATGGGAAGTAACATTCCAAGACTTAAGGAAGTTAAGGATTATCTTGGTAAATGTTTTTCTATGAAGGATTTGGGAGATGATGCGTATATTCTGGGAATTAAAATCTATCGAGATAGGAGTAGACGGTTAATTGGTCTTAGCCAAGATGCTTATATTGATAAGATATTGAAGAAGTATAACATGCATAACTCTAAGAAAGGTTTTCTACCGATGGAGGTTAAGCATGAGTTAATTCATGAGAAAGATGCATCAACACCTGAAGAGGTGGCTTACATGAAGAAGGTGCCTTATGCTTCGGCTGTAGGATCTATTATGTATGTTGTAAGATGCACAAGGCCTGATGTGACGTTTGCTCAGAACTTGGTCAGTAGATACCAACAGAATCCAGGAAAGTTCCACTGGACTACTGTTAAGCATATTCTAAAGTATTTGAGAAGTACGAAAGATATGTTTTTGGTATTCGGGGGTAAACCAGACACAGAATTGAATGTAACAGGATTCTGTGATGCGTCCTGGCAATGCGATAAAGACGATACGAAGTCTCAGACGGGTTACGTGTTTGTCATCAATGGAGGAGCAGTTGAATGGAAGAGCAGTAAGCAGAAAACCATTGCTATGCATGCGACTCAATCCGAGTACATGGCCGCTTCAGAAGCTGCAATGGAAGCTGTTTGGATTAGGAAGTTTATTGGAGATCTTGGAGTGATGCCTTCATTTAAAGAACCTATTGATATATATTGCGACAATTCTGTTGCAATAATATTCGCCAATGACCCTGGAGTTATGAAAGGCGCCAGACACTTTAAACGTAGATATCACTACGTTCGAGAACAAGTGGAAGCTCGAGAAATAAAATTGATAAAAGTTCACACGGATGATAACGTAGCTGATCCTTTTACTAAGGCTTTATCTAAGCGAAAGGTAGTTAAGCATGCCAAGGCAATTGGGCTGCAACTAGCTAGCGAAGTCATGCAATAAATCTGTTGATTAGTATTTGGATAAAGGATGTAATACATTATTGAATTGATGAAATAAATATTGGATTTCGTTTATTTTCTGTTATTTGATTTTGTATCCTATTTTACATGTTTTAATCCATGAATGTTTCTGAATGTCCGTTGTCGATTGATAATATGGGAGTATTATTAAACTAAGACAATTCAAAATAGTGACAGAGTATACTTGAAAGTATATTGGTCAATTCTGGATGATATTTGATGGATCAAAATATTGGGCTTATCCCAACTATGTGATTTTACTTTATGTATCTTTGTCATTAAGTAAATCATAAATAGTTATCCTTAGACCTGAGATGCCAGAAAACTGCATTGAATATAGTGCATTTCTGTAAGGTAACCTAACGCTAAACGTAACTGGTAGTCATAAGGGTTATTTTCAGAAGTGTTGCAAAGTTCATGTGTTTTGCTTGTAGTCGAAATGGGATTCGTTTCCTTCAAATTATTATTTGAAGTATAAATACAACTGAGCCCCTCGGGGGAATAGTAAGATGTTTGTGTGCCCACACCCAAATTTGTTTTGGTAATCTTGCTATATCCGTAAACGAGAAACAGAATAGTTAATGAAGGAATGACTAAGATCCATATCCTTATTAACGATGTATTTGAAATGAAAGGATAATAATAATGATATAATCATTAAACGGTTCTTGTCCAGGAGGCCTTACTCGAGTTGTACTAGTGACATTGTTAGTGTAACTAGACGCTAATCAATGTGATCACGATATTCGAATTTTGTCCAAGTGGGAGCTGAAAGTTTATGGACTTAAAAATCGACTGTCGTGTGATAGGATCGAACTCGAGATCACGGGATTGCACATATTACGTGAAGGGTTAATTTGTTTATTAAATATATTTATTGTATTTATTAAATCAAACCGTAGCTAACGATCGTTAAGTAATTAAAAGTTAAGTATTAAACGACCGTTATAGAATGTTAAAGAAGCTAAAAAAAGGAGTCGGAAAAGTTCCGGAAACCTCTTTTGGAGGTGATGTATATCCGGCCTAAAGGAGAGACAAAAGAAAAGGGGAAAAGATTGTGTGGCTTTATTTTGTTTAACCTTGGAAGAGAAGTTTTCCAAGGTGTATATAAACAAACCAAAAGCCTCATAATTTTCACCTCATATCTCTCTTTCTCTTGCTCTAAAAACCGGCCAAAAAACACCCTATTAGGGTTCTTCTTTAATTTTTATTAAGCTATTCTAGATCTAGTCCTAGCCCCTCTCTAGGGTTGTTGGGTAGATCTTCCATAGACTTGGAAGCTCGGTTTGTTCATGCTAGACTCACGGTTAACTCGCCGTATCACGTGTGTACAAGATCGTGGTGTAATCTTGCTTTAGATTACATCCTGGTGGTGTTCGTGATCTATCTCTACCGGTGACCGTTCCGTCAACTTGTAAATCTTGCTAGGATAAAGGTATGTAACCCTAGCCTTGATTAATTATAATCGTGTTAATTAAAGATCTTGTTAATTTGCTTCCGCTGTGTGTTCTTTGATCCATATTAGGGTTTTTATAATTGTTTTGATAAACATAAACCATCACAATTTGTGCAGGTTCATGTTTGTTTCTTCTAAGATGATTCATAAGGGTTAAAAACCGATGATAGTAAGGTTCAATTTGTTCCCCTTCTGTAAACGTAAATTTCTCCCATTCACGAAGCAACTTAGTCTCTTTTTCTTTTAAACCAATTTCGCTCCCCTTTATCATTTTCTGGATCCTAAGCCACATCTCGTGTGCGGTTTCACAACTATGAACAACAGCATAAACATCTTCGAAAAGTCCCATAAGAATTACTTGAATTGCTTGATCATCAGCTTTAAGTTATTTGGATTCAGCTTCAGTTAATTCTTCATCCGTTTGCTCATGACTAGAGTCCGCCACTGGGTTAGCACTCGTGGGATCCCCAGGCACTGTAATTGTTCTTCTAACATATGGACCTTTTTGGATAGAATTTACAATCAGCATTCCCAATGGTTAACATTTTGCATAGCGAAAAAGACGACTAGCCCATGTAGTGTAATTCTCCTTGGTAAGCATGCGAGGACGATTCTCAATACCCGCAGCATAAATGTCTTGTTGAGACGTCATAGTCGAAGTCGTGTGTAAACTAGGACCTCAATTCGTAGAAAGCGCATTTCAGATTCTCGGAAAATCAATGTTTGTCGAAATTTTCCAGTCCGATATAAAATACCTCAGTCCGATATAAAATAAACCAAAAAATTTCGAATTGCCAAATTTTGAAATCGTGTTAGAAATAGCGAAAAACTAGTATGAAAAAAATTTGATATAAGAAGACGTAAATTTTTTTTTTTTTTTTGTAAACTATGCAACGAACCTAGTCTAGATAGTGGCTAAGTCTAAAAATACATTGAACAAAAAATTCACGATTTCGGAAAAATGGTACTAGTGCACAATCTCGGAATGTGTAAGCTAGCAAGATCTCGGAATATGTAGTGTTGCAAAAAATCTCGGAATATGTCTTCAAACGAATATCGAAATGTGTAAGGTAGCAAGATCTCGGAATATGTAATGTTGCAAAAAATCTCGGAATTTGTAATGTTGCCAGATCTCGGAATATTGGCAAGATCTCGGAATAACCTAATTTCGGAATAATAGGCAAGATCCCGGGATAAACCAAATTTCGGAATAATAGGCAAGATCTCATAATAAGCCAAATTTCAGAATAATAGGCAATATCTCGGAATAAGCCAAATTTTTTAATATGGACCAAATCTCGGAATAAGCCAAATCTCGGAATGTGCTAAATCTCGGAATATGACCAAAATCTTGGAATAACCAAAATATTCTGAAATTATGTCCAAATTTTGAAATGTTCCTGAAAAATGGGATCTCGGACAAAAAACGATTTTTGGCAATTTTTCGCAATTTAGAGGGTTTTAAACACACGAAAAACACAAAAACGCTAACCACGAATCCCTAGGCTCTGATACCACTTGTAAGACTAAACAATACACACGAAATATCTATAGATCAATATGTTGCCGCGAGCTATGATGATGATGATAGATTATACGAATGATAAAAGATGAAATAAAGAGATGAATATTAAACAAAAAAGAAAGATTAGATTAAGGAAGAAGAAAGAAAGAAAAATACAAAGTTGGTGTTTTTTCTAGTGAAAAAACAAAGTCTTTCTCTCTCTAAAATAATAAGATGGAAAAGCACACACACAAATGAGGTGGAAATGGCCTTTTATACTACGTGTACAATATTAGGAAGGCCTTCCTCATTTGTGTGTTCGGGACTAATTCCCGTTAAATAATAATAATAACATAGAACTTTCGACACCGTTGAATAGCATTTTCCACAAGCTTCGTAATGGTATATTATATAACCATCACTTTAAATACGACTAACATAATCATTTCCACCCGCCAATGCATATAGTTTAGAACAAAGCATGACCTCAGAATAATAAGAACCCTAAAAGAATTGCCTAACTAATACTCACTCATCCACATGAAAGCATTAACTTACAACGACAAAATTGTGTGATCCACACACTTAATGTATAATTAATACGTTAATGAGAAAAAAGAAGATTTGAAATGTGAAAAAGAAAGTATAAGTCTCCTAATTACTTCCAAAAAAAATAATACAATATAAAATATTTTTTTTTTTGGTAAATCAAATTACCCTTTCTTTCCTGTTAATTATATATATTTAGTATAAAATTTTGAACTTTTTATTTTTTCATTGATTATTAACCGGTTAATTTTTAATATTTATATTTTTTGATGATAAATTAATAATAGTTAGTGATTTGAGCTCATCTAGTATGCAAATTTTTTAATCCTTTGCTTTAGAAAATATATTCTACTCATGTTTTTATTTTATTCTGTCTGTAATGAAAATCGAACAACTTCTTTATTGTTTTAGATAAAACAAAAATATGTAATCGTATTGGATATACATTTGTATCCAATGTGACAAAGAGATTAGGCCAATAAATGTTATAGGTAAGAAAATGTACGATTAGATCAACCTCCAAACTAATTGAGTGTTTCTCTTCTTTTGAATCACTTGAGTTACAAAATATGAGAAAAGTTATTTTGGAGCCTTATTTTTTGTTGGAAACAAAGGGCTCAGTCCCCACCCTTTATTTAGATTTCATCTAAGGGGGGGAGATTAATCTAAGATTTAATTGGTTAATTTTTATTTCTTGTCCTAAAGCTTTTTATTTTAATTTTCACA
This sequence comes from Glebionis coronaria, assembly GCA_025667525.1. NCBI lineage: Eukaryota > Viridiplantae > Streptophyta > Magnoliopsida > Asterales > Asteraceae > Glebionis > Glebionis coronaria. Next base: position 420,383,605 of record CM046882.1, on the reverse strand, counting down.
CAGTGTTTCACCAACCACAATTATCACATTGTCTCACCTCCATCATCTACCAAACGCCTTCATATTATCAACATAATCAAAGAATCAATCGATCTCACCTGTCATAACCGTATACCACCACAATCAATCTCATCTATAATCATCATTGTCATCCTCATCTACCAAATGCCTCTGCCACGTCATCAAACCACCACAACCGTCCGACCAGATGGATAATGAAGATGTTGATGATGAAGTGTTGTTGATTGATCTTTTGTTATCAGAACAATGAGGTAACTGACATGGTGTTTAATTGAATGAGGGATTTTGAGTTTTCGTCATTGTGGTAACCTTTATGAAGCACGTGAGTTGTTGAGAAAAGTTGGTGAGGTAGACGGATGTTCACCGGATGTAGTGACGTTTCTGCAATGACAAGAGTCGCTACACGTTACTGTGTAATATCATCAGTGATATTTTATCACCGGTGATATTTTTATTGTTTTATCACTAGTGAAGTATCACTAGTAATAAACCAATGAAATATCATGTTATTGTGTAATATCATCAGTGATAATTTATCACCGGTGATATTTTTATTGTTTTATCACTAGTGAAGTATCACTAGTAATAAACCAATGAAATATCACGTTACTGTGTAATATCATCGATGATATTTTATCACCGGTGATATTTTTATTGTTTTATCACTAGTAATAAACCAATGAAATATCACGTTACTATATCACCATTGATATTTTTATTGTTTTATCACAATAAACCAATAAAATATCACGTTATTGTGTAATATCACCGGTGATATTTTATCACCGATGATATTTTATCACCGGTGATATTTCATTGTTTTATCACTAGTAATAAACCAATGAAATATCACGTTACTGTGTAATATCACCGGTGATATTTTATCATCGGTGATATTTATGAATCGGGAAGGAATGTAAAATCATAAGAAAAGCAATGTGAACGGGAAGGAATGGAGATTAATCTAAATGGCGAAGAATGGAGGTTAAAACACAATATCGAGTCCATAGACGAAGATTGGTTAACCATCATCGGTAATATTTATGAATCGGTTGGTTTTAAATCTTTTTTTTTTGAGATCGGTTGTGCTTCGATTGTTCCCTTTATGTGTTTTTTTAAGGTTTTGATCGGGTTTTTTAAGGTTACGGTTTGATATGATTTAAAGAGAGAAATGAGAGCTTTTTTATTGTTTAGAGAGAGAGAGAACGTTTGATCTGGATCTAAAAATGACTGGGTTGTTAAAACTTATTAAAGTTTTCAGTTTCAGTCTCTTATAAGAAGTTTCAAAGTTTGGCAGTTTTAGCCCCTCCCCGTGTTTTTAATCATTTGATCTGATCTTTGATAATGGATGGTCCAAATCTGTCTCTTGGATTCCACCAAAATACAAGATTCTTTAATAACCGGACTCTACAAAATATTATCATTGTAGGAGTTATCTATTTGGTCTGAAAATGATGTTCTTAAACTTGTGCTTCGCAATAAAGTGTTTGCGTACGAGAGTATTATAGGCAGCCAAGTCCTAAAATTTGAATCGTTTTAAATATTAAAGTTTTAAAAAATTACGATAATATAACTCGATTGAATTTCAGTTCTTAAAAGAAAAGCTAAAAAGTCAATATTTTTTTTATAAAAATATAGGTTTAGATCGTAAATTAGTCGGCCAAAAAATTAAAAACCATGATTAAAAAAATAAAGGTTACAAGTACATAAATATCAATTGTACCTTCCTAGTAAAGAGATGATGCCATACAATGGCATACATTCATTCTTTATGTCACAGTTCCATAATTTCGAAATAATTCAGAACGAGAATTATAATGAAATAGCATGTTCATTTTTATTATCATATACTATGACTTGTTTGAACTTCCGTAGCCAAAGAAATACTCGTTATGCATATACATTTTTGGGAGCTGTGGAAGTCTTTCTTTGAATATCAATTGGGGTTGGTAGCTTAACATTAGTTGCCAACCCAATAATCTGAATGACCCAAATCACATACCATGTTGCATCAATTTGCCACCATGTTAAGCCATGTCTTGCTGAGTATATAAATGCATGATGATTGTTGTGCCATCCTTCACCAAATGCTAGTATTCCTACCCACCTGTTGAACAAATTTATATAAAGATATGTTGATGGTTACATTTATGAGTAAAGGCTGAATTTATGCAACATACTATATCAAATTAACCAATGTACGCAACTTACATTTTTTATTCCCGATATACGCAACATACTTTCAAATACTTACTAAATTAGGCAATGTTGACCAAAATGTGATTTGTTTAACCCGTTACCACTTACAAAAATTACAATTTAGTCATTTGGTCTGCGTGGACTTCCACCGTTAGTCTCTTGACATTTTTCAATAGAAAACTTAATAATGATACCTTGACTTTAATATACAATTTTTATACGCGCTATTATGTACACGTTTTTATACCCGGGGATCTGAAGTTTGACACGATTTTAGTGTCAAAGTGTATCCCGTAAACTCCGAAAATCTCGCGTTAAGTCGATGTCTACGTTCTCTACAACTTTCGTGCTTTATGTTTTTCATGAAAAAGACATTTAGAAGGTCGAAAACCCGATTTAAAATTGTGACAGCAATACTAGTATTTTCGGTAAATACTTGAATAAATTCGAATTTCGACGGTCTCGTTTAGTGCTAAAAACTTACTTTTAAGTCTCGAAACCAATCATTTATTAAATATAATAAATATAGACATTTTATACGTAAAACATTACTAAACAAAGTGTAAAACTTATAAAAATAGTAATATGATAAAAATGACAAATTTAATAAGTGCAAACCGATTCCATTACATATCTTTGATAAAAATTAAAAATTAAAAATAACGTATGCTAAATTTCCCGTTTACAATTAAATTCAAAACGTATACGACAAAAAACGTGTATAAAAACATGCGTATAAAATGTGTATCAGAATACGTGTATACAAACTTGTATAAATATATGTGTATATAGAACTGTATAAATCTTCGTGTATAAAAATGCGTAATAAAACATTTATATAATTGCGTTTACAAATATATGTGTATAAAAACATGTATAAAAATGTGTGTACAAAAGTTAAGGTATCACTCTTATAAGTTTTTTTAGTGAAAAAATGTCAATCGATTAACGGTGAAAGTCCATGCTGACCACAAGGATCACACTGTAACTTTTCTAGGTGATAACCGGTCAAACAAGTCATATTTTGGTCAATAATGCGTAGATTGGTAAGTATTCAAAACTATGGTACGTATATCAGGAATAAAAGATGTAGGTTACGTACATCAGTTAATTTGAAATAGTATGTTGCATAAATTCAGCTTTCACCCTACATTTATCAGCATGTATGCTTAATTAAAAGGGTTATCACATACCAACTGTTACGAGAACGATCGCCTGTAACCCATGCTTGCTGTCCCCATACGTGACAAACCGAGTTCACTAGCCAAGTAACATGGTACAACAACACTGTCCTAACCCCCTGCTTTCAAATAAGACTTCAATTAATTCACCTTGACTAGTTTTGTTTTAAATAACTACTCAAACTCTGATAGCAACCAAACTAATTTTGTTTCGCACTAGAGGTTAGATAGATAAGGCGGGTCTTGATGTTTAGTGTTATCATGCACGTTTAATGATATGTTACCCATTCTAACTCTTTTTAACACTGGTGTCGGTATCCAAAATAATTATCTTCAATTATTTCTCGTACGGGAGTGAGTAGGTATTTCTTCACATTACCTCCCAAGTCCCAACCGTTTATTTATGTTCGAATAAGGGAGGTTTTTGCAATCTAAAAAAGAGAGAATTATTGTATGATGATTTCACATATAGTTTTAACAGTTAAAACTGGAATACGGACTAGTTCAAGTGTCATACCATTCCCCATACAATAAACGGAAGTCCTCCAAACGTATATAGAAGAGAGGCAAGTGCTATTGGATGTAGGACATAAGTTGCTCGAAGGAATCTATAAAAGAGTTGTTTCTCCAAATCCCTAACATTGTTATGCGCTTTGCGCTGAAATAAAACAAACAGAGGTTACAGTAGTTTGTAAGGGTTATCAGATGTATATGCATGGTTTCTCTTTGTAAGATGACATTAGGCCTTAGCTTTAAGAATAATTTCTTACCTTTTTCATAATGTTATCATAATCAAACATCCAAAGGATGTGACTATAAAAGAATCCTTTAATCGGGCTATGAGGGTCTTTATCTGAATCGGTATACTGATGATGATACCGATGAGTGCACACCCAAGTTATAGGATCCCCCTGAATAACTCAGGATTAGCTATATTTAGTTTTATAATGGAAATGAAATGGAAAAAAAAGTTAGATCAACATTTTAAAATCACCTGAAGAGCGTGAACACCACAATAAGCAAATGTGTATTCAAGCCATTTCGGAACCTTGAAGCTTTTGTGCGCGAGAAGTCTATGAAAGGCAAGTGTAACTCCGAATAGCCCGGTGACCAAATATAACACAATCGCTACCAACAAAGCTCTGCAATTGAATGTAAATGGAGCGAAACCACACAGCAAATGCAACACAACCAAAAACCCTGCCTTCATCATGTGTAAAAAGTTTAAATACCAACCACTGCACATTACACCTGGCCACTTATATACTTTTTTGGTGAACTGAGGTAGTTCATAAGGAGACTGACTCTTTTGCAATACAAATTCTATCAGTTAAACAATTTCATTGAAATGATTAAAGATAAATGATTGATTGCATATATGACGGTTTTGGATATTTAACTCTTGTTCTACACCAAGCAAGAAAATCAATGCATGGGACTTGTCGATCAAGTGCTAAACATTTACAACTTAAGAAAGAGAATAGAGCCTTAGTGACTTGTCGTAAACACAAAAAAAGAACTGTAATAAGATAATAGATCCTTGCAAGCAAAATCGTCCACACACGCCTTTTTTGTCGATTGATTGTAAGGCTCTTTTTTTCTTGCTTAATTCAGAAACTTTAAATTCCTTAAATTAATTTTTAAATTTATTATGAACTTAAATTTTAACATGATAACACGTATCCAGTGTGCACGCAACACCCTTTTTACAATCAAGTCCCTCGTATGGTTTCTTATTCAAGTGTCACATCACCATAGGCATATAAGGTTCAAATTTATCTTCCTGCTGGCTGCTTTCATGTAGATGTAAAGCAGCTACGCTAAGCCTCCAAGTGTTTAAAGAAATATGGTTCATCAAACGAAAGTTTACACTTGATCGAGTATTGTTCGCGTATGTCTCCTGGGCTTGGCCGGAGTCATATCAAGTTTGACCAAAAGTATTGCCACGTAAGAAAGAGAAAAGCGACAAGATACCGCATATAACAGGAAGTACCATTTCACCCAGGAAACTATACATTATCCAGTGGTCCAACCAAGTGACACCCGTCAACTTTATACTGTAACCAAAATTGCGGCCTTGCGTATCGTGCCAACCTTAGGGACGTGACTAGTCACTCAGGTTTGCCTTTTGCTCTAGTATAAATAGCCCATCATATTTATTACATCAACAACACAAAGTACAATAGCATTTACTTACATTTAATACTATCACTCCGGCAGTCCGGCATTCCAAGCCGGATACCACTCCAGTGATTATTACTTACTCTCACGCCATAGCTTTGTCTCGGGGTCACACCTAGGACGAGTTAACGTGCGTTGCTTGGCATTTGCTAATATAATCCACGCGTACAAGCATTCTATTCATGTAGTCGAAGCATTTCCTAAGGTATCTTAGTAGCCTACGGATTTTTATTTCAACATTTGGCGCTATCCGCGGGACCCTTCACTCGATCTACTTTTAAGCTAACTTCATGGTCCTTCGAATGACGGGTCTCCGTCACACGCATCCCCGGATCGCGAGAATGTTTTTGGAGGAGGGGAGGCCAAAAAACTCTCTCTCCAAGAACAGATTTTGGAAAGCATGAGTGTACTTCAAAATTTGGTGAAGCGTCATAATGCGACGGGGAGAAATACTATATCTCCTTTGAAGTTGGTTTTTGATGACGAGGTCCAAAGGACTCAAAAGAGGACGGATGAAGTAGTGGACGAGTTGCAAAAACCTTTTAAGGACATTATCACCTCTCCTTTCACCAGAAGAATCATCAAGTTCTCATCTCTGAAGCACATTATCCCAGCCACTATAAAGCTATATACCGAAGCCATTGATCCTAATGATCACGTTACCTGTTTTGTGGGAGCGGAAAATTCAGTAGAATGGCCTATGCCCGTATGGTGTAAGTTTTTCCAGCAGACGCTTGACGGAGCAGCTGGAGGTTGGTTCGAGAGATTAGCCTCGGGGAGCATAGACAACTGGGAAGAGTTAAAGAAGCAATTTTCGAAAATATTTTCTTTAAGAAGAAAAAGTCTTCAAAGCCCAATGGAAATCACTTCCATAGTCAGAATGGCACATGAGACACTGGAAGCATTTAAAGAAAGATGGACCGATGAAGCCAGCTACATCCAGGGAGTACCAGAAGTCTTGAAAATATCAGCCTTCGTCAACGGGGCCAAGTGCCAAGAATTGGCCAAAAGGTTCTCTGACGATGTCCACAAACTGTCGTTGACATGATGAAATGGGTAGATGATTTCATAAAGTCGGAAGAGGTATTTAAAAACACCGAACTTCCACAGGGGGAAGGAGGTGATAAAGGTGGCAAGTTCGCAAACGAAGATAAATATTTCTCAACGAATTATAGGAGTCATAACCGAGGATGGACTAAGAACGATTATCGACCAAAGCCCATCTACTCCCCTTATGTGCCTCCGGTTAGTCAAAACATTGGAAGAAGGACCCCGTATCAACATCCCGGACTGGAGTCGTTGACTAAGTTTCCGAAAGAAATACTGGCGACTGAGCTTCAACTGCAACTACCTCAACCAACGCCAACCAAGGGTATTGTAAGACCTGAATCCCAAGATAAATATTGCGACTACCACAGAGAAAAAGGACACCTCACCAATGATTGTCATCAGTTGAGGAAGCAGCTTGAAGTATCCTTAGAATCTGGTACGTTGAATCATCTGGTTAAAGACTTGCGGGCCAAGTTGATAACTAAGCTTTTACCTAGTATGAAAATATCGTTGTTCCAAGTCTAATCGAATTGATCCTGGTTGACTATGCGACTCAGTCGTTTTTTGGTGAAACAAAAGTTATGTCGTTGTAGTATATTAAAAGTGCGGGACTTTAAAGTAAATCTAAATCTAATTTAAAATAAATGGCGACAAATTAAAACGTGACGAAAATTAAAAGGCAATTAAAGTAAATAACGCAAACGTAAAAACTATCTAAGGCAAACTTAAAACGCAATTAAAACTTAAACTAAGGCAAGGCTTAAAATAAATCTAAGACAAGTAAACTTAAAGTGCGACTAAGGAAAAAGGCGGAAAAAATAAAGCTTGAAAAGTAAAAATTAAAACTTAAAAACAGTAACTTAAAATAACCTGAAAATACCTCACTTGGAATAATTACTCGTTCGGAATGTCACCTTCACCCGGAATAATTCTTCTTCGTTCGGAATAATCAACATAAAACACTCATTCGGAATATTTGAACAAAACCTTCATCCGGAATAAATCCTTTATCCGGAATATGTCACTTATCCGGAATAAAGTCTTGATTCGGAATATTGCCTTGATTCGGAATATATTCCGAATGAATACCTTGATCCGGAACAATAGATGTTCCGAATGAACAATCCCCAAATCCTTCGTTCGGAATATTCCGAATGAAAAAGCCACAGATCCGGAATATTTTGTATTCCGAATGAACAGCCACTTGATCCGGAATATCTTCTTGGTTCGGAATATATGATGTTCCGAATGAGCAGCCTTGATTCGGAATGTCTTCTTGGTTCGGAATGTTCCGAATGAACAAACACTGATCAGGAATACTTTCCTTGATTCGGAATGTTTTGCTGATCCGGAACAATTCCTCAAAACCTTCGTTCGGAATGTTCCGAATGAACCTATTCCGAATGAACCTATTCCGAATGAACTTCCACTGATTCGAAACTTCTACTGATTCGGAACTTTCACTGATTCGGAACTTCCTGAACAAAACTTTGGTTCGGAACAATCACAACACAATTCCTTCACTCGGAATAAACAACAAACACCCTTCGTTCGGAATGTCCTGCTTGATTCGGAACAACCTGGGAAATGAACAGAAGCGAAGAACACGGGACAAAGAAAACATGAATCTAATCTAAAACTAATCAAAATCAACCAAAAGATTAAACGAGAATAATAACAAATAATCAACTAATGATAATCTATCAATCCAAATCAATCAAACTAACAATACTAACCACAATAATCAAAACCCACTTAAATCAAATCAATAAAACATCAAAAACAGAAACATGAACAATAAAGCATAAAGATTAAAGATTAACAAGAAAGGAAGATAAGAGATGAACAATAAAAGTAAAAATTGACAATAATTAAAAGGAAACTTACTTGAAATTAAAGGTATTTAAGGTGCAAGACAATTAATTAAATGACATGTATTTAAATTGCAATTAAAGTAAATGGTGGAAGACTAATTGTCACACTTAGCCAACAAAATGAAAATGAAATCCTAATCATCTATTTATAGGAGGATTATGGAGGTGCTTAGGAAGCTTCCTCCCCTCTTTCTTCTTTCTTTAATTGCATCATTAAGTCCTTGTCTTCTTAATCTTTAAATTTAACGACTTTGTCTCGGGATTTCTTTAAACTCGTCTTGTAATTCTTCAATAAATTAGACTTGAGTTCTTCGGCTTTTAGTAAACTTCCGTCTTTTGACTTTTTCTTCGATAATCTTCAGAATTGGTCTTGGACTTCCGTTCTTTTTGCACTCTTGATTTCTTGACTTCGTCTTTTGTCTTTTTCTTCGATAAAAGCCCGTGAATGCCCGTGTTTTCTCCCGTTTTCACATTTTCGTCCTAAATCACAACAAAAACACAAACCACGCATAATTCCGACATTTACGACATAAAATACACGTTTTGGCTTGGTTATCATTGTAGTTAAATGGTAAAAAGGATGGGTGTTTATACACCTATCAAATCCCCTACACTTGACCATTGCAATGTCCTCATGCAATGCATTAGTTACAAAGCACGTTTATATTTCTCATCACAATCAATCCACCTTGGCCTTTATTAAAGAGATAGAAAATTATAAACATTCAAAGTAAAGAAATCAAAAACATACCTTCGGGTTTTGGAAATGTCATGAATGATCATCATCCTTAAGTTTTCACTTTCTCCAAACCAAGCTAAAAAATGAGATCATTGTTATTATAAGTTAGCAAACTAACACGAACTCATGTGGGCCAATTATTTACTTAGACTCCCTTATTCCTAGGTGTATCTCTTATATTTTATTGTTGTCTTGAATCATCACGAGGATGCATTGTTGACTTATTTTGATAGTTATTTAGGCTGAAAATAAAGTGGGACGATTTAATTAATAGTTAGCTAAAGGACAAAATCTTTTAAAACTGCTTCTCGAGACCTCATAAAGTTCATATCTTGGCATAACTCGCTTCGCGATTTGAGACCTTTCTCGGACCGATATTTGGCAGCGACTTCATACTTCAAATCTTGAGAGACGTTCATGAAATAATGGTCTTCTCTCATAATAGGAATTTCTTCACTTAAAGTTTTGAGAGATTCTTCATATTTGGACCACGACTTCTTCATTTTTCTCCAATCTTTATTTTGGACTTTGATATACAACGATCCGCCTCCTTTTAGGACTTGGATCTATTTATCCTCATACCTTGTTAGGGCCTTTTTGGATAGACTTCTCCATGATCTTTACGGGAGTATTTGCTTTTCGTCGTGTGTCTCGATCCTTCATATTGACTTTCGATAAATGATTCTTCACATCACTTGGGATCTTTAGAAACAAAATGTAGCCCTCATGACTTGTTAGGGCCTTTTTGGACTCGCCAATCTTCGCATCCCACTTCAATAAGTTATGCCTTGGCTATGAACTCTAATCCATACCGAGCAACTTTTAAACGATCTTGGGCTAGAAGCTAAGTAACTTTTCAAATCGTACAACCTTATTTATTGCAGATAAATTTATTAGCAAGCGATGGGAGAATAGGCTTATAATTAACTCATATAAATTCACGAAAGAATACCAAACTTATAATTGACTCTATCATCTCTCGTTCTCCACAGTTTAAAATCTCAAGGAATGAGACTCGTGGATGCTTAGCCTATTAAATCAAAGTTTTGGGTTTTCAAGTCGTCTATAGGATCTTGCAAATTCTTAGACTTTTTCAAGTTTAGAAATCGCATTTTAAAGTTCCCTTGATAAAGACTCTCTAGGATCAATTATAGGAACTTGCGAAAAGTTCTTGTTCTTAACCCGTGAGAGTTAAGACTTTCACGTTTTAAAGCTCCCTATATAAAAGCCTAGCAAAACTTGACTTAAACACGTTAAGGATACTAGCTAGAGTAAACTCGGGTTGAGTCAAAAGATTCACAATGTTTTAAAATTAAAACCACTTTATTAAAATTTATTCTAGCAAAGAAGGAAAAATAACTATACAAAGGTAAAAACTAATAGGCCAAAATAGATCAAAAAATTTGAAAAATGTCGAAATATTGATTTTCCGGTTAAAATGAGGACAAATACAAGGAAAAGGCCACTTAACTTCGATAGAAGTCCCCCCTACACTTAATATAAACATTGTCCTCAATGTTTAAGCATGTGGGAGTAAACTCCCCTACACTTAGGACATTGTGCACTTTGTTTAAATCTTGCTAAGGAAAAGACAACTAACGAGATCCTATTTTAATATTGGAAAATATAAAATAGTGAATCGAAAAGAGTCTAGGATAGAACCGGGAAGACGGAAACACGGAATCACGGTTCGTCAAAAGTCATCAAGAGTGTGTCTTAGAAGCTCTAATCCCTGCACATGATAAGAAAGAGAACAAGAAACACCACGGGGCTCCCCCTACACTTATGGTGAAAACAGGGAAAGATAGATAGATAATTGGGTCGCCTCCCAAAAAGAGAATGTTTATATTAACCGAGTCACGAGCCTGACTCGTCCCCGAATTAAATGGTCCATGGGGAAGCCTCAAATGTAATACCAGGATCAAATACCTTGTCCTCGTTCCCGGAGGAATATAATAAAGGAGAGGCAGGAGGATAAGTCTTGAATGGTAGGAAGGTCCTTTCAACATACGAGAAGTATGTGAAATCTTGATCCACGGGAGGTGGGGTGGGTAAAGGAATCACATTGTCATCCTCCAAAGACAATGGATGCTGACCAATTGGCAAAGCCGTAAGGTTATCAATCATAGAATGGTCATTGTTACCTCCCGGGTCAAAGCACTCATCCTCATTTCCCGGAGAGTGAAATTGATACAGCACCCGCTTGGGCGTGCACGCAGTAGGATGAGGTGGCAATATAGTATGAGAAGTAAGAGAAGAATTACCTTCCATCCGTGTCACCTTTCCAATAGAGTCAAATCTCTCCACCTCTGCGATAGAAGGGGGCATGGATAACAAAGTATGCTCATCAATAGCAAGAGAATCAGAGCTATCAATGTCCTCAATCCCTTCGTCAAAGAGAGGATTTACCTCACTAGATATGTAAGAGTCATCAAAATCAAATAAAGGGTTCGAATAAATCTTGAAAGTTTCCTTCGGAACGTCTTCATCGGATAGTGACTCGTCATCACTAGAAGTAAAATCACCATCTTGATCAAAAAGAGGATTAGAGAAAGCCAAAGAATCCTCTCCCAAAGTGTTGGTGGAAGGAACATCATCAGAAGAAAGCGCATCATACTCATCGTCACTGTCGGATGTCAACTCAGATTAACTTGGAATTGGGGCAAGGTTATCAGCACTAGACTTTATGAATTCGTCGGATTCCTTTGCAGGAATTGTGCTAAGATCCTCATCCCCTAGGATGGGTGAATCCGTAGGCTCTAGAGCCGGCAAGTCGGGAGAAGGAATAGAATTCTCATCGTTCCAAGAAATAGGACTCTCATTGTCATCATCATCATAATAATATGGAGGCACAAGAGGAGGAGTATAAGCACTAAGGTTAGATACTTGCTCTTGTTGCTGATCCGTTTGACATTTTTCGATGATCTTGTTGCAAGCTTCTTAAACTTTTTGAAAGTTGTCAAAAAGTGTGGCAATTTGCTCATGAGGCAATGCACAAAAGGGTTGATGATTGACGGTGTGACGTGGGGGCTCAAAATTATACACACTGGGATGATAGCACGGAATTTTCTCAAAGACCTTCGACGGATCACAAGAAGAAGCATCGTGAGGGCCCCCACAAATATAGCACCACGGGTATGGAGAAAAACCCGGTTCATCTTGAGGATAAGGATTGTCATAGACGGGAGAGGGTGAGAAAGTACTGTAAGAGGAGAAGTATGAATTTGTTGAATTACAAAATGGACAAAATCCAAATTGTGTTTCGTCGATATTAAAACCACACCGCTCACAAGTACACCATTGACATGTTTAAAAACCATGCCATGGTCTCCCACACCGTACGCAAGACGAATCCATGAAGAATTATAAATAAGAGGGGTAAAGAAAAGAATTAAACATAATAGAGGATAAAGAGGAATATTTTTGGTGCAAAACTTTGAAAAAGAAATGCTTTGTATGATTTTTCAAATGTTTTTGGGATTTTTTGAAAATTTTTGACACGAAAAATAACGTTCACGAGTGAACGGATCCCAAAAAACAACGAGTCTCTCACAGAAAACCGTTAATCTTTACGAAAAGAGCCGGCAGCGGCGCCATTTGATAACTAAGCTTTTACCTAGTATGAAAATATCGTTGTTTCAAGTCTAATCGAATTGATCCTGGTTGACTATGCGACTCAGTCGTTCTTTGGTGAAACAAAAGTTGTGTCGTTGTAGTATATTAAAAGTGCGGGACTTTAAAGTAAATCTAAATCTAATTTAAAATAAATGGCGAGAAATTAAAACGTGACGAAAATTAAAAGGCAATTAAAGTAAATAACGCAAACTTAAAACTATCTAAGGCAAACTTAAAATGCAACTAAAACTTAAACTAAGGCAAGACTTAAAATAAATCTAAGGCAAGTAAACTTAAAGTGCGACTAAGGAAAAAGGCGGGAAAAATAAAACTTGAAAATTAAAAATTAAAACTTAAAAACAGTAACTTAAAATAACCTGAAAATACCTCACTTGGAATAATTACTTGTTCGGAATGTCACCTTCACCCGGAATAATTCTTCTTCCTTCGAAATAATCAACATAAAACACTCATTCGGAATATTTGAACAAAACCTTCATCCGGAATAAATCCTTTATCCGGAATATGTCACTTATCCGGAATAAAGTCTTGATTCGGAATATTGCCTTGATTCGGAATATATTCCGAATGAATACCTTGATCCGGAACAATAGATGTTCCGAATGAACAATCCCCAAATCCTTCGTTCGGAATATTCCGAATGAAAAAGCCACTGATCCGGAATATTTTGTATTCCGAATGAACAGCCACTTGATCCGGAATATCTTCTTGGTTCGGAATATATGATGTTCCGAATGAGCAGCCTTGATTCGGAATGTCTTCTTGGTTTGGAATGTTCCGAATGAACAAACACTGATCCGGAATACTTTCCTTGATTCGGAATGTTTTGCTGATCCGAAACAATTCCTCAAAACCTTCGTTCGGAATGTTCCGAATGAACCTATTCCGAATGAACTTCCACTGATTCGGAACTTCTACTGATTCGGAACTTTCACTGATTCGGAACTTCCTGAACAAAACTTTGGTTCGGAACAATCACAACACAATTCCTTCACTCGGAATAAACAACAAACACCCTTCGTTCGGAATGTCCTGCTTGATTCGGAACAACCTGGGAAATGAACAGAAGCGAAGAACACGGGACAAAGAAAACACGAATCTAATCTAAACTAATCAAAATCAACCGAAAGATTAAACGAGATTAATAACAAATATTCAACTAATGATAATCTATCAATCCAAATCAATCAAACTAACAATACTAACCACAATAATCAAAACCCCCTTCACTCGGAATAAACAACAAACACCCTTCGTTCTGAATGTCCTGCTTGATTCGGAACAACCTGGGAAATGAACAGAAGCGAAGAACACGGGACAAAGAAAACACGAATCTAATCTAAAACTAATCAAAATCAACCAAAAGATTAAACGAGATTAATAACAAATAATCAACTAATGATAATCTATCAATCCAAATCAATCAAACTAACAATACTAACCACAATAATCAAAACCCACTTAAATCAAATCTATAAAACATCAAAAACATAAACATGAACAATAAAGCATAAAGATTAAAGATTAACAAGAAAGGAGGATGAGAGACGAAAAATAAAAGTAAAGATTGACAATAATTAAAAGGAAACTTACTTGAAATTAAAGGTATTTAAGGTGCAAGACAATTAATTAAATGACATGTATTTAAATTGCAATTAAAGTAAATGATGGAAGACTAATTGTCACACTTAGCCAACAAAATGAAAATGAAATCCTAATCATCTATTTATAGGAGGATTAGGGAGGTGCTTAGGAAGCTTCCTCCCCTCTTTCTTCTTTCTTTAATTGCATCATTAAGTCCTTGTCTTCTTAATCATTGACTTTAACGACTTTGTCTCGGGATTTCTTTAAACTCGTCTTGTAATTCTTCAATAAATTAGACTTGAGTTCTTCGGCTTTTAGTAAACTTCCGTCTTTTGACTTTTTCTTCGATAAATCTTCAGAATTGGTCTTGGACTTCTGTTCTTTTTGCACTCTTGATTTCTTGACTTCGTCTTTTGTCTTTTTCTTCGATAAAAGCCCGTGAATGCCCGTGTTTTCTCCCGTTTTCACATTTTCGTCCTAAATCACAACAAAAACACAAACCACGCATAATTCCGACATTTACGACATACAATACACGGTTTGGCTTGGTTATTATTGTAGTTAAATGGTAAAAAGGATGGGTGTTTACACACCTATCACAAGTCAACAAAGGTGGCCAAGGGCGAGGGAACGGAAACGGGAGTGGCTACAAGGGTAAAACAATGAACATGTTGAGAAGCAGTTGCGCCGGAACAAAACGGATGGAATTGTGCCACATAGAGGTTGGCTGGATGAATGCTCCTATTTCTTTCCCACCGATAAACGATTCTGAGGCCTCACATAGACCGTTAATACTTGAAGCCAAAGTGAAAGGGTATTGGGTGAAGAGCGTATTGGTAAACGAGGGAGCTGTTATGCAAGTAATGTTCGAGCATTGTTTCACGAACCTTCATCCAACCATAAGGGGAAGGTTGACCCCTGGTTGTTGAAATTGTGTATAATGCAGTTCGTTTTTCTCAGTTCTTGCTAATTGAAAGTCCTAACAATTTCGGATTTTTAACTGTTTTTGGTTGTTAATATTTTTTTGGATATTCTATTTGCTAATTCAAACAACCTAGCAAAACTAAAAAATATTGTCTACTTATATGTAAAACATCGTGCATTTACCAAGTATTATTTCAAGTAAAATTCAAAATGTAAATTTTACAACTAAAAGGACTGAAATTGTAAATTCTATGAAAAGTAAATGCTAAAAATGTAAAATTAACAAGTGCAAGGACTAAAAATGTCAAAACAGTTAACTATGACGGTTAAAAGTGAAAACTATGCAAACTACTAACAAATTCTCAACAATTTCAAAACTAACTAACTGCTTTTAACAAATTCCAAACTTAAAGGACCTGATTAGTGTAAACCCTAAAAACTATCAAGTTTAGCCAAAATTTAACCCAGTTTAATTCATCAAGGACTAAGTTGCAATTATAGAAAGTTTATAAGCAAAAACGGGTTCCAATAACAAATAAGCTCGTTTGAGCTTATTTCTCAACCAAAATCAATCAAACCAATTGCAAAATGTTTAAAATCACAAATAAGCTAGACCTGTAAGAGAAAATTTGCTAAAAATGACTAATAAGCTGATAAGCACTTTCCAATAAGCACAAAATAAGCTCTACAAGAATCTAGACATGCACAACTGGATTTTTGTACTAAAATTGATTAATGAACTCAAAACATGAACGGGAAATCAAGTCTTATCAAAAATCATCCAGTAATAAGCTTGAAAATTGAATTAAGCTGAAATTGGCTTATGTTGACCAAGCGTTGACCAGTTTTTTTTTCAAAAAGCTGAAAATCTCAAAAATCAACCCCCAACACTAACTAATTGATTTTGTAAAAGAAAATTGACAAGTTTATGAAAAGAAATAAGAGATATGAAAAAGCAGTTTTCAATTTATAGAAACTTCATTTTGCTTATCAGTCTAGAATTTTGCTTATTTCTACTTGCTTACTGAAAACTGTATCAAATGCTTATGGAATATGAAACTTCATGTTATGACCTACAAATGAGAACTGGTTTGGTAGAATTTCATCAAGAATCAGGTAACTGCCAAGCAAATGAATTTGCCAACTTTTTATGACAAAACTGACTGAAAATTGACCCAAACCTTTTACAATGCCAATTGCCTTTTTGACCTTAGTCTTGACTTGAAAAAGACTTAAAACCTTTTGTAATGACCTTGTGACTGGAAATGAACATTAATTTGCCAAAGATCAATACTTAAATTTCAGATATAAGCTAATGCCAAACACTCATTAACTGATCTTTTGAAGATTTTTGTGAAGACTTTTTAAGCACAAATCAAAGCTGAGTAAAAAGCTATAGCAGACCAAATTTAATAACCAAAATGAGATGTATGAGAGCTAAATGCAAGTATTGAAAGCAACTAGAACTCAAATAAGGAAGCAAGGCTAAAAATGACTGAAATAAGCTATCAACTAGAACAAAAATCAGGTCAATAAGCAGAAAGGCTACACTTAAGCTACAAACTGACTAGAATCAAGTTAAGATCAGACTAAAGAGGTTTTATCATGCATTCACCAAAGATTTAAGCTAGGAATGAAGCATGCATATTGACCATTAAGTAGAACCAAAACAAGAAGCTTTTGCACCTTGTGAAGTATCCTTTGAGCAGTAGAGGAGTGCTGAACTCTCTAGTCTAGTGCTAACCACCACCTTAGCACTAGATTCAACTATCTACAATCAACAAAACAGCTACACATCAACAAGAATCATCAAAATGGCATGAATTCATCACACATGCTATGAACTTGGACTGAAATCAATCAAACAGCTACTATCTTCACTCTAAGTCAGTTATGATCAAGGAATGATCATAACAAACTCAATTCAGCAACAAGAGTAACAATGGGATTATGAGATGAACGGTGTAGAAGGTAAATAAGATTTGGCGGGAAAAGTAGACTTTGAATTTTATTAATGGAGAATCGGTTACAAGGCTGTTAAGTTGTTACAAACCTACTAACTAACTCAAGAGTGTGTCAAACTCTTGAGTAGTTTAGCTAAAAAGGATAAATGATGAAAGGAAAAGTAAATGTGTGTGTTTTCACACTTACAACTACACTTCAAGAAATGAGGACTAAGCACACTATTTATAGACTTGAGAAGAAGATCAGTTGGGGTTGGTGACGTGTTGGGACCAATCCCAGGTCTCCACGTGTCATAATTCTGCTCAATTGATTTTGCAGGTATGAACTCAAATTGGGGGTTCTTTGTAGAGTTGATTTCAAGTTAATTGATTATGACCAATGAACTCGTCTTGTGATTTTGAAAAATTTTGATGTTTACAACATTCCATGAAATTGCCTCTAGCTCCAAATCGATCCTGGAAATCTTTGATAGTTTGAAGATGACATGTGTCAAGTTATAACTGGCTGAAATGGATGCACACGGATTGAACTGTTAAGATTTGCTCATTAATGAAAACGACGCTAGTGGGTAATTAATGCCATGATGTGGCAATCCATGTCTTTCTATTCCTGGCTTCTCATTGGTCCAAAAGTATAGCACACGGATTGCATTTGTTAAACTTTCCAAAATAGGCAGAAATGACCCTTGAACTTTGGCAGATTATATTTTTGAGCTTGTAACTTCATTTCTTTGGCATATTTAGTCCTTCAAACTTCATTGTTGGAAACTCACTTTATGTGACGACATTTAAGAATTCCCATTAGTTATCATAGTCACACACGTTTAGACTAGACTAGGTTCTTGTACTGTTAAGCGTATCGTGTGTGACTATATATACCCCTCCTTAGCTTCCAAGGAGGGGTGTTGATTGTCATTTGTTCACTTTCTAATACATTTTCATTTCACTTTCAACCTCTCTTCTCTCTCTCTAAACCAACAATGGCTTCCACCACCATCTACCACCACATTAGACCACCGGATCCGATTTAGCATTTCTATATTTGGCATCAGAGCCTCGGTTCCATCCTTGGATCTTGTTTATGTTTTCGATTTAGGTGGTCTAAATTTTTTTTAGTGTCTCGTCATATTATTTCTTTGGTCCATATGTCTCTTTATTTGTCACGGTTTCATTTTTATGAACACATTGTGGTAAGTGGGTGTCACGTCTTGTTATCATGTCATCCTGGTCAAAGTGTTGTCCTATTGTCCACAACTGATTTTCAGAAACATCCATGGTCAAGTTGCTGGTTACAAAAAGTCAAAACTGGTTTTCATAATCTATCACTTTTCCTGGTTACAAGAAGTCAAAACTGCCATATTTAGTTAAATTTGGTGGTTTTGGTGACTGGTTTTGATAAAGTTTCTTTTTTTTTCTGGTAATTTTTTTTGTATTCACATGATGAAGATGACCCAGAAAACTTAGATCCAGAAAACACGGGAAAAGTACACTCACATTGCGATGGGTGGTTGGACCTGTCGCAATGGCATAAAGTAAAACGTCATGCTGCCCAATTTCTCCCAACATTGCGATGGCTGGTAACCATTGCGATGGGTACCATCGTAATGGGTTCCATCGTAATGAGATTTTTGACTTCGATGGGCTTTATTAAAACATTCCGATGGAATATTTTTGTTGACTTCGATGGGTATTAGTCTTTGACTGCGATGGTTGAAAATTTTGACTACGTTGTTTAGACTTAACATTGACCGAACCCATCTCAACCGAGTCAACTCGGTCATTACCGAGTTGACTCAGTTCACTCACTAAGTTGACTCGACGTCCAACCTTTTTACTCCTCAACACCATATCTAAACCTAATACCCATCGTCTCCTAATTCCCTATCCAATCTAGACTCGGACTACAAAAACAACTTATTTAGACTCGGATAAATTAATTTGATCTCAGATTTTGGTCATGCATGTGTAAGATCCTTTAAGATATAAACACGAAAACACGAAAACAAACTTCATCATCGATCTGTAATTACTTTTCGAGAATCAAGATTAACTAATAACAAGTATGTTATAATTAATCATGGTCTCGTTGATTCACAAGTCAAACTACATGCAACCTCAAACTATCACCTACCCGAGATCAATTTAAATTGATCTTGATGCCGTTCGTCAAAAATGGGAGGACTCATATGATTGTGTGATGACCGGTGTGTTTATTTGAGGTTTCAAGGCTTGATCAAATTGGTAAGATGGATTAAATTGTGTAGCAGACTGAGATTGAGATTGATTAAGATTGATGGAGTTCTTGGTTGCGAATCATTATACTTGATAAGGAGATGATGATTAGTTGAGATTAGTTGGCTGGGAGAAACTGGAGATTAAATGATGATTATTTTTTCATCTATTGGGAGAATTAGGTGAAGGGGTAGTGAGAGAAGTGAGGGCGGATAAAACAAGGTGTGAGATTAGGTTAGGGTTACGAGAGATTAGGGATATGTGAGTGTTATAAACAATGGTGATGGACCGGGTTATGGAGGATGGGCCATGACACGACTTGGGCCTTAGACTCGAGGTTTTATACATATGGCTATGGGCCGTTTGGTTTAAACACACAATATAAACAAGTTTTGATTTCAAAATTAATTATTTTGAATAAAATTTTGTGAATATTGTCGGGATTTAACTGTGACATCGTGACGTGACAAAGTGACGAGGCATCGTGACAAAATTTATTTTGACGAGACCAAGAAAAAAATGGGCGATTTTTTTAGTGGCTACAGATTTTGTTTGATCGGATATTAATTACGTGACGTTGAAGACGGATTTTTTTGAAGGCGTGTATTTATTTTATCTTTTAATAGATAACTTGTTCGTGCTTAATCCTAGAATGAAGACTTGGTTATCTGGTTTCCGGGTTCGGGGTGGATGGTTGATGACTCGGATAACTATCACTTAAAGGGGTTACATTGTTGTACTCAGTGTCACGCGCTTAGTCGACGTGGATAATTTCAAGAGGTGTTGTGCTTATAGACTTCTTTAGTGATGCATTGAGTACTTAGAGATTTCTCCACCGTTCTTCATTCAACAATAGTGCAAGCTTAAGTCACAAGATCGAAGGATTTTTATTCAGCTTCATGTTTGATGTATCCGGTTCATTCTTTCAGTGGTCACTTCAAATTGCTTTCACGTGGGTTGGTAAAGGTGGCCATGGAGAGTTTATGAGAAGAGATTTTCGATCAACAGCTGATTCTCACAAAATATATAATTCAGCTTATTTATTATTCTCACGAGATTTCAGGTTCATGTGCGTACAATTTATTGATGTTTCTGAGTTTCGAAACCATCAAGGGGAAGAAGAAGACACATTGAACGCACAACGAGTACACGTGATGAACTTCATACCTTCTTTTGATTTGAAGATATTCCGGGATGACATTTGTCATAGCCGTAGAGAAAATCAGTGTTTTAACTCGTGTCGTTATCAATCTCCAAACGGTACACTAGTGATTCGAGGTTTAATTGTTTGATTGTTTGTTGGAAATACGTTTTTACGTATTTAGAAAGGATCGGTCACTCCAACGATATTGGGCTCGTGATCCAATATAGCCCATATAGCCCACATGTAGGGTGGGCTATATAAACCCCCCTCCTAGCATGTTAGGAGGGATTGTTGGTTCACTTACACTTTTATAATCACATTTCCATTTTCCTTTCAACTCTCTCCTTTCTCTCTCTTCTTTCTCTCTCTAAAGTTCTTCCATTTATCATCATTCAATAGATTAATCCATACAATGCTAAATCCTTAGAAAACTAAGATCCTTCAATTGGTATCAAGAGCATGGTTGATTCTTCGAATTGGCGTTTTTTTTTAATCTATTGATTTGGTAATAATTTTTTTTTTTCCTTTCTTTCTAAAATCTTTTTCAATTTTATTTTTTTTGTCCCGAATCTGATAAACCATTTGGAGTTGCGTGTCATCATTCTGTCTATCTATCAGTTTTGTATTGCGACGAGTGAGCATGTCTCAAACTTACAGCATCATGTTTTGTGTGGGATAATCTTATTCACAAAAGTATATTTTTTTATAAAAAGTATCATTTTTTTTATTTTTTTATTTTTTTTAATCTATTTGTTCCTGTTGCCTATTCAGTTGTCGGACAAGGGTTTATCATTCCGATACTCTTTCCGACACCTTTTCCGACGGTTTCAAGTGCCTTATTCCGATACTTTGTCATTTCGATCGCAATAACCATAGGTTCTACTTTGCGATCAATCTTTTTCTGATTCCTTATTCCGATCGTGATTGCGACGGATTTAAGGACTATAGAGACAAAACTCTGCCCAAATTTTTTCAGTCACATTGCGATGGCAAGTTTTGGATATTGCGATGGTGCGTTTTTGAGTATTGCGATGGATGCATGTTAGATATTGCGATGAGTGTGTTGATATTGCGATAGAATCTAAAATATTGCGATGGACATATAACTTACGTAGACTCGTTTTGACCAAAACAATAGGACCCAGACCATACACGACTCACACAAACTCACACCCAATACTCTCGGACAGACGTAACACAAAAGACTTCGAAACACAAACATCTCTCGTCTGAACACCATTACTCACGACTTCAACCTCACCATTACCCAAAGCAAATCTAGACTCTCAATTTTTTAAAAACAGTTTGCACTCAACCGACTCATTCCCTCGACTCTCTCGTACTCATTCCCTCAACACCCTTGTCCCAACCCTCGAACTCTAAACCATCTTGACTCAATCCCAAACACAGATTCGTTTCAACTCAACTCAACGTGACTCAACTCGAACACAGACTTGACCAACCTTCACAAACCAAGACTCGAACACAACAAGACCTCACTCAAAACAGCTTAAACCGAACCTGACAACTACAACACACCCACCCACCCACCTCGACTCAACTCACACAGACTCTCGACTCACATACTCTTTTCTCGATCTACCAACCACAACACACCTCATCGACTCTCACTCGACTCTTCACCCACACAAAAAGATCTCAGTTTCAAAGAAAAACGTTCATCGATCCAAAAAGTTAAAAAGACAACAGTTAGAAAACCTACCCGAGACCCACTTTAAGGATCTTGAAGATCTTCACGTCTGGTGATTCGAAAAACCGATTGGTGGCTGTGAGATATTGAGATGAGATGATGCTTTATGGCTGTGTTAATTATAGGATGAGATGGATTTAGATTTTTTTTTATTTATTTTTTGGTGTGAGATCAAAGATTAAAGAGGCGGTTGATTTTTGGGACTAATCAAGAAAAAAAAAAAAGGGGGGGGGGGGCGGAGTATACAAGATACCAGAGAAGATTAGGGGTGTTTGATTTATTTGTGATTAGGGGTGTTTGACCAGATTGTTTAAATAGTATCTTTCTAGGCGGAGTTAACAAAGTGTTTTTGTTTGGGAAGTGGTTTGCAAGCCACGTGTGCACCTAACTTTGTTGTGTGGTTGACGTGTTTGTGTTATAATCTTCTTGACTTTATACATGTATGACTTGATAAAGACATAGGCTTTTGTACCTATTTACACACACTTGCTACACGTTTTTATTCAAATAAAAGTTATATATATGTGGCAACTGGCACTACTACACAATTTCACTAACTTTTCATTTTATTTTTTATTTTATTTTTTTCTTGGCAAAACGTGGCTGTTAGGGATTGGTTGTGCCTTATTTCTCAAAAGTCAAAGTTTTACACATTTTAATTATTCTAAATTTTTAGTGAAAGTAATTTAGTTTAATGAAAGTGTCAAAGTAATTTAGTGAAAGTGGTTGTCGGACCGTTCGCTAGATTAATCGAAGGTTGGTTTTTATTAGTTTACGGGCTTTCTTTTTAGATTGAACCGCGGTTGAATTGGACTTCGTTTTCATTTATCATCGTTTGAGCCGACAACAATTTTTGAAGCCAAGAAGAGAGTTACTTCAACTATCGAGAATTTTTTTTAGAGTTACTCACAGATCTTTCTTTAGTTCTGTCAAATCCCGCGAATCTCATTTTTCTTGGTGTCTCCACGATCTGTCAAATATAGCATTGGTCTTTCGACAATTAATCACGATCATTTTTCATCATAATTTAATGGAGTCTTTGAATTCGAAATTTCAAGAGGGAGACTTGCATCAAATGCAAGACACAGCTAGAGAAAGTGGTATAATTTCAGTTCGACTACTTCAGTCACATCTTAGGACTATTGCATGGGTTCAAGGAGGAAGCGAATTTGTGACACTCTTTGGTCAACATCAGTATACATTCATCGAGTCACTATTTCTCAACTTGAACCACCTAGCTGAGCAACTTCACAAAGAAGACTTTAATCACTCTGCATCAGAAACTGCATATCAGGCTCTTGTGACACAACTCACGCCTTTCCTCCAATTCAATATCATCAAGTCTGACAATTCAGGGATATGCCGGTCATTTCTTCAATACACACAGAACGATGTTTAAGATTTCCGTGATAAACTGTTGAAATTTATGACATCGGTTTCGTCTTCGATTTATGAAAGATCCAGACTTCACCAAGTGTATGATAATGGAGTGAAAGAATCTATGATGCAGATACAAGAGGAGAATGGTCATACGGTTGACAACTTGGAGCATAACGATGGCAAGAGCACGGAATCAGGAGGACAACATGATACCAGTGGCACGTCAGGCAATGTTCACGAGATCTCTTTAAATGACACCTTACCCATTAATGACGAAGAGCCTGCGGACATGGTACAATGTAATGTTGATGATGTATATGCTGATGAAATACCGCATATTGAGCATTCTGAACCTAACTATGACAAACATGGGATGGAAAAGAGTGATAGAAATACCACTTCTGATTCATCCGATGTGAGTCATA
The DNA here is from genome assembly GCA_025667525.1 of Glebionis coronaria. Taxonomy (NCBI): domain Eukaryota; kingdom Viridiplantae; phylum Streptophyta; class Magnoliopsida; order Asterales; family Asteraceae; genus Glebionis; species Glebionis coronaria. The sequence goes on along the minus strand of CM046882.1, from coordinate 420,359,360 downwards.
ATGGGGGAGAAAGTGTTCAAAATGCTAAACATCATGATAAGTGCTTTATGACTGCTACGTTAACCAATTCTGCTTCTAGGATTAAAGAACTTGAAATGATTTTAGCTCAGCAATCAAAAGAACTTGAGGATGCCAAAATTGAATTTTCGAAGAAAACGAAGAAATTTGAAACATATTTTGAAAAACTTGAAAAGTCAAACGTTGTTCTTGAACGAAAATTGGATCAAACAGTTCTAGATTCTAAAGCGGAAAAGGATAATCTTTTGAAACAAATTAAGTTGCTTGAATCTAAGTTGGCATCCCAAGATGAATTGTTCAAAGAAAATGAGACCTTAAAGGCTCAAGTACAGGAAAAGGTCTTTGCTATAGCTGCGTTGAAAAATGATTTGCGAAAAAATAAAGGACCTAGTGTGGACACTAAGCTTGAAAAACCATCAATCCTGGGGAAACCGCCTACAAATCAGTTCGTCAGACAACCGACTGTCAGACAACCTACTGCAGTTAGATCCGAGCGATCACAATCCTCGAGACTGCGGTTTGCCTCCCAAGTTGATATGGTTCATCTTTCTAGAACAGACACTCCACCATCTAGGCCCAATGTGACTAAAACAGCTTTTGCAAGAACTAATCACATGATTGGCTCTAATTTCCCTAGACATAGTCCAAAGAATACGTCTGGAACTAGTTCAAATGACGTTCGCCATACTTTTAGTCTAACGGAAGCTAAGAAAAAGACACAAGTAAGAGATAGGAATTTCAAACTTAGTAAGATGCCTTCTAGTTTACCCAACATTGCTAACCGTAGCATGTCACATCCTAGGAGCATCAATCAATCATCTAGGAATTCTAGATCTTACTCGGACATTAAATATGCTACTTGTAAAACATGTAGAAAATGTGTCTTTACGGCAAATCATGATTCTTGTATCAAGAAACTACTTAATGAGGTGAACTCCCGTGCTAGACTTAACTCCCAGTGGGTTGCCAAAATCAAACCCATTGGTAAAATGTGGCGCCCCACTGGTAGAACTTTCACCCTTGTAGAAAACGAGTGCCCTTTAACTAGGATAGTCTCCGATTCTATTAAGACTACTAGGGAGGAAATTGAAAAGGATGATGCATCACCTAAGCCTGAACTTAAGGTTTTCTATAAAAGGAAACGTTTACCAGCTAAGACAAGTGAATCATCTTCTCAGAACACCTCTGGCACAAGTAAGGCCAACTGTGAACCCCCACTTGCTTCTAAGATAGATATCGCTAACCCTTATCCAAGCATGCAAATTCCTAATGAAAATGCAGGTACCAAAGAGGATGTTCCAAAAGAACGAAGCGGTCCAATCATTGTATACCATTCAATTAAGGACACTCTAAGAGTTTGGTTGCTAAAGAAGCTGATATCTAAGAAACAAGTGTCTCAGGGGATTTCCAGTTAAGCTTACAGTGTAAAGGACTTACAGTCACATAACAGACTGTAACTCGCTCTCAAAAGACAGGAAAGTTCATCCCGATGATGACTTATCCTCAAAAACGAGAAATTAAATTTTCTCGGACACGAGCTTACATTTAAAACTATTCAAGGGTTTTAAGCTCGTGTAAAGGACTTACAGTCACATAACAGACTGTAACTCGCTCTCAAAAGACAGGAAAGTTCATCCCGATGATGACTTATCCTCAAAAACGAGAAATTAAATTTTCTCGGACACGAGCTTACATTTAAAACTATTCAAGGGTTTTAAGCTCGTGTAAAGGACTTACAGTCACATAACAGACTGTAACTCGCTCTCAAAAGACAGGAAAGTTCATCCCGATGATGACTTATCCTCAAAAACGAGAAATTAAATTTTCTCGGACACGAGCTTACATTTAAAACTATTCAAGGGTTTTAAGCTCGTGTAAAGGACTTACAGTCACATAACAGACTGTAACTCGCTCTCAAAAGACAGGAAAGTTCATCCCGATGATGACTTATCCTCAAAAACGAGAAATTAAATTTTCTCGGACACGAGCTTACATTTAAAACTATTCAAGGGTTTTAAGCTCGTGTAAAGGACTTACAGTCACATAACAGACTGTAACTCGCTCTCAAAAGACAGGAAAGTTCATCCCGATGATGACTTATCCTCAAAAACGAGAAATTAAATTTTCTCGGAAACGAGCTTACATTTAAAACTATTCAAGGGTTTTAAGCTCGTGTAAAGGACTTATAGTCACATCACAGACTATAACTCGATCTTCAAAGAAAGGAAAGTTTATCGCCGATGGTAAACTTATCCTAACAACGAGCAATTAATTTTTCTCGGGCATGAGCTTATATCAAAAACATTCCAAGTTTTTAAGCTCATGCACAATGGCTCCTCGTTAAATGACAGACGATGACCCGGACTTCAGAGATAGGGAAGTTTATCTACGCAACGATAACTTACCCTCTTAACAAGAAATTAAGTTTTCTTGGACACGAGCTTATCCTAAAACCATTCAAAGGTTTTAAGCTCGTGTACAAGGCTCTTCATTAAATATCAGATGATGACCCGATCTTCAAATAAAGGAAAGTTTACCCCCGATGATAAACTTATCCTCAAAAACGAGAAATTAATTTTTCTCGGACACGAGCTTACTTTAAAACTATTCAACGGTTTTAAGATCGTGTAAAATGGTGTATAATTATATTTCAGATTATGCCCCGGACTTCAATTAAAGGAAAGCTTATCTTTAAAGATAGCTTATCCTCGTAACGGGAAATTAATTTTTCTCGGTCATGAGCTTGTAGTAAAACATTCCAGGTTTTAAGCTCATCAAGGAAAGTGTATCTTTTAAATAAGAGAACTTTTCCTCCTAACGAGAAATTCACCTTTCTCGGTCATGAGCTTTACGTTAAAACATTCAAAAGTTCTTCAAGCTCATGAAAACGACTTCTAAGTAAATGTCAGCTTAGAACTCGTTCTTCAATTAAAAGGAAAGTTTATCGCCGATGGTAACTTATCCTTAACAACGAGAAGTTTACAACTTCTCGGACTTGAGCTCGTTTTGTAAGATATTCAACATCTTAAGCTCAAGTAATTGGTTTTCAAAACGTTGAACACAATTTTTCGAGAATTTCTCAAAAAGGTTTTCTAAATCTTTCAAAATTGTGTGTTCAAAAAAATGTTTTGATAAAAAGAGCATGTATTCTGGAATCGATAATATTTACGATACTAGAAATGTCATTCAATAATGACACGGGGTTGTAAATAAAGTTTGAGCAGAAGTTCAAATGTTTTAAAACATGCTCAAAATGGTTTGCTATTATTTCAGATAGTAACCCGCTTTTCATAATCAAGTCAAGCATTTCACCGGAAAGCTTTGCCTCAACAACGGGAATTCATTTTCTCGGGCATGGTTTACTTTACAACCATGTAAGGGATTGTGTTTACTTTATAACACAATCTAACACGGATATATGTACGTGTCAGTGCATTTATTTGTTAAAACAAGAGAAATCTTGTTTTTATGAAGTTATCATCTTTACCAACCGTAGCAATTAACAATTGATATCTACATACTCGACTATGCGACTACTCAAACGGCGACTACAGCTCTTTCAATAGAACACGGGTCAGCAATTGAGGGGGAGCAATTGTCCAGCAATCAGAATCTTTGACGCTAAAAGTGCCAAGTTCACATGTTGGTGTCAAGACAAAGATATCAATCGTACACATGGAGTAAAGAGATAACTTCAGACATGATGAGGCGACCAACATTCGTGAACAAGAACCATGTGCTTCTTTCATATGATGTTCTCCAATATTCAGGTCCAACCTCATAAATTGCTAATCTTGTGAATACATTATCATATATGATCTTTGCACGTGATAAATACCTTACACTTGTGTTTAAAAGGTATTTAATTTACGTTTCAAGTACACCCTCATTAATTTGAGGGGGAGCTTGTGTAATTCATGAAGATAATTGGCTTTGCATTTTTCTTCCCAAAATTTTCTTAAAATGCTATTAAATCAATTGATATTAAAAACATCGATTGGGTTAATATTTTTAATATGGGGGAGAAAATGTGATTTAATATGGGAAATGATTAATCACAAATGGTTTGACTTAACGTGCTAGCTCATCCCGACATGTGCGAAATGGTTTCGGATATCGTGGCATATGTTAAGGGGGAGAAAAATGGATTTGCACTATCAAAATGGATTTCATAGTGACATACACTTACCCAAAACATCTCTATTCACGACGGTGAAGATTGCGGTGACATAAGGATGGTAGGATAGGTTAAAGTCCAATGATTTCTCTAGAACCGGAGGAATCTTCCCAAGGACATTCCATAGCTAGAAATAGTAGTCCTTAGGAAAGATGGAGAAAGATTGTGAACGTAGCTGAATGTCGACCAAGTACTTAAGTTAGCACTGGAACAATCACAACAAGGTGCTAGTGATGACGTATTGGTAAGCATTGAAGGGGTTGAAAAATGAAAAAGAATTGTAAAGATAAAGGGTGTAAAGAAAGAAGCCCTCCTTTCAACTTAGGCAGAAACCGGGGTCAATACATATGCTATTAAGATCATTGTTTAATGATTCTTGATATTGAAGACAGACATCATGGACCCAGTGATGCAAGGCACAACCCATCCCAGCTAACTCAGATATCTCTTAAAATATATTTGTTTTTATCACACGGAGACAACACATTGTCTATTGATTTATTCACTCCGAATAAATTGGTATTGAAATGGTGGCACTCCTCTCCAGCCTCCGATCACTAAAAATACAAAATGCACGATCGAGTCTAGAGCCATTTGAGATCATCAAATATCTCATTAGGACACACTTTCATATTTCCTTGCTTCTTCACACACTGTGAAAAGTAAGAAAGATCTTAAGAGTCCTACGTAAAATCTTCATGATCTTGCCTGAACATCCGAGTAATACGAAAGTATTTACAATGAAGATGGAAATCCTTCTTGAGCGAATATCAAAAAGCTCATGGTAGGTGACTTGTGCGATTCTTTATGAATCAAACTTGTGATAACTGGAAAGCAACGGCTGTTTAATTCTTAACTGAATTTAAACACGTTCCAGGCCTCTACGCAATATCTTAGTGATCTTGCCAGAACACTCAGAGTGATACCTTTGTGTTCACGGTGATGAGTGGAAATCCTTCTAGTGTTAACCTCAAACAGCACTTGGTAGGTAACTTGCAAGATTCTATACGAATCAAGCTCGTGATAACTGGAAAGCAACGATAGTGCGGTTCTTAATTGAATTTTACTTGTTCCAGGAACATGAATTGACGGATTCAAATCATGCGGATATTATTATCCAAATGATTCACTCTTTATGTTCGCAGTCAGCTTTGGATGGTCGAATAAAGAGAACGGGTTTACCCGTGAAATCCTGTCAGGAAGTTACTTAATTGAAACTATCCGTCACGGGTACGATATCTAATATCGTCCAACGGTCTTCACCGACCGGAGGTAAAAATGCTACCGATTTAGAATGAAATGTTCAAAGCCATTTCTTTCGTGTCTACTTATGTTGCTGCATTTGAAGACGGTGGCGTTGCGGAATCCAAGAAGAAGTCGTCCCCACATGCTTATACTGCATACACTCAGTACTTCAACGAATTCAAGAAAGTCTGAAGGTCAAGTCTTCCGCTGTATCAAACTCTGAAGCTTTCAAGAATTATAAAGGTATAAGTGTGTGGAACATGAAGTCACGAAGAGGCGAATATCACAAGTGATGAATGCACAAGGTCAAGGCAAGAGAACATGCTCAAGACTAAAGTCAAAGATCTCATCAGCATATTCACAAGAACAAGATCGAAGACTAAAGCATAGTATGCTAGGTTTAAGATTTTGTAAAATGGTGTGACCTCCCTTTGGGGGAGATTGTTGGAAATACGTTTTTCCAAGAAAAGTCTCGGTCACATCATTATTAGCATAGATCACGAGCTATAGACTATTTAGGACATTGTAACTTGGAGTGACCTCCCTTTGGGGGAGATTGTTGGAAATACGTTTTTACGTATTTAGAAAGGATCGGTCACTCCAACGATATTGGGCTCGTGATCCAATATAGCCCATATAGCCCACATGTAGGGTGGGCTATATAAACCCCCCTCCTAGCATGTTAGGAGGGATTGTTGGTTCACTTACACTTTTATAATCACATTTCCATTTTCCTTTCAACTCTCTCCTTTCTCTCTCTTCTTTCTCTCTCTAAAGTTCTTCCATTTATCATCATTCAATAGATTAATCCATACAATGCTAAATCCTTAGAAAACTAAGATCCTTCATTGTTGCAATTAAACATCATCATTATCCTATATGCATTCCCGGGACTTAATTGACTCTGGTGCATCTCCGGAAGAAGACGTGTGCATTTCCGGGACTTAATTGACTCTGGTGTTACGATGTCAACTTCATGAATAGGATAAAGTGTCCACTTCAGTATTTGAGCTTCATAATTGGGATCGATTTACCTTCTTCAACTATGTGGGGGAAGAAGTGTCTTGATTCTTTCTGGTATGCATAACTTGAACTCTCAGGGGGAAGAAAAATTCAGAAGAATTATTCAAGCGTGAGAAGAAAAGTTGTTGATCTACTTGGTGTGCCCCAAACTTTCAATCCCTCTTAGCAACATTATCATCTTATATGATGGGATTTGCTAGTTAGATTCCTAATAAGTGTGAAAACACTTATCCTTTTACCACTTATTTCCAATAATAACAAGACCAAAACGTGTGATTTATGTCGTAAAAGTCGGAATTATGCGTGGTTTGTGTTTTTATTGTGTTTTAGGACCAAAATATGGAAAAGGAAGAAAACACGGGTTTTCACGGGCTTTTATCAAAGAAAACGGGAAAAGACGAAGTCAAAAGATCAAGAGTGCAAAAAGAACGGAAGTCCAAGGCCTATTCTGAAGATTTATCGAAGAAAAAGTCAAAGACGGAAGTTTAACGAAGTCGAAAAACTTAAGTCTAATAGAAGAAGAAAATTAAAAGACAAGTTCAAATCCCGAGACGACAAAGACGAAGAATTAAAGCCGAGTCGAGAAAACGTGAAGAAAGCAAGAAAGAAGATACAACACATGCATTCCTTCCACCTTCCCTATAAATACCCTCCTAATAGTCATTAGGAGGGTGGTTAGTTTTTAGTTAATTTTTCACTTTTTAGTTTTCTCTAGTTTTTAGAGAGAAAAAGTCTTAAACTTTCTCTCACTAGTTCATCTTTTTCTTTTAATCCTTCAAGATTAAACACTTTGTATTGCTTATTTTTATTAATCAAGGTCTATTTTAAGCTTTTATCTCTTAATCTCATTCTACTTTTCTTTGATTTTAGATTGATTTTGGTACGTATATCATAAGATCCGTGTTGTTCTAATTGATTTCGTGCTTAAAAGTTAATCTTTTGATCATCTTATAAGTTTTCATTTGATTAAGCTTTAAGACTTTTGTGCTTATTAGCTTATTTTGATGATTAGCTTATTTTCCTTATTAAAAAGTTTTATTAAAAAGTTTATGTTTTTATTGCTTAATCCAAAAAGTTGCTTAATTTCGGTTTGATAAGTTGATTCTAGTGCTTATTTGATCCGGTTTAGGTATTGATTCGGGTTAGTTTTGAGATAAGCTCTCAAATATAGCTTATTCACTTGCTAACCGAATTCCACAATTTTAGGAAGAGGTGAAAACACCCCTTTCCGATTGGCCTTTACTTTCCGAGCAGCCCCCTCCCTAATTCCGATTGAACCAATCGGATTAGGGTTTGTAAATTCCGATTGGTACCACAAGTATTCCGATTAGCTGCCTTCACTCCACATTCCGATTGGTCCAATCGGATTAGGGTTTGGCCTTTCCGATTGGTCCATTGCTTGTTATTCCGATCAAGGCCTCATTGTACTTTCCGATTGGCTGTCTTGATTTAGCTTTCCGATTGGGTGCACTTGTAGATTCCGACGGTGATTGTCCTGCTTACATTCCGATTGTAATCCCTTTAATATTCCGATCACGACCAAGCCACTATATTCAGATTTACCGATCGGAATACATTCCGATCGGGATTCTTTTTGGGACTATTCCGATTGTTTGTACTTGCTCGATATTCCAATCTTAATTTCTTTTAGTACTTATTTTTAGAAATTTTACAAGTGTTAGTTTTATTTAGTGTGCTTGTACCTTCCATTGTTATCTTTTGGTTTTCCATTCATATATTTTTACTCGTCATTTTTAATATTAATTTTTTAACTTCCATTTACTCAACGACACTTTAATTACTCGCTATTAGTTTAAAATCAACCAAATCATTCTCTTGATTCACCAAAAGACGATTGAGTCACACTTAAGACCGTTTTCAATTCGAAAAGATCGGAACAACGAAATTATTTTATACCTAGCCAAAAGCGAAGTATTAAATGGCGCCGCTGCCGGCTCTTTTCGTTACGATAAACGGTTTCTAGTGAGAGACGCATTGAATTTTGGGATCCGTTCTTTGAACGTTATTTTCATTTGATATAAAAATTTCCAAAAATCCATAAAAAATATAAAACTTTTCCAAAATACAAAAACATTTAAAAAAATCATTAAAAGCAATTCTTTTCCAAAGGTTTTGCACCAAAAAGATTATATAGATATTCTTTGTGTATATTTTTCTTCTGCAGGTGTATGCGTACTAGATCTTCCAACTATTCTGAGCCCGAGACTCTTGAAGATTTAGATATGGCTGGTGTTAATAACAACAATAATCACCCACCTCAAAAAAATTTGAATAACAACAACAACAACAATGTCCTTCTACCTGATTTACGAACCATGGAGGAATTGTGCCAACCCACCATGAACGGACGCGGAGGCCCGATTGCGCCAATGCACGTCACGGCTCAGGAGTTTTCATTGAAGCATCATATGATACAACAAGTGCAAACGAACCCATTTCGTGGAATTCCGGATGATGATGCCAACAAACACCTCGACAAATTCATTACCATGACCCAAAGCATGAAGTGCTCCGGTGTTTCTATGGATGACCTTCGCCTTCAACTTTTTCCACACTCGCTTTCTCACCATGCCGAAAAATGGTTTGACTGTCTTCCTAAGAATTCTATTCATACGTGGAATGACATGACTCAACGCTTTTTATCGCGCTACTTTCCCCCATCCATGGTCACTAGCCTTCGTAACCAAATTAGTGGATTTATGCAAGAGAATGATGAATCGCTTTTCGATGCTTGGGAACGCTACAATGATTTGATCGACCGTTGTCCTAATCACAATATGCTCCCCGTCACTCTCATTGACACCTTTTACAATGGTCTCACTTTTCGTGATCGTGACACGATCAATGCCGCCGCCGGTGGTACTTTTATGAAAAGGAGACCAGAAGAGTGTCGAGAGTTGATTGACAACATGACTACTCACCACAAGAATTGGGATTCTTCCGCATCCTCAAGATCTAATCAGAGAGTCAATGTTTCATCTACTTCTTCCACCACCAACCCGTCTATTTTGGAACGTGCTATTCTCGATATTAACAAAAGTCTCCAAATTTTGACTTCTAACCAAACTCAACAAGCTAAAGCCGTTGTTATCTCTTGTGACACATGTGGTGGTCCTCATTCCTACAATGAGTGTCCTTCTACTCACGGCAATTATTCTGAAGACGTTAACGCAGCATATGGTACTTATCCTACGGGAGGCTATCAAGCTCGCCCTCAAGGAGCCCGTAACTTGCTAAGTTATCGCTCCAACAATTATCTTGCTCCTCCCGGTTTTCCTCCTGCAAACCAAAACCAACAACAAAGCTACAACCGAAACAACCAATCCCAACCTCGTGCTCAAAATCAATATCAATCCCAAAGAAACCCATACCCAACTCAAGGAAATTCTCAAGCTCCACCTCTCAATCAACCGATGGCCGTAAACCAAGACGTCGAGACGTTCATGAAGACTAATCGTGAGATGGTGACGAATCTTCAGAGTCAATTTGTCAACTTGAAGAATGACATGGTGAAACAAGGGAGCGATATTCGAGCCGAGCTAAGGAATGATATGGCCAAACACAGCAATGATATTAATGCCAACATGCAAAACTCTTTTAACAATCAAGCTCTTCACCTTCGTGATATGATTGGTTCGCTCATCCAAAGTAATCAACCCTCTTCTTCGGGTACTCTTCCGAGTAATACCGTTGCGAATCCAAGAGGGGAGATGAAAGCAATCACCACTCGTAGTGGAAAAGGTTATATGGAACCCGAGCTTCCTACACCTCCACCCGTGATTGTAAACAAGGAAAACGAGCAACTTTCCCCACCTCCTTCACCTTCTATCCCCATTTCCCCACCACCCGTGGTTGTGAGTGATCCTATTCCCTTAAAGCCTTCTTATTCATCCAATATACCTTATCCTTCAAGGTTGAGGAAAGAAAAGCAAAAGAGCAAGGATGATATTCAGGTTTCGAACTTCCTTAAAATGTTCAAACAATTGAATTTTAACATCTCCTTTGCCGAGGCTCTCGCTCACATGCCCAAATACGCTAAGATGTTTAAAGATCTTCTAAGTGATAAGGAAAAGCTTCTTGACATCGCTCAGACCCAACTTAATGAGAACTGCTCCGCAGTGCTCTTAAGGAAATTGCCCACCAAGCTTGGTGATCCGGGTCGCTTCTTGATTCCTTGCAACTTCCCGGGAGTAGAGAATTGCATGGCCCTAGCCGATCTAGGTGCCAGTATAAACTTAATGCCTTTAAGTGTGTGGAAGCAATTATCTCTCCCCGAGCTAGTCCCCACTAAAATGACTTTGGAATTAGCCAACCGTACGGTTGCTTATCCAGTGGGGATAGCCGAAGATGTCTTTGTTGGCGTCGACAAATTCACCTTCCCGACGGATTTTGTCGTCGTTGACTACGAGATGGATCCCCGTGTTCCATTAATCGTTGGACGTCCCTTTCTGAGGATCGGTCGCACTCTCATTGATGTAGCCGCAGGCGAAATAATCATGAGAGTTGGTGACGATAAAATTGTCTTCAACATGGGTAAGATTTCTAAGCAACCTTATTCATATGAGAGCGTTAATGCTATTGATGTTCTCGATGAGGCTTGTGAAGAACATTTTCATGATGCTTGCAAAAGTACTCCTCCTCTACCCAATGTTGAGACCGTTGCCTCAATTGCTCCAGCATTGACTCCTTTTGGAGAAAGTGAATTGGATGATTTCGAAGCTAGCTTGGGTCCTCTCGATATTAAGTATGATAATTTGTCCACCAATTGGGATGAAGACATTAGTACTATTGAGAGACTTCTCAATGAGGACCCGTTGTCTCCTCCTGCTCCTAAAGAGGTGACTAATGATGATCCATCGTTAGTTTCACCATTTATTGAGAATCCTCCTACGCTTGAGCTTAAGGACCTACCTCCTCATCTTGAGTACGTTTTTCTGGAAGACGACGAGAAGCTACCGGTCATCATCGCAAAGGATCTGACAGAAGACGAAAAAGCCCGACTTGTCGCTGTGTTGAAGAAGCATCAACGAGCTATCGCTTGGAAAATCTCCGACATCCGTGGAATTGATCCTCACTTCTGCACACATAAAATTCTCATGGAGGACGACTTTAAGCCCACAATTCAAAGTCAACGAAGGGTGAATCCTAAAATACATGAAGTCATCAAAAAAGAGGTTATCAAACTTCTTGATGCGGGTATGATTTACCCTATTTCGGATTCACCATGGGTTAGTCCAGTCCATTGTGTGCCTAAGAAAGGCGGAATCACCGTTGTGCCCAATGCAAACAACGAGTTAATTCCTACCCGTCTCGTTACTGGGTGGAGAGTTTGTATAGACTACCGCAAACTCAATGATGCCACGAGAAAGGATCATTTCCCTCTACCTTTTATGGACCAAATGCTTGAACGTTTAGCGGGTAATGAATATTACTGCTTTTTGGATGGTTTCTCGGGTTATTTTCAAATACCCATCGATCCCCAAGATCAAGAGAAGACAACATTCACTTGTCCCTATGGCACCTTTGCTTATAAAAGAATGCCTTTTGGCTTATGCAATGCCCCCGGGACTTTCCAAAGGTGCATGTTGGCTATCTTCCATGACATGGTTGAGCAAACCATGGAAGTCTTCATGGATGATTTCTCGGTCTTCGGGGATTCCTTCTCTTCTTGCCTTGCCAATTTGGAACGTATGCTTAAGCGGTGCGAAGACACTCGCCTTGTTCTAAATTGGGAAAAATGCCATTTTATGGTCAAAGAAGGCATTGTGCTAGGACACAAAATCTCTAAAGCCGGTCTTGAAGTCGACCGTGCTAAAGTGGATGTCATAGCCAAATTACCTCCACCTTCAACCGTGAAGGGTGTGAGAAGCTTTCTGGGTCATGCGGGCTTCTATCGTCGATTCATTCAGGATTTTTCTAAAATCGCTCGCCCGATGACCCACCTCTTGGAAAAAGATACTACTTTTATCTTTTCTAAAGAGTGTCTCGAAGCCTTCAATCTTCTCAAGGATAAGCTAACTAAGGCACCGGTCTTGGTTACCCCTAATTGGGAGCTGCCTTTTGAATTGATGTGCGATGCTAGCGACTTTGCTATTGGTGTGGTTCTGGGCCAAAGAGTGAATAAACACTTCCAACCAATCCACTACGCTAGCAAAACAATGACAGGGGCTCAATTGCATTATACGACAACCGAAAAAGAGCTTTTAGCTGTTGTCTATGCTTTTGAAAAATTCCGCCCCTATCTTGTTTTATCCACCACCATCGTATACACGGATCATTCCGCGTTGAAGTACTTGATGACTAAGAACGATTCTAAGCCAAGACTTCTTCGCTGGGTTTTGCTCCTTCAAGAATTCAACATTGAAATTCGAGACAAAAAGGGAGCCGAAAACCTGGCCTCGGATCATCTGAGTCGACTTGAGGATCCATATCAGGGGGATCATCCGAACAAAGAGATCAATGACTCTTCCCCCCTAGAGACTCTAATGTCTATAAATCTCAATCTTGATGGCACCCCGTGGTTTGCGAACATTGCAAACTACTTAGCGGGTGGTATTCTCATCCAAGGGTTAACATCCCAACAAAAGAAGAAGTTCTTGAACGATGTTAAGACTTACTTTTGGGATGACCCTTATCTATTCAAACAGTGTGCTGATCTGATTATTCGTAGATGTGTTGACGGACCGACAGCTTTTGACATCCTCCAAGCTTGCCACAAAGGACCCACCGGTGGTCACTTTGGTCCCAACTACACCGCTAAGAAAGTGTTTGATTCTGGATTCTACTGGCCCACCATTTATCGTGATGCTCACGAAATGGTTAAGCATTGTGATGCTTGCCAACGCCAAGGCAAGATCACACATAAGGATGAGATGCCTCAAAATTTCATACAGGAATGTGAAATCTTTGATGTATGGGGCATCGACTTTATGGGGCCATTTCCATCATCCAAAGGGAACAAGTACATCCTCGTCGCTGTCGACTACGTCTCTAAATGGGTTGAAGCTAAGGCTCTTCCTACGAATGATGCGAGGGTGGTTGTGAACTTTTTGAAGCAGCTTTTCGCTCGATTTGGCGTTCCTCGTGCTATCATCAGTGACCGCGGGACTCATTTTTGCAACGATCAATTTGCAAGAGTCATGGCTAAGTATGGTGTCAATCACCGTCTTTCCACCGCCTATCATCCCCAAACCAATGGGCAAGCCGAAATTTCCAATCGTGGCTTGAAGAGAATTTTGGAGCGTACTGTGGGAGAGCATCGTGCCGCGTGGGTCGATAAGTTAGATGATGCTATGTGGGCTTTTCGTACTGCTTACAAGACCCCGATCGGTTGTACACCCTATCGTCTTGTGTACGGGAAAGCCTGCCACTTACCCATCAAGCTGGAACATAAGGCGCACTGGGCCTTGAAGTGGGCTAACTTCGACATCAATAAAGCCGGTGATCATCGCAAGGTTCAACTCAACGAGCTAAATGAACTGAGGAATGAAGCTTATGAGAACTCGCTGATCTACAAGGAGAAGACGAAGATGATCCACGATGCTAAAATCAAGAACCGAGAGTTCCACGTTGGTGATCAAGTCTTACTCTTTAACTCTCGGTTGAAGATCTTCTCTGGCAAGTTGAAGAGCCGCTGGTCTGGTCCATTCACCGTCGCCAAAGTTTTTCCGTATGGGACCATTGAGCTTTCTCAGCCAAATGGGCCCAATTTCAAGGTGAATGGCCAGCGTTTGAAGCTGTACTTTGGTGAGGACATCTCTCAGGAGATGATTCCATCCCTCACCACGTTCCCCATGAACTAAAATTGGGTCGAGTCAGGCTCATGACTCGGTGAACAAAAACAAGCGCTTCTCGGGAGGCAACCCGTGTTCTATCCTTTACTGCTTTCATAATAAGAGTAGGGGGAGCCCTGCATATGTTTGTTGTCTTGTTTCTTGTGCTGTGCAGGGATTAAAAGCTTCAGAGAGCATCTTGATGACTTTTGACGAACCGTGATACCGTGTTTCCATCTTCCCGGTTCTATACTAAACTCTTGTGATTCAATATTTCATATTCTGTATGTTCACATTGAATTCACTTTAGTTGTCCTTTCCTTAGCAAGATTTAAACAAAGTGCACAATGTCCTAAGTGTAAGGGAGTTTACTCCCACATGCTTAAACATTGAGGACAATGTTTATCTCAAGTGTAGGGGGACTTCTATCGAAGTAAGTGGTCTTTCCCATGAATTTGCCCTCATTTTAACCGGAAAATTTGATTTTTCGACATTTTTCAAAATTTTTAATCTATTTTGGCCTAGTTGTATAGTTGTATTTGCTTTTGTTATGTTTCCTTTGCTAGAATAAATTTTTAATAAAGTGGTTTTAGATTTTTCTTAGTCATGAACATTTTAACTCAACCCGAGTTTACTTACCTAAGTTTACTCTAGCTAGTATCCTTAACATGTTTAAGTCAAGTTTTGCTAGGCTTTTATATAGGGAGGTATAAAACGCGAAAGTCTTAACTCTCACGGGTTAAGAACAAGAACTTTTCGCAAGTTCCTATAATTGATCCTAGAGAGTCGTTTATGAAGGGAACTTTAAAATGCGATTTCTAAACTTGAAAAAGTCCAAGAATTTGCAAGATCCTATAGGCGAATCGAAAACCCAAAACTTTGATTTAATAGGCTAAGCATCCACGAATCTCATTCTTTGAGATTTTTAATTGTGGAGAACGAGAGATGATAGAGCCAATTATAAGTTCGGTATTCTTTCGTGAATTTATGTGAGTTAATTATAAGCCTATTCTCCCTCCGCTTGTTAATAAATTAATTTGCTAATAAATAAGGTTGTACGATTTAAAAGGTTACTTAGCTTCTAGCCCCAGATCGTTTAAAAGTTGCTCGGTAATGACGAGAGTTCATAGCCAAGGCATAACTTATGAAGCGGGGCGCGAAGATTGGCGAGTCCGAAAAGGCCCTAACAAGGCATGAGGGCTACATTTTGTTGCTAAAGATCCCAAAAGTGATGTGAAGAATCATTTATCGAAAATCAATATGAAGGATCGAGACACACGACGAAAAGCAAGAACTCCCCAAAAGTCATGGAGAAGTCTATCCGAAAAGACCCTAACAAGGTATGAGGATAAATAGATCCAAGTCCTAAAAGGAGGTGGATCGTTGTATATCAAAGTCCAAAATAAAGATTGGAGAAAAATGAAGAAGTCGTGGTCCAAATATGAAGAATCTCTCAAAAACTTCAAGTGAAGAAATTCCTATTATGAAGAGAAGACCATAATTTCAAGAACGTCTCTCGAAGATTCGAAGTATGAAGTCGCTGCCAAATATCGGCCCGAGAAAGGTCTCAAATCGCGAACCAAGTTATGCCAAGATATGAACTTTTTGATATCCCGAGAAGCAGTTTTAAAAGATTTGGTCCTTTAGCTAACTATTGATTAAATCGTTCACCTTATTTTCGGACTAAATAACTATCGAAATAAGTCGAACAATGCATCCTCGTGATCATTCAAGACAAAAATAAAATATAAGAGATACACCTAGGAATAAGGGAGTCTAAGTGAATAATTGGCCCACATGAGTTCGTGATAGTTTGCTAACTTATAATAACAATGATCTCGTTTTTAAGCTTGATATGGGGAACGTGAAACTTGAGGATGACAAACGTTCATGGTCACCAAAACCCAATGTAAGTTTTTAATTTCTTTACTTATTTCTATCTTTTATGTTTAGTATTTAATAAAGGCCAAGGTGGGTTATTTATGATGGAAAATGTAAACCGTGCTTTAAAATTAATGCATTGCATGAGGGCATTGCAATGGTCAAGTGTAGGGGATTTAATAAGTGTGAAAACACTTATCCTTTTACCACTTATTTCCAATAATAACAAGACCAAAACGTGTGATTTATGTCGTAAAAGTCGGAATTATGCGTGGTTTGTGTTTTTATTGTGTTTTAGGACTAAAATATGGAAAAGGAAGAAAACACGGGTTTTCACGGGCTTTTATCAAAGAAAACGGGAAAAGACGAAGTCAAAAGATCAAGAGTGCAAAAAGAACGGAAGTCCAAGGCCTATTCTGAAGATTTATCGAAGAAAAAGTCAAAAGACGGAAGTTTAACGAAGTCGAAGAACTTAAGTCTAATAGAAGAAGAAAATTAAAAGACAAGTTCAAATCCCGAGACGACAAAGACGAAGAATTAAAGCCGAGTCGAGAAAACGTGAAGAAAGCAAGAAAGAAGATGCAACACATGCATTCCTTCCACCTTCCCTATAAATACCCTCCTAATAGTCATTAGGAGGGTGGTTAGTTTTTAGTTAATTTTTCACTTTTTAGTTTTCTCTAGTTTTTAGAGAGAGAAAGTCTTAAACTTTCTCTCACTAGTTCATCTTTTTCTTTTAATCCTTCAAGATTAAACACTTTGTATTGCTTATTTTTATTAATCAAGGTCTATTTTAAGCTTTTATCTCTTAATCTCATTCTACTTTTCTTTGATTTTAGATTGATTTTGGTGCGTATATCATAAGATCCGTGTTGTTCTAATTGATTTCGTGCTTAAAAGTTAATCTTTTGATCATCTTATAAGTTTTCATTTGATTAAGCTTTAAGACTTTTGTGCTTATTAGCTTATTTTGATGATTAGCTTATTTTCCTTATTAAAAAGTTTTATTAAAAAGTTTATGTTTTTATTGCTTAATCCAAAAAGTTGCTTAATTTCGGTTTGATAAGTTGATTCTAGTGCTTATTTGATCCGGTTTAGGTATTGATTCGGGTTAGTTTTGAGATAAGCTCTCAAATATAGCTTATTCACTTGCTAACCGAATTCCACAATTTTAGGAAGAGGTGCAAACACCCCTTTCCGATTGGCCTTTACTTTCCGAGCAGCCCCCTCCCTTATTCCGATTGAACCAATCGGATTAGGGTTTGTAAATTCCGATTGGTACCACAAGTATTCCGATTAACTGCCTTCACTCCACATTCCGATTGGTCCAATTGGATTAGGGTTTGGCCTTTCCGATTGGTCCATTGCTTGTTATTCCGATCAAGGCCTCATTGTACTTTCCGATTGGCTGTCTTGATTTAGCTTTCCGATTGGGTGCACTTGTAGATTCCGACGGTGATTGTCCTGCTTACATTCCGATTGTAATCCCTTTAATATTCCGATCACGACCAAGCCACCATATTCAGATTTACCGATCGGAATACATTCCGATCGGGATTCTTTTTGGGACTATTCCGATTGTTTGTACTTGCTCGATATTCCAATCTTAATTTCTTTTAGTACTTATTTTTAGAAATTTTCCAAGTGTTAGTTTTATTTAGTGTGCTTGTACCTTCCCATTGTTATCTTTTAGTTTTCCATTCATATAATTTTACTCGTCATTTTTAATATTAATTTTTTAACTTCCATTTACTCAACGACACTTTAATTACTCGCTATTAGTTTAAAATCAACCAAATCATTCTCTTGATTCACCAAAAGACGATTGAGTCACACTTAAGACCGGTTTTCAATTCGAAAAGATCGGAACAACGAAATTATTTTATACCTAGCCAAAAGCGAAGTATTAATTCCACTGTGCGCTTAATCATTCTAAGCTTTATTGAAAGCTTTGAAGTTGCTTACGAGGATTGTTGGTTTAGGGGGAAGCTATTTAAAATGCTTCTACATCAAGTTTATGTGGCATGAATTAGGGGGAAGCTAATTCAGAAGCTTCTCCTTAACCAGAAGTGTATGGGTTACTTAGCTCATGCCGTTACAGTATTTCTACTACAAGTTAAAGATGAGTCGTTTTGAAGTCAAAGGCCTCAGAAGACTTCATCAGCATTGGATGCTTCATGAAAGCTCTTGTTCTTATCATTATGTACTTGTTAGGAAAAAATATTGTAAGGAATTCTACACGTCGTCCCATGGGGGAAGATTGTTGGAAACTCACTTTATGTGACGACATTTAAGAATTCCCATTAGTTATCATAGTCACACACGTTTAGACTAGACTAGGTTCTTGTACTGTTAAGCGTATCGTGTGTGACTATATATACCCCTCCTTAGCTTCCAAGGAGGGGTGTTGATTGTCATTTGTTCACTTTCTAATACATTTTCATTTCACTTTCAACCTCTCTTCTCTCTCTCTAACCCAACAATGGCTTCCACCACCATCTACCACCACATTAGACCACCGGATCCGATTTAGCATTTCTACATTCATTCTTGAAAAAAATTGGTCCTTTGACTGAGTTGACTTGAGAGTTGACCAAATTTGACTATGATCTTGACTTTTACAATATTTACACTTTGGTCCTTCATCTTTGGCAGATTGTCAAGATAGGTCCTTGCACTTCAAAGTCTTGTCACTTTTGATCCTTCTTTTGTCTTTTTCATCAAATTAAGCTTGATTATCCCTTGTTTGCTTGAAAATGCATCCTTTTACCTACACAAGTGTACACAAACACAAACATACCACATAACACTGTTTTTACAAGATAAATTGGTATTTTGCTTCATGTTTTAGGGTTATTTGTTGATAAATTGATATGAGTTTTAGCTCATATCAAATCCCCTACACTTGAACATTGTCATGTCCTCATGCAATTCAATATATTTTAAAGCACAAATTTACATTCTCCTCATAATTAATCCACCTTGGCCATATGGAATGCATCTACACTACTCTAAACTACATGATGCATGATTTTGACTTTTAACAATGCAATGAACAAAATACAATTCTATATATATCTTTTTGGTTTTTCTTGAAATGGTTTTGATGGAAATAACTCATAAAGAATTCAATGACTTTGATTAGGGCTTGGGTACCATGGACATTTATCACCCTCAAGTTTCACTTTCCCCATACCAAGCTTAAAAATGGGATCATTGCATTCACAAGTAAAAAGTGCATCAACTTATTCATGATAGTTAAATGTGGAACCGGTTATTAATTGAATAAATTGCTTGTGGGCAAATTTGTCATTATTCAAATGTGAAGTATAAGAAATGTAAAATCCAAAAATAAGGAAGCACGATTTTAATCCTAAGTAATCCTCTCATCTATTACTTGAAAAACCGCTCACAATTAATATAAGTCCGTTTCAAGAATAATAAGTCATTCGCCTTATGTGTAAAATCCTCATGTCATGCTTTCATAAGTAGCTACACACTCGCTATGGAAAGAAAAATAAAACTCACGCAATAATTTACATCCGCCATCTTTTTGAGACTTTGGATCTTCAACCCCGCAACCCGTCAAGGTAATATTGGATTGGAGCAATCTATTGAATCCCCACAACCCGTCAAGGTAATATTGGAACTCAATAGTCACTATAATTAACACCACACTGCCCCTCTTGGGAGTCTTGTATATATATATATATATATATATATATATATATATATATATATATATATATATATATATATATATATATATATATATATATATATATATATATATATATATATATATATATATATATTTTTTTTTTTCTTTTTCTTTTTCTAGCCTCTCATATTTTTTTTCATAAGCCGCTCTTATTTTTCTTTATTCCTCACTAAGAAATTTGAAAAGAATAAAAGGAAAAACACCCGCTAAATATTGACCATGACATAAGTCTAGTACACATAAAACGTTCTAACTTAGAATCTTAAGACGTACGTATATCAACCATGAATGATTAGACAAAAATGCATAAGAGATTACAAACCAATTAAAACCATTCTTGATTATTTATTAACAATATATACATGCGAAGAAAATAGAGGTTAAGAAGAGAAAGGTTTAGCCACAAGTAATTATCATGAAGTTTATGTAGCCCTTTTATACTTGCTTCAACTCTATCATTTCCCATTCTCCACAAATTTAAAATCTCAAATAATGAGATTGGTGGATGCTTAGCCTAATAGACCAATGTAGGACTACATGGTTAAGGATACTAGCTAGAGAATGCTTTGATAAGCAAAATCGGGTTGAGTCAAAATATCCATGGCGGGCCTAATATGTCAAAGAAGTCTAAATTTGTTAAAACCATGTTTTATTATATTATATTTTTTTCTTTTTATATATTTTTGATGAAAGATAAAAGAAGAAATATATACAATGCAAATGTGATATGCACAATGATTGATGCAAAAATTATGAATGCATATTTTTGGTGGCCAAAGTAGATCAAAAATTTGAAAAATGTTTGAAAATCCAATTTTCCATGTTATCATGAAAGACAATGACAAGTTCTAGGTAAGGTCACTTCGATAGAAGACCCCCTACACTTAAGCTAAACATTGTCCTCAATGTTTAAGAGCATGGAAGTATAAAGACTTCCCCTACACTTATGACAATGAATAGACTTTGCTTAACCCAAGTTAAGGAAAGGACAACTATTAGTGAAATCATGTTTAAGCACAAGGTGTCAATGAAAAATCACTATAGTAACAAAGTGAACCAGATACAAGGGCCTCCTCCATAAGCTCCAAAGCATGAAATGAGTGAGCAACCCTACAAACAATCATGAAGACAAAAGAAGGTCTCCCCTACACTTATCTCCAAGTCTATACCTTTATTTCTAACCTACAACACTCTAAACCTAGTTATACGATGCTTGAGTTAATGAGTCTCTAGCTCGACTCGTCCCACACTTAAAAGTGTCTAAAACCTATCATGGAGAAGAAATTTTTTTTGCCCCTTTTTAAGAAAAGTCTCCATGATGAGGTAAAACAAGTTTTTCATTTATCAAAAACTCCATAAATATCCCCCAGGATCAAATACATAATTACCATCCCACGTATAACACAAAGCCACAATTAACATTCCAAGCAATGGTGAAAATGATAAGGTATGGTTTTCCAAATTGGCATCCCATATGTTCTTCCCAAGGTGATAGTGTAAAGCTCTCAAATCTTTCACAAGTTTTCCTTTTGTTGCATCAGGTGGATACTGAGATGATTTAGCAAGCTCTATGCTAGGATCAAAAATCCGTTCCTTAATGGGAAAACAACAAGTGATGGTTTCCTTAGAAGATTCTCCTTTGTAAGTCACATTGTGAGAGAAAGGTTGTGGAGGCATGAGTAACGACAAGCTCTTAGAGGAAACCATCATGACTTGTTTTCCTTTATCACTTTGAAAGGTTGAGGTGGGCAAAGAAAAAGGTAAAGGATCTTCATTCAATAGAGATTCTAAATAGAGTATGTCCCCCTCCTCATCAAGATAACCAAGAGTGTACTCAAAAGATATATCCTCCGCTAAAAACTCATCACTCTCATCCATTATAGAATCCGCCTCATCACCATAAACATCATAGATTGGTCTATCAAAAATTGGTGATCCCTCAAAACCAAAGGAAGTATGATCATCAACAAATGGAGAGTCACAAGTAGAAAGCTCATCATCACTATAGTCATCATATGTTGGTGAATCACAAAGAAAAGATTCTCCATCACTAAAGTCCTCATGAATATGATTATCATTGTGGAAAAGTGGAGTGTCATATGGGGTTTCACTAAAGTTTAGCTCTTTATGTTCATGAAAATCCAAAAATGAAGTAATGGAAGCAATGGTCTCAATATGCGGTAAATCATAATCTCCACTTGAGCAAGCTTCATAAAAGTACTCATCACAAACTTCATCAAGAAGATCATCTTGTGTTTCCTCCTCATACACAACATCAATATGTTTTACCGCTTCGGGCTCATTAGACTTTTTAGACAACTTCCCCATGTTAAACACAACTCTCTCATCTGCTACCCGCATTGTAAGTTCTCCTTCCGCCACATCGATTAAAGTACGACCCGTTCTCAAAAATGGCCTACCAACAATCAAAGGCACTCTAGGATCCATATTATAATCAACCACCACAAAATCCGCGGGAAATGTAAATCTATCAACCCCCACAAAAACATCCTCCGCAATTCCCACCGGATAAGCTATAGTACGGTTGTCCAACTCAAGAGTCATCTTAGTAGGAGTGAGCTCGGGAAGTGAAAGTCTCTTCCAAACCGATAATGGCATAAGATTTATGCTTGCTCCTAAATCCGCTAAAGCCATACAATTTTCCACCCCCGGGAAAATGCACGGAATCAAAAACCTCCCCGGATCTCCAAGCTTAGTAGGCAACTTCTTAAGCAAAACCGCGGAGCAATTTTCATTCAAGGAAGCATTAGGAAAATCCACCAATCTCTCCTTGTTAGAAAGTAAGTCCTTAATCATCTTAGCAAACTTAGGCATATTGGCTAGAGCTTCCGCAAAGGAGATATTGATGTTAAGTTGCTTGAACATCCTCAAAAAGTTAGAAACTTGGATATCATCCTTGTTCTTAAGCTTTTCTTTTCTCAATCTTGAGGGATAAGGAAGACTTGGTTTTGGTTGTGGTTGAGTGGTTGATGAAGGATTTTCCTTATTGAGTGCTTCATGAGTAGGTGTTGAAGTTGGAGAAATGGGAGCATTTTGAGGTGATGAAGTAGAGGTAGAAGGCTTGTCACAAGTAGGAGCACAGGTGGATGGAACAATAGGAGGTTTAGGAGGTGAAGGATCCTTTGTTGTCTTTCCACTTCTTGTTGTAATAGCATTTACATTTGCCCTTGGATTTGTTTGTGTGTTGGAAGGTAAAGCCCCTTGTGGTCTTTGATTTAATGCCATTAAAAACCTATTGGTTTGTTCATCCGCTATACGTTTCATTTGGTCATTCATTTTCTTCTCAATAGCTTGGAACCTCCTTTCATTCTCTTGATTCATTTTGTGCAAGAACTCCATTGTGTTATAATCTTGTGACACATTTCCTTGAAAACCTTGAGGTTGGAAAGGTGGAGGTTGAGCATTAAATCCTTGATTTGGTGGATAAAAGGTATTTCCTTGATTTTGAACATTGTTGGGTGCCTTGTAGTTATTTCCTTGGTAAGGTGGTCTTTGCCCTTGATTCCTTGGTAAAATTTGAGGAGGATTTTGTTGAATGTGGGTGGGTGGGGTGGAAATCCCGGTGGAGTAAGGTAGTTTTGGGACTTGTAAGAAAGGTTATTTGGATTGATATTCGGCTTGAAGTGTTCACGATGTTCCTCTTGGTAAGCATAGAATTCCCCTTGATAAACTTGCACCTTATCACATTGTTCATAAGAATGGGGACCTCCACAAGTTACACAAGAAAGAGTAATGTCATTCACATTATTTGAAGAATTGTTCAATGAAACGGTCTTAAGGGCTTGAACTATCTCTTGAGTCATTTCTTGTTGACCTTGTTTGACTTGTTGAAGGATCTCTTGGTGATATTTAAGGAATTGGTTATCACAAGGTGTTTGAGAAGTGTTTTGGATAACATGAACCCTTTCTTCAAATTGATTGTTTGTTTGAACCATTGCTTTAGTCTCAATGATGTCTAAGGCCTCTTGCATGGATTTAAGAAGAATATTCCCTCCCGTGGAAGCATTGAGTGAATCTTGGTGATGAGGTTTAAGGCCATCATAGAAGGTATTGATTTGGTGAACGTCATCCAATCCATGGTTAGGGCATCGCCTCAATAACTCGCTATACTCTTCCCAAGCATCACTAAAGGATTGACTAGGTTTTTTTTGAAAGCCTATAATTAAGTTCCTCAAGGCCATGGTCTTAGATGGAGGAAAGAACTTGTTCAAAAACTTAGTGGTGAAACCATCCCATGTGGTGATACTATCGGGTGGTTGGGTGTCTAACCAATGCTTAGCTTGTCCCTCAAGTGAAAATGACACTAACATCAATTTAATAGCATCATGTGGAACTTCATTGTGCTTAATGGTATTGCAAAGAGAAAGGAATCTCTTAAGGTGATCATGAGGATCATCATTCTTGTTACCATAGTAAGGTGATTGTGAAACCATAGTAATCATAGACGTTTTTAGCTCAAATGTATTTGCGGGAATGTCGGGAATCCTAATAGCACTAGCATATCCATGAACATTGGTTTGCATACGTTCCATCAAAGAACGATTATCAACAGCCATGGCTTCTTGTGGTGGAGGAGTCAAAGCACGATTCTTGTGATTGGCTTGATGGACGGTGGTGGTCTTAATCTTTCTCTTTTTCTTCCTTTTCGGAGGAAGAGGTTGTACACCAATCGGTATTTGTGCACGCCCGCGAGTGAGCATGCAACTCAATACGAGGAATGAGAGAGAAGCTCTCGTGTGACTTTGAAAAGAATAGGATTATCCTCTTCGAGTTGCAATATTAAATATCCACAAGAAAATAACAATATATGTATGTACTACTTGGGTGCAAGACCCCCAATGAAGCCTTCCTTCTTAGAATACTCACAAGTGAACGGGGGGTTAGGTGGCGCGAAGCACTTAAGTACCTATTGACCCTTAGATGGCATTTTATAGCACATCGCCTTTCTATTCACTTAAATGTTCGTATTCTTCGAATTGTTGCTTATTGAG
Organism: Glebionis coronaria; assembly: GCA_025667525.1. NCBI lineage: Eukaryota > Viridiplantae > Streptophyta > Magnoliopsida > Asterales > Asteraceae > Glebionis > Glebionis coronaria. Next base: position 420,334,490 of record CM046882.1, on the reverse strand, counting down.
AGTATTTATCTATTCTTGCTTTATTTTGTTTGATCGATACACGTGTCAAGGACCGGAACGCCCCTCAACACGGTGTATTGCCTCGGCAATACATATGGAGAATATGTAAATTGGTTGTTCTTATATGTATACGTATTTACTTATAATAATATATGGAAAATATTTTTGTATTTATGAGTTTTTAAGAGAAAATACTATATGTACATAAAAACCGAGAGAATCCAATAATATATATTTTTGGGTGCAATCTCTTAGAAAAAAGATTGCTTTTTGGATTTTTTAATTTGTTTGGTCAATTATTTAGGAAAAGAATTGTTTTGTTAATTTTTTAGTTTTTATATATTTTTATATTTTTGATTCTTTATTTGTTTTTGATTTATTATACGTAAAAATAACGTTCACAAGGTGAACGGATCCCAAAAGCCAATGAAAACCGTCAATCGATAGTCTCTCGTAAAGTCAAAGAACCGGCAGCGGCGCCATTTGAAATTGTGTATAATGCAGTTCGTTTTTCTCAGTTCTTGCTAATCGAAAGTCCTAACAATTTCGGATTTTTAACTGTTTTTGGTTGTTAATATTTTTTTGGATATTCTATTTACTAATTCAAACAAAGCCTAGCAAAACTGAAAAATATTGTCTACTTATATGTAAAGCATCGTGCATTTACCAAGTATTATTTCAAGTAAAATTCAAAATGTAAATTTTACAACTAAAAGGACTGAAATTGTAAATTCTATGAAAAGTAAATGCTAAAAATGTAAAATTAACAAGTGCAAGGACTAAAAATGTCAAAACAGTTAACTATGACGGTTAAAAGTGAAAACTATGCAAACTACTAACAAATTCTCAACAATTTCAAAACTAACTAACTGCTTTTTAACAAATTCCAAACTTAAAGGACCTGATTAGTGTAAACCCTAAAAACTATCAAGTTTAGCCAAAATTTAACCCAGTTTAATTCATCAAGGACTAAGTTGCAATTATAGAAAGTTTATAAGCAAAAACGGGTTCCAATAACAAATAAGCTCGTTTGAGCTTATTTCTCAACCAAAATCAATCAAACCAATTGCAAAATGTTTAAAATCACAAATAAGCTAGACCTGTAAGAGGAAATTTGCTAAAAATGACTAATAAGCTGATAAGCACTTTCCAATAAGCACAAAATAAGCTCTACAGGAATCTAGATATGCAAAACTGGATTTTTGTACTGAAATTGATTAATGAACTCAAAACATGAACGGGAAATCAAGTCTTATCAAAAATCATCCAGTAATAAGCTTGAAAATTGAATTAAGCTGAAATTGGCTTATGTTGACCAAGCGTTGACCAGTTTTTTTTTCAAAAAGCTGAAAATCTCAAAAATCAACCCCCAACACTAACTAATTGATTTTGTAAAAGAAAATTGACAAGTTTATGAAAAGAATTAAGAGATATGAAAAAGCAGTTTTCAATTTACAGAAACTTCATTTTGCTTATCAGTCTAGAATTTTGCTTATTTCTACTTGCTTACTGAAAACTGTATCAAATGCTTATGGAATATGAAACTTCATGTTATGACCTACAAATGAGAATTGGTTTGGTATAATTTCATCAAGAATCAAGTAAATGCCAAGCAAATGAATTTGACAACTTTTTATGACAAAATTGACTGAAAATTGACCCAAACCTTTTACAATGCCAATTGCCTTTTTGACCTTAGTCTTGACTTGAAAAAGACTTAAAACCTTTTGTAATGACCTTGTGACTGGAAATGAACATTAATTTGCCAAAGATCAACACTTAAATTTCAAATATAAGCTAATGCCAAACACTCATTAACTGAACTTTTGAAGATTTTTGTGAAGACTTTTTAAGCACAAATCAAAGCTGAGTAAAAAGCTATAGCAGACCAAATTTAATAACAAAAATGAGATGTATGAGAGCTAAATGCAAGTATTGAAAGCAACTGAAACTCAAATAAGGAAGCAAGGCTAAAAATGACTGAAATAAGCTATCAACTAGAACAAAAATCAGGTCAATAAGCAGAAAGGCTACACTTAAGCTACAAACTGACTAGAATCAAGTTAAGATCAGACTAAACAGGTTTTATCATGCATTCACCAAAGATTTAAGCTAGGAATGAAGCATGCATATTGACCATTAAGTGGAACCAAAACAAGAAGCTTTTGCACCTTGTGAAGTATCCTTTGAGCAGTAGAGGAGTGCTGAACTCTCTAGTCTAGTGCTAACCACCACCTTAGCACTAGATTCAACTATCTACAATCAACAAAACAGCTACACATCAACAAGAATCATCAAAATGGCCTGAATTCATCACACATTCTATGAACTTGGACTGAAATCAATCAAACAGCTACTATCTTCACTCTAAGTCAGTTATGATCAAGGAATGATCATAACAAACTCAATTCAGCAACAAGAGTAACAATGGGATTATGAGATGAACAGTGTAGAAGGTAAAGAAGATTTGGCGGGAAAAGTAGAATTTGAATTTTATTAATGGAGAATCGGTTACAAGGCTGTTAAGTTGTTACAAACCTACTAACTAACTCAAGAGTGTGTCAAACTCTTGAGTAGTTTAGCTAAAAAGGAGAAATGATGAAAGGAAAAGTAAATGTGTGTGTTTTCACACTTACAACTACACTTCAAGAAATGAGGACTAAGCTGTAACACCCCATTTTGGAAATGGAAATATCACAGTAATTATGGCGTGTCATCAAAGCATACAAGGTAAAATGTCTAAACATTACTTGACCATATAAAGGAAAATACCGGAATCAAACATCGGTAGTCCAAAAGTAAAGCTCATCACACACAAACATAGTATAGTAAAGGGAAAGGACGAAACAATGTCCAAAGCATAAGTATCATAAAGAAAGGAAATGCATAATGTATAGAAGGCTAGACAGCTTCCAGTCCATATGCACGTACTCTTAGTGTCTACGAGCGTCCCTGAGTACCTGCCGTTTTGGGAACATAGAAAAGGAAAACGGCTGAGCAATACGCTCAGTGCACGGATGTACAATAAAGCATGAATAGGATAATCATATAACATAATAACAGCGGAAGAAACTAAGTCCCGAGTAACTTGGTTAAGTCTTAATAAAACTGGTTTTATAGTTTGAAAGTCTTATGTTTATCTTATAAAAACTATTTGTCATATTTTACCATTTAGCCAATATAGGTCATGAATATCCACCGTGCATGAATAATTGGAGGGGTGACCTCATCATGCAAATTAGAGGGGCTGCCTCTAATTTAATATACTGGTTTTATGGGTAGGAGGGATCAGCTCCTTGTGAAGGATGCAAGGCACACACCACATTCACCATGTAATCCTCAATAAAACGTGTTACTAGGATGCACCCATACGCCCCACATGATAAATATAATAATATGGCCAAAAGCTGAAGGGACGCCACGAGCAATCACTCCGCCGTGGTGAAGTCATAACATCAGTGCCTCTAATGTTATGGTTATGGTACCTCCATAACTAGGTGAAACTGGTCATGCATGTATATGGCTATAGGTAATCATATTAAACATAAGCAATCAAACACATACTTATACTACGGGAAAACAGTTGGCTGCATACGGGGAAATCCTAATAAGGAAAGAATGTCAATACTGAAAGGACGGGAATCCGTACCTTATGTCCAGTGAACGAGAATGATGAACTGCGAGAATCCTACTTCTGAATCACTAACGCTACATAAATACGTACATGAAATAAGTATCTGCTTACTACGTACATAGCTGGTTTTATATCATGTCTTAGCTTATTTATGTGTTCTTACCATTTACACTATTTAAAGCCTTAAACTGTGTTAAATCTTATATTCTGTTCATTCTGATTAAGTATTTCTGATATTTCATGTGTTATTATACTTACTGTGTAATATTAAGTAACTTTCCAAAAATAGCAGGTTTCCTTAAATAGAAAGTTTCCAAAAATAGAAAGTTTCCAAAAATAGAAAGTTACCAAAAATAGAAAGTTTCAAAAAATAGAAAGTTTCCAAAAATAGAAAGTTTCAAAAAATAGAAAGTTTCCAAAAATAGATTTACTGCTTAAAATAGATAAGTTTCTAAAAATAGAAAGTTTCTATAAATAGATTAGCTGCCTTAATTAAATAAGTTTCCATAAATAGATTAGCTGCCTTAAATAAATAAGTTTCTAAAAATAGCTGGTTTCCATAAATAAAATAGCTGCCTTATTTAATTAAGTTTCTAAAAATAGAAAGTTTCCATAATTAGAAATAAGCTGGTTAAATAAGCTAAGTAAATAAGCCTACGTATTTTCATGATTATTTTCTAAGTCATATGATATATTATATAGTTTAATAATTATTTCATGTAATTTAATTAAACTATAAGTTATAATATTTAATTAAAGTATGACATGTTTTAATTAAATATATAAAATACTTAGGTTAAAATATGTATTATTAAATACTAATAATATTGTAGAATCTTGATAACCTATGAATCTATGAAGTGGGTTGATGTTTTCTAGAGAGAGAAACTAGAGAGAGAAAGTGAGAGAGAACTATGTGATATTTTATTAAGTGGAAACTTCAAATGAACAACAACCAACCCCTTTCCAAGGAGGAAAGGGGTATTTATACTTCCAAGCCACTAATGGACTTGGGCCAGCCCATGACAAGCCCATGGGCCGGTTCTTACTTAACTAAATAAGTATTTGTTAACTACAAGCTATTACAACATATATAATATTGTGGAGTGACCGACTCTTCTAATATACGTAAAAACGTATTTCTAACAATCTCCCCCTAAGGGAGGTCACTCCACGTCACAAACTTCTAAACCTAGCATACTATACTAAGTCTTCGTTCTTTAGCTCGTAGTCTTTTCTTCTTTTTCTTTTTGTTGTGAATATGTTGATTTGATCTTTTAGGCTTTGGCTTGAGAGCATTGTTCTTTTGGCCTTTCACGTGCGATCTTTGCCTTCTTGTGAAACTTGCCTCCTCGTGACTCCATGTTCCACACACTTATGTCTTTTTGTTGAATTCTCGAAAGCTTCAGAGTTTGGTACAGCGGAAGACTTCATTTTGTACTTTCTTGAATTTTTGCTGAACTTTGATGCAGAAAAACATAAGCATGTGGAAACGACTTCTACAGGTACACCGCAACACCACCGTCTTTAACTGGTACACAGCAACGACACGTATAAAATGGCTTTGAACATTTTATTCTAATTCGGTAGCATTTTACCTCCGGTCGGTGAAGACCGTTGGACGATATTAGATATCGTACCCGTGACGGATAGTTTCAATTAAGTAACTTCCTAACAGGATTTCGCGGGTAAACCCGTTCTCTTTATTCGACCGTCCAAAGCTGACTGCGAACATAAAGAGTGAATCACTTGGATAAATTATCCTTGTGATTTGAAGCCGTCAATTCATGGAACCTGGAACAAGTGAATTTCAATTAAGATTTTCACCATCGTTGCTTTCCAGTTGTCACGAGCTCAATTCATAAAGAATCTTGCACGTCACCTACCAAGTGCTGTTTGATGTTAACACTAGAAGGATTTCCACTCGTCACTGTGATCAATAAAGAGTCACTCTGAGTGTTCTGGCAAGATCATATGATAATGCGTAGAGACCTGGAACGAGTTTAAGTTCAATTAAGAATTAAACCACTGTTTCTTTCCAGTTTTTCACAAGATTGGTTCTAAAAGAACCGCACGTGTAACCTACCATGAGCTTGTTTGATGTTGGCTCAAGCAGGATTTCCATCTTCATTGTAATACTTGCGTATTACTCGGATGTTCTGGCAATATTACAGGAATACTGCGTAGGACTCATGAAAAATCTCTTACTTTTCACACTGTGTGAGAAAGCAAGGAATAAATGGAAAGTGTCCTAATGAGACTTTTGATGATCTCTTGGCTCTAGACTCGATTGTGCGTTTTGATTTAGTGAGCGATGGCTGGAGAGGAGTGCCACCTTTTCAATACCAGTCTATTCGGAGTGAATAAACCAATAGATAACGTGTTGATCTCCGTGTGATTAAAACAAATACCTTTTGAGAGATATTTGAGTTAGCTGGGAAGGGTTGTGCATTGCATCACTGGGTCCATGACGCCTTTCTTCAATATCGAGAATCATTAACAAAAATGATCTCAATAGCATATGTATTGACCCGGTTTCTGCCTAAAGTTGTAAGGAGGGCTTCTTTCTTTACACCCTTTATCTTTACATTTATTTTTCATTCTTCAACCCCTTCAATGCTTACCAATACGTCATAACTAACACCTTGTTGTGATTGTTCCAGTGCTAGCTTAAGTACTTGGTCGGCATTCAGCTACGTTCACAAACTTTCTCCAACTTTCCTAGGACTTCTAATTCTATCTAGGGAATTGTCCTTGGGAAGATTCCATCGGCTCTGATGAATCATTGGACTAAACCTATTCCTACCACCCTTTTGTCACCACATTCGTCGTGAATTAAGCGTGTTTTGGGAAAGTATAGCCACCATGAAAAATCTTTGAAAATCACCTCAGGTACTTGTGATATTGAAATCAAAAGTTTTGTACCTTAGGTGTTTTGTTCATCAAAAACGCTCCCCCTTAACACGTGCTTTACACATATTAAGTTGGATTATCGTTAAGTCTTTTTCATCTTTTAGCCAAGTATCATTTATGTCTCCTTAATCCCATTTTCTCCCCTTATCCAAAATGTTAACCATTAATATTTGGGATATTGAATGGATTAACCGGTCTTTGGGTAAAAATGAAATCGATGTTTGGCCATAGAACATGTTAATGCTCCCCCTTAAGTTAATAAGGGATAGTTGTAGTGCTTTAGTATGATATATTTTGAAAGATTTAGAATCTCGTGAGAAATTCTTGAAAAATTATCATACCTTAACACTAAATCAAGCCATTAAAGCACAATATTCACAAATTTACATATTCACAATTAAAACCAATATAAAGTGGACCTGAAATGTACGACCCATTAGATGGATCGTTGCAGTAACTTGTGGTGCACTCCATATGGTCTTCCACCAACGAATCTTTCTAAACTCCTCATCAATCTACGTTCACGGAGCTTTTGATTAATCTTCTTGATCACATACTTCGCCATCTGCCGATAACCCTGATGCCAATCCTCAGTCATCTCTGGTAAAGTCCCACCCGAATTGAGATGATCCAACTTTCCTTTGACGTAGATGAGAGTCCCATCACTGTACTTATAAAGCTCACCCACCCTCATAAACTTCATTAACCCTCGACTGTTCAAGTAGAAAATCCCACAATTCGGAACAGAAATGCCGGTATAGGGACATCTGTTGACATGTTGAGGTAACACTTGATTCACTGGACGGGTTAGGTTAAGCTTCCTTTGGTAACTTTCGACTCCCAACTGAAGATCTTCAACTTGTTTCTTGATAACAACGCTTCGTGTGAACATACGAAGTGCTGTATTCAAGGCAATGAGGTCTTCACGAGGAATATGTGTGAGTTGATCACAGGTCATCAGAAGCAACATATCTTCGATATCCTCAAGGCGAATGATAGAAAAATCTCCCTGCTGGATTTTGTATTCTCTGTCATCCTCCATTTTCAAACGAATCTCCGTCACATGATAATAGCCATTCTTGGCTTCAGTTTTCATCCCTAAAATACTGGAGATGCGGATATCGGATCTAACGTTGCTTCCAGAATTGACTAGGCAGCAACCCCTGTACGCCCTTCGGACTCGTTCGTCCCAATGAGATGCACCTATAACAGCATACATATCATAATTACGAGTTACCCTTGGGACCCAGAGTCGGTTTACCTTTTCCTCGATCCAGGGTATTGTCCCCCAGTTGGCAGCTTTCAGCAAGGTCAAGGAGGTTGCGTACTTTGATGAACCCTTCAGAAGATACTCAAGATCATAGGTGACGAAGAAGTCGAGAGCAATCTGATTATCTTGAGTAGGATCAAGTGGAGGTGGAGCTCTTTCTGAATCATGAAGACCTGGCCGTTGAATGGTATTCAGAGCTTTCAGGATCTCATCAGCATAATACTCGAACTCCATTCGGGTTAACCTGGTTTTGGCGCGAAGTCTTTTATCCTTTAGTGCTTTCTTCACCAAAGACGGAGTAACCGAAGTCTTATACTCGTGAGCCAGAAAAGCGCACAAGTCAATCGGACTACGGATACGGAGATATAAAACATCTCTGTCAGCGTCTGTGATTGGATCATATTGCGCTGCTGCCGTGATCCAAGCCTGTGGCGGTGCAGTCTCGTCAATCTCCAACGTGTCTGCCCAGTCCCGTGTGCTTGACTCAGGAACAGTAGATTGTGGATCTTGTTGTAGAGGAGTAGAGACGTGAACATTTGCTGGTTCTGATCTAGGCATCTCAGCGGTGTCATGAACGGGTGAGTGTTGTGCAGCTTCAGGTTCAGTTACCGATTCTGCAATCACAGGAGCAACAACAACATAACTGACAGGGTTAGTGGTAACAGGTATGGACACAGCAATAGATGTACCAGGAATTGATGATGCCGTAGTAGCATTCACATCATGACGCCACTTGGATCGTCTTGATTCCGTGGAAGTAGATTTTTCCTTTTCTGTTGTATCTTTCTTAGACTTGGTTCCAGACTTAGCAGGTTTCTTTGAGCTGGCAACCTTATCCCCCTGTTCAGGCTGTTTACCCCGATCATCATTCTCATCGTTATCCTCGTTGCTCCCCTTAGCACTCTCCTCATTACCATCACCACCATCATCACCCTCATCATCATCATCATCACCATCATCGTCATCGTCATCATCCTTTTCTTCTTCTTCTTCTTCTTCTTCACCTTCTTCTTCACCAGTACCCTCTTCTTCTTCACTTTCTTCCCTTTCTTCCTCAGGCAGAATGTGGTATGGTACCACACTTCCAGACGTTTTAAATAACCTATCATCCTCCATGATAGCGTCATTCAGGGATTTGTAGAGAGCCCGTTGTATCCTAGATTTATCAAACGATCCAAGTTCCCTCATACGAGCTTTGAGGATCTTCTTCAATTCAAAATCCGTCAAGTCATAGGCAATTTTGTAGGCGGATTCAGAGGGATTGGATGACTTGATCATCAGGTTATCAGCCGCGAGTGTCTTCAACTCATCACGCAGTTTTGGCATAATAGATTCAACGGATTCTTTTACTCTCTCTTCAACAGAAGCTTCAAGTGCTTCTTTCTGCTCCTTGTATTTATCCCTCATCGCTTGAAGTCTAGTGATACGTGCAACATGCTTATCAGCCTCAGCCTGCTTAACCTGAGCTAGTTCTTCTGCATTTGCTTTTCGAGTCAACTCCATCTCTGCAGCGAACTTAGCAAGCATCTCTTCTTGTGCTTTCTTAGATGCTTCTTCACTTTGAACTCGTCTATGTAGCTCTTGGCGAAGTTCATCCATCTCTCTTTTGTGATTATCCGTATGTTTATCCAACATTTCGGCCATCACCAATGCAGCCATTGTAGACGTTGCAGAGCTGCTATGGGTTGATTGAAGAGGCTCGGTTGTTACTACGGTACTAAGGATGGGAGTTATTGGTGGTGGAAGGAATGGTGTTGAAGCCGGTCTGGTTGGTAAGGGTTGTATTGGTGGAGGTTGAGTTGCTAAAGGTTGAGTTACTAACGGTTGAGTAGACACCATGATTGTAGGAGCACCGAACTCCTTTTCAACACTTGCTGAAACAGGGATTGATGTGTCCTTCGAAGTAGAATACCGTTCAGGTGACCCAAACTCATCAATATCCTCTGGCTCCTCGTACTCTTCTTCAATATTTATCCTTGCACCTGAACCACTACCGCCAGTATCTTTCCTACTCCTTTCAATAGCTATCTTCATCATTTTTCTCTCCGCCTTGTCAAGAGTAGGATCAACAACATCTTCTTCGTCACGTAGAACTAACTCATCAGCCTTACCCTTTCCCTTCTTAACCTCAGTCTTCTTCTTCTTGGTTTCAGGTTCAGGTAAAGCAGCTGGTTGCTTGCGTTTACCTTTACTATTGACCGTAGTAGACGAGTCTTCTCCAGTCTGAAGGCTTGCTTTTAGCTTCTTGATTTCTAGCAGGAGTAGCTTGTAATCAGCAGAACCTTTAATTTTATCCGTCAGAAGATAATCGGGAATAGGACCAGGAATCACACCACCAGAGGGTCCTTCATGCCTTAGATCTAAAGTATGATCCGCCTCTTCAGTGTGATGACGACTTGCTGCACGCCTATCAATAGTAACATCATTCTTCATACAGTAGTTGATGATAAGCTTGATAAACCGAGGGTAAGCAAAGAAATTAGTCTTCAGCTTCTTGTTTTGGAAGAGTTGAAAGGTGAATTCTTCCCATAACAATAAAGCATAATCTGCATTTGCGCCTTTGTACATTCCATGGAAGATGTTCATTATTGGACTGCGCAAAGCATCATGCCCAGATGTTTTTGGTGTAAGACATCGACTAAGAATACCAAACATCGCTCTCCAAGGTTGTCCTACTTTAGCAGTGGTAAACTCAGACGCAACTCGTATGTCAGGACATCCAAGAGCATCGAACAGCTCCATGAGTTCATCTTTGGTAGGATCCTTCGAAAATGACATACCTTTGGGTGTATCCTGAATGCCAAATATCTTACGGAAGTCTGAAACCTTAAGTGTCTGCTGCTTGTTGTCGAGAGTGAAGGTGATCTTGTTTGAAGTGATTTCCTTGGTAGCCCAGAACTCATACATATAATCATAAGGCACCGAGGCAGTACTCCTTAAAGCATTCTTGAAATGAGATTGATCAAGGATTGCTATGGCGACTTTAAAACCATGGTGAGTGGATTTTGAGACTTGCTTCAGCCGGTAATTTTTTGGTATGAACTTGAGGGTTCGTGCTTCAGCAATTGCGGTTTCTCTAGAGTCTTGGATTGCTTGTACCGTTGGATTAGTCATTGTATCTGCTTAAGATAAGACATGAAAGGTTGATGCACAAAAATATATAGATATGTATCATTCTTATTTCTAAGCATAACATATTTCACCAAGTACTTAGAACATGCAAACAACTATAAATCAAACAACTCTTCATCCGGAACTTTCCTTCATTCGGAACTCTTCATTCAGAAGTCTTTCATTCGGAACTTATTCATTCGGAAGTTCTTCATTCGGAACTTCTTCATTCGGAAGTTCTTCATTCGGAACTTCTTCATTCGGAAGTTCTTCATTCGGAACTCCTTCATTCGGAAGTTCTTCATGCGGAACTTCTTCATTCGGAAGTCCTTCATTCGGAACTTCTTCATTCGGAAGTCCTTCATTCGGAACTTCTTCATTCGGAAGTCCTTCATTCGGAACTTCTTCATTCGGAAGTCCTTCATTCGGAACTTCTTTCATTCGGAAGTCCTTCATTCGGAACTTCTTCATTCGGAAGTTCTTCATTCGGAACTTCTTCATTCGGAAGTTCTTCATTCGGAACTTCTTTCATTCGAAAGTCCTTTATTCGGAACTTCCTTCATTTGGAAGTTCACTCGGAACTCCTTCATTCGAAAGTCCTTCATTCGGAACTTCTTTCATTCGGAAGTCCTTCATTTAGAACTTCCTTCATTCGGAAGTCCTTCATTCGGAACTTGCTTCATTCGGAAGTCCTTCATTCGGAACTTCCTTCATTCGGAAGTTCGTTCGGAACATTCCTTCATTCGGAAGTTTTGTTCAAAACTTCCTTCATTCGGAAGTTATTATCCATGTTCATCCCGAACTTCAAAACACAGCCTATTGATGATTTAATCTATGCGCGTTTGTGAGTTCTAAGGCAATCTAAGGTGACCAACCACAATCTAAAGATATTCCGAGCATAACCCATCTAAAACCCTAATCAATTAACCCTTAAATTAACACAAACCCTAATTGGATTAAATCTGCTTAATAATGGATTAATTCAGTTGATTAGAAACGAATTTAAACAAGATAATACTTGGGTATTTACCTTTTAGATTGAATGGAACCGATTGGATGATTAAAACGCAAGTTTTGTAAGCTTGTGTGTGTGTTTAATGGCGGCAAGAAAAAAGAAAGAAGATAAGCAGTGAATGAAAAAACGGGGGGGGGGGGGGGGGGTTTGGTTTGACTTAGGTCAATTTTTGACAAGTTTCACCAATTGTCACTTAAGTCCCTATAGTTTTCACTCATTTACCCTTTTTATTCCTTATCTTTTCATTTTTTCCTAAGCATTGTTAAATTTTGCCAACACAACTTAATCATCTCAACCTATTAGCATATCTCCAAGATCTTAAAGCAATGCCTATCATATTGAACGAGCACAAGTCGTATTCTAAAGCAAGACCACTCATAAACCATTTAGCCAATTAATTGTCCACAAACACTTTTGAAAAAAAATTGATTTGATGACGAAGATGATTTAATATTTTCTCCCCCTTAAACGATGACCCGTTTTCTATTTAAAGAGCTGTAGTCATTGTTTAAAGAGTCAAATATTGATGAAAGCATTTCCAATTAGTATCTTGAAAAAGATTGATTCGTGGTGACAATAAGATTTCTCTTATTTTAACAAATTAATGCACTGAGACGTACATAAATTCGTGTGAGACCAAGTTGAAAAGTAAACTTGATCCCTTTGCATGATTTGGCTTGTAAATCATGCCCGAAAAAATTAATTCCCGTTGTGAGCCAACATTTTCCAAGGAAATACGTGACTTTAATGTGAAAACCGGGTTGCAATCTGAAATAACTACAAGCCATAATGGGCATGTTTTAAAAATGTACAACTTTTATACGGACTCTATTTATGGCACCGTGTCAATATTGATCGACATTTCTAAGGCCGTAAATATTACCGTACTAAAAGACATGCCCGTTTTAAAAACGAAAAATATTTTTGGTTTTTCTTGATTTTATAATTTTTATGGTTTTTCTAGGTTTTATATTTTTTATGGTTTTTGTTGGTTTTATATTTTTGTATTTTTCTTTTGTGGTTTATATATTTACTATAATATACATGATCACGAACAAAGGATACTCTGAATAGTTTACCACCACTATTCAGCTGATTCTTCTGCCAACTCTTTGAGAGTCGCTGGAGTGAATGATTTCATGCCAAGCTTGTCGATCAAAAACTCGATTCGTCCTCGATCTAAGGCTTTGGTGAACATATCCGCCAGCTGGTACTCAGTAGTGACAAAATACAGCTTGATCACTCCGTTCTCCACCTGCTCTTTAATGAAATGGTAGCGAATGTCTATGTGCTTGGCCCGGGAGTGTTGAACATAGTTGCAGCAAAGGGCAATGGCACTCTTGTTGTCACAATACATCGGGATTTTGTTAAATCCCAAATCGTAGTCAGTTAATTGTGATCTCATCCAAAGGACTTGAGCACAACAACCGGACATGGCGATGTATTCAGCCTCCGTGCTAGAAATTGCAGCGCTTTTCTGCCTTTTTGAAGACCAACTGATCAATCTATCTCCAAGGAGTTGCACAGATCCAGAAGTGCTACGCCACGTGTCTTGACATCCATCATGATCGGCATCTGCGTATGATATTAAAGCAATAGAGGAATCTTTCGGATACCATAGACCACGATGAAGTGTTCCTTTTAGATACCGAAAGATCCTTTTCACAACATGTAGGTGCTTTTCGGTAGGCCGAGCCTGATACCGGGCACACATGCAAATAGCAAATTGCAAATCAGGCCTGCTAGCAGTCAGATAGAGAAGGGTGCCGATCATCCCATGGTAAAGTTTTGGATCGACAATAGTCCCATTCCTATCTTCATCTAACTTGGATTTCTCCACCATTGGAGTGTCCACGGGGTCACAATTTTCAAAGTTATATTTCTTTAAAGATTCAAGAGCATATTTGGATTGATTAATAAAAATGCCTCTGGGATTCTGAGAAATCTGTAATCCTAAGAAAAATGAAAATTTTCCCATCATCGACATCTGAAAGCGTGTGGACATTATCTTCTCAAAGCGATTTGACAATTCTATGTTAGTGGCAGCAAATATTATATCATCAACATAAATTTGTACCAGAATCATGTCGTTGTCCTCCTTGAGAGTGAATAGAGTGGGTTCCACCTTGCCTTTGGAGAAGCCTTCCGAAATGAGGTATGTTGAAAGGAGATCGTACCACGCGCGTGGAGCTTGTTTCAACCCATAGAGAGCCTTCTTAAGCTTGTACACATGATTAGGAAACTCCGTGCTAACGAACCCATCCGGCTGACGAACATAGACCTCTTCCCTTAGTTCACCGTTCAAAAATGCCGTCTTCACATCCATTTGATAGACGATCATATTCATATGAGCAGCATACGCAAGGAATAGTCTAATAGCCTCCAATCTTGCCACAGGAGCAAAAGATTCTTCAAAGTCTATACCCAAGGCTTGTTTATATCCTCTAGCGACCAATCTAGCCTTATTCTTCAATACTGCACCCATCTCATCGAGTTTAACCTTATAAACCCATAACAAAGTAAGGATGTTAACCTTGTCAGGGAGAGGAACCAATTCCCATACTTCAAGTCTTTGGAATTCATTTAGTTCCTCCTGCATGGCTTCAATCCAAGATGATTAAGTCATAGTCTGCTGCCAATTTTTAGGTTCAACTTCAGAGAGAAATGCATCAAAGTAGCAATAGAGTGCACTCTCTTGTAATTGATGGCGTGTAGAGACTGGTCTATCTAGATCTCCAATGACATTCCTAATTGGGTGATCTTTTGTCCATTTGGTGCTATGATTTTCAATCCTAGGTGGTCTGGAGTGAACAATAGAAGGAGCTTCTTCTGAGGTAGACGCTGCTGAAGGGTTTTCAGGGAATGGTATACCAAAGAAAGGAAGCTCTTTTAAGTGAGCATATTCCAAATCGTGATCAGTAGAATCCTCTTCCTCATCATTAGGCACAAGTAGGGGTGATGATTCAGGTGTAGTTTGAGAATCAATTGGTAAAGGTGCATCCGGTTCAATGTTAATTGAAGATGCATTAGATAAAGGTTCATTAGCTTGAGCAACCACTTCAGGGATTGGAGCGATCACTACAGGTGCTGGAACTTCATCAGTCGGGGGATCGAAGAATTCATCAAACAACGGTTGAAACAGTTTATCCCACTCGGGCCTTGTTGGTGGTAAAAATGATGTAGAAGTAGGGTTATTGGGAACTAATCCGGAACTGATAGCACCGGTTCCCATCTCATGAAGCGCGGGTTCAGAGCTGCGTTGCTCAGAAGCCATTGCTGTCAGCTCATCGAAATCTGCGTCCATAGTTTCTACAATCTTACCAAGACGACGGTTGTAAATTCGGTACGCTTTCTTGGACGGTGAGTAACCAATGAAAATACCTATATCGGCTTTCGGTTGAAGCTTGCCCAAGTTCTCACTATTAATGTTTGGATAACAAAGAGCACCAAACACATGAAAGAATGAAACATCGGGTTTACGGTCATGTAGAAGCTCGTAAGGTGTTTTTCCATGGCGTTTCCGAATGATAGAACGGTTTTGGGTGAAACATGCAGTAGATATAGCTTCTGCCCACAAGAACAATGGAGCGTTCGGATAAATTAGCATAGTCCTAGCAGTTTCCATAAGCGTACGATTCCGTCTTTCAACGACACCGTTTTGTTGTGGAGTACGTGCAGCGGATGTTTCATGTGAGATACCAACTCCTTCATAGTAATCACTAAGAGTCTGGTTGACGAACTCTGTTCCATTGTCTGTACGAATACGGCGGACAATAGTATTCAAACGTACCTGAATGAATTTCAGAAAAGTGATGATAGCCTTCGGTGCTTCATCCTTTGTACGTAGAAATCTAACCCATGTAAACCTGGAGAAATCATCCACAATAACCAGAATGAATTTCTTACCGCTCACACTTTCAGTTCTCATTGGCCCACAAAGATCTATATGCAAAAGATGAAGTTTTTCTTGATTGGTGTCTTCAGCTTTGGGCTTGTATGATTTCTTGGTACTTTTCCCCCTTGAACACGCGGAACATAAATGGTCCTTGTGAAATTTGAGCTTTGGAAGACCACGAACTAATTCGTTTTTAGCCAGATGATTGATAGCATCAAAGTTAAGATGAGATAATCTGCGATGCCATAACCATGACTTGGTCTTAGATGCTTTAGAGAGAAGACATATTGGAGAGGCGGCCATCATGTCTTGTAGGGAAAACGTATAAAGATTTGCACCACGAGATCCCTTCAACAAGTCTTTTCCTTCCAAGTTGCGGATGAAACAAGTGTGTTGTCGAAAAGCAACCTCTAGGTTGGAATCACAAAACTGTCCTACTGAAAATAAGTTATGACCAAGACCTTCTACATAGTATACCCTTGAAATCGTAACGTTTCCAATCTGATATTCACCATACCCCATTATCTTTGCTATATGATCATTACCAAATTTAACCGTTCCAAGAAACTTGCTGACAAAATTTCAGAGCATCGAGCGATCTCTGGTCATATGCTTTGAACAACCGGAGTCCAAATACCAGTGGATGATTTGGACCACCTGAAAATATCACCACACGAAGACAATGTAGAGGTATCGGAATCTGAATGTTCCTTGTTATTAGCAGGTACAGATTTAATAATCTTAGATTTGCTAACTTTAGGTTTCTTAGATTTCCTAGCCTTCTTCTTCCTAGTTGGTGGTGTAGATTCTAGTTGGCTTAAATCCTGTGGTATTTCTTCACTGATAGGCACTATAGTGGGAGCTGACCTAATTAAAGGGCGCTGTTTCCATACTTGAGTGCGAGTGTGCCTATCTAAAGGACGCTCAGACCTAACCTCAATGGATGCATTCCTAGTTAAAGGGCACATTTTTCCATCTAATGTAAAGGTCCTACCAGTGGGACGCCATTGCCAGCCAACTTGGGCACGAGTTCTACCTGTTGGCTTCCATTCAAGACCATTCCTAATGGCATTCATTTCATTCACATGATCAATAAGACACAAATCATGACGTTGGGAAAACATACATTCATTACAATTCCAACAATTCAAATTAGAATTCACGAATGGTTTAGG
Organism: Glebionis coronaria; assembly: GCA_025667525.1. Taxonomy (NCBI): domain Eukaryota; kingdom Viridiplantae; phylum Streptophyta; class Magnoliopsida; order Asterales; family Asteraceae; genus Glebionis; species Glebionis coronaria. Next base: position 420,317,477 of record CM046882.1, on the reverse strand, counting down.
CTTCTGCACAGGCGCAGAGCTTTTAGTCTTAACATGATTCTTTTTATTTAAAACTGAACTAACATTCCTATGGTGAGCTTCTACGTTCTTCTTGTTGGTACTACTAGTGGAGGGCTTGATCTTATCTTTCTTGATTGGCGATCCTTTAGCCTTAGTAGACTCTTTTACTCCTGTAGAAGGCAAAGTGGGAACATTAGCAACAGATTTAAAGGTGCCTTACTTGATGGTGCCAGTGACGGTTTTGCTCCTGGAGTCTTATTGAATGGAGTTACAGCAATGGGCCTATTAGTAAGTAGTGCAGAGCCTGGTTTACCTATGTATTGCAAATATGCTAAGCAATATTGAACTCGCTTAATATATTCATGAGCCGAATAATAGTAGCTACTTGAGGGATCTAAGGCATAAAGATCGTCTAAAATATCCCTAACAAGTCTAGGGACTGAAAGTGTAAATCAGTAAACTACAAGGATCAAAAATGTAAAACTAGTAACCAACTAACCAAAATGTAACCAACTACCAAACTTTCTAACAGATTTTAAACAAACTCAAAACTATAAGGACTAAAATGTTGCAAACCCTAAAAACAATGAAGATTAGCCAAGATTAGAAACTGCTTAAAACATCAAGGACCAAGTTGCAATTTCAGAAACTTATTAAGCAAAAACGGGTTTGAAAGGAAAATAAACTCGTTTGAGCTTATTAATGGACCAAAATCGATGAGACAAATTGCAAAAGACTTTAAATCCAAAATAAACTATGTCTGTAAAAGGATTTTTGCTGAAAGTTCAAAATAAGCAAATAAGCACTTCTTGATAAGCCCAAAATAAGCTATAGAACAAACCAGACAAGCACAACTTGATTTTCTTGCCAAAACTGATTAAGCAACTCAAATGATGAATGGGAAATCAAACTAGAACGAATTTCATCCAGAAATAAGCTAGAAATCTGATTTAAGCTAAAAAGTGCTTATCGTTGACCAGGCGTTGACCAAACTTTTTGTCAAAAAGTTGAAACTTTCAAAAATCATGTAACTCCATATTCTAAGTGGATTTGTGAAGAAAAATGGCCAGGTTAATGAAGAGAATCAAGAGATACAAAATTTCAGTTTCAAGTTACAGAAACATGCTTCAACTCAGCTTTTCATGATATTGCTTATTTCTATTTGCTGAATGAAAACTGTATAATAAGCTCTTGGAATCTGAAACTACATATATTGAACTACAAATGCAAGTTGGTTTGACAAGATTTCATCAAGTAATAAACAAATGCTAGCCAAAAGAAAATGACAACTTCTAAAGAGCAAAACTGAATGAAAATGACCCAAACATTTTTCTTGCCAGTTGCCTGTTTGACTTACAACTTGACTTGTAAATGACTTAAAACACTATATAACCACCTTATGACTAGAAATGAACTCTAAAATTGCCAAGATTCAACACTTGAAAACCAATAACAGACTAATGCCAAACACTCCTTATCTGAGATTTGAGAAAAGTTCCAAAGATTTTTAACAGCTGATTAAGAGTGAATGAAAAGCTTATGACTACCAAACTTGAGACTCCAAATGATATGTTTTAAGACTATAAGCAAGCACTAAGAACAACTTTAACTCTATTTAGACACAAGTTCTAAAATTGACTGAAAACAAGCTATGACTCAACTCAAACTAAAATCTATGAGCAGGTAAACAAGAATTAAGCTACAAGTAATTCAAAATCAAACAATAAGCCAATCTTAACAACTTTGATCAGGCAATCAACAAGTCTACACTAGAAAATATAGCATGCAATTGACTTATTCAGGTGAACCAAAATCAGAATCTTAAAACCTTTTGTAGTAAACCATTGGGAAGAAGAGGAGTGCTGAACTCTCTTACCCTAGTGATAACCACCACCTTATCACTAGATCATCTAATCAATCATCAAAGACAGCTACTATTCACTAGAAATCATCATCATGGCTTGGAAACTTCAATTAGGCTAAGCTTGAACTGAAATCACAACAACAGCTACCAAACTTCTTCAGAGTCAGTTATGATCATTCAATTATCATAACAAACTCAATTCAGCAACTCAATGATCAAACAGGAGCAGAATATGAACAGTAAGATGAGTAGGAGAATTGGCGGGAAAAGTAGAATTCAAATTTTATTCAATGAAAGTTGTTACAAAGCTGTTGAAAAGCTACTAACTAACTAACTGACTCAAGAGTTTGTCAGACTCTTGAGTAGTTAGGGTAAAAAGGAAGGAAAATGAGAGAGAATTGAAAAGTGTGTGTTTTTACAAAATTTAACTACCCTTTACAAATGAGGACTAGTAGGCTATTTATAGACATGAAGAGGAAGTTTGTTGGGGATGATGACGTGTTGAGACCAATCCCAGGTCTCCACGTGGCATGATTCTGCAAAACTCATCTTCAAGGTAAGAACACCAATTGGGGCTTTCTTCTAGAGTGGATCTCATGTTAATTGGTTGACACCATTGTGTTCTTCTCTTCAAAACAAGCACTTTTGGTGTTTACATCTTTTCATGAAATTGATTGTAGCTCAAAAACGATCCTGGAAAAGTTTTTGGTTGTTTGAAGAAGATACGTGGCAGATTCTGATTGGTTGAATAAGGGTCACACGGATTGCACTATTAAGATTTGGTAATTAATGTGGCGGCTGATAGTGGGTAATAAATGCACCCATTTGGCAATCCGTGTGCCACTTTCTCTTGCTTCTCATTGGCCCACACTTGTTTCACATGGATCAAACTTGTAAACTTTCCAACTTTGGCAGTTTGAGCCCTTGGACTTTGGCAGATTGCATTTAAAGCTTGTAACTTCATTTCTTTGGCACTTTTAGTCCTCCAAACTTCATCTTTGAGCAGAATTGGTCCTTTGACTTTGTTGACTTGATAGTTGACCAATTTTGACTTTGATCTTGACTTTTTACAATATTTGCACTTTAGTCCTTCAACTTTGGCATTTTGTCAAGATAGGTCCTTGTACTTCAAAGTCTTGTCACTTTTGATCCTTCTTTGTCTTTTTCATCCATTTGAGCTTGATTTTTCCTTGTTTGCTTGAAAAAGTATCCTTTTACCTACACAAGTGTACACAAACACAAACATACCACATAATACTGTTTTTGCAAGATAAATTGGTATTTTGCTTCATGTTTTAGGGTCATTTGTTGATAAAAGGATATGAGTTTAAGCTCATATCAAATCCCCTACACTTGAACATTGTCATGTCCTCATGCAATATTATATATTAAAGCTCAAATTTACATTATCCTCATAATTAACCCACCTTGGCCATATGAGATGCATCTACACTACTCTAAACTATATGATGCATGATTTTGACTTTTAATAATGCAATGAACAAAATACAATTCTATCTATATCTTTTTTTTATTTTTCTTGAAATGGTTTTAATGGAAATAACTCATAAAAAATTCAATGGCTTAGATTAGGGCTTGGGTACCATGGACATTTATCACCCTCAAGTTTCACTTTCCCCATACCAAGCTTAAAAATGGGATCATTGCATTCACAAGTAAAAAGTGCATCAACTTATTCATGACAATTAAATGTGGAACCGGTTATTATTTGAGCAAATTGCTTGTGAGCAAATTTGTCATTATTCAAGTGTGAAGTATAAGAAGTGTAAAATCCAAAAATAAGGAAGCACGGTTTTAATCCTAAGTAATCCTCTCATCCATTACTTGAAAAACCGCTCACAATTAATACAAGTCCGTTTCAAGAGTAATAAGTCATTCGCCTTATGTGTAAAATCCTCATGTCATGCTTTCATAAGTAGCTACACACTCGCTAAGGAAAGAAAAATAAAACTCACGCAATAATTTACATCCGCCATCTTTTTGAGACTTTGGATCTTCAACCCCGCAACCCGTCAAGGTAATATTGGATTGGAGCAACTATTAAATCCCCGCAACCCGTGAAGGTAATATTGGAACTCAATAGTCACTATAATTAACACCACACTGCCCCTCTTGGGAGTCTTGTATAATTTTTTTTTTCTTTTTCTTTTTCTTCTTTTTTTTCTAGCCACGCATTTTTTTTTTTTCATAAGCCGCTCTTATTTTTCTTTATTCCTCACAAAGAAATTTGAAAAGAATAAAAGGAAAAACACCCGCTAAATATGGAGCATGACATAAGTCTAGTACACATAAAACGTGCTAACTTAGAATCTTAAGACGTACTTATATCAACCATGAATGATTAGACAAAAATGCATAAGAGATTACAAACCAATTAAAACCGTTCTTGATTATTTATTAACAATTATATACATGCGAAGAAAATAGAGGTTAAGAAGAGAAGGGTTTAGCCACAAGTAATTATCATGAAGTTTATCTAGCCCTTTTACACTTGCTTCAACTATATCATTTCCCATTCTCCACAAATTTAAAATCTCAAATAATGAGATTGGTGGATGCTTAGCCTAATAGACCAATGAAGGACTACATGGTTAAGGATACTAGCTAGAGAGTGCTAAGATAAGCAAACTCGGTTGAGTCAAAATATCCATGGCGGGCCTAATATGACAAAGAAATCTAAATTTGTTAAAACCATGTTTTATTATATTTTTCCTTTTTATATATTTGATGAAAAACAAAAGAAGAAATATATACAATGCAAATGTATTATGCAAAAATGATTGATGCAAAAATTATGAATGCATATTTTTGTTGGCCAAAGTAGATCAAAAATTTGAAAAATGTTGAAAAATCAATTTTCCATGTTATCATGCAAGACAATGACAAGTTCTAGGTAAAGTCACTTCGATAGAAGACCCCCTATACTTAAACTAAACATTGTCCTCAATGTTTAAGAGCATGGAAGTATAAAAACTTCCCCTACACTTATGACAATGAATAGACTTTGCTTAACCCAAGTTAAGGAAATGACAACTGTTAGTGAAATCATGTTTAAGCACAAGGTGTCAATGAAAAATCACTATAGTAACGAAGTGAACCGGATACAAGGGCCTCCTCCATAAGCACCAAAGCATGAGATGAGTGAGCAACCCTACAAACAATCATGAAGACAAAAGAAGGTCTCCCCTACACTTATCTCCAAGTCTATACCTTTATTTCTAACCTACAACACTCTAAACCTAGTTATACGATGCTTGAGTTAATGAGTCTCTAGCTCGACTCGTCCCTCAATGAATTAATTCATGGGGAAAATGGGGATCTCTTGGACCATTTCAACGGAAATGTCCTCCCCAAAGTAATGTTTAACACGGTGACCATTCACTTTAAAATTTGGACCATCGGGTTGTGACAACTCAAGAGTTCCATATGGAAACACTTGAGCAATAGTGAATGGACCGTACCATCTCGACTTAAGCTTGCCCGCAAAAAGTTTCAATCTTGAGTTAAAGAGGAGAACCGGCTCTCCAACTTTGAACTCACGATTCTTGATTTTAGCATCATGCAATTTCTTAGTCTTTTCCTTGTAAAGCAAAGAATTCTCATAGGCATTGGCTCTCAATTCATCCATCTCATTGAGTTGATCTTTCCTATCTGAACCGGCTTGGTTTAAATCAAAGTTAGCCCACTTGAGAGCCCAAGATGCCTTATGTTCTAGCTCGAATGGGAGGTGGCACGCTTTTCCATAGACAAGCCTATAAGGCGTACAACCAATTGGAGTTTTAAAGGCCGTCCTAAACGCCCACAAAGCATCATCAAGCTTATCCGACCAAGAAGCTCGATGCTCTCCCACCGTTCTCTCTAAAATTCTCTTTAAACCACGATTTGTGACCTCGGTTTGACCATTTGTTTGAGGGGTGATACGCGGTAGAAAGTCTATGATTCACTCCATATTTCTTCATAACTCTCGTGAATTGATCATTACAAAAGTGCGTACCACGATCACTTATGATGGCCCGAGGTACACCAAATCTAGCAAACAATTGTTTCAAAAACTTCACAACAACTCTAGCATCATTGGTAGGTAAGGCTTTAGCCTCCACCCATTTGGACACATAATCCACCGCCACAAGTATATACTTGTTTCCCTTAGAGGATGGAAAAGGTCCCATGAAATCAATGCCCCACACATCAAATATCTCACACTCTTGGATAAAATTTTGTGGCATCTCATCACGTTGTGTAATTTTTCCTTGTCTTTGACACACATCACAAAATTTCACCATTTCATGGGCATCTTTGTAAATGGAAGGCCAATAGTAACCCGAATCAAAGACTTTCTTAGCGGTGTAGTTAGGCCCAAAGTGTCCACCCGTAGGTCCTTTATGACACGCTTCTAAGATCTTAAATGCCTCGGGCCCATCTACACACCGTCTAATGATTTGGTCCGCACATTGCCTAAAAAGATATGGATCATCCCAAAAGTAATACTTTACTTCCTTAAGAAACTTCTTCTTTTGTTGATAAGTAAGACCCTCAATAAGCACATTGCCCACAAGATAGTTTGCGATATCCGCAAACCAAGGTGTGGCATCCTCTTGGGAAGAGATAGACATGAGCTCCTCTAATGGAAAGGATTCATTAATTTCTTGGTGTGGTAAATCTCCTTGAAAAGGATGCTCAAGTCTACTCAAATGATCCGCCGCTAAATTCTCGGCCCCTTTCTTATCACGAATCTCTATTTTAAACTCTTGAAGCAACAAAACCCATCTCAAAAGCCTAGGCTTAGCATCTTGTTTGGTCATAAGATACTTGAGAGCGGAATGATCCGTATACACTATGGTTTTGGAAAGCACAAGATATGGTCTAAACTTCTCAAAAGCATATACTATAGCAAGCAACTCTTTTTCCGTGGTAGTGTAATGAAGTTGTGCACCGGTCATGGTTTTACTCGCATAGTGTATAGGTTGAAAATGCTTATTAACTCTTTGTCCTAAGACGGCCCCCACCGCATAATCACTAGCGTCACACATAAGCTCAAAAGGTAACTCCCAATTTGGAGAAACCAAAACGGGAGCCTTAGTCAATTTTTCCTTAAGTGTCTCAAAAGAATCTAAACAATCTTGGTTAAAAATGAAAGGAGCCTCTTTCTCCAAGAGGTGAGTCATCGGTCTAGCTATCTTAGAAAAATCTTGTATTAAGCGCCTATAAAAGCCTGCATGACCTAAGAAACTCCTCACACCTTTAACCGAGGTGGGTGGGGAAACTTAGCAATCACATCAATTTTAGCTCGATCAACTTCTAATCCCTTGTTGGATATTTTGTGTCCTAAAACAATCCCCTCTTTCACCATAAAGTGACATTTCTCCCAATTAAGCACTAAACGTGTTTCCTCACAACGTTTAAGCATTCGTTCAAGATTGGTGAGACATGAGCTAAATGAATTTCCAAAGACGGAAAAGTAATCCATAAAAACCTCCATGGTTTGCTCTATCATGTCATGGAAAATCGCCATCATGCACCTTTGAAACGTCCCCGGTGCATTACATAAGCCAAAAGGCATCCTCTTGTAAGCAAATGTACCGTAGGGACAAGTGAATGTGGTATTTTCTTGATCCTTAGGGTCAATGGGTATTTGGAAATAACCCGAAAAGCCATCAAGAAAACAATAGTACTCATTTCCCTCTAAGCGTTCAAGCATTTGATCCATAAAGGGAAGCGGGAAATGGTCTTTCCTAGTTGCCTCATTGAGTTTTCTATAATCAATGCAAACTCTCCAACCGGTCACAAGTCTCGTGGGAATAAGCTTATTGTTCTCATTAGGCACCACGGTGATTCCACCCTTCTTTGGAACACAATGAACCGGGCTAACCCATGGAGAGTCGGAAATGGGATAAATCATACCCGCATCTAAGAGTTTAATCACTTCCTTCTTAATAACCTCATGGATTTTTAGGTTAACTCTCCTTTGGTTTTGAATGGCGGGTTTATAGTCATCCTCCATAAGGATTTTGTGTGTACAAAAATGTGGATCAATTCCCCTTATGTCGGATATTTTCCATGCTAAAGCTTTCTTATGTTTCTTAAGAACTTCAATAAGTTGCTCCTTCTCATCCTCTTTCAACTCTTTAGCAATGATCACCGGTAATTGGTCTTTGCCCTCTAAGAAAGCATACTCTAAGTGGGATGGAAGGTCCTTAAGTTCAATGGGAGGTGGACTTTCTATGGAAGTTTTTACTATGGAAGGTTCCTCAATGATAGTCTCTTGTGGAATAGGAGAAGGAATAGGGTCCTCATTGAGCAAATTTTGGATTGTAAGAATATCTTCTTCCCAATTGATGGGAGAATCATCATTACCAAGAAAGTTTGACTCAAATTCCTCCAAGAGGAAATCACTCTCTCCAAAAGGTGTTAAAGAGGGAGAAATTGAGGCCACGGTTTCAACATAGGGCATCTCATCACTAGCACTCTTACAAGAATCATGAAAGTTTTCATTACACACTTCATCTAGCACATCAACAATGTTAATAGTCTCACAAGGTCTAGACTCCTTAACCTCTTTCCTATCACAAACTTTTCCTAACTTAAACACCACTCTCTCATCTTCTACTCTCATAATTAATTCTCCTTCCGCCACATCTATCAAGGTACGACCCGTTCTCAAAAACGGTCTACCAACAATCAAAGGCACTCTAGGATCCATGTCATAATCAACCACTACAAAGTCGGCCGGAAAGGTAAACTTATCCACACCTACAAACACATCTTCCGCTGTACCTACGGGGTGAGCTATGGTTCGGTTGGCTAGTTCAAGAGTCATCCTAGTGGGAGTGAGCTCGGGAAGAGATAGTTGTTTCCAAACCGATAAAGGCATGAGGTTTATGCTCGCCCCTAGATCCGCCAAAGCCATGCAATTTTCAACACCGGGAAAATTACAAGGTATCAAGAAACGCCCCAGATCTCCAAGTTTTGTTGGTAAGGTTTTAAGTAACACCGCGGAACAATTTTCATTAAGGGATGTGTTGGGCAAATCAACCAATTTTTCTTTGTTTGAGAGCAAATCCTTGAACATCTTAGCAAACTTTGGCATATAAGCAAGAGCTTCCGCAAAGGATATATTGATGTTGAGTTGCTTGAACATCCTTAAGAAATTAGAGACTTGGATGTCATCCTTGTTCTTTAACTTGTCCTTTTTCAACCTTGAAGGATATGGAAGAGTAGGTTTTGGTGTAGATGGAATAGGTGTTATAGTGGAAGATTTGTCTTTGTTAGCTTCTTCATTGGGAAGTGTGGAAGGTAAAGGAGAAGTATGAGGAGGTTGAGAAGGTGTGTTTGAGTGAATAGGAGCATTTTGAGGAGGTGAAGTAGAAGTAGAAGGCTTGTCATAAGTAGGAGCACAAGTGGGTTGAACAATAGTAGGTTTAGGAGGTAAAGGATCCTTTGTTGTTGTTCCACTCCTTGTTGTAATGGCATTGACATTGGCCCTAGGGTTTGTTTGTGTGTTGGAAGGTAAAGCCCCTTGTGGCCTTTGATTTAATGCCACCAAAACCCTATTGATTTGGTCATTCATTTTCTTCTCCATAGCTTGGAACTTCCTTTCATTCTCTTGATTAATTTTTTTCAAGAGATCCATTGTGTTATACTCTTGTGGCACATAACCTTGAAAACCTTGAGGTTGGAAAGGTAAAGGTTGGGCATTAAATCCTTGATTTGGTGGATAAAAGGTATTTGGTTGAGGTTGAAATTGATTTGGTGCCTTGTAGTTATTTCCTTGATAAGTTGGTCTTTGCCCTTGATTCTTTGGTAAAATTGGAGGTGGATTTTGTTGAATTTGGGTGGGTGGTTGGGGTGGGAATCCGGGTGGAGTAAGGTAGTTTTGGGACTTGTAAGAAAAGTTATTTGGATTGATATTTGGCTTGAAGTGTTCACGATGTTCCTCTTGGTAAGCATAGCATTCCCCTTGATACACTTGCACCTTATCACATTGTTCATAAGAATGGGGACCTCCACAAGTAACACAAGAAAGAGTAATGGCATTCACAGTATTTGAAGAATAGTTTAATGACATGGTCTTAAAAGCTTGGAGCATTTCTTGTTGTACTTTCAAATTCCTCTCACTATCTCTATCCATCCTTTGAAAAATCTCTTGTTGAAACTTGAGGAGTTGGTTGTCACAAGGAGGTTGAGAATTGTTTTGGATAACATGAACCCTTTCCTCAAATTGATTATTTGTTTGAACCATTGCTTTAGTCTCAATAATGTCCAAAGCCTCTTGGTAGGTTTTAAGAAGAATATTCCCTCCCGCGGAAGCATTGAGTGAATCTTGGTGGTGAGATTTAAGGCCATTATAGAAGAGATTGATTTGGTGAACATGATCCAATCCATGATTAGGGCATCTCCTCAATAACTCACTATACTCTTCCCAAGCATCACTAAAGGATTGACTAGGTTTTTGTTGAAAGCCTATAATTAAAGTCCTCAAAGCCATAGTCTTATGTGGAGGAAAGAACTTGTTCAAAAACTTAGTGGTGAAACCATCCCATGTGGTGATACTATCGGGTGGTTGGGTGTCTAACCAATGCTTAGCAAGTCCCTCTAGGGAAAATGACACTAACATAAACCTAATCACCTCATGTGGAACTCCATTATGCTTAATGGTATTGCAAAGAGAAAGGAATCTCTTAAGGTGAGCATGAGGATCCTCATTCTTGTTACCAAAGAAAGGTAATTGTGAAACCATAGTGATCATAGATGTATGTAGCTCAAATGTGTTTGCGGGAAAGTCGGGAATCTTAATAGCACTAGCATATCCATGAATATTGGTTTGCATACGTTCCAACAAAGAGCGATTATCAATAGCCATGGCTTCTTGTGGTGGAGGAGTCAAAGCACGATTCTCGTGATCGGCTTGGTGGACGGTGGTGGTCTTACTCTTTCTCTTTTTCTTCCTTTTCGGAGGAAGAGGTTGTACACCAATCGGTATTTGTGCACGCCCGCGAGTGAGCATGCAACTCAATACGAGGAATGAGAGAGAAGCTCTCGTGTGACTTTGAAGAGAAATGGATTATCCTCTTCGAGTTTCAATATTAAATATCCACAAGAAAATAACAATATACGTATGTACTACTTGGGTGCATGACCCTCAATGAAACCTTCCTTCTTAGAATACTTACAAGTGAACGGGGGGTTAGGTGGCGCGAAGCACTTAAGTACCTATTGACCCTTAGATGGCATTTTATAGTACATCGCCTTTCTATTCACTTAAATGTTCGTATTCTTCGAATTGTTGCTTATTGAGAGTATTTATCTATTCTTGCTTTATTTTGTTTGATCGATACACGTGTCAAGGACCGGAACGCCCCTCAACACGGTGTATTGCCTCGGCAATACTTATAGAGAATATGTAAATTGGTTGTTCTTATACGTATACGTATTTACTTATAATAATATATGGAAAATATTTTTGTATTTATGAGTTTTTTAAGAGAAAATACTATATGTACATGAAAACCGAGAGAATCCAATAATATATATTTTTGGGTGCAATCTCTTAGGAAAAAGATTGCTTTTTGGATTTTTTAATTTTTTTTGGTCAATTCTTTAGGAAAAGAATTGTTTTGTTAATTTTTAGTTTTTTTATATATTTTTATATTTTTGATTTTTTATTTGTTTTTGATTTATGATAGGTAAAAATAACGTTCACAAAGTGAACGGATCCCAAAAGCCAATGAAAACCGTCAATCGATAGTCTCTCGTAAAGTCAAAGAACCGGCAGCGGCGCCATTTGAAATTGTGTATAATGTAGTTCGTTTTTTCTCAGTTCTTGCTAATTGAAAGTCCAACCAATATCGGGTTTTTGACTGTTTTTGGTTGTTAATCTTTTTTTGGATATTCTATTTGCTAATTCAACAAAGCCTTGCAAAACGAAAAAATATTACCTACTTATATATAAAACATTTTGCAATTACCAAGTTTTTATTCAAGTAATATTCAAAATGTAAAATTTGAAACTTAAAGGACTGAAAATGTTAATTCTAGGAAAGGATGACATCCAAGTCTCCAATTTCTTAAGGATGTTCAAGCAACTCAACATCAATATATCCTTTGCGGAAGCTCTTGCTTATATGCCAAAGTTTGCTAAGATGTTCAAGGATTTGCTCTCAAACAAAGAAAAATTGGTTGATTTGCCCAACACATCCCTTAATGAAAATTGTTCCGCGGTGTTACTTAAAACCTTACCAACAAAACTTGGAGATCCGGGGCGTTTCTTGATACCTTGTAATTTTCCCGGTGTTGAAAATTGCATGGCTTTGGCGGATCTAGGGGCGAGCATAAACCTCATGCCTTTATCGGTTTGGAAACAACTATCTCTTCCCGAGCTCACTCCCACTAGGACGACTCTTGAACTAGCCAACCGAACCATAGCTCACCCCGTAGGTATAGCGGAAGATGTGTTTGTAGGTGTGGATAAGTTTACCTTTCCGGCCGACTTTGTAGTGGTTGATTATGACATGGATCCTAGAGTGCCTTTGATTGTTGGTAGACCGTTTTTGAGAACGGGTCGTACCTTGATAGATGTGGCGGAAGGAGAATTAATTATGAGAGTAGAAGATGAGAGAGTGGTGTTTAAGTTAGGAAAAGTTTGTGATAGGAAAGAGGTTAAGGAGTCTAGACCTTGTGAGACTATTAACATTGTTGATGTGCTAGATGAAGTGTGTAATGAACACTTTCATGATGCTTGTAAGAGTGCTAGTGATGAGATGCCCCATGTTGAAACCGTGGCCTCAATTGCTCCCTCTTTAACACCTTTTGGAGAGAGTGATTTCCTCTTGGAGGAATTTGAGTCAAACTTTCTTGGTAATGATGATTCTCCCATCAATTGGGAAGAAGATATTCTTACAATCCAAAAGTTGCTCAATGAGGACCCTATTCCTTCTCCTATTCCACAAGAGACTATCATTGAGGAACCTTCCATAGTAAAACCTTCCATAGAAAGTCCACCTCCCATTGAACTTAAGGACCTTCCATCCCACTTAGAGTATGCTTTCTTAGAGGGCAAAGACCAATTACCGGTGATCATTGCTAAAGAGTTGAAAGAGGATGAGAAGGAGCAACTTATTGAAGTTCTTAAGAAACATAAGAAAGCTTTAGCATGGAAAATATCCGACATAAGGGGAATTGATCCACATTTTTGTACACACAAAATCCTTATGGAGGATGACTATAAACCCGCCATTCAAAACCAAAGGAGAGTTAACCAAAAAATCCATGAGGTTATTAAGAAGGAAGTGATTAAACTCTTAGATGCGGGTATGATTTATCCCATTTCCGACTCTCCATGGGTTAGCCCGGTTCATTGTGTTCCAAAGAAGGGTGGAATCACCGTGGTGCCTAATGAGAACAATGAGCTTATTCCCACGAGACTTGTGACCGGTTGGAGAGTTTGCATTGATTATAGAAAACTCAATGAGGCAACTAGGAAAGACCATTTCCCGCTTCCCTTTATGGATCAAATGCTTGAACGCTTAGCGGGAAATGAGTACTATTGTTTTCTTGATGGCTTTTCGGGTTATTTCCAAATACCCATTGACCCTAAGGATCAAGAAAAGACCACATTCACTTGTCCCTACGGTACATTTGCTTACAAGAGGATGCCTTTTGGCTTATGTAATGCACCGGGGACGTTTCAAAGGTGCATGATGGCGATTTTCCATGACATGATAGAGCAAACCATAGAGGTTTTTATGGATGACTTTTCCATCTTTGGAAATTCATTTAGCTCATGTCTCACCAATCTGGAACGAATGCTTAAACGTTGTGAGGAAACACGTTTAGTGCTTAATTGGGAGAAATGTCACTTTATGGTGAAAGAGGGGATTGTTTTAGGACACAAAATATCTAACAAGGGATTAGAAGTTGATCGAGCTAAAATTGATGTGATTGCTAAGCTTCCCCCACCCACCTCGGTTAAAGGTGTGAGGAGTTTCTTAGGTCATGTAGGCTTTTATAGGCGCTTTATACAAGATTTTTCTAAGATAGCTAGACCGATGACTCACCTCTTGGAGAAAGAGGCTCCTTTCATATTTAACCAAGATTGTTTAGATTCTTTTGAGACTCTTAAGGAAAAATTGACTAAGGCTCCCGTTTTGGTTTCTCCAAATTGGGAGTTACCTTTTGAGCTTATGTGTGACGCTAGTGATTATGCGGTGGGGGCCGTCTTAGGACAAAGAGTTAATAAGCATTTTCAACCTATACACTATGCGAGTAAAACCATGACCGGTGCACAACTTCATTACACTACCACGGAAAAAGAGTTGCTTGCTATAGTATATGCTTTTGAGAAGTTTTGACCATATCTTGTGCTTTCCAAAACCATAGTGTATACGGATCATTCCGCTCTCAAGTATCTTATGACCAAACAAGATGCTAAGCCTAGGCTTTTGAGATGGGTTTTGTTGCTTCAAGAGTTTAAAATAGATATTCGTGATAAGAAAGGGGCCGAGAATTTAGCGGCGGATCATTTGAGTAGACTTGAGCATCCTTTTCAAGGAGATTTACCACACCAAGAAATTAATGAATCCTTTCCATTAGAGGAGCTCATGTCTATCTCTTCCCAAGAGGATGCCACACCTTGGTTTGCGGATATCGCAAACTATCTTGTGGGGAATGTGCTTATTGAGGGTCTTACTTATCAACAAAAGAAGAAGTTTCTTAAGGAAGTTAAGTATTACTTTTGGGATGATCCATATCTTTTTAGGCAATGTGCGGACCAAATCATTAGACGGTGTGTAGATGGGCCCGAGGCATTTAAGATCTTAGAAGCGTGTCATAAAGGACCTACGGGTGGACACTTTGGGCCTAACTACACCGCTAAGAAAGTCTTTGATTCGGGTTACTATTGGCCTTCCATTTACAAAGATGCCCATGAAATGGTGAAATTTTGTGATGTGTGTCAAAGACAAGGAAAAATTACACAACGTGATGAGATGCCACAAAATTTTATCCAAGAGTGTGAGATATTTGATGTGTGGGGCATTGATTTCATGGGACCTTTTCCATCCTCTAAGGGAAACAAGTATATACTTGTGGCGGTGGATTATGTGTCCAAATGGGTGGAGGCTAAAGCCTTACCTACCAATGATGCTAGAGTTGTTGTGAAGTTTTTGAAACAATTGTTTGCTAGATTTGGTGTACCTCGGGCCATCATAAGTGATCGTGGTACGCACTTTTGTAATGATCAATTCACGAGAGTTATGAAGAAATATGGAGTGAATCATAGACTTTCTACCGCGTATCACCCTCAAACAAATGGTCAAACCAAGGTCACAAATCGTGGTTTAAAGAGAATTTTAGAGAGAACGGTGGGAGAGCATCGAGCTTCTTGGTCAGATAAGCTTGATGATGCTTTGTGGGCGTTTAGGACGGCCTTTAAAACTCCAATTGGTTGTACGCCTTATAGGCTTGTCTATGGAAAAGCGTGCCACCTCCCATTCGAGCTAGAACATAAGGCATCTTGGGCTCTCAAGTGGGCTAACTTTGATTTAAACCAAGCCGGTTCACATAGGAAAGATCAACTCAATGAGATGGATGAATTGAGAGCCAATGCCTATGAGAATTCTTTGCTTTACAAGGAAAAGACTAAGAAATTGCATGATGCTAAAATCAAGAATCGTGAGTTCAAAGTTGGAGAGCCGGTTCTCCTCTTTAACTCAAGATTGAAACTTTTTGCGGGCAAGCTTAAGTCGAGATGGTCCGGTCCATTCACTATTGCTCAAGTGTTTCCATATGGAACTCTTGAGTTGTCACAACCCGATGGTCCAAATTTTAAAGTGAATGGTCACCGTGTTAAACATTACTTTGGGGAGGACATTTCCGTTGAAATGGTCCAAGAGATCCCCATTTTCCCCATGAATTAATTCATTGAGGGACGAGTCGAGCTAGAGACTCATTAACTCAAGCATCGTATAACTAGGTTTAGAGTGTTGTAGGTTAGAAATAAAGGTATAGACTTGGAGATAAGTGTAGGGGAGACCTTCTTTTGTCTTCATGATTGTTTTTAGGGTTGCTCACTCATCTCATGCTTTGGTGCTTATGGAGGAGGCCCTTGTATCCGGTTCACTTCGTTACTATAGTGATTTTTCATTGACACCTTGTGCTTAAACATGATTTCACTAATAGTTGTCCTTTCCTTAACTTGGGTTAAGCAAAGTCTATTCATTGTCATAAGTGTAGGGGAAGTTTTTATACTTCCATGCTCTTAAACATTGAGGACAATGTTTAGTTTAAGTGTAGGGGGGTCTTCTATCGAAGTGACTTTACCTAGAACTTGTCATTGTCTTGCATGATAACATGGAAAATTGATTTTTCAACATTTTTCAAATTTTTGATCTACTTTGGCCAACAAAAATATGCATTCATAATTTTTGCATCAATCATTTTTGCATAATACATTTGCATTGTATATATTTCTTCTTTTGTTTTTCATCAAATATATAAAAAGGAAAAATATAATAAAACATGGTTTTAACAAATTTAGATTTCTTTGTCATATTAGGCCCGCCATGGATATTTTGACTCAACCCGAGTTTGCTTATCTTAGCACTCTCTAGCTAGTATCCTTAACCATGTAGTCCTTCATTGGTATATTAGGCTAAGCATCCACCAATCTCATTATTTGAGATTTTAAATTTGTGGAGAATGGGAAAAGATAGAGTTGAAGCAAGTGTAAAAGGGCTAGATAAACTTCATGATAATTACTTGTGGCTAAACCCTTCTCTTCTTAACCTCTATTTTCTTCGCATGTATATAATTGTTAATAAATATTCAAGAACGGTTTTAATTGGTTTGTAATCTCTTATGCATTTTGTCTAATCATTCATGATTGATATAAGTACGTCTTAAGATTCTAAGTTAGCACGTTTTATGTGTACTAGACTTATGTCATGCTCCATATTTAGCGGGTGTTTTTCCTTTTATTCTTTTCAAATTTCTTTGTGAGGAATAAAGAAAAATAAGAGCGGCTTATGAAAAAAAAAATAAGTGGCTAGAAAAAAAAGAAGAAAAAGAAAAAGAAAAAAAAAATAATAATTATACAAGACTCCCAAGAGGGGCAGTGTGGTGTTAATTATAGTGACTATTGAGTTCCAATATTACCTTGACGGGTTGCGGGGATTTAATAGTTGCTCCAATCCAATATTACCTTGACGGGTTGCGGGGTTGAAGATCCAAAGTCTCAAAAAGATGGCGGATGTAAATTATTGCGTGAGTTTTATTTTTCTTTCCTTAGCGAGTGTGTAGCTACTTATGAAAGCATGACATGAGGATTTTACACATAAGGCGAATGACTTATTACTCTTGAAACGGACTTGTATTAATTGTGAGCGGTTTTTCAAGTAATGGATGAGAGGATTACTTAGGATTAAAATCGTGCTTCCTTATTTTTGGATTTTACACTTCTTATACTTCACACTTGAATAATGACAAATTTGCTCACAAGCAATTTGCTCAAATAATAACCGGTTCCACATTTAATTGTCATGAATAAGTTGATGCACTTTTTACTTGTGAATGCAATGATCCCATTTTTAAGCTTGGTATGGGGAAAGTGAAACTTGAGGGTGATAAATGTCCATGGTACCCAAGCCCTAATCTAAGCCATTGAATTTTTTATGAGTTATTTCCATCAAAACCATTTCAAGAAAAATCAAAAAAAAGATATAGATAGAATTGTATTTTGTTCATTGCATTATTAAAAGTCAAAATCATGCATCATATAGTTTAGAGTAGTGTAGATGCATCTTATATGGCCAAGGTGGGTTAATTATGAGGAGAATGTAAATTTGAGCTTTAATATATAATATTGCATGAGGACATGACAATGTTCAAGTGTAGGGGATTTGATATGAGCTTAAACTCATATCCTTTTATCAACAAATGACCCTAAAACATGAAGCAAAATACCAATTTATCTTGCAAAAACAGTATTATGTGGTATGTTTGTGTTTGTGTACACTTGTGTAGGTAAAATGATACTTTTTCAAGCAAACAAGGAAAAATCAAGCTCAAATGGATGAAAAAGACAAAGAAGGATCAAAAGTGACAAGACTTTGAAGTACAAGGACCTATCTTGACAAAATGCCAAAGTTGAAGGACTAAAGTGCAAATATTGTAAAAAGTCAAGATCAAAGTCAAAATTGGTCAACTATCAAGTCAACAACGTCAAAGGACCAATTCTGCTCAAAGATGAAGTTTGGAGGACTAAAAGTGCTAAAGAAATGAAGTTACAAGCTTTAAATGCAATCTGCCAAAGTCCAAGGGCTCAAACTGCCAAAGTTGGAAAGTTTACAAGTTTGATCCATGTGAAACAAGTGTGGGCCAATGAGAAGCAAGAGAAAGTGGCACACGGATTGCCAAATGGGTGCATTTATTACCCACTATCAGCCGCCACATTAATTACCAAATCTTAATAGTGCAATCCGTGTGACCCTTATTCAACCAATCAGAATCTGCCACGTATCTTCTTCAAACAACCAAAAACTTTTCCAGGATCGTTTTTGAGCTACAATCAATTTCATGAAAAGATGTAAACACCAAAAGTGCTTGTTTTGAAGAGAAGAACACAATGGTGTCAACCAATTAACATGAGATCCACTCTAGAAGAAAGCCCCAATTGGTGTTCTTACCTTGAAGATGAGTTTTACAGAATCATGCCACGTGGAGACCTGGGATTGGTCTCAACACGTCATCATCCCCAACAAACTTCCTCTTCATGTCTATAAGTAGCCTACTAGTCCTCATTTGTAAAGGGTAGTTAAATTTTGTAAAAACACACACTTTTCAATTCTCTCTCATTTTACTTCCTTTTTACCCTAACTACTCAAGAGTCTGACAAACTCTTGAGTCAGTTAGTTAGTTAGTAGCTTTTCAACAGCTTTGTAACAACTTTCATTGAATAAAATTTGAATTCTACTTTTCCCGCCAATTCTCCTACTCATCTTACTGTTCATATTCTACTCCTGTTTGATCATTGAGTTGCTGAATTGAGTTTGTTATGATCATTGAATGGTCATAACTGACTCTGAAGAAGTTTGGTAGCTGTTGTTGTGATTTCAGTTCAAGCTTAGCCTAATTGAAGTTTCCAAGCCATGATGATGATTTCTAGTGAATAGTAGCTGTCTTTGATGATTGATTAGATGATCTAGTGATAAGGTGGTGGTTATCACTAGGGTAAGAGAGTTCAGCACTCCTCTTCTTCCCAATGGTTTACTACAAAAGGTTTTAAGATTCTTATTTTGGTTCACCTGAATAAGTCAATTGCATGCTATATTTTCTAGTGTAGACTTGTTGATTGCCTAATCAAAGTTGTTAAGATTGGCTTATTGTTTGATTTTGAATTACTTGTAGCTTAATTCTTGTTTACCTGCTCATAGATTTTAGTTTGAGTTGAGTCATAGCTTGTTTTCAGTCAATTTTAGAACTTGTGTCTAAATAGAGTTAAAGTTTTTCTTAGTGCTTGCTTATAGTCTTAAAACATATCATTTGGAGTCTCAAGTTTGGTAGTCATAAGCTTTTCATTCACTCTTAATCAGCTGTTAAAAATCTTTGGAACTTTTCTCAAATCTCAGATAAGGAGTGTTTGGCATTAGTCTGTTATTGGTTTTCAAGTGTTGAATCTTGGCAATTTTAGAGTTCATTTCTAGTCATAAGGTGGTTATATAGTGTTTTAAGTCATTTACAAGTCAAGTTGTAAGTCAAACAGGCAATTGGCAATAAAAATGTTTGGGTCATTTTCATTCAGTTTTGCTCTTTAGAAGTTGTCATTTTCTTTTGGCTAGCATTTGCTTATTACTTGATGAAATCTTGTCAAACCAACTTTCATTTATAGTTCAATATATGTAGTTTCAGATTCCAAGAGCTTATTATACAGTTTTCATTCAGCAAATAGAAATAAGCAATATCATGAAAAGCTGAGTTGAAGCATGTTTCTGTAACTTGAAACTGAAATTTTGTATCTCTTGATTCTCTTCATTAACCTGGCCATTTTTCTTCACAAATCCACTTAGAATATGGAGTTACATGATTTTTGAAAGTTTCAACTTTTTGACAAAAAGTTTGGTCAACGCCTGGTCAACGATAAGCACTTTTTAGCTTAAATCAGATTTCTAGCTTATTTCTGGATGAAATTCGTTCTAGTTTGATTTCCCATTCATCATTTGAGTTGCTTAATCAGTTTTGGCAAGAAAATCAAGTTGTGCTTGTCTGGTTTGTTCTATAGCTTATTTTGGGCTTATCAAGAAGTGCTTATTTGCTTATTTTGAACTTTCAGCAAAAATCCTTTTACAGACATAGTTTATTTTGGATTTAAAGTCTTTTGCAATTTGTCTCATCGATTTTGGTCCATTAATAAGCTCAAACGAATTTATTTTCCTTTCAAACCCGTTTTTGCTTAATAAGTTTCTGAAATTGCAACTTGGTCCTTGATGTTTTAAGCAGTTTCTAATCTTGGCTAATCTTCATTGTTTTTAGGGTTTGCAACATTTTAGTCCTTATAGTTTTGAGTTTGTTTAAAATCTGTTAGAAAGTTTGGTAGTTGGTTACATTTTGGTTAGTTGGTTACTAGTTTTACATTTTTGATCCTTGTAGTTTACTGATTTACACTTTCAGTCCCTAGACTTGTTAGAATTTACATTTCAAGCATTTTACTTTCATAGAATTTACATTTTCAGTCCTTTAAGTTTCAAATTTTACATTTTGAATATTACTTGAATAAAAACTTGGTAATTGCAAAATGTTTTATATATAAGTAGGTAATATTTTTTCGTTTTACAAGGCTTTGTTGAATTAGCAAATAGAATATCCAAAAAAAGATTAACAACCAAAAACAGTCAAAAACCCGATATTGGTTGGACTTTCAATTAGCAAGAACTGAGAAAAAACGAACTGCATTATACACAATTTCAAATGGCATTCCTCATATAATCATCGTAGGTAACCGGGTTTCTCTTATGAAGCGGGTTCTTATAAAGCACTACTGACTTGGTTGTTGGAGCACTAGTGGACGGTGCAGAGTCGGTAGCTAAGTTATCAACAACTTCTTGTCGGGTGAGAAGAAGTGTCTCCTTTAACTCGGCCAAAACCATGTTTTTGTCAATGAGCAGGATGTTTAAGTCAGAGATTTCCTCACACTTTTGGTTCAGTTGTTCAGCATAAGATTGTTGCTGTGCCGCATTAAAAGCGAAGCGTTCTTCTAGTGAACCATAAAGAGCGGATAGTCCCTGTCTTGTCCGATCCATCTCCCCTAGAACAGACGAAAGTCTAATTTCTAAGACCTGGTTTTTAGACTCTGCAGCCTCTAGTTCCAATTTTAGTGTTTCATTTGATGACACATCTCTCTTCAATCTCATAATCTCTTCCTCTAATGCCTTAACAATTGCAATCATCTTGTCACTCGTCTCAACACCGTTTTCACAACTATTTGTTATCAAAAGATCCTCATTTTGAGTTTGTTGTTTCAGTTCTAAAGATATACAATGTTGTTCTAGTTGATTAAAGCGTTTTGAAAGTAAATTGTAAGAATCTTGTAGCTTTAAAAACTCAGCTTTAGATTCGTGACAAGAATGATTATCTACCTCATTTACAGTATCAGCAACATTTACAGAGAGATCACACACATCATCACATATATTCACAGCATCACAATTAATCATAGCGGATGTAAGCTCATTCGAATAATTAACATTTACAGTAGTAAGCACATCACACGAGATTACTTCGGACAAGAATCGGTCATATTCGGATAAAATCTTTTCCTTTTCAATTAGTTTTAGTTCGTAAGCGGTGTCCATTTCATAAAACACTTTTTGAACTTCTCCAATTTCAAATTCTAGATTTTCTTTAAGAGATGCAAAACTTCCTTTTAGACTTTCGACAAATGGATTTATCTCATTCTTAAACACCTCGTTCATGTGTTCGAAAGCCTATTCTCCGGCGTTTAGGCCATTTGAAGTCGTACATTCCAAAATGACCTTGTCAAAATTAGTAAAGTATTGATTAATCTCTTGCAAGTTTAACCATACAGTGCTAACAGGTGGAAGATCCTTTGGAATTTCCTTAGGACCTTCCATATTGACAAGTGTAGGAAATGTACTAGGGTTTTCTTCATCTAACATGTAGGTTGGTGCTGTGATGAGATCTTTGTCCATATGGAAGCGAATTCTAAAATCCGTTTTTGCAAGCTCCTTATTCATTTTAAAATAATCACACTCGGGATATTTTGCAGAATTGTATGACCGATCCTCATCAACTAGATCCTTACTTGTTCGATCATCGAAAATAACAATCGGTTCTAAGACCAATCCTAATTGGGTTGCATTATAAAGTCTTGGACTATGTCTTAAAGCTTGTTTTGCATACCTTGGGTTAGGGGGAAGGCCTTTTTGACGTGATAAGTTAAATTCTCTAAACGAAGCATCAAATAAGTGCACTAGTTGAGAAGCAGCGTATTGTCTTAAAAGCAAATAATCTAGACTTCTAATCTTATTAGCAGCATTAATCTCCATTTCATTCTTCTTAGACTCGAGTAATTCAAAATCCGTTTGAAGTTTTTGAAAATTAGTGACCACTAACTCCTTTTCTTTAAGTTCATTAGAAAGATTTGCTCTTAAGTTTTCAATTTCTTGCAAGTGACCCATTTTGTTTCGAAAGTGATCATATTCGGGATTTGTTAGAACACTAGACGAAGGCACTAATTCCAAAGTTTGAACTTTCTCGTTGCTTAAGGCAAGCTCATCAGACAAATTCTTATTCTTAGCTAGGGTTTCTAAAAGAGCAGCATTCACTTGGCTAAGTAATGTAGCAGGAACCATGACCAAATCTTGTTGAGCAGGAGTATGTGTATTCGAAATGGCTCCCGGTTGTGATTCACTCAAAGTCTAGGGACTCACATTGATATTACTATCATTAATTGTCTCCTCATTTGAAAGACTCGCCACCGAAGACTCATTCGAATCAGCACTCTCTTGCACAACTTGATGTGGTTGAATACTAGCATCAGTGGTATTATCAGTGGTATTAATAAGTACCTCAGATCTCTTTTCTGGCCCTAAGCTGGAGATAGTTGCCATGAGAGCAGCCTTTGCAGATTGAAATTCATCACAGTCTGAGTCATACGCATCGAGATCATCTGCTTGGTATGCTGCATTCTGTGTGGTGACAGTGTCTTGTTCAGCAATCCCTGGATCAGCAAGAAATGCAAGCTCCTCTTCATCAAGTTCCCTTCCTTGTGCCTGAGCATTCACCAGATAGATCTTCTCTGCAAACCATTGACCATCCCTTCTCCTCTTGGGTTTCTTGCAATCCCTAGACATGTGTCCTTCTTCCTTGCAAATGTAGCATGTAATCATTCTCAACTTGCCTGTAGAATTAGCCCGTGGAGGAGTGTTGACCATTGGAGCAGGATTGACCGTGCGAGCATTGGTGTTTGATGTTGTAGGTCTCCCCTGATAAGGTTGAATAGGTTGAACCATTACCCTGCCATTCTCAATAGTAGCTTGTTGGCGAGAATTGGATGAATTCCTCAACTGATTGTTAGTTGGAGCTGATCCTCTAAATCCTCGTTTGCTTAATGTCCTTGTGAGATAAGCAGACATAGTGGTTAACACTTCAACTGGGTCAGCTCCTTGTTTGAATACAGGAATGGGGACTTCCTCATCATCACAATACATTGCTTGGTCTTGTTGAGCTGCATAATCATTAGAAGGAATACTCATGTGATCAGAGTAGCTTGATGGATATGCTGCATTCTCTTGATAAGAAGAATATGAAGGCTGAGCATAAGGTGCAATGCTTGCTGGGTGAGGTTGTGAGCCATATTGTAATGAAGGTGCATTAAACCGATATTGTTGCTGATGTGAGGTGGGTGGTTGCGGTAAAATCGAGTATTGGGGGAAGGTTGGTGTCATGTAAGGTGATGGATGATAGGCTTGATGTCCCAAGATATAAGGAGTGTTGTTATGAGACAAGCTTGGTTGATTTGCCATCAAAGCTAATGAATCAGGGTACATACCTCGAGGCGAACGGTGCATGATCACATGTTTCTCATGCTGCTGAAGAAAAGCATAGAGTTGATCCAAATTGCACTTGTGCAAATCCCTGGTTAACTTAACATCGGTAATATACTCACCCCATTCAGCTTGAGGTAAAGTATTCAAAAATTTGGTGTTAACCTGGAATGGAGCAATCACGAGATTGTATACATTCAGATCATTCATAAGAGTGGTGAATCTGAAGTAATAGTCGTGAAGCGTTTCCCCTGGGTTGTACGTGAATCTATCAAACAGATCATACAACTGACATTCCCTTTCCTGTTTGGTGAGGGACGTACCTTGTAGCAACACCTTTAGACGTTCCCATAAGTCCTTTGCAACCGTATACTGACTTACCATCCGATAGATATCATGTGGAAGAGCTTGGAGAATTGTTTGAAGAGCCTTTTCGTCTGCATCGGCAACAAGTTGTTGAGCTGGTGTAAGTTCTTCAAACTCCCTTGGTCGAGTCACATTGTTCACCACGATGGTACCATAGTCAAGTGGACCATTTAAAATTGACTTAACCATAAGCCTCCCATATACCGGTTTTCCCTTAAGGTAAGACATCATCCGGCCTTGCCATGCTTCAAAAACTTCTTTGATGAGCATTGGCGGGCGATTATCCGTTCCCATAATGACGGAAATATCCGTAAGTGATGTCATCTGAGGCATTACTGAATTCGGATTCATTTTGTTCACTTCAAAGAGACAAAGATTATCGGTTGATCGAGCCATGAAGTAAAGCTTGTGAATTGTGTTGAGTTTTTGTTGTAAGAAACCAAGATTAAATCCTCTAAAAAATCGTCGAAAAAACAAGTAAAATAACCCTTGATTCGGAACTTTTTGTTGATTCGGAAGTTTGATTCAGAAGATTTTGGCTTGGAATACCTTGATTCGGAACTTTTGGTTCGGAAGTTTTGATCCGGAACTTTTGTCTTGATCCGGAACTTTTCCCTTGATCCGGAACTTTCCTTGATCCGGAACTTTCCCTTGATCCGGAACTTTTTCCTTGATCCGGAACTTTCCTTGATCCGGAACTTTTGGTTCGGAACTTCTTGATCCGGAACTTTCCTTGATCCGGAACTTTGGTTCGGAACTTTCCTTGATCCGGAACTTTTCGTTCGGAACTTTCCTTGATCCGGAACTTTCCTTGATCCGGAACTTTTCGTTCGGAACTTTTTGATCCGGAACTTTGGTTGATCCGGAACTTTTTGATCCGGAACTTTTTGGTTCAGAACTTTTGCTGGGTAAACAGAAGGTTTGTTCGAAGTAACAGTCGATCACAAAAAGATGATAAAACCCAGATTTTTTACCAAGTTACCCAAAAAGTTTTGTGATTTCAACAATAACAAGTAAAAACCAATACTTATCTACTAATCCTAATCACAAAAACACCAAAAACTCCAAGAATCAAGATGGATTTTCTTAAAGAACACTAATACAATCAATAACTAAAAAACCACACAAATCATTACCTTAAATCACCCCATAGCTCTGATACCAAATGTAGAATCTTGATAACCTATGAATCTATGAAGTGGGTTGATGTTTTCTAGAGAGAGAAGCTAGAGAGAGAAAGTGAGAGAGAACTATGTGATATTTTATTAAGTGGAAACTTCAAATGAACAACAACCAACCCCTTTCCAAGGAGGAAAGGGGTATTTATACTTCCAAGCCACTAATGGACTTGGGCCGGCCCATGACAAGCCCATGGGCCGGTTCTTACTTAACTAAATAAGTATTTGTTAACTACAAGCTATTACAACATATATAATATTGTGGAGTGACCGACTCTTCTAATATACGTAAAAACGTATTTCTAACAAATATAACCTAAGTCATGTTTTAATTAATTAATTATATCCATGGTTTTAAAATAATTAATTAATTATAAGTCTTAATAATAAAAAAAATACTTAGGTTAAAATAATTCATGTTTATAATAATTAGTTAACCTAAGTTCATGTTATTAAATTAATTACATCTTATTAATTTAATTCTTAACCTAAGTTTATAACATAAACATTCAACATAATCATGATCCGGATCTAGGCTTAAAAACATGCACCGGATCTTAACAAACACCGTACCCCGAACCAATTCGGGGTACCCCCTTGCTGCCGTGGGGCCCACACGCACCAACCAAGACCCAAAAAGGTCTTGGTGGTGGTCGGTTAGAACAAAACGAACCCCCTTGGGGTCGGTTGTTCCTGCGGCCCAAAACAAACACCCCTTAGATCGATCCCATTGATTAATTAATGATCATAACATGTTAGATCTAGGTTTAATTAATATGTTTTTATGAAAAACATCATGTGTTCTTAATTAATATAAGATTAATTAAAAAGAAAACAAGTAAAAAGGTTTTACCATATTCGTGGATCAAAAGGGTGAAGAACAAACACGAACAATTACTAGATCCACAAGATTCAAGATCAAAATCACCCCCTTATGGTGATTTGTAGGTGGCGGCACACAAGAAGAAGGAGGAAGGGGTTTTAGGTTTTTCTTGAAAATCTTCTGTAAAGTAAATCTAAGTAGTGAAAATTAATTAACCCCCCTTAAGTAAAATTAACAATGGGCTTGGCCCATTGTTTCTTGTTTGGCCGCGGGTAGGGACTCCCTTGTGGGGGTCCCGTACCTCGTTTCGTGTCTTGTAATTTCGTACACGTTTACGTTTAATTTAGTTCGTGTTTTAAAAGTTCTCGTTACGTAAATATCCTACACCTATATATTTAATTACGTTCGTATTAAATATATATACGTAATAATACTAACTCGTGTTTAAATTACGCTCGTGATCTCGTGATCGTATGTTCGTGATTAATTATTACTAAATAATTATTACGTGATCGTGCAAATAAAATACTTATCGTTCTAACACGTACGTAATACCTAAACTCCTAATACGTAATCGTAATCATGCTATATTAGGAAAGTTTTTTAACTAGTACGTACGAACTTAAGGTATTATGCATGGTAAAAGCATGCGGGTTTTACAACTCTTCCCCCCTAAAAAGAATAATTCGTCCCCGAATTATAGATAAAGTAAACTGGAAAAGAAGAACATACCCGAATTCAAAATATGAAATGAGGGTAAGAAGTCCGGATAGACTCCTCTTGTTTCCCAAGTGGCTTCCCGCTCGGTATGATCCCTCCATAGAATTTTGACGAATAGAATCGTCTTCTTTCTCATGACTCGTTCTTGTCTGTCAAGAACTCGTCCGGGTTCTTCTATAAAAGTGAGATCTTCACGAATCTGTTCCAGTGGATACTGAACCATGTGAAGGGGATGATATTGGTACCCTCTGAGTAAGGACACATGAAACACATTGTGTACATGCGAAAGCTGCGGAGGTAACGCCAATCGGTAAGATAGTTCACCGACTCGTTCAATGATATCAAACGGTCCGATGAAACGAGGGCTGAGCTTCCCTTTAATCCCGAAGCGTCTAACACCACGTGCCGGCGAAACCTTAAGGAAGACGTGATCTCCTACGTTAAAGTGTAAATCCCTACGATGCTTGTCGGCGTAACTATTTTGACGTGACCGTGCCTCCTGAATCTTCTGCCTAGCTACTGCGATCTTCTCGTTTGTCATCTCTATGATTTCTGGTCCTTCGAGTGTTCGCTCGCCAACCTGATCCCAGCAGATTGGGGCGCGACACTTTCTGCCATACAACATCTCAAATGGAGCACACTTGATGCTCGCGTGCCAGCTGTTGTTGTACGCAAACTCCACCAAACAGATGTATTCGTCCCAATCACCCGTCCATTCCAACGCACATGACCTCAACATATCTTCCAATGTCTGAATGGTTCGCTCCGACTGTCCGTCTGTTTGAGGATGAAAGGCCGTGCTAAGCTTAAGTTGTGTACCCCAAGCTTTCTGCAGACTTTTCCAAAAGCGCGAAGTGAATCGAGGATCTCTGTCTAAGACGATGCTGGATGGTGCACCGTGTAGTCTCATGATCTCTCGTCTGTACGTATCTGCGAGTTTACTTACCGGATCTTCCTTGCGGATCGGTAAGAAATGAGCTGATTTGGTAAGTTGATCAACGATAACCCAAATTGCATCGTGCTTCCTTTTGGTAGGCGGAAGACCGGTAACAAAATACATGGTGATTTTGTCCCACTTCCACTCTGGAATATCCAACGGTTGAAGGAGACCGCCAGATCGCTGATGCTCGATCTTAACCTGCTGGCAGGTAAGACATTTGGAGACGTAAGTTGCCACATCCTGCTTCATACCACTCCACCAAAAGTACTGCTTGATGTCATGGTACATTTTAGTTGAACCAGGATGTATGGAGAATGGGGAGCTATGAGCTTCTGCTAGCAAAGCTTCCCGGAGTTCTTGGTCATCAGGAACACAAAGTCTAGTGCCCTGCCATATGATACCATCTGCATCTACTCTGAATTCTGTCTGCTTCTCCAAATTCTGTATTATCGCCCATATTTCTCCGTCATCCTTCTGAGCTTCCTTGGTCTTAGATAGTAACTCGGGTTCTACTCTAAGATTAGCCCAGTAACCGTTCTGTCCACGTACCATGATCTCGATGTCTAGTCGCTCCAAGTCTCTTATGATTTCCTCTTCGATTCTAATGTTGTTGATCATTCCGGACTTCCTGCTAAGGGCATCTGCCACTACATTTTCCTTTCCGGGATGATACTGAAGATTAATGTAATAATCCTTCAACAGCTCTAACCATCTCCTCTGCCTCATGTTCAGTTCACGTTGAGTGAAGATATACTTCAAGCTCTTGTGGTCCATGAAAATATCACATGATTCTCCATATAAGTAGTGTCTCCATATCTTCAATGCAAACACGACTGCAGCAAGTTCCAGATCGTGCGTGGGGTAATTCTCTTCATAAGGCTTAAGCTGCCGTGAAGCGTACGCGATCACTTTCCCATGTTGCATGAGAACACAGCCAAGTCCCTTCCCCGATGCATCGCTGTAGATTTGAAATCCACCCGTACCAGATGGTAGAGTAAGAATAGGTGCAGATACTAGCTTCTGCTTCAGGTCTTCAAAGCTCTTCTCTCGATCTTCAGTCCAGACGAATTTCTCCCCTTTCCGCATCAGTTTGGTCAATGGTAGTGCTAAGCGGGAAAAGTTCTCTATGAACCTATGGTAATAACCAGCTAAGCCTAAGAAACTGCGGACTTCCGTCGCTGATGTCGGCCTCGGCCACTTAGTGATGGCCTCAACCTTCGCTGGATCCATAGTGATTCCTTCTGCTGATACAATGTGACCTAAGAATGCCACCTTGTCTAACCAGAACTCACACTTGGAGAATTTAGCATACAGCTGCTTCTGGCGAAGAATCTGTAGTATTGTACGAAGATGGTCTTCGTGTTCCTCCTTGGACTTAGAGAAAATCAGGATGTCATTGATGAAAACAATGACGAATTTGTCCAGAAATTCATGGAAGGTTCTGTTCATCAGATCCATGAACACTACTGGAGCATTGGTCAGGCCAAATGGCATAACTACAAACTCGTAGTGGCCATAACGAGTACGAAAGGCAGTCTTAGCGATATCCTGCTCCTTGACTCGTAACTGATGATAGCCTGACCTAAGATCGATCTTGGAGAAGTGTTTGGCCCCTTGGAGTTGGTCAAACAGATCGTCAATGCGTGGCAGTGGATATCTATTCCGAATGGTAATCTTGTTGAGCTCGCGATAGTCTATGCAAAGACGCATACTGCCGTCCTTCTTCTTAACAAACAAAACCTGTGCGCCCCATGGAGATGCGCTCGGTCGAATGAAACCTCGTTCAAGAGGTTCTTGCAGTTGATCCTTCAGTTCCTTCAGCTCTATGGGAGCCATACGATAAGGAGCCTTGGAGATTGGTTCAGCTCCTGGAACTAGCTCGATACTGAATTCCACTTCCCGTGCAGGTGGTATGCCTGGAAGTTCTGCTGGAAACACGTCTTGGAATTCCGACACTATTGGTTGATCCTGAATCGATGGAGATTCAGCATCCATGTCGTGAACCGTAGCTAGATAACCCTCGCAGCCATGTGACAGTAGTGCACGCGCTTGCAGGGTAGATATGATTTGTACAGATCGTCCGGGTATGAACCCATTATGAATGTACTCTGGTGCATTGACATCACCGAAGATAACCCGATATGAATGGCAGTCTATGGTAGCATGATACCTGGATAGCCAATCCATGCCCAAAATCATGTCGAAGTCATTCATGTCCAGCGGAAGTGCGTCGACAGGTCGAACCTTATCATCAAATTCTAGGGGAAGACTCTTGTATACATGAGTGATTAATACAGAGTCCCTCAAAGGCGTGGAAATAGTAAGCCTATTTTCTAGTGGCAAGGGAGGCATCCTAATGTTCTTAGCATAAGCAGTAGAAATAATCGAGTGAGTAGCACCCGTATCGAAAAGAACACATGCAGCGCGACCATACATATACAAGATTCCAGTGATGGTACCTGTAGACTTATTGGCCTGGTCTCGAGATGTCGTGTAGACACGCCCGGCAGTAGGAGGCGGCTTGGTATCAGCATGTCCTGATGTACCCTCCATCTCGCCCTTACGGTAATCCTTCATAATATGGCCAGGGAGACCACGCTTGAAGCACGCATCAGTATTACGGCGACATGATCCTGGGTGCCTACGGTGGCAAGTAGAGCAAAAAGGATGAGTGTATCCTCCAGCAGGTGCTCTGGCTGGCTGAGGACATGATAAAACATTTTACATGAGACATAATAGTTGGATACAAAGGACAAAGCGGATAATTGTAAGAGTGGATACCAGTGATAGCTGGACGGCTAGGCTGCGAACCTCTCTGGTTCTGGTCCCTACCGTTTCCATGGTTCCTGGTAGAAGTTTGCTTAAAGTGTCAGAATATGAGTTAAAACATAAAACATAGGAAATTTCGTAAGTATTAGGACCTGCTGTTGCTGGATTGTCCAGCGTTGTTACGGTAATTGTCATTACCGCCATGCCTATCCGTAGCAGATCGGTCATTAGTCTGACCATTTCCCTTGGGCTGATGAGGCTGCTGCTGAGTAGCCGGCTGAGACCGGTCCCCAGTTTTCTGCTTGGAAGATACATTTAAAGAGATGAATAATTCGACATATGTAAAGATATACGGATTGAGCACCGCTTGAATATGAAGGTTTTACCTCTTGTCGGGTCTTTCAGCTTCCCCGAACTCATCCCTCTCCTGCAGCATCTCCAGTTTTCGTGCTGCATCGGCCACTTGTGCTACAGTATTGAACGTAGCACACACCAGATTGTTTGCGACCGATGTGCGAAGAGCCCATCTGAAGTGATGTGCCTGCTCTTCTGGAGTACCTGCTGCCGCACCAAGGAAACCAGCCAAGCGAAGAAAGCGCTGCATAAACTCGTTGCTATTCTCCCCAACTCTCTGACGGATCCCATGGTACTCTCTCTTGAGCTTGTCCTGCTCAGCCTTGGGAAAGAACTGCTCCATCACCCTGTCCTTGAACTGAGCCCAAGTCAAACCAGCAACCCACTCATCACCACCTTCAGATTGCATCAAAGCTAACCACCAGTTAAGTACATCGCCTTCGAACCGATAGCATGCCAACCTCGCCTTGTATGCGGGGTCACAGCCCATAGCGTTGAAGATCTTCTCGATGTGAGCCAACCAGCTTTCAGCATCGCTGGGGCTATCTGTCTTTTCAAAAGCTCGAGGGCGAAGCTTGTTGAATCTCTCCAGCCATACTGCTAATGTCACTGGAGGAGGAGGAGGAGGTGGCTGATTGTGCTGCTGCTGATTGTTGGCAACTTGAACTTCAGCCCGGATGTCATTCCTCAGTTGAGGAAGCAAGGCTTGCATGGCAGCCTGAATTGCAACATTGAGCTGCTCCTGCTCGCGTGTGAGAACCATCTGACAGTATAACATAAAACATATGATTAACAGTTCAAAACATAAAATATAACATATATACATGAAAAAAAAATTTATACTAAAAAATTTCACGAGAAAATTTTATGCAAGAAAATTTTTGTATGAATGCATGATGCGGTTTTATGAAAACTTTTGATGCTCGAGAGTGAACGCCTCTGGTCAGTTCACCCAAAACAAAAGACATATCGAGGGGACGCCTATGGGTTGGTCCCAAATCTAAAAGTTTCGATAAAACACATGCGACTAAATAGGGCCAGTCCTGTACCAACCATTACTTAGTCAAAAATCCTGTAACAATGACATATATATGTATGCTTAAAAAATGATGAATGCATGAAAACAACTGTCAGTTCTAGGAAGACCGTAGTGACTACCCACTAATCACAGGTCATATTTAAGAGCCTACAGGTCGAAACCTTGGCTCTGATACCATAATTGTAACACCCCATTTTGGAAATGGAAATATCACAGTAATTATAGCGTGTCATCAAAGCATACAAGGTAAAATGTCTAAACATTACTTGACCATATAAAGGAAAATACCGGAATCAAACATCGGTAGTCCAAAAGTAAAGCTCATCACACACAAACATAGTATAGTAAAGGGAAAGGACGAAACAATGTCCAAAGCATAAGTATCATAAAGAAAGGAAATGCATAATGTAAAGAAGGCTAGACAGCTTCCAGTCCATATGCACGTACTCTTAGTGTCTACGAGCGTCCCTGAGTACCTGCCGTTTTGGGAACATAGAAAAGGAAAACGGCTGAGCAATACGCTCAGTGCACGGATGTACAATAAAGCATGAATAGGATAAGCATATAACATAATAACAGCGGAAGAAACTAAGTCCCGAGTAACCTGGTTAAGTCTTAATAAAACTGGTTTTATAGTTTGAAAGTCTTATGTTTAACTTATAAAAACTGTTTGTCATATTTTACCATTTAGCCAATATAGGTCATGAATATCCACCGTGCATGAATAATTGGAGGGGTGACCTCATCATGCAAATTAGAGGGGCTGCCTCTAATTTAATATACTGGTTTTATGGGTAGGAGGGATCAGCTCCTTGTGAAGGATGCAAGGCACACACCACATTCACCATGTAATCCTGAATAAAACGTGTTACTAGGATGCACCCATACGCCCCACATGATAAATATAATAATATGGCCAAAAGCTGAAGGGACGCCACGAGCAATCACTCCGCCGTGGTGAAGTCATAACATCAGTGCCTCTAATGTTATGGTTATGGTACCTCCATAACTAGGTGAAACTGGTCATGCATGTATATGGCTATAGGTAATCATATTAAACATAATCAATCAAACACATACTTATACTACGGGAAAACAGTTGGCTGCATACGGGGAAATCCTAATAAGGAAAGAATGTCCATACTGAAAGGACGGGAATCCGTATCTTATGTCCAGTGAACGAGAACGATGAACTGCGAGAATCCTACTTCTGAATCACTAACGCTACATAAATACGTACATGAAATAAGTATCTGCTTACTACGTACATAGCTGGTTTTATATCATGTCTTAGCTTATTTATGTGTTCTTACCATTTACACTGTTTAAAGCCTTAAACTGTGTTAAATCTTATATTCTGTTCATTCTGATTAAGTATTTCTGATATTTCATGTGTTATTATACTTATTGTGTAATATTAAGTAACTTTCCAAAAATAGCAGGTTTCCTTAAATAGAAAGTTTCCAAAAATAGAAAGTTTCCAAAAATAGAAAGTTACCAAAAATAGAAAGTTTCCAAAAATAGAAAGTTTCCAAAAATAGAAAGTTTCCAAAAATAGATTTACTGCTTAAAATAGATAAGTTTCTAAAAATAGAAAGTTTCTATAATTAGATTAGCTGCCTTAATTAAATAAGTTTCCATAAATAGATTAGCTGCCTTAAAAAAATAAGTTTCTAAAAATAGCTGGTTTCCATAAATAAAATAGCTGCCTTATTTAATTAAGTTTCTAAAAATAGAAAGTTTCCATAATTAGAAATAAGCTGGTTAAATAAGCTAAGTAAATAAGCCTACGTATTTTCATGATTATTTTCTAAGTCATATGATATATTATATAGTTTAATAATTATTTCATGTAATTTAATTAAACTATAAGTTATAATATTTAATTAAAGTATGACATGTTTTTAATTAAATATATAAAATACTTAGGTTAAAATATGTATTATTAAATACTAATAATATAACCTAAGTCATGTTTTAATTAATTAATTATATCCATGGTTTTAAAATAATTAATTAATTATAAGTCTTAATAATAAAAAAAATACTTAGGTTAAAATAATTCATGTTTATAATAATTAGTTAACCTAAGTTCATGTTATTAAATTAATTACATCTTATTAATTTAATTCTTAACCTAAGTTTATAACATAAACATTCAACATAATCATGATCCGGATCTAGGCTTAAAAACATGCACCGGATCTTAACAAACACCGTACCCCGAACCAATTCGGGGTACCCCCTTGCTGCCGTGGGGCCCACACGCACCAACCAAGACCCAAAAAGGTCTTGGTGGTGGTCGGTTAGAACAAACCGAACCCCCTTGGGGTCGGTTGTTCCTGTGGCCCAAAACAAACACCCCTTAGATCGATCCCATTGATTAATTAATGATCATAACATGTTAGATCTAGGTTTAATTAATATGTTTTTATGAAAAACATCATGTGTTCTTAATTAATATAAGATTAATTAAAAAGAAAACAAGTAAAAAGGTTTTACCGTATTCGTGGATCAAAAGGGTGAAGAACAAACACGAACAATTACTAGATCCACAAGATTCAAGATCAAAATCACCCCCTTATGGTGATTTGTAGGTGGCGGCACACAAGAAGAAGGAGGAATGGGTTTTAGGTTTTTCTTGAAAATCTTCTGTAAAGTAAATCTAAGTAGTGAAAATTAATTAACCCCCCTTAAGTAAAATTAACAATGGGCTTGGCCCATTGTTTCTTGTTTGGCCGCGGGTAGGGACTCCCTTGTGGGGGTCCCGTACCTCGTTTCGTGTCTTGTAATCTCGTACACGTTTACGTTTAATTTAGTTCGTGTTTTAAAATTTCTCGTTACGTAAATATCCTACACCTATATATTTAATTACGTTCGTATTAAATATATATACGTAATAATACTAACTCGTGTTTAAATTACGCTCGTGATCTCGTGATCGTATGTTCGTGATTAATTATTACTAAATAATTATTACGTGATCGTGCAAATAAAATACTTATCGTGTTCTAACACGTACGTAATACCTAAACTCCTAATACGTAATCGTAATCATGCTATATTAGGAAAGTTTTTTAACTAGTACGTACGAACTTAAGGTATTATGCATGGAAAAAGCATGCGGGTTTTACATAAGCACACTATTTATAGACTTGATAAGAAGATCAGTTGGGGTTGGTGACGTGTTGGGACCAATCCCAGGTCTCCACGTGTCTTAAATCTGCTCAATTGATTTTGCAGGTATGAACTCAAATTGGGGGTTCTTTTTAGAGTTGATTTCAAGTTAACTGATTATGACCAATGAACTCGTCTTGTGATTTTGAACAATTTTGATGTTTACAACATTCCATGAAATTACCTCTAGCTCCAAATCGATCCTGGAAATCTTTGATAGTTTGAAGATGACACGTGTCAAGTTATAACTGGCTGAAATGGATGCACACGGATTGAACTGTTAAGATTTGCTCATTAATGAAAACGGCGCTAGTGGGTAATTAATGCCATGATGTGGCAATCCATGTCTTTCTATTCCTGGCTTCTCATTGGTCCAAAAGTATAGCACACAGATTGCATTTGTTAAACTTTCCAAAATAGGCAGAAATGACCCTTGAACTTTGGCAGATTATATTTTTGAGCTTGTAACTTCATTTCTTTGGCATATTTAGTCCTTCAAACTTCATTCTTGAACAAAATTGGTCCTTTGACTGAGTTGACTTGAGAGTTGACCAAATTTGACTATGATTTTGACTTTTACAATATTTACACTTTGGTCCTTCATCTTTGGCAGATTGTCAAGATAGGTCCTTGCACTTCAAAGTCTTGTCACTTTTGATCCTTCTTTTGTCTTTTTCATCAAATTAAGCTTGATTATCCCTTGTTTGCTTGAAAATGCATCCTTTTACCTACACAAGTGTACTCAAACACAAACATACCACATAACACTATTTTTACAAGATAAATTGGTATTTTGCTTCATGTTTTAGGGTTATTTGTTGATAAATTGATATGAATTTTAGCTCATATCAGTTGTAGTGTTTTACTACTCTTTAGGAAAAGAGCGTAAATAGGGAAAGTATTAAATACGACGGTTTAGGAAAACCGTGTACAAATGACCCTAGATGAATTGAAAGTTCGTTTCCCAAGGAGGTATATGTGTGTGAAAAACTTGTTAAATGTTTGTGATTAATGATTGGTTTAGAAGGGGATGAGAAAAGAAGATGACGAAGACGTAAAAATAAAAATTATTACTACTAGAAAGTTAAAACGTAAAGCCTTAAAAACCACAAAAATAAAAATTAATTCTTAAAATTACCAAAAATTCACCAAAAATCAAAATAAATAAACTAAGAGTTTACCAATGATCAAAACTTTTTCAAACCTTTTAAATAATTAAATATTCAATTTTTAAATGCGAATTGAAGCCCTAAAAATCAAATAAATTATCAAAAAGCCCAAATAAAGATTTTTCAATTGGTAAACCTCAAAAATGTCCTAAAAAGATTAAAAACTATTTTTAGAAATTTTAAAACTAATAAAAACTATTTAAAATGATTTAAAAACTATTAAAACTTAAAATAATTATAAAAATTAATCTAAAAGTGATAAAATTATTTTAAAAATTGCAAAATTTCTATTTTAATGTATTAAACCTAAGAAAAATATAAAAAGTTGAAAAATGTAAAATTTGAAAAATAATAATAAAATAATATTAAAAATCCAAAAATTATAAAAAATTCTAAAAACTTGCAAACTAGTTTATTTTAACCTAAATAATCAGAAAATCAAAGTGAAATGACCAGAATACCCCTATTCGGCCCTCAAATGGGCCAAAACCAAAAACAGTCAACACAATTGGGCTTTTGGGCCCAAAAAGTCAAACTTGGCCCAATTGACTTGGAAAAGCCCTATCTGACTCAAAATTCAATTCTAAGAATAAAACTCTAAAGGCCCAAAAGCTGAATATGAGCTTATCACAGCTTATTAAGCACACAACTTATTCTTATTGGGCTTTTCAGCCCATTAAGCAATAAGCTAATGCCATAAGCCCTAATTTGACACACAACCTTCTTTTGGGATGCTTATGAGATCTGTAAAAAGAAATTTTGAAAAAGCTCACTCAATAAGCCAGAAATAAGTAAAGTATTATTTCACAAAACGACAAAATAGTCGTTTTTGAGAAATAAGGCACCTCAGGACTTGATTCAACTTGCAAAAGATCACAAATGGACTCAATAAGCCAAATCAATCAACAAAAATCCAATAAGCACAACCAATAAGCCAGAATAAGCACAAATGAACTTATGAAAAAGTCAATGAAGTTGGTTTTCTAGTCAAACCCTAAAATCAACCCACCAAATGCTCTAGTATGAACAAATGGGTCAAATAATGAGCACCTATTACAAAATCCAAGTTGTTGCTGGTTAAAATAAGCTATTATAGCTTATTGATAAGCTGAACCCAATTTTACACTAGCAGTGGCAACTAGCAGGGGAAAGGAGTTCCCACTGCTTTGACTATTTGACCAAGCTTATTTGAGAGTTCTGGTTGGATTCAATTGGAAACAAAGGCACCCTTGTGATTAGTGAATCACAAGGAGTCAATAGCAACAAGAAAATCACAATTTGGTTCACACAATAAGCCACAATCAATCAAACAGTTGCCAAATATAGCCTAGATATGGAAATAAGCAGTTAAGCACTTAATAAGCAGATTTAGCAAGAATAAGCCAACCAAACTTAACAGGATGCATACACAAGCTATATAAACTAAGAATAAACACAAAGCAACAAGAATCAAACACTGAATCAAAGTAAAAAACAAGATCAAAGCATGAAAAGTTACTGATAAACAATGAACATATGTAGAAACTAGTTTACTGATTTATTTGACACTTGATCCAATTTCAGGCCTCAAATCCTTCTTCCCTGGTGTGATTAACTAAGGTTTAGCACTTGTTAGCCCTAGCCTATGCTTAGATCTAGGTGTCCTCAAAATCCTAGCCAATTTTACCAAGTATTCAAGATTTTATACCCTATTTTATGAATCTATGTGTTTCAAACCTTCAAACCTGCAAACAGATGAACAATAGCACCTAAATAACAGATACCAACACTTAGCAACAATAAACAACCACTTAACAAACCACAAATCCAATTTATGCAGTAAACCCAAACACCCTTTTAAAACTTGTTTTCACAATTTTTCAAAGGCTTAAGCAGATTTTACCCACAAATCAGTCTAACAACACCTCAATAACATCAAACCAAGCCAAATAAACAATAATCAAGCACAATATCACAGATTCAAGCACAAATCCACAAAAATCACAATTAATCAGAAACTTAAAGAGAAAATGAAAAGGGAAGAAGATGCAAACCTCCAAGACCTACATCCAGGCCTTGGATTGTTTGAGCTGAGGTACTAGCGGAACAAGTACCAGCTTCCAAGCTGCTAAGAAGAACAAACCACAAAGTGAGATCAAAATAATACCAACTTTCTGATTTTTGATGCACAAGCTTTATCACTTAAAACCTTGCCTCAAAAACCTTCAATCATGAATATGGAACTCAGATTTTAGCTTATCAAACACCAAACTTTTATAAATAACAGATTAGAATTCAAAATTTTAAGAAATTCAAACTTTATTTCATAAAAAAGAATTACAAAGATTTAAAAGCTAAAATCTGGAACAAAGCTCTCTCACAGGTTGAGGAGTCTTTATATAGGCAAATGCCAAGGCTAGCACTATTTACAAACCCTAGAAGTGAAATTCCCTAAATGTCCTTGAGTCTTCTAGACGAATCCTTGGTGTGAGCTGTCCAAAGTGATCAAGGGCGTTCATTTTAGATTTAGGATGAAGCTAAGGATCTTGGCTGTTGATTTTGCCACATAGGATGACTTGGAGGTTAAGTTGTCACATGATTGGTGGACGGGTATTTGGGGGTGGGGTCCATAGTGAGTGGGATTAAGGGTTTTAAGGTTGGGATGGGTTTCTGCACATGTGAATCAAGTGTGTGCAAAGGTAATTGATGTTTACCCTAAGTTTAAGTGGTGTAAAATCTGGGGGTGAAGAAGGGTAAACAGTAGTTCATTTGATCCGATTTTGGGGGAAGCTGTGTGTTTGGTGCGTGTTATGGGTTTGAATGTTTCAATTTGGCCATTTCAGTCCTTGTTCTTTG
Source organism: Glebionis coronaria (assembly GCA_025667525.1). Classification (NCBI taxonomy): domain Eukaryota; kingdom Viridiplantae; phylum Streptophyta; class Magnoliopsida; order Asterales; family Asteraceae; genus Glebionis; species Glebionis coronaria. The sequence goes on along the minus strand of CM046882.1, from coordinate 420,278,167 downwards.
GGAAAATAGGTAAAACGTGTTTATCAGCCAACAAACTTCTTTTCCTTTGTAAATAACTTCCACAACTTGACAATTTTGGCACAAGACTTTTCCAAAAAGGTTATAAGGGTTGTTTTTGGAACTTTTGCATAATTCAAGGGCTGATCTTGGACATTGTTGATCTTCAAAGGTCTTCAACGCAACTTTAACTCCATGAGGGACCATAATTTGCAATTTAGAATTGTTGAGGGACTAAACTTGCCATTTCTTCAAAGTTGAAGGACCATTTGTGTAATTTTGACAAACTTAAGTGACCAAACTTGTAATTATCAATATACAAGGGTTTTAAGTGTCATTTCTTCATTCATTGAGGATCAATCTTGCATGTCTTTAAGTCTTCAAGGGTATTTGTTGGTTAAATCATGATCTAGGGCCCGGTTCTTTGTAAGGCTTCGTTTCTCGTGTCCGTTTTTCCTTGTAACTTGTGATCTTTTGTCTTTTTCACGATATTCATACCTAAAATACACCAAGTAAACAAACTCAAGCATATATATGGTATATTATGACATTTTTATGCATTTAAAGCCTAAAAAGAACGATGAGATCATGTATAAATGCCATCTCATCACTCCCCCATACTAAGCCATTGCCGTGCCCTCACGCAATGCTAGAATAAAGTATCTAAGCATCACCAAAGTTCAATTTTATTAATCTTTATTGAAGAGTAAAAGACTTGCAACATATTATGAAGATGTGTAAAGACATAATATATGATTTTCATCACAAAAAGTGACTTTTAGGGTCAAAGAATAGAAACAAGTAAATGTCCCTTAGAGTAAACTTCGTCATCCTTGATTGTCATACATTCCATGCTAAGTGCAAAAACGAGATCATTGTTGGTAAAAGTCACAATGCTAACACTACTCATACGTCCAAATTGTGTAATACTTTTTCTCCCCGCAATCCTAGTTATTATAAAAGGAAATGGGTTACTAGCATTTTTTTATCTATTTGTCATGGATCACAAGTGATTCATATTGACTTATTTGAGTAGTTATTAGTCCGAAAGCAAAGTAGCACAATTTGATCAATAGTTAACCGAAGAACAAAATCTTTTAAAACGGCTTCTCGTGTATCTCCTTAAGTTCATATCTTGGCATAACTCGTTTCACGATTTGAGACCTTTCTCGGACCGATATTTGGCATGTACTTCATACTTCAAATCTTGGGAAGACATTCTTGAAATTACGGTCTTCTCTTCATATATTTGGAATTTCTTCACTTGACGTTTTTGAGAGATTCTTCATATTAGGACCACGACTTCGTCATTTTTCTTCAATCTTTACTTTGGATTTTGATATACAACGATCCGCCTCCTTTTCGGACTTGGATATATTTATCCTCATACCTTGTTAGGGTCTTTTTGGATAGACTTTCTTCATGATCTTTAGGGGAGTAATTGCTTTTCGTCGTGTGTCTCGATCCTTCATATTGATTTAGGAATAATGATACTTCACATCATCTTGGATTTTTAGCAAAAAATAGAGCTCCTCATGCCTTGTTAGGGCCTTTTTGGATGATCGCCAATCTCCGCGTCCTGCTTCAATAAGTTATGCCTTGGCTATGAACTCTATTCAACCCCGAGCAACTTCTAAACGATCTTGCGCTAGAGGCTAAGTAACCTTTCAAATCGTACGACCTTACTTATTGCAATTATGATTTATTCCTAATGCATTGATCTTATGGGAAGAAAAAGCCACAATTAAAAACATATGAGTTTTTGAAAGAACATTTTCATGTTCTACGTTTAGCATGATCACTTGTCTAACTCTATCATCTCTCGTTCTTCACTATATAAAGACCTCTAATTAAAGAGACTCGTGAATACTTAGCCATGCAAGTCAAAATTAAGCCAAATTTGGATTTGCTTTCATTAAGACTATATCAAATCAAAGTTTTGGGTTTTCAAGCCACCTATAGGATCTTGCACTTTCTTGGACTATTTCAAGTTTAGAGAATGCGTTTTAAAGTTCCCTTGATAAGTGACTTTCTAGGATCAATTATAGGAACTTGCGAAAAGTTTTTGTTCTTAACCCGTATGAATTAAGACATTCACGTTTTAAAGCTCCCTATATAAAAGTCTAGCAAAACTTGAATTGAGCAGGTTAAGGAATGTAAATGGCTCCAAATGCCCATCAAGTCAAAAATTAACTCTTATTCTACCCAACGGAAAATATACATTCGTGTCTTAAAAACACTTATGAAAACTAAGAAAAATTTAAAAATTTGGCCATTTTTAGCCTTATTAGCAACAAAAACAAAACATTGAAAATTGGAAAGCGTGAGGGCGTAGCAAAGCAAGTACCTATTCACCCCCATACTAAAAGTAAACATTGTCCTCAATGTTTCGAGTCTAAAGGTGGAGCATTCCCATACTAGAGACGAAGAGTCGAATGCTTAGGATCTAGCATGGAAAGGGTGATCAACAATATATCTAAAGCCGTTTATTAAGTATGCTAAAAGCTAATTGTTAGAACAATAAAGGATATGTCATGGATTCGTGAAAAACTTCTACAAACGAACGATGGAGGCTCACGTAAACGAACACGAGAGTCTTCAATCGTAGATGATGATGATGATCTAGATAACACAATCACAAACAACCACGAGACAACGAGTTGAAAGGGTACAAGTCCCCTTATTAGTGAATAGTAAGCATAAAGGATAAGCATGGGATCTCCCCCACGAGGCACCTCGTTTTTGATTACCGAGTCATGAGCTCGACTCGATCCCCTCAATGCTAATTATCATTGGGGAAGGTGACTTGGTCGAGGGCAACCATTGAAGGAATTTCCCCACCAAAGTAGTGCTTAAGCCTATGTCCATTCACCTTGAAATTAGGACCATCATCTTGAGCTAGCTCAATGGTCCCATATGGAAACACTTGTGTAATGGTGAACGGACCCGACCAACGAGATTTCAATTTCCCGGAAAATATCTTAAGACGAGAGTTAAAAAGCAACACTTGATCACCAACGTTAAAAACCCGGTTTTTAATCTTTGAATCATGAAAATTTTTAGTCTTTTCTTTAAAAATTAATGAATTTTCATAAGCATTATCTCTTAATTCATCCAATTCATTCAATTGTATTTTTCGGTGATCTCCCGCGGTCTTCAAGTCAAAGTTTGCATGCTTAAGGGCCCAATATGCCTTGTGCTCTAACTCAATGGGCAAATGACAATTCTTCCCATAGACTAACTTATAAGGAGTGCAACCGATAGGTGTCTTATAAGCGGACCTAAAGGCCCATAAAGCGTCATCGAGTTTGTCGGACCATGAAGCACGGTTTTCTCCAATTGACCTCTCTAAAATCCTCTTCAAAGCTCGGTTCGAAACCTCGACTTGCCCACTCGTTTGCGGGTGATAAGCCGTAGAAAGACGATGAGTAACTCCATATTTCTTTAGAACCTTTTCGAATTGGTCATTACAAAAATGGGTTCCACGATCGCTTATAATAACACGAGGGGTTCCGAACCGAGAGAATAGTTGCTTCAAAAACTTCACTACCACACGAGCATCATTAGTAGGCAAAGCCTTAGCTTCCACCCACTTAGAAAGGTAGTCCACCGCGACGAGGATATATTTGTTGCCATGAGACGATGGGGACGGCCCCATAAAGTCTATTCCCCATATGTCGAAAATCTCACACACTTAAATTATGTTTTGCTGCATTTCATCACGTTGAGACGATTTTCCTTGACGTTGGCACAAATCACACGACTTCACAAGTGCGTGTGCATCACGATAGATAGAAGGCCAAAAGAAACCGGCATCGAACACTTTCTTAGCCGTGAGATTAGCACCGTGGTGACCACCCGTGGGTCCCTCGTGACAAACTCTAAGGATATTAGAAGCTTCGGCACCAAACACACAACGTCGAACGAGTTGATCCGCACAAACCCGAAAGAGATAATGGTCATCCCAAAAATAGAACTTGACGTCACGAAAGAATTTTCGTTTTTGTTGTGTCGTCATACCCTTGATTATGGGATTGCCCGCATGGTAATTTGCAATGTCGGCAAACCATGGGGTGGTGTCTTTAGAATCCACTACACCGAGAGTCTCATGAGGAAATGTTTCGGTGATTTCCTTGTTCTCGAAAACATCTTTGTGAGGATCTTCTAGACGAGAGAGATGATCGGCCGCTAGATTCTCGGCTCCTTTTTTGTCAAGCACGGTGACATCAAATTCTTGGAGGAGGAGCATCCAACGAAGCAATCTCGGCTTAGCATCTTGCTTAGCTAAGAGATACTTAATAGCCGAATGGTCGGTATACACGATGCTTTTAGTCAGACGAGATAAGGTCGGAACTTCTCAAAAGCATAGACCACGGCAAGGAATTCCTTTTCCGTTGTGGTGTACTTTAATTGAGCCTCGGTCATCGTCTTACTAGCATAATGGATAGGACGGAAATGCTTGTCATAACGTTGCCCTAAGACGGCCCCTATAGCATAATCACTTGCATCGCACATGATTTCAAAGGGTAATTCCCAATTAGGAGCAACAAGAATGGGAGCTTCGGTAAGTTTCCTTTTGAGAGTTTTGTAACACTCTCATTTTTCGTATCGGTACAGCGGAAGGGTCTTTCAGAGTGTTACGGGATAGCACAATAACTCCAATCATAGACAACACATAAAAATGGTTGTTCAAGGTTTACATACATTCATTCGATAAAAAGTTTTAGAGTGTACAACAGGTCCCAAATTATACAGGTCATTAAGTTTACAAAACACAGATCGAATGAACATTTTTAATATTAAGTGGGCCATCAGAGTCGATCTCCATCCAGATTACCTTCAAGAACCTGAGATAAAAACATGCGAAAATCATATCAGCGAATGCCAAGTGAATTCATAGAGTTTAATAAAAACCGTTATATAAAAAAATCATTTAAAATCAGAACACAAGCATAATATCGGAAGTAAGTCCTCATATTGCTAGTCAGGCAATATATATCAAGCATACATCTTAAACCGTCCATGAGACCGTAGTCTCTATATTACCATGATAGGTAATATATTCATCGTTAATAGCGTCGTATCGTATTGTATATAGGTTTTAGGATACATTGTAGGATTATTATTAGCCGCATGACATTGTTACCTTACTATGAAAACAGCGGGCCGCGAACCCGACAAACAATTTGCCCATCTAAGTTAGCGTGTCGTCACAAAAATCACGCTATGGAATCTTCTCATACATTAATTCGCTTACCAATCAATGTGGTACGACGGGGATCAACCGTCAAGGCGCGAACTGGGGTGATCGTCCCCAAATAGTACTATCAAATGCATAAGCGTCTACCAAATCCCGGTAGTTCACAATTTATGCTAATGGGACTTTAAGTGACATAACCTAACTACTAATAATCCTTTTAGTCTCGTTTATAGGGTCATAGCATCATTCGGGTCCATATAATTAAGCATACAATCGGGACTACTTGTGTTCTATTTTTATAAAAATCTAGCATGTTATCTCCCTCGCGGGTTTACAAATTATTTTATAAAACATTTAAAAGAGTGCGAGTCTATGAACTCACGTTGTTAATGAAAGGCGGATTATCGGCTACGGGCGTGCTTCGGTCACGGAAACCTATATAAATAACAATCGGTCTTAGACTCGGTCCAATGACTTTTATCGAAATAACAATATACATATGATGATTTTGTACATATGATGATGATCAAGTGGGTTTATACATCCTTGTTTACTCATTTTTGTGTTTATGTTTTGGTAACGTTTTACTATTTTGCTAGTTTTACCTATTTACCTATTTTAAGTCCATTAAGCCTTCTATAAGTTCTTCAACTTGTTTTTATCCATTTTATACCTATATTATCAGTATTTATACTTTTCATGTTGGGCCCAAATGGGTTAAGCCCAATAAGTTCTTTTTACAAGTTTTTATCTTATTAAGTCCAATTATTAGTCCAATATGCTTAGTTAGCTCGTAAATGTCTGTATTTCTTATAGTTCGGGTTTTATCGATTTTTACTTGTATTAGTAACTTATACATCAGTATATGACTTTTATAAACTTTACATTAGACGGGTTTGGTCGTCTAAGTTTTATTTGGCGAAAAACGTTAATTTTACGGCGATAGCCGAAAAAAGTCGTAAAAATCAAGTTTATAGTTTTTATTACTTATAAATATTATTTCACCACCATTTATATAACTTACCCATTCAATTAACCTTTTATATATTTATATAAGTAAGTTTTATAAGTTAGTGGGTTTTTATTTTTACATTTTATACATTAAAATGTGAGTGCTTATATAATAATAATAAACATTATTTCCAAAAATCTGATTTTTAACTTCATGTTCACCATTTTTAACATATCTAGAGTTCTATAATGAATTAGAAGCTCATTTTTGGGTGACATGTTCTTCATATTATGTGCTACATTTAACTTAGTTATAGTTACTGCCCAATTTAAGTTTATCATGCCTTAACAGTCCCTACAAAACTGCTTATTCAGATTAGACCACCTAACTTGTTTTGATCATATCTCACTCATTATTTTGATTCCATTGCATGGCCAACTCTCACATGTGTATAACATCTTATACTTACTGTAAATGGATCAAACCATGCAATTTTATCATTTCATCTTTTAGTTATCTACTGTTTTTATACAGCCAACTAAATAATCAAGATTTTAGCTTTATTTCTTATAGTTATCATCCTTTTTAAGCATATCTATCAACACTTGATCCACACACAACATTTTTATCATCATATATACATCATATACATATACAAAATGAAAGAAAATACATTTGTTCTTTACAAAATAACAAGAGAAAAATGGAGAGGATGATCTTCTTTACCAACCAAGTGGATTTCTTGTTTTAGGAAGACAAGAACTTGATGAACACAACAAGTATCTCCAAGACCATCAAATATCAAGAACATATGTTGGAAAATCAGCCCTAGGACACAAGCAAATCACCTCCAAAGTTGTTAATATGGCCACCAAATGAGCAAGGCTTCAAGAATACTCCTAGAGCTAGTAAACATGTGGTTCATGGCTAGAAGAGATCAAAGAGGGTGTTTGTTGGTTTATTTTGGACGGCAAAGGGGAGAGTTTGAGAGAGTTTGATGTTGGTTTGCATGTGAGAAAGATGGAATGAGAAAACAAGTAGCTAGTTTTGCTAGTTAGTGGAATGGTAAAAGGCTTAAGGTGTAAGCTAGCTTACACTTGGTGTAAGTTAAGCTAACTTGATGCCACCTTCATGGTGTGGTGTCATGTTGTCGCTCCACTTAAGCTAGTGGGATGGGACAATGTGTTTTGTCCCATCTCACTAGTTTACGGGTATTTCTCAATTCTAGTTTTCTCGATTTGCGTGCCCTCGGGTCGTTTTACAAAAAACGTTTTTATAAATTATGAATCAACGTCACAAAACGAATCCAATAAAAATTTTCTCATCAAAAACGGAGTTCAAAAACGTAAATACGTAATCCTAAGGTTTCCGGTTTAGTCGTAAACGACGCCAAATTATGCACGTAAGCCCAAATTTAAAACCGTAAATTGTGAGTTCGTCAACCAACATAAAAATAAGTTTCAAAATATTATACGAGAAAATATTTCACTACCTGAAAATGTTAGATTGTCACAGCTTTTCCTCCTAAAAGGGATCAACGTCCTCGTGATCCATTTCATTTGGATGTCCGTTTCTTATTGAAATCGAAGAGGTGCGGATATTTCTTCCACATTTCATCCTCTCGTTCCCAAGTATACTCCGGTCCATGCTTTGAATTCCATCGGATTTTGACAATAGGTATCCGAATTTGTTTCAGTTGCTTTACCTCACGGTCCATAACTTCTACGGGCTCTTCGATAAAATGCAACTTCCCATCTATTCGAACCTTACCTAACGGAATTTTCTCATCACTCACTGCTAGACATTTCTTCAGATTAGATACATGGAATGTGTTGTGAACACCATGAATTTCTGGGGGTAACTCTAGTTTGTAAGCCACCGGACCTACTCTAGATAAAATCTTAAAGGGTCCAATATAACGGGGATTCAATTTCCCTCGTTTTCCAAATCTTATAACGCCTTTCCATGGCGATACCTTCAACATTACTCGGTCACCCACTTCAAACTCCATTGGCTTCAGCCGCACATCCGCGTAACTTTTCTGTCTACTACGGGCAGTCAACAACCTATTCTTAATCTGAACTATCATCTCCGTAGTCTCCCGGATCAATTCCGGTCCCGTGAGCTGGGTATCCCCAACTTCACTCCAACATACAGGAGATCTACACTTCCTACCATACAAAGCTTCAAACGGTGCATCCTTAATACTAGAATGGTAACTATTGTTATACGAAAACTCTGCTAACGGCAAATGTTTATCCCAATTCTTACCAAAGTCCAACACACAAGCTCTCAACATATCTTCCAGTGTTTGTATCGTCCTTTCACTCTGCCCATCAGTCTGGGGGTGATAAGCAGTGCTCATGTCGAGATTCGTTCCCAAAGATCTTTGGAGAGATTTCCAAAAATTCGATGCGAATCTAGGATCTCGATTTGAAATGATCGATACAGGCACTCCATGCTTGCATACTACATTATCAAGGTATATTCGAGTCAGCTTCTCCAGTGAGAACTGCTCTTTAACCGGAATGAAGTGTGCTGATTTGGTCAGTCTATCGACAATAACCCAAATCGAATTGTTTCCAGATGATGTTCTCGGAAGCTTGGTGATAAAGTCCATCGTAATTCGCTCCCACTTCCATTCAGGAATCTTTGGTTGTTGAAGTAGTCCTGATGGCTTTTGATGTTCGACTTTAACTCTAGCACAAGTCAAGCATTGAAGAACATACATAGCTATGTCAGATTTCATATTCGGCCACCAGTACAACTTCTTCAAATCATGGTACATATTATCAGATCCCGGATGAATGGAATACTTAGATTTATGGGATTCTAACATAATCAAATCTCTTAAGCCTCCAAACTTAGGTATCCACATACGACCTCTTAAGCATTTCACTCCATCAGCTCTAACCTCTAAAGGATCTCCTTCTCCTCGGAATCCTTCATTAACAAAATTCTCCTTCTTACAAGCTTCTATTTGCGCATTTCTAATTTGCTCAGGCAAATTATCGTGCACGGTCAAGACTAGAGAACGCACCCTGATAGGCTCTCTATCTTTCCTACTTAACGCATCGGCAACAACATTGGCTTTTCCTGGGTGATATTTTATATCACAATCATAGTCACTTAACAACTCTATCCATCTTCGTTGCCTCATATTCAATTCCTTCTGATCGAGAATATACTGTAGGCTTTTGTGATCGGTGATTACCGTACACTTGGTGCCATACAGATAATGTCTCCACAACCTAAGAGCAAAGACTACAGCTCCTAACTCAAGATCATGAGTAGTATAATTCTCCTCACTCTTCCTTAATTGCCTAGAAGCATAAGCTATCACTTTCTCTCTCTGCATCAAAACAGCTCCATAACCTCTAAGAGATGCATCACAATACACTACAAAATCTTCACTCCCGTCGGGTAATGATAAGATTGGCGCACTACATAATTTTTGCTTCAATGTCTAAAATGCTCCATCTTCATCACTTCCCCAAACGAAAGGTTTATTCTTCTGGGTAAGCTTAGTCAAGGGTTTAGCTATCAAAGAAAATTCTTTAATGAATCGCCTATAATAGCCAGCCAATCCTAAGAACTGTCGCACTTCCGTTGGCGTTGTCGGTGCAGACCAACTCTTAATAGCTTCAACCTTTGCAGGATCAACATGAATTCCATCTCTGTTGATCACATGACCAAGAAATTGCACAGAATCTAACCAGAAATCACACTTCGAAAACTTAGCATACAACCTTTCATCCTTTAACAAGTTCAAAACAATCCTCAAATGTTCTCTATGCTCATCTTCATTCTTAGAATAGATTAGAATATCGTCAATAAACACAATCACAAATTTATCCAAGTAGGGCTTGCACACTCGATTCATTAAATCCATGAAAACCGCAGGTGCGATAGTTAACCCAAATGGCATTACTTGAAATTCATAGTGTCCATAACGAGTTCTAAATGCAGTTATAGGAATATCTTCTTCACGGACGCGAAGTTGGTGATATCCTGACCGCAAATCTATCTTAGAATACACACTAAATCCTTGCAGTTGATCAAACAAATCATCAATCCTAGGTAAAGGATATCGATTTTTAATTGTCAACTTATTCAGTTCCCTATAATCAATGCACATACGAAAAGATCCATCCTTCTTCTTAACAAACAAGACTGGAGCTCCCCAAGGTGACGAGCTCGGTCGAATAAAACCTTTATCAGACAACTCCTTAAGTTGCTCAGATAACTCCTTTAATTCAGAAGGGGCTAATCGGTAAGGCGCACGTGCCACCGGTGCAACACCAGGAATTAAATCGATTCGAAACTCTACTTGCCTTATCGGTGGAAGTCCGGGTAAATCTTTAGGAAATACCTCAGGAAATTCACAACTAATAGGTACATCTTCCAATCGTTTCTCCCTAGACTCATTCCCGGTCACTTGAGCTAAGAATAACTCACAACCGTTCCTGATGTACTTTTGGACTTTAATACATGAAACAATTTTCAAACGGGATTCACCTCGATTACCATCAATTACTAACGTCCTATTCCTAAGAGGAATCTTAACCTTCTTCTCTCCACATAAAATAGTAGCATTATTCAACGACAACCAATCCATACCAATAATAATATCAAAACTACCTAATTCTATCATCATCAAATCAATCGGAAAGGAATGGTTCAAGAGATTTAGAGAGCATCCTTCTAATAGCTTATTAGTTTTCACTAATTTACCATCAGCCAATTCCACCTCGTAACTGGTACTTATCTCAACAGGTTCAATATCAATAAGGGCACTAAATTTAGTGGATACAAAGCTCCTATCGGCACCCGAATCGAATAAAGCAACAGCATAATGATTGTTGAGTAAAAACGTACCGGTAACGACATTCGGATCCTCTTTCTTCACCTCAATTGTTCCAAGTTGGTAGATACCACCCTGGGGGTTTCTTCCAGGTACAATCGCTTTCAACTTGGGGCATTACGATTTCCTATGACCTTCCTCATTACAGTTGAAGCAAATGGTTCCCTTCTTACACCTTTCAACCTTGTGTCCAAGCTTTCCGCAATTTCGGCACTTCCAGCAGTCGCCAGCATGCCTCTTGTTGCCACACTTAGGACATCTATCATCGTTGCGCGGTGTGTTGTAGGTAAGAGCATTTGCATTTCCCTTTCTCTGGTTCTGACGGCGATTGAAATTCTTCCTATTATCACCTCTATCTACACGCTCACCGTCTCCCTTTCTTTTCTCACCTATACGGGCTTCATCTTCCTTATCCTGAATTATCTGTCCAACGAGTCGGTAAGCCATTCGAACAGCATCATCAATGGTCAGTGGTTTCGATGATGTCACGTCCCCCCGGATATTCCTGGTCAACCCTTTAACATATTGTTCAATTCGGATCTCTTCGGGTTCAACCAATCGAGGACATAGCAAGGCCAACTCATGGAATCGATTCGTGTAACTATCAATGTCCACACCTTTCATTCTCAAATGAATCAACTCTTGTTCTAACCTAATGATCACACTACGAGGACAAAACTCCAAAGTCATCCACTTCTTAATTTCAGCCCAAGGAGTAGCATTAGCAGCATCAAGACCCATGAAAGCAATTCTCCCGTTCCACCAAGTCAACACACGACCTTTAAGAGTAGCCATAGCAAAAGTCACCTTATCTTCCTCCTTACACTTACTAATCCTAAACACCGATTCAATCTTCTCAATCCACTGGCTTAATCCTACAGCACCTTCAGTTCCATTAAAAGGTAGAGGTTCACACTTCATGAACGTCACATAAGTACAGCCACCAACTTCAGGTGCATTCGTTCCAAGTCCTCCTATATTTCCTCCAGCATTAGCATTCACATTATTAGCATTCACATTCACATTAGTACCGCCAATTCCACTACCGCCAGCTCCACTACCGCCAGCTCCACTACCGCCAGCTCCACTACCGCCAGCTCCACTACCGCCAGCTCCACTACCGCCAACTTCATTTCTAGCATTTGCCATAAATTCTGTCATAGATGCGGTAACTTGCTCCGTAATAATCCTACGTACATCATCCTCAGTCACAGCCTTCTTGGGCGACATAGTTCTATAATTTCACAATTTCAAAGTATTAAGCATTCACCCAACAAAGGATTCATATAATATGGATTGAATTCATAATCAAGATACAAATAAGGCACAATATGTAATTCAAGACAAGATACATATTTCATTCGATATGAAACAAAAGTATTGTCTTAGTTACTGTAGAATCTTGATAACCTATTAATCTATGACGTGGGTTGAAGATTTCTAGAGAGAGAAACTAGTGAGAGAAAGTGAGAGAGAAACTATGTGTTTATTTCATACAAATGAGAAAAGTGAAAATCAACAACCAACCCCTTTCCAAGGAGGAAAGGGGTATTTATACTTCCAAGCCACTAATGGACTTGGCCGGCCCATGACAAGCCCATGGGCCGGTTCTTACTTAACTAAATAAGTAACTATTAACTACGAGCTATTACAACATTAATAATATTGTGGAGTGACCGATACTTCTAATATACGTAAAAACGTATTTCTAACAATCTCCCCCTAAGGGAGGTCACTCCACGTTACAAAGTTCTAAACCTAGCATACTATACTAAGTCTTCGTTCTTTAGCTCGTAGTCTTTTCTTCTTTCTTTTGTTGTGAATATGTTGGTTTGATCTTTTAGGCTTTGGCTTGAGAGCATTGTTCTTTTGACCAATCACGTGCGATCTTTGCCTTTTTGTGAATTTTGCCTCCTCGTGACTCCATGTTCCACACACTTATGTCTTTTTTGTTGAATTCTCGAAAGCTTCAGAGTTTGGTACAGCGGAAGACTTCATCTTGTACTTTCTTGAATTTTTGCTGAACTTTGATACAGAAAAACATAAGCATGTGGGAACGACTTCTACAGGTACGCCGCAACACCACCATCTTTAACTGGTACACAGCAACGCCACCGTCTTCAACAGGTACACAGCAACGCCACCGTCTTTAACAGGTACACAGCAACGACATGAATAAAATGGCTTTGACATTTTATTCTAATTCTGTAGCATTTTACCTCCGGTCGGTGAAGACCGTTGGACGATATTAGATATCGTACCCGTGACGGATAGTTTCAATTAAGTAACTTCCTGACAGGATTTCGCGGGTAAACCCGTTCTCTTTATTCGACCGTCCAAAGCTGACTGCGAACATAAAGAGTGAATCACTTGGATAAATTATCCTTGTGATTTGAAGCCGTCAATTCATGAAACCTGGAACAAGTGAATTTCAATTAAGATTTTCACCATCATTGCTTTCCAGTTATCACGAGCTCAATTCATAACGAATCTTGCACGTCACCTACCAAGTGCTGTTTGATGTTAACACTAGAAGGATTTCCACTCGTCACTGTGATCAATAAAGAGTCACTCTGAGTGTTCTGGCAAGATCGTATGATAATGCGTAGAGGCCTGGAACGAGTTTAAGTTCAATTAAGAATTAAACCACTGTTTCTTTCCAGTTTTTCACAAGATTGGTTCTAAAAGAACCGCACGTGTAACCTACCATGAGCTTGTTTGATGTTGGCTCAAGCAGGATTTCCATCTTCATTGTAATACTTGCGTATTACTCGGATGTTCTGGCAATATTACAGGAATACTGCGTAGGACTCATGAAAATCTCTTACTTTTCACAATGTGTGAGAAAGCAAGGAATAAATGGAAAGTGTCCTAATGAGACTTTTGATGATCTCTTGGCTCTAGACTCGATAGTGCGTTTTGATTTAGTGAGCGATGGCTGGAGAGGAGTGCCACCTTTTCAATACCAGTCTATTCGGAGTGAATAAACCAATAGATAACGTGTTGATCTCCGTGTGATTAAAACAAATATCTTTTGAGAGATATTTGAGTTAGCTGGGAAGGGTTGTGCATTGCATCACTGGGTCCATGATGTCTTTCTTCAATATCGAGAATCATTAACAAAAATGACCTCAATAGCATATGTATTGACCCGTTTTCTGCCTAAAGTTGTAAGAAGGCTTCTTTCTTTACACCCTTTATCTTTACAATTCTTTTTCATTCTTCAACCCCTTCAATGCTTACCAATACGTCATCACTAGCACCTTGTTGTGATTGTTCCAGTGCTAGCTTAAGTACTTGGTCGGCATTCAGCTACGTTCACAATCTTTCTCCAACTTTCCTAGGACTTCTAATTCTATCTAGGGAATTGTCCTTGGGAAGATTCCATCGGCTCTGATGAATCATTGGACTAAACCTATTCCTACCACCCTTTTGTCACCACATCATCGTGAATTAAGCGTGTTTTGGGAAAGTATAGCCACCATGAAAAATCATTGAAAATCACATAAGGTACTTGTGATATTGAAATCAAAAGTTTTGTACCTTAGGTGTTTTGTTCATTAAAAACGCTCCCCCTTAACACGTGCTTTACACATATTAATTTGGATTATCGTTAAGTCTTTTTCATCTTTTAGCCAAGTATCATTTAAATCTCCTTAATCCCATTTTCTCCCCTTATCCAAAATGTTAACCATTAATATTTGGGATATTGAATGGATTAACCGGTCTTTGGGTAAAAAATGAAATCGATGTTTGGCCATAGAACATGTTAATGCTCCCCCTTAAGTTAATAAGGGATAGTTGTAGTGCTTTAGTATGATATATTTTGAAAGATTTAGAATCTCGTGAGAAATTCTTGAAAAATTATCATACCTTAACACTACATCAAGCCGTACAAGCACAATATTCACAAATATACATATTCACAATTGAAAACCAATATAAAGTGGACCTGAAATGTACGACCCATTAGATGGATCGTTGCAGTAGCTTGTGGTACACTAAATATGGTCTACCACCAACGAATCTTTCCAAGCTCCTCATCAATCTACGTTCACGGAGCTTTTGATCAATCTTCTTGATCACATACTTCGCCATCTGCCGATAACCCTGATGCCAATCCTCGGTCATCTCTGGTAAAGTCCCACCCGAATTAAGATGCTCCAACTTTCCTCTGACGTATAAGAGAGTCCCATCACTGTACTTATAAAGCTCACCCACCCTCATAAACTTCATTAACCCTCGACTGTTCAAGTAGAAAATGCCGCAATTCAGAACAGAAATGCCGGTATAGGGACATCTATCTACATGTTGAGGTAGAACTTGATTCATTGGACGGGTGAGGTTAAGCTTCCTTTGATAGCTTTCGACTCCCAACTGAAGATCTTCAACTCGTTTCTTGATAACAACGCTTCGTGTGAACATACGAAGTGCTGTATTCAAGGCAATGATGTCTTCATGAGGAATATGTGTGAGTTGATCCCGGGTCATCATAAGCAACATATCTTCGATATCCTCAAGGCGAGTGATAGAAAAATCTCCCTGCTGGATTTTGTATTCTCTGTCATCCTCCCTTTTTAGATGAATCTCCGTCACATGATAATAGCCATTCTTGGCTTCAGTTTTCAGCCCTAAAATGCTGGAGATGCGAATATTGGATCTAACATTGCTTCCTGAATTGGCTAAGCAGCAACCCCTGTACGCCCTACGGACTCGTTCGTCCCAATGAGATGCACCTATAACAGCATACATATCATAATTACGATTTACCTTTGGGACCCAGAGTCGGTTTACCTTTTCCTTGATAAAGGGTATTGTCCCCCAATTGGCAGCTTTCAGCAAGGTCAGGGAGGTTGCGTACTTTGATGAACCCTTGAGGAGATAAACAAGATCATTGGTGACGAAGAAGTCAAGAGCAATCTGATTATCTTGAGAAGGATCAAGTGGAGGTGGAGCTCTTTCTGATTCATGAAGACCTGGCCGTTGAACGGTATTCAGAGCTTTCAGGATCTCATCAGCATAATACTCGAACTCCATTCGGGTTAACCGGGTTTTGGCGCGAATTCTCTTATCCTTTAGCGCTCTCTTCACCAAAGACGGAGTAACCGACGTCTTATACTCATGAGCCAGAAATGCGCACAAGTCAATCGGACTGCGGATACGGAGATATAAAACATCTCTGTCAGCGTCTGTGATTGGATCATATTGACCGCTGCCGTGATCCAAGCTTGTGGCGGTGCAGTCTCGTCAATCTCCAACGTGTCTGCCCAGTCCCGTGTGCTTGATTCAGGAACAGTAGATTGTGGTTCTTGTTGTAGAGGAGTGGAAACGTGAACATCTGCTGGTTCGGATTCAGGCATCTCGGCGGTGTCATGAACGGGTGAGTGTTGTGCAGCTTCAGGTTCAGTTACCGATTCTGCAATCACAGGAGCAACAACAACAGAACTAACAGGGTTAGTTGTAACAGGTATAGACACAGCAATAGATGTACCAGGAATTGATGATGCCGTAGTAGCATTCACATCGTGGCGCCACTTGGATCGTCTTGATTCCGTTGAGGTAGATTTTTACTTTGCCGCTGCATCTTTCTTAGACTTGGTTCCAGACTTAGCAGGTTTCTTTGAGCTGGCAACCTTATCCCCCTTTTCAGGCTGTTTACCCCCATCATCATTCTCATCGCTATCCTCGTTGCTCCCCTTAGCACTCTCCTCATTACCATCACCACCATCATCACCATCATCATCATCATCATCATCCTCATCATCATCACCATCATCGTCATCGTCATCATCCTTTTCTTCTTCTTCTTCTTCTTCACCTTCTTCTTCACCAGTACCCTCTTCTTCTTCACTTTCTTCCCTTTCTTCCTCAGGCAAAATGTGGTATGGTACCACACTTCCAAACGTTTTAAATAACCTATCATCCTCCATGATAGCGTCATTCAGGGATTTGTAAAGAGCCCGTTGAATCCTAGATTTATCAAACGATCCAAGTTCCCTCATACGAGCTTTGAGAATCTTCTTCAATTCAAAATCCGTTAAATCATAGGCAATTTTGTAGGCAGATTCTGAAGGATTAGATGACTTGATCATCAAATTATCAGCCGCGAGTGTCTTTAACTCATCACACAGTTTTGGCATAAGGGATTCAACGGATTCTTTCACTCTCTCCTCAATAGAAGCTTCAAGAGTTTCTTTTTGCTCCTTGTAGTTATCCTTAATAGCTCGAAGTCTCATAAGTCGTGCTTCATACCTATCAGCTTCAGCCTTTTTGACCCGAGCAAGTTCTTCTGCATGAGCTTTACGTGTTAACTCCATCTCTGCAGCGAACTTAGCAAGCATCTCTTCTTGGGTTTTCTTAGATGCTTCTTCACTTTGAGCTCGTCTATGTAGCTCTTGGCGAAGTTCATCCATCTCTCTTTTGTGATTATCCGTATGTTTATCCAACATTTCGGCCATTACAAATACAACCATTGAAGATGATGCAGAGCTACTCTGGGTTGGTTGAAGAGGCTCGGTTGTGACTACGGTACTAAGGATGGGAGTTATTGGTGGTGGAAGGAATGGTGTTGAAACCGGTTTGGTTGGTAAGGGTTGTATTGGTGGAGGTTGAGTTACTAAAGGTTGAGTAGGTACCATGATTGTAGGAGCACCGGACTCCTTTTCAACACTTGCTGAAACATGGATGGATGTCTCCTTCGAAGTAGAATACCGTTCAGGTGATCCAAACTCATAAACATCCTCTGGCTCCTCGTACTCTTCTTCAATATTTATCTGAGCACCCGAACCACTACCACCCGTATCTCTCCTACTCCTTTCAATAGCTATCTTCATTGCTTTTCTCTCAGCCTTGTTAAGAGTAGGATGATCAACATCTTCTTCATCGTGGAGAACTAACTCATCAGCCGTACCCTTTCCCTTCTTAACTTCAGTCTTCTTCTTTTTGGCTTTGGGTTCAGGTAAAGCTATTTGCTTGCGTTTACCTTTGCTCTTAACCGTGGTAGATGAGTCTTCTCCTTCTTGAATACTTGCTCGTTGATTCTCGATTTCTTGTAGCAAGTTCTTGTAGTCAGTAGAAGCAATAATCTCATCGGTCAGGAGATGACTGGGAATGGGACCAGGAATAACCATATTCGAGTGAGTCTCCTGCCTTAAGTCTACCAAATCATCATCATCCATCGTGTGGTGACGACTACCTGCACGCTTGTCAATGGAAGCATCGTTCTCCATAAAATAACGGATGATTAGTTTTATAAACCTAGGGTACTGATATGGTTTGGCCTTAGACTTCGTGTTGGCAAAGAGTTGGAAAACAAACTCCTCCCATAGTAATGATGCATAGTCAATACCCATACCTCTGTATACCCCATAAAACAACTTGACGATCGGTGGACGAACAGCATCAAATCCAGTTGTTTTGGGTGTGAGACATCAGCTTAGAATCCCAAAAATAGCTTTCCATGGTTGACCAACTTTGGCAGTAGTAAACTCAGATACGGTTCGTATGTCAGGACATCCAATGGCAGTGAACATTTCCATGATCTGATCCTTGGTCGGGTTGGCTGAGAATGATAGGCTTTTGGGTGATGGCCGAAATCCAAAGATCTTCCTGAAGTTTGACACATTAAGCGTCTGCTGCTTGTTGTCCAAGGAAAATGTGATTTTGTTCGACGTCCTCTCCTTGGTAGCCCAGAACTCGTAAAGGTAGTCATAGGGCACTGAAGCACTTTGCCTTAGCGCATGCTTGAGTTTAGAGTTATCAAGTATGGCTGAACCTACCTTAAATCCATTATGGGTAGAATGAGATACCTCCTTCAAACGGAAGTTGTTTGGAAGAAACTTTAGAGTCTTGGCTTCGGCAATGGCGGTGGCTCTGGCGTCTTGTATTTGTGGTACTGTTGGGTTAGTCATCGTCTCTGCTTAAGATAAAACACAAAGGTTGATACATACAAATATGAATATCATTATGATTTTAAACCTAAGCATTGAACATATGACCTAATCCCTTAAGCTTGTAAAACACTCAAACATCTTCTATTCGGAATAAACATTCAATTCGGAATAATTGGTCTATGCGGAATAAACAACCTATGCGGAATAAAAATCCTATGCGGAATAAAAGGTCTATTCGGAAAGTTAGGCCTATGCGGAATAAAAGCTCTATTCGGAAAGATCATCCTATGCGGAATAAAGCTTCTATTTGGAATGTTCACTCTATTCGGAATGATGCTCCTATGCGGAATAAGCTTCTATTCGGAATGTTCATTCTATTCGGCATAATCCTCCTATACGGAATAAAACTTCTATTCGGAAAGTAGGCCTATGCGGAATAAAAGTTGTATTCGGAAAGATCATCCTATGCGGAATAAAGCTTCTATTCGGAATGTTCATTCTATTCGGAATGATGATCCTATGCGGAATAAAGCTTCTATTCGGAATGTTCATTCTATTCGGAATAATCCTCCTATACGGAATAAAACTTCTATTCGGAAAGTTCACTCTATTCGGAATAAGTGCCTTATTCGGAAAGTTCATCCTATTCGGAATGTTTTCAACACTTATGATTTTTCTAATTAAGCACGAATTCGTTTGATTCAAGTGTTCTAAAGGCCATATCAGTTCATTTTGTTCTATTCCGAGTCAATCCCAGGCAAAACCCCCAATTAATTAAACCCTAATTTAAGCAGAAACCTAATTCGATCTATTCCAATTAAAAAAAGAGGTAATTAAATTGAATTGCATGAATTGTTAAACCGATTTGATACCTTTTGAAGATCTTGATCTAGAAGATGTTAGATTTCGTTTGTGTGTTCGTGTGTTTGTTCAATGGCGGGCAAAGGGAAAAAACAAACAGAAAGGTGAAAGAAAAGAAGAGACAGGGGGGATGAATTTGACATGGTCAAACTTTCACAAGTTTGACACCTTGTCAAGTTTAATCCCTCAATTTTTCCTCTTTCTTCAATCAAAATTCTTTTGTGTTTCAAGTTTTAATTCTTGTCATTTTTGACCCTATCTTATGTTAAATTCCCGAGCCTTAGTGATTAACCTATCTTAACACAGGCACAAATCTATTCACGACAAACTTATGAGCAACAACAAGACAAGTGCCAAAGCTATCCAACCATTTAACCATTGAGCTACTTGAGTTTCCTCGAAAACTTTTGTAGATCTTTTTGATGTCAAAGATGATTTAACAGTTTCTCCCCCTTAAACGATGACCCGTTTTCTATTTAAAGAGCTGTAGTCATTGTTTAACGAGGCACATGATGAAAACATTTCCAATTAATATCTTGAAAAGATTGATTCGTGGTGGCAATAAGATTTCTCTTATTTAGAAAAATTAATGCACTGAGACGTACACTAACTCGTGTTAGACCAAGTTGTAAAGTAAACTTGATCCCTTTGCATGATTTGGCTTGTAAATCATGCCCGAGAAAATTAATTCCCGTTGTGAGCCAACATTTTCCAAGGAAATACGTGACTTTAATATGAAAACCGGGTTGTAGTCTGAAATAACTACAAGCCATAATGGGCATGTTTTTAAAAATGTACAACTTTTATACGGACTCTATTTATGGCGTTGTGTCAATATTGATCGACATTTCTAAAGCCGTAAATATTACCGTACTAAAAGACATGCCCGATTTAAAAACGAAAAATATTTTTGGTTTTTCTTGATTTTATAATTTTTATGGTTTTTCTAGGTTTTATATTTTTTATGGATTTTCTTGGTTTTATATTTTTGTATTTTTCTTTTTGTGGTTTTATATATGTACAATAATATACATGATCACGAACAAAGGATACTCTGAATAGTTTACCACCACTATTCAGCTGATTCTTCTGCCAACTCTTTGAGAGTCGCTGGAGTGAATGATTTCATGCCAAGCTTGTCGATCAAAAACTCGATTCGTCCTCGATCTAAGGCTTTGGTGAACATATCTGCCAGCTGATACTCAGTAGTGACAAAATACAGCTCGATCACTCCGTTCTCCACCTGCTCCTTAATGAAATGGTAGCGAATGTCTATGTGCTTGGCCCGGGAGTGTTGAACATAGTTGCAGCAAAGGGCAATGGCGCTCTTGTTGTCACAATACATCGGGATTTTGTTGAATCCCAAACCGTAGTCAGTTAATTGTGATCTCATCCAAAGGACTTGAGCACAGCAACCGGACATGGCGATGTATTCAGCCTCCGTGCTAGAAATTGCAGCACTTTTCTGCCTTTTTGAAGACCAACTGATCAATCTATCTCCAAGGAGTTGCACAGATCCAGAAGTGCTACGCCTCGTGTCTTGACACCCAGCATGATCGACATCTACGTATGATATTAAAGCAATAGAGGAATCTTTCGGATACCATAGACCACGATGAAGTGTTCCTTTGAGATACCGAAAGATCCTTTTAACAACATGTAGGTGCTTTTCGGTAGGCCGAGCCTGATACCGGGCACAGATTGTTAGAAATACGTTTTACGTATATTAGAAGTATCGGTCACTCCACAATATTATTTATATTGTAATAGCTCGTAGTTAACAAATAGTTATTAGTTGCTTATTAAGTTAAGTAAGAACCGGTCCATGGGCTTGTCATGGACCGGCCCAAGCCCAATGTAAGCTTGGAAGTATAAATACCCCTTTCCACCATGGAAAGGGGTTGGTTGTTGTCATTTTACTAGTTCCATTTATTGAAATAACACATAGTTTTCTCTCACTTTCTCTCTCTAACTTTCTCTCTCTAGAAATCAACAAACCCCTTCATAGATTCATAGGTTATCAATATTCTACATTTGGTATCAGAGCTATGGGGTGATTTAAGGTAGTGATTTGTGTGGTTCTTTAGTTTTTGATTGTATTAGTGTTCTTTAAGAAAATCCATCTTGATTCTTGGTGTTTTTGGTGTTTTTGTGATTGGGATTAGTGGATAAGTATTAGTTTTTACTTATTATTGTTGAAATCACAAAACTTTTTGGGTCATTTGGTCAAAATCTGGGTTTAATCTCTCTTGTTTGTGGTCGACTGTTCATCGTAACGAAACTTCTGATTACCCAGCAAAAGTTCCGAACCAACAAGTTTCGGATCAACCAAAAGTTCCGAACCAGGAAGTTCCGAACGAAAAATTTCCGGATCAAGAAAGTTTCGGATCAAGAAAGTTCCGAACCAAGGAAAGTTCCGAACCAAGAACTTCCGAACCAAGAAGTTCCGGATCAAGCCAAAAGTTCCGAACCAAGAACTTCCGAACCAAGAAGTTCCGGATCAAGCCAAAAGTTCCGGATCAAGAAGTTCCGGATCAAGAACTTCCGGATCAAGCCAAAAGTTCCGAATCAAGAAGTTCCGGATCAAGAAGTTCCGGATCAAGCCAAAAGTTCCGAATCAAGGTAATTCCAAGCCAAATCTTCCGAATCAAACTTCCGAATCAACAAAAGTTCCGAATCAAGGGTTATTTTGCTTGTTTTTTCGACGATTTTTAGAGGATTTAATCTTGGTTTCTTACAATAAAAACTCAACACAATTCACAAGCTTTACTTCACTGCTCGATCAATCGATAATCTTTGTCTCTTTGAAGTTAACAACATGAATCCGAATTCAGTAATGCCTCAGATGACATCACTTACGGATATTTCCTTCATCACAGGAACGGATAATCGCCCGCCAATGCTCATCAAAGAAGTTTTTGAAGCATGGCAAGGCCGGATGATGTCTTATCTTAAGGGAAAACCGGTTTATGGGAGGCTTATGGTTAAGTCAATCTTAAATGGTCCACTTGACTATGGTACCATTGTGGCTAACAATGTGTCTCGACCAAGAGAATTTGAAGAACTTACACCAGCTCAACAACTTGTTGCCGATGCAGACGAGAAAGCTCTTCAAACAATTCTCCAAGCTCTTCCCCATGACATCTATAGGATGGTAAGTCAGTATACGGTGGCAAAGGATTTATGGGAACGTCTTAAGGTGTTGCTACAAGGTACGTCTCTCACCAAACAGGAAAGGGAATGTCAGTTGTATGACCTGTTTGACAGATTCACTTACAACCCAGGGGAAACGCTTCACGATTATTACTTCAGATTCACCACACTCATGAATGATCTGAATGTATACAATCTGGTGATTGCTCCATTCCAGGTTAACACAAAATTCTTGAATACTTTACCTCAAGCTGAATGGGGTGAGTATATTACCGATGTTAAGTTAACCAGGGATCTGCATAAGTGCAATTTGGATCAACTATATGCTTTTCTTCAGCAGCATGAGAAACATGTGATCATGCACCGTTCTCCACGAGGTATGTACCCTGATTCATTAGCTTTGATGGCGAATCAACCAAGCTTGTCTCACAACAACACTCCTTATATTTTGGGACATCAAGCCTATCATCCATCACCTTACATGACACCAACCTTTCCCCAATACTCGATTTTACCACAACCACCCACCTCACATCAGCAACAATATCGGTTCAGTGCATCTTCATCACAATATGTTACACAACCTCACCCAGCAAGTCTTGCACCTTATGCTCAATCTTCATATTCTTCTTATCAAGAGAATGCAGCATATCCAACAAGCTACCCTGATCAAATGAGTATTCCTTCTAGTGATTATGCAGCTCCAGACCAAGCAATGTACTGTGATGATGAGGAAGTCCCCGTTCCTGTATTCCAACAAGGTGCTGACCCAGTTGAAGTGTTAACCACTATGTCTGCTTATCTCACAAGGACTTTAAGCAAACGAGGATTTAGGGGATCAGCTCCTACCAACAATCAGTTGAGGAATTCATCCAATTCTCGCCAACAAGCTACTATTGAGAATGGCAGGGTAATGGTTCAGCCTATTCAACCATATCAGGGGAGACCTTCCACATCAACTACCAATGCTCGCACGGTCAATCCTGCTCCTGCTCCAATGGTCAACAATCCTCCACGGGCTAATACAGGCAAGTTGAGAATGATTACATGCTACAACTGCAAGAAAGAGGGTCACATGTCCAGGGATTGTAAGAAACCCAAGAGGAGAAGGGATGGACAATGGTTTGCAGAAAAGATCTATCTGGTAAATGCTCAGGCACAAGGAAGGGAACTTGATGAAGAGGAGCTTGCATTTCTTGCTGATCCAGGGATTGCTGAACAAGACGTTGTCACTACACAGAATGAAGCTTATCAAGCCGATGATCTTGATGCGTATGACTCAGATTGTGATGACTTTCAATCTGCAAAGGCTGCTCTCATGGCAACCATCTCCAGCTTAGGGCCAGAAAAGAGATCTGAGGTACTTATTAATACCACCAATAATACCACTGATGCTAGTATTCAACCACATCAAGTTGTGCAAGAGAGTGCTGATTCGAATGAATCTTCGGTGGTGAGTCTTTCAAATGAGGAGACAAACAATGATAGCAATATCAATGTGAGTCCCCAGACTTTGAGTGAATCACAACCAGGACTCGTTTCGCATACGCCTACTCCTGCTCAACAAGATTTGGTCATGGTTCCTGCTACATTACTTAGCCAAATGAATGCTGCACTCTTAGAAACCTTAGCTAAGAATAAGAATTTGTCTGATGAGCTTGCGTTAAGCAATGAGAAAGTTCAAACCTTGGAACTAGTGCCTTCGTCTAGTGTTCTAACTAATCCCGAATATGATCACTTTAGAAACAAACAAATGGATCACTTGCAAGAAATTGAAAACTTAAGAGCAAATCTGACTAATGAACTTAAAGAAAAGGAGTTAGTGGGCACTAATTTTCAAAAACTTCAAACGGATTTTGAATCACTCGAGTCTAAGAAGAATGAAATGGAGATTAATGCTACTAATAAGATTAGAAGTCTAGATTACTTGCTGTTAAGACAATACGCTGCCTCTCAACTAGTGCACTTATTTGATGCTTCGTTTAGAGAATTTAACTTATCTCGTCAAAAAGGCCTTCCCCCTAATCCACGATATGCAAAACAAGCTTTAAGACATAGTCCTAGACTTTATAATGCAACTCAATTAGGATTGGCCTTAGACCCGATTTTTTTCCCGATGATCGAACAAGTAAGGATCTAGTTGATGAGGATCGGTCATACAATTCTGCAAAATATCCCGAGTGTGATTATTTTAAATTGAATAAGGAGCTTGCAAAAACGGATTTTAGAATTCGCTTCCATATGGACAAAGATCTCATCACAGCACCAACCTACATATTAGATGAAGAAAACCCTAGTACATTTCCTACACTTGTCAATATGGAAGGTCCTAAGGAAATCCCAAAGGATCTTCCACCGGTTAGCACTGTATGGTTAAACTTGCAAGAGATTAATCAATACTTTACTAATTTTGACAAGGTCATTTTGGAATGTACGACTTCAAATGGCTTAAATGCCGGAGAATGGGCTTTCGAACATATGAACGAGGTGTTTAAAAGTGAGATCAATCCGTTTGTCGAAAGTCTAAAAGGAATTTTTGCATCCCTTAAGGAAAATCTTGTGTTTGAAATTGGTGAAGTTCAAAAAGTGTTTTATGAAATGGACACCGCTTACGAACTACAACTAATTGAAAAAGAAAAGATTTTAACCGAATATGACCGATTCTTGTCTGCAGTAATTTCGTGTGATGTGCTTACTACTGTAAATGTTAATTATTCGAATGAGCTTACATCCGCTATGATTAATTGTGATGCTGTGCATATATGTGATGATGTTTGTGATATTTCTGTAAATGTTGCTGATACTGTAAATGAGGTAGATAATCATTCTTGTCACGAATCTAACGCTGAGTTTTTAAAGCTACAAGATTCTTATAATTTACTTTCAAAACGCTTTAATCAACTAGAACAACATTGTATATCTTTAGAATCAAAACAACAAACTCAAAATGAGGGTCTTTTGATATCAAATGGTTGTGAAAACGGTGTTGAGACGAGTGACAAGATGATTGCAATTGTTAAGGCATTAGAGGAAGAAATCATGAGATTGAAGAGAGATGTATCATCAAATGAAACATTAAAATTGGAACTAGAGGCTACAGAGTCTAAAAACCAGGCCTTAGAAATTAGACTTTCGTCTATTCTAGGGGAGATGGATCGTGCAAGACAGGGAATGTCCAAACTTTATGGTTCACTAGAAGAACGCTTCGCTTTTAATGCGGCACAGAAACAATTTTATGTTGAACAATTGAACCAAAAATGTGAGGAAATCTCTGACTTAAACATCCTGCTCATTGACAAAAACATGGTTTTGGCCGAGTTAAAGGAGACACTTCTTCTCACCCGACAAGAAGTTGTTGATAACTTAGCTACCGACTCTGCACCGTCCACTAGTGCTCCAACAACCAAGTCAGTAGTGCTTTATAAGAACCCGCTTCATAAGAGAAACCCAGTTACCTATGATGATTATATGAGGAATGCCATTAAGCATGTCGATCTTCTTAGGGATATTTTAGACGATCTTTATGCCTTAGATCCCTCAAGTAGCGACTATTATTCGGCTCATGAATATATTAAGCGAGTTCAATATTGCTTAGCATATTTGCAATACATAGGTACACCAGGTTCTGCACTACTTAATAATAGGTCCATTGCTGTAACTCCATTTAATAAGACTCCAGGAGCAAAACCGTCATTGGCACAATCAAGTAAGGCACCTTTAAAATCTGTTGCTAATATTCCCACTTTGCCTTCTACAGGATTAAAAGAGACTACTAAGGCTAAAGGATCGCCACTCAAGAAAGATAAGATCAAGCCCTCCACTAGTAGTGCCAAAAAGAAGAAAG
This sequence comes from Glebionis coronaria, assembly GCA_025667525.1. Classification (NCBI taxonomy): domain Eukaryota; kingdom Viridiplantae; phylum Streptophyta; class Magnoliopsida; order Asterales; family Asteraceae; genus Glebionis; species Glebionis coronaria. Next base: position 420,251,404 of record CM046882.1, on the reverse strand, counting down.
TAGAAGTTCACAATAGGAATGCTAGTTCAGTTTTAAATAAAAAGAATCATGTTAAGACTAAAAGCTATGCGCCTGTGCAGCAGCCTAAACCGTTCGTGAATTCTGATTTGAATTGTTGGAATTGTAATGAATGTATGTTTTCCCAACGTCATGATTTGTGTCTGATTAATCACATGAATGAAATGAATGCTATTAAGAATGGTCTTGAATGGAAGCCAACGGGTAGAACTCGTGCCCAAGTTGGCTGGCAATGGCGTCCCACTGGTAGGACCTTTACATTAGATGGAAAAATGTGCCCTTTAACTAGGAATGCATCCATTGAGGTTAGGTCTGAGCGTCCTTTAGTTAGGAACACTCGCACTCAAGTATGGAAACAGCGCCCTTTAATTAGGTCAGCCCCCACTATAGTTCCTATCAGTGAAGAAATACCTCAGGATTTAAGCCAACTAGAATCTACACCACCTATTAAGAAAAAGAAGGCTAGGAAATCTAAGAAACCTAGAGTTAGCAAATCTAAGATTATTAAATCTGTACCTGCTAATAACAAGGAACACTCAGATTCCGATACCTCTACATTGTCTTCGTGTGGTGATATTTTCAGGTGGTCCAAATCATCCTGTGGTATTTGGACTCCGGTTGTTCAAAACATATGACCGGAAATCGCTCGATGCTCCGAAATTTCGTCAGCAAGTTTCTTGGTACGGTTAAATTCGGGAATGATCATATAGCAAAGATAATGGGGTATGGTGAATATCAGATTGGAAACGTGACGATTTCAAGGGTATACTATGTAGAAGGTCTTGGTCATAATTTATTCTCAGTAGGACAGTTTTGTGATTCCAACCTTGAGGTTGCTTTTCGACAACACACTTGTTTCATCCGCAACTTGGAAGGAAAAGATTTGTTGAAGGGATCTCGTGGTGCAAATCTCTATACCTTGTCCTTACAAGACATGATGGCCGCCTCTCCAGTATGTCTTCTCTCTAAAGCATCTAAGACCAAGTCATGGTTATGGCATCGCAGATTATCTCATCTTAACTTTGATGCTATTAATCATCTGGCTAAAAACGATTTAGTTCGTGGTCTTCCAAAGCTTAAATTTCACAAGGACCATTTATGTTCCGCGTGTTCAAGGGGGAAAAGTACCAAGAAATCTTACAAGCCCAAAGCTGAAGACACCAATCAAGAAAAACTTCATCTTTTGCATATGGATCTTTGTGGGCCAATGAGAACTGAAAGTGTGAGCGGTAAGAAATTCATTCTGGTAATTGTGGATGATTTCTCCAGGTTTACATGGGTTAGATTTCTATGTACAAAGGATGAAGCACCGAAGGCTATCATCACTTTTCTGAAATTCATTCAGGTACGTTTGAATACTACTGTCCGCCGTATTCGTACAGACAATGGTACAGAGTTCGTCAACCAGACTCTTCGTGATTATTATGAAGGAGTTGGTATCTCACATGAAACATCCGCTGCACGCACTCCACAACAAAACGGTGTCGTTGAAAGACGGAATCGTACACTTATGGAAGCTGCTAGGACCATGCTTATTTACGCGAACGCTCCATTGTTCTTGTGGGCAGAAGCTATATCTACTGCATGCTTCACCCAAAACCGTTCTATCATTCGGAAACGCCATGGAAAAACACCTTATGAGCTTCTACATGACCGTAAACCCGATGTTTCATTTTTTCATGTGTTTGGTGCTCTTTGTTATCCAAACATTAATAGTGAGAACTTGGGTAAGCTTCAACCGAAAGCCGATATAGGTATTTTCATTGGTTACTCACCGTCCAAGAAGGCATACCGAATCTATAACCGTCGTCTTGGCAAGATTGTAGAAACTATGGACGCCGATTTCGATGAGCTGACAGTGATGGCTTCTGAGCAACACAGCTCTGAACCCGCGCTTCATGAGATGGGAACCGGTGCTATTAGTTCCGGATTAGTTCCCAACAATCCTACTTCTACATCATTTTTACCACCAACAAGGCCCGAGTGGGATAAACTGTTTCAACCGTTGTTTGATGAATTCTTCGATCCCCCGACTGATGAAGTTCCAGCACCTATAGTAATCGCTCCAATCCCTGAAGTGGTTGCTCAAGCTCATGAACCTTTATCTAATGCATCTACAATTCACATTGACCCGGATGCACCTTCACCGAGTGATTCTCAAACTACACCTGAATCGTCACCTCTACTTGTGCCTAATGATGTGGAAGAGGATTCTATTGATCACGACTTGGAATATGCTCACCTGCAAGAGCTTCCTTTCTTTGGTGTAGCGATACCTGAAAACCCTTCAGCCGCGTCTACCTCAGAAGAAGCTCCTTCTATTGTTCACTCCAGACCACCTAGGATTGAAAACCATAGTACTAAATGGACAAAAGATCACCCAATTAGGAATGTTATTGGAGATCTAGATCGACCAGTCTCTACACGCCATCAATTACAAGAGAGTGCACTTTATTGCTACTTTGATGCATTTCTCTCTGAAGTTGAACCTAAAAATTGGCAGCAGGCTATGACCCAATCATCTTGGATTGAAGCTATGCAGGAGGAACTAAATGAATTCCAACGACTTGAAGTATGGGAATTGGTTCCTCTCCCTGACAAGGTCAACATCCTTACTTTGTTATGGGTTTATAAGGTTAAACTTGATGAGATGGGTGCGGTATTGAAGAATAAGGCTAGATTGGTTGCTAGAGGATATAAACAAGCCTTAGGTATAGACTTTGAAGAATCTTTTGCTCCTGTGGCTAGATTGGAGGCTATTAGACTATTCCTTGCGTATGCTGCTCATATGAATATGATCGTCTATCAAATGGATGTGAAGACGGCATTTTTGAACGGTGAACTAAGGGAAGAAGTCTATGTTAGTCAGCCGGATGGGTTCGTTAGTACGGAGTTTCCTAATCATGTGTACAAGCTTAAGAAGGCTCTCTATGGGTTGAAACAAGCTCCACGCGCGTGGTATGATCTCCTGTCCACATATCTCATTTCGGAAGGCTTCTCCAAAGGCAAGGTGGACCCCACTCTATTCACTCTCAAGGAAGGCAACGACATGATTCTGGTACAAATTTATGTTGATGTTATAATATTTGCTGCCACTAACATAGAATTGTCAAATCGATTTGAGAAGATAATGTCCACACGCTTTCAGATGTCGATGATGGGAAAAAATTTCATTTTTCTTAGGATTACAGATTTCTCAGAATCCCAGAGGCATCTTTATTAATCAATCCAAATATGCTCTAGAATCTCTTAAGAAATATAACTTTGAAAATTGTGACCCCGTGGACACTCCAATGGTGGAGAAATCCAAGTTAGATGAAAATAGGAATGGGACTATTGTCGATCCAAAACTTTACCGTGGGATGATCGGCACCCTTCTATATCTGACTGCTAGCAGGCCTGATTTGTAATTTGCTGTATGCATGTGTGCCCGGTATCAGGCTCGGCCTACCGAAAAGCACCTACATGTTGTGAAAAGGATCTTTCGGTATCTAAAAGGAACACTTCATCGTGGTCTATGGTATCCGAAAGATTCCTCTATTGCTTTAATATCATACGCAGATGCCGATCATGCTGGATGTCAAGACACGAGGCGTAGCACTTCTGGATCTGTGCAACTCCTTGGAGATAGATTGATCAGTTGGTCTTCAAAAAGGCAAAAAAGCGTTGCAATATCAAGCACGGAGGCTGAATACATCGCTATGTCTGGTTGTTGTGCTCAAGTCCTTTGGATGAGATCACAATTAACTGACTACGGTTTGGGATTCAACAAAATCCCGATGTATTGTGACAACAAGAGCGCCATTGCCCTTTGCTGCAACTATGTTCAACACTCCCGGGCCAAGCACATAGACATTCGCTACCATTTCATTAAGGAGCAGGTGGAGAACGGAGTGATCGAGCTGTATTTTTGTCACTACTGAGTACCAGCTGGCGGATATGTTCACCAAAGCCTTAGATCGAGGACGAATCGAGTTTTTGATCGACAAGCTTGGCATGAAATCATTCACTCCAGCGACTCTCAAAGAGTTGGCAGAAGAATCAGCTGAATAGTCGTGGTAAACTATTCAGAGTATCCTTTGTTTGTGATCATGTATATTATCGTAAATATATAAACCACAAAAGAAAAATACAAAAATATAAAACCAACAAAAACCATAAAAAATATAAAACCTAGAAAAACCATAAAAATTATAAAATCAAGAAAAACCAAAAATATTTTTCGTTTCTAAAACGGGCATGTCTTTTAGTACGGTAATATTTACGGCCTTAGAAATGTCGATTAATATTGACACGGTGCCATAAATAGAGTCCGTATAAAAGTTGTACATTTTTAAAACATGCCCATTATGGCTTGTAGTTATTTCTGACTACAACCCGGTTTTCATATTAAAGTCACGTATTTCCTTGGAAAACGTTGGCTCAGAACGGGAATTAATTTTCTCGAGCGTGATTTACAAGCCAAATCATGCAAAGGGATCAAGTTTACTTTATAACTTGGTCTAACACAAATTTATGTACGTCTCAGTGCATTAATTTGTTAAAATAAGAGAAATCTTATTGACACCACGAATCAAATTTTTCAAGATATAAATTGGAAATGCTTTCATCAAAATTTGACTCTTTAAACAATGACTACAGCTCTTTAAATAGAAAACGGGTCATCGTTTAAGGGGGAGAAAATATTAAAATCATCTTCGTCATTAAATTGATTTTTTCAAAAGTGATGGTGAAAAATTAATGGCTAAATGGTAATAGAGTGTTTTTTCTTTAGAATACGACTTGTGTTCGTTCTATGTGATAGACATTGCCTTTAGATCTTGGAAATATGCAAATAGGTTGCGATTGCTAAGTTGTGTAAAAGTTTAAGTTGGCTTAGTTTATTGATGGATAGGAGACGAAAAAGGAAAAATGAAAATATAAGAGACAAAAAGGAAAGGAATAAGGTGTGTAGGGTATAAAGTGACATTGTATGAAACTTGTAAAAATTTGACCTAAGTCAAATAGATACCCCGCCCCCTTTTTCCCTTCACTCACTGTTCTTTCATTATTAAACTTGCCGCCATTGTTGAAACTCACACACAAGCTCTTAAAAACATCTCGTTTATTCATCCGATCCTGTTCATTCGATAAATAAGGTAATTACATCAATATTTAACTTATAATTCGTTACAATCATCATCTAATCTTGTTAAATTGATTCGGGTAGTAAACTTTACCAGATCTAGGGTTTATTTGCCAAATATAAGATTAATTTTTTCAGATTTGTGGTGGGTTTTGTGCGGATTAGCATTAAATGATGTTTAATTGCCTTAGATTGCCTTAGAAACTCACAAACGCGCATAGATTAATCATCATAGCTACGTTTGAAAAAGTTCCGGATGAACATGGATATGAACTTCCGAATGAAGGATTTTTTCTGAAAAACTTCCGAATGAGGAAGTTTCGAATGAAGAACTTCTGAATGAAGAACTTCCGAATGAAGAACTTCCGAATGAAGAACTTCCGAATGAAGAACTTCCGAATGAAGAACTTCCGAATGAAGAACTTCCGAATGAAGAAGTTCCGAATGAAGAAGTTCCGAATGAAGGAAGTTCCGAATGAGGAAGTTCCGAATGAAGGAAGTTCCGGATGAAGGAAGTTCCGAATGAAGGAAGTTCCGAATGAAGGAAGTTCCGAATGAAGGAAGTTCCGAATGAAGGAAGTTCCGAATGAAGAACTTCCGAATGAATGAAGTTCCGAATGAAGAACTTCCGAATGAAGGAACTTCCGAATGAAGAACTTCCGGATGAAGGAAGTTCCGAATGAAGAACTTCCGGATGAAGGAAGTTCCGAATGAAGAACTTCCGGATGAAGGAAGTTCCGAATGAAGGAATGTTCCGGATGAAGGAAGTTCCGAATGAAGAACTTCCGGATGAAGAAAGTTCCGAATGAAGGAATGTTCCGAATGAAGAAGTTCCGAATGAGGAAATGTTCCGGATGAAGAGTTGTTTGATTATTATTGTTTGCATGATATATGTACTTGTTGTATTATGTTATGAAATGTGTTATGCTTAGAAGTAAGAATGATATATATCTATATGTTTTTGTGCATCAACCTTTCATGTCTTATCTTAAGCAGATACAATGACTAATCCAACAGTACAAGCAATCCAAGACTCTAGAGAAGCCGCTATTGCTAAAGCACGAACCCTTAAGTTTATACCCAACAACTACCGGCTGAAGCAAGTCTCAAAATCCACTCACCATGGATTTAAAGTAGCCATCGCGATCCTTGATCAATCCCATTTTAAGAATGCTTTAAGAAGTAGTGCCTCGGTGCCTTATGATTATATGTATGAGTTTTGGGCTACCAAGGAAATCACTTCAAACAAGATCACCTTCACCATCGACAACAAGCAGCAGACGCTCACAGTTTCAGACTTCCGTAAGATTTTTGGTATACGGGATACACCCAAAGGCATGTCATTTTCGAGGGATCCTACTAAAGATGAACTCATGGAGTTATTTGAGGCTCTTGGATGTCCTGACATACGAGTTGCGTCTGAATTTACCACTGCTAAAGTAGGACAACCTTGGAGAGCATTGTTGGGTATTCTTAGTAGATGTCTTACACCAAAAATAAGTGGCCATGATGCTTTGCGCAGTTCTATTATAAACCTCTTCTATGGCATGTACAAAGCTGCAAATGCAGATTATGCATTGTTGATATGGGAAGAATTCACCTTTCAACTCTTCCAGAACAAGAAGCTGAAGACAAATTTCTTTCCTTATCCAAGGTTTATCAAGCTTATCATTAATTATTTTATGAAAAATGATGCTACTATTGATAGGCGTGCAGCAAGTCGTTATCACACTGAAGAAGCTGATGATACTATGGATCTAAGGCATGAAGGACCGTCTATTGGTGTGATTCCGGGTCCTATTCCCGATTATCTTCTGACGGAGAAAATCAAAGGTTCTGCTGATTACAAGCTACTGCAGCTAGAAATCAAGAAGCTGAAAGCAAACCTTCAGACTGGAGAAGACTCGTCTACAACGGTCAAGAGTAAAGGTAAACGCAAACAACCAGCTACGTTACCTGAACCCGAAACAAAGAAGAAGAAGACTGAGGGTAAGAAGGGAAAGGGTAAGGCCGATGAGATGGTTTTACGTGACGAAGAAGATGTTGTTGATCCTGCTCTTGACAAGACAGAGAAACAAATGATGAAGATAGCAATTCAAAGGAGTAGGAAAGATACTGGCGGTAGTGGTTCAGGTGCAAGGGTAAATGTTGAAGAAGAGTACCAGGAACCATATGATGTTTATGAGTTTGGGTCACCTGAACATTATTCCACTTCGAAGGAGCCATCAATCCCTATTTCAGCAAGTGTGGAAAAGGAGTCTGTTGCTCCCACGATCATGGTGTCAACTCAACCTTTAGCAACTCAACCTCCACCAATACAACCCTTACCAACCAGACCGGCTTCAACACCATTTCTTCCACCACCTATAACTCCAATCCTTAGTACCGCAGTAACAACCGAGCCTCTTCAATCAACCCAGAGCATCTCTGCAACATCTACAATGGCTGCATTGGTGATGGCCGAAATGTTGGATAAACATGTGGATAATCACAAACGAGAAATGGATGAACTTCGCCAAGAGTTACAAAGACGAGCTCAAAGTGAAGAAGCATCTAGGAGAGCCCAAGAGGAGATGATTGCTAGGTTCGCTGCAGATATGGAGTTGACTCAAAAAGCACATACAGAAGAACTAGCTCGGGTTAAGCAGGCCGAGGCTGATAAGCATGCTGCACGTATCACCAGACTTCAAGCGATGAGGGATAAATACAAAGAGCAAAAAGAAGCACTTGAAGCCTCTGTGGAAGAAAGAGTGCAAGAATCCGTTGAATCTATTATGCCTAAACTGCGTGATGAGTTGAAGACGCTAGCAGCTGATAACTTGATGATCAAGTCATCCAATCCTTCAGAATCCGCCTACAAGATTGCTTATGACTTGACGGATTTTGAATTGAAGAAGATCCTTAAGGCTCGTATGGTGGAACTTGGATCGTTTGATAAGTCTAGGATTCAACGGGCTCTATACAAATCCCTGAATGACGCTATCATGGAGGATGATAGGTTATTCAAAACGTTTGGAAGTGTGGTACCTTATCACATTCTACCTGAGGAGGATAAAGATGATAGTGAGCAGGAAGAGGGCACTGGTGAAGAGGAAGAGGAAGAGGAAGAAGAAGGAGAAGAAGAGGAAAAGGATGACGATGATGGTGATGATGAGGATAAGGATGAGGATGATGATGACGATGATGATGATGGCGATGATGGCGGTGATGGTAATGAGGAGAGTGCTAGGGGGAGCAACGGGGATAACAATGAGGATGATGATGGGGGTGAACAGCCTAAAGAGGGAGATAAGGTTACCAGCTCCAAGAAAACTGCTAAGACTGGAACCAAGTCCAAGAAAGATGCAGCACAGAAGGACAAATCAACATCATCGGAATCAAGACGATCTAAGTGGGCCACGATGTGAATGCTACTACGGCGTCATTGATTCCTGGTACCTCTATTGCTGTATCTTTACCTATTACCACTAACCCCATTAGTTCTGTTGTGGTTGCTCCTGTGATTGCAGAATCAGTAACAGAACCCGAAGCTGCACAACACTCACCCGTTCACGACACTGCCGAAATGCCTAAATCAGAACCAGCAGATGTTCGCACTTCTCCTCTACAACAAGCACAACAATCTACGGTTCCTGAACCAAGCACACGAGACTGGGCAGACACGTTGGAGATAGACGAGACTGCACCACCACAGGCTTGGATCACGGCAGCAGCACAATATGATCCGATCACAGACGCTGACAAAGATGTGTTGTATCTCCGTATCCGCAGTCCGATTGACTTATGTGCATTTCTTGCTCATGAGTATAAGACTTCGGTTACTCCATCCTTGGTGAAGAAAGCGCTGAAGGATAAGAGACTTCGTGCCAAAACCCGGTTAACCCGAATGGAATTCGAGTATTATGTCGATGAGATCCTGAAGGCTCTGAATACCGTTCAACGGCCAGGACTTCATGAATCAGAAAGAGCTCCACCTCCAATGGATCCTTCTCAAGATAATCAGATTGCTCTTGACTTCTTCGTCACCAATGATCTTGTGTATCTTCTGAAGGGGTCATCAAAGTACGCAACCTCCCTGACCTTGCTGAAAGCTGCCAACTGGGGGACAATACCCTTTATCGAGGAAAAGGTAAACCGACTCTGGGTCCCAAAGATAAATCGTAATTATGATATGTATGCTGTCATAGGTGCATCTCATTGGGACGAACGAGTCCGAAGGGCGTACAGGGGTTGCTGCCTAGTCAATTCTGGAAGCAATGTTAGATCCGACATCCGTATCTCCAGCATCTTAGGGATGAAAACTGAAGCCAAGAATGGCTATTATCATGTGACGGAGATTCGTTTGAAAAGGGAGGATGACAGGGAATACAAAATCCAGCAGGGAGATTTTTCCATCATTCGCCTTGAGGATATCGAAGATATGCTACTTCTGATGACCCGAGATCAACTCACACATATTCCTCGTGAAGACCTCATTGCTTTGAATACAGCACTTCGTATGTTCACACGAAGCGTTGTCATCAAGACACGAGTTGAAGATCTTCAGTTGGGAGTCGAAAGCTATCAAAGGAAGCTTAACCTAACCCGTCCAGTGAATCAAGTGCTACCTCAACATGTAGAAAGATGTCCCTATACCGGCATTTCTGTCCCGAATTACGGCATTTTCTACTTGAATAGTCGAGGTTTAATGAAATTTATGAGGGTGGGTGAGCTTCACAAGTACAGTGATGGGACTCTTCTACAAGTCAGAGGAAAGTTGGAGCATCTCAACTCAGGTGGGACTTTGCCAGAGATGACGGAGGATTGGCATCCGGGTTACCGGCAGATGGCGAAGTATGTGATCAAGAAGATTGATCAAAAGCTCTGTGAACGTAGATTGATGAGGAGCTTGGAAAGGTTCGTTGGTGGAAGACCGTATTTAGTGCACCACAAGCTACTGCAACGATCCATCTAATGGGTCGTACACTTCAGGTCCACTTTATATTGGTTTTCAATTATGAATATGTATATTTGTGAATAATGTGCTTTAATGGCTTGATGTAGTGTTAAGGTATGATAATTTTTCAAGAATTTCTCACGAGATTCTAAATCTTTCAAAATATATCATACTAAAGCACTACAACTATCCCTTATTAAGTTAAGGGGGAGCAATAACTTGTTCTATGGCCAAACATCGATTTCATTTTTACCCAAAGACCGGTTAATCCATTCAATATCCCAAATATTAATGGTTAACATTTTGGATAAGGGGAGAAAATGGGATTAAGGAGACTTAAGTGATACTTGGCTAAAAGATGAAAAAGACTTAACGATTATCCAACTTAATATGTGTAAAGCACGTGTTAAGGGGGAGCGTTTTTGATGAACAAAACACCTAAGGTACAAAACTTTTGATTTCAATATCACAAGTACTTTAGGTGATTTTCAATGATTTTTCATGGTGGCAATTCCTTCCCAAAACACGCTTAATTCACGACGAATGTGGTGACAAAAGGGTGGTAGGAATAGGTTTAGTCCAATGATTCATCAGAGCCGATGGAATCTTCCCAAGGACAATTCCCTAGATAGAATTAGAAGTCCTAGGAAAAATGGAGAAAGAATGTGAACGTAGCTGAATGCCGACCAAGTACTTAAGCTAGCACTGGAACAATCACAACAAGGTGCTAGTGATGACGTATTGGTAAGCATTGAAGGGGTTGAAGAATGAAAAAGAATTGTAAAGATAAAGGGTGTAAAGAAAGAAGCCCTCCTTACAACTTTAGGCAGAAACCGGGTCAATACATATGCTATTGAGGTCATTTTTGCTAATGATTCTCGGTATTGAAGAAAGACATCATGGACCCAGTGATGCAATGCACAACCCTTCCCAGCTAACTCAAATATCTCTCAAAAGGTATTTCTTTTAATCACACGGAGATCAACACGTTATCTATTGGTTTATTCACTCCGAATAGACTGGTATTGAAAAGGTGGCACTCCTCTCCAGCCATCGCTCACTAAATCAAAACGCACAATCGAGTCTAGAGCCAAGAGATCATCAAAAGTCTCATTAGGACACTTTCCATTTATTCCTTGCTTTCTCACACACTGTGAAAAGTAAGAGATTTTCATGAGTCCTACGCAGTATTCCTGTAATATTGCCAGAACATCCGAGTAATACGCAAGTATTACAATGAAGATGGAAATCCTGCTTGAGCCAACATCAAACAAGCTCATGGTAGGTTACACGTGCGGTTCTTTTAGAACCAATCTTGTGAAAAACTGGAAGGTAACAGTGGTTTAATTCTTAATTGAACTTAAACTCGTTCCAGGCCTCTTCGCATTATCATATGATCTTGCCAGAACACTCAGAGTGACTCTTTATTGACCACGGTGACGAGTGGAAATCCTTCTAGTGTTAACATCAAACTGCACTTGGTAGGTGGCGTGCAAGATTCTTTATGAATTGAGCTCGTGACAACTGGAAAGCAACGATGGTGAAAATCTTAATTGAAATTAACTTGTTCCAGGTTTCATGAATTGACGGCTTCAAATCACAAGGATAATTTATCCAAGTGATTCACTCTTTATGTTCGCAGTCAGCTTTGGACGGTCGAATAAAGAGAACGGGTTTACCCGTGAAATCCTGTCAAGAAGTTACTTAATTGAAACTATCCGTCACGGGTACGATATCTAGTATCGTCCAATGGTCTTCACCGACCGGAGGTAAAATGCTACCGAATTAGAATAAAATGTTCAAAGCCATTTTATTCGTGTCGTTGCTGTGTACCAGTGAAGACGGTGGTGTTGCGGTGTACCTGTAGAAGTCGTTCCCACATGCTTATGTCTTTCTGCATCAAAGTTTAGCAAAAATTCAAGAAAGTACAAGATAAAGTCTTCCGCTGTACCAAACTCTGAAACTTTCGAGAATTCAACAAAAATACATAAGTATGTGGAACATGGAGTCACGAGAAGGCAAATTCACAAGAGAGGCAAAGATCGCACGTGAAAGGCCAAAGAACAATGCTCTCAAGCCAAAGCCAAAAAGATCAAACCAACATATTCACAACAAAAGAAAGAAAAGAAGAAAAGACTACGAACTAAAGAACGAAGACTTAGTATAGTATGCTAGGTTTAGAACTTTGTAACGTGGAGTGACCTCCCTTAGGGGGATATTGTTAGAAATACGTTTTACGTATATTAGAAGTATCGGTCACTCCACAATATTATTTATATTGTAATAGCTCGTAGTTAACAAATAGTTATTAGTTGCTTATTAAGTTAAGTAAGAACCGGTCCATGGGCTTGTCATGGACCGGCCCAAGCCCAATGTAAGCTTGGAAGTATAAATACCCCTTTCCAACATAAAGGGGTTGGTTGTTGTCATTTTACTAGTTCCATTTATTGAAATAACACATAGTTTTCTCTCAATTTCTCTCTCTAACTTTCTCTCTCTAGAAATCAACAAACCCCTTCATAGATTCATAGGTTATCAATATTCTACACAGATGCATACGGCAAATTGCAAATCAGGCCTACTAGCAGTCAGATAGAGAAGGGTGCCGATCATCCCACGGTAAAGTTTTGGATCGACAATAGTCCCATTCCTATCTTCATCTAACTTGGATTTCTCCACCATTGGAGTGTCCACGGGGTCACAATTTTCAAAGTTATATTTCTTTAAGGATTCTAGAGCATATTTGGATTGATTAATAAAGATGCCTCTGGGATTATGAGAAATTTGTAATCCTAAGAAAAATAAAAATTTTCCCATCATTGACATCTGAAAGCGTGTGGACATTATCTTCTCAAAGCGATTTGACAATTCTATGTTAGTGGCAGCAAATATTATATCATCAACATAAATTTGTACCAGAATCATGTCGTTGTCCTCCTTGAGAGTGAATAGAGTGGGGTCCACCTTGCCTTTGGAGAAGCCTTCCGAGATGAGATATGTTGATAGGAGATCGTACCACGCGCGTGGAGCTTGTTTCAACCCATAGAGAGCCTTCTTAAGCTTGTACACATGATTAGGAAACTCCGTACTAACGAACCCATCCGGCTGACTAACATAGACTTCTTCCTGTAGTTCACCGTTCAAAAATGTCGTCTTCACATCCATTTGATAGACGATCATATTCATATGAGCAGCATACGCAAGGAATAGTCTAATCGCCTCCAATATTGCCACAGGAGCAAAAGATTCTTCAAAGTCTATACCCAAGGCTTGTTTATATCCTTTAGCAACCAATCTAGCCTTATTCTTCAAGACTGCACCCATCTCATCAATTTTAACCTTATAAACCCACAACAAAGTAAGGATGTTAGCCTTGTCAGGGAGAGGAACTAATTCCCATACTTCAAGTCTTTGAAATTCATTTAGTTCCTCTTGCATGGCTTCAATCCAAGATGATTGAGTCATAGCATGTTGCCAGTTTTTAGGTTCAACTTCGGAGAGAAATGCATCAAAGTAGCAATAGAGTGCACTCTCTTGTAATTGATGGCGTGTAGAGAATGGTCGATCAAGATTACCAATGACATTCCTAATTGGGTGATCTTTTTTCCATTTGGTGCTATGTTTTTCAATCCTAGGTGGTCTGGAGTGAACAATAGAAGGAGCTTCTTCTGAGGTAGACGCGGCTGAAGGGTTTTCAGGTATCGCAACACCAAAGAAAGGAAGCTCTTAAAAGTGAGCATATTCCAAATCGTGATCAATAGAATCCTCTTCAACATCATTAGGCACAAGTAGGGGTGACGATTCAGGTGTAGTTTGAGAATTACTTGGTGAAGGTGCATCCGGTTCAATGTTAATTGAAGATGCATTGGATAAAGCTTCATTTGCAGGAGCAATAACTTCAGGGATTGGAGCTATCACTACAGGTGCTGGAACTTCATCATTTGGGGGATCAAAGAATTCATCAAACAACGGTTGAAACAGTTTATCCCACTCGGGCCTTGTAGGTGGTAACAACGTCTTGTTCAGCAATCCCTGGATCAGCAAGAAATGCAAGCTCCTCTTCATCAAGTTCCCTTCCTTGTGCCTGAGCATTCACCAGATAAATCTTCTCTGCAAACCATTGACCATCCCTTCTCTTCTTGGGTTTCTTGCAATCCCTGGACATGTGACCTTCTTCCTTGCAGTTGTAGCATGTAATCATTCTCAACTTGCCTGTGGAATTAGCCCGTGGAGGATTGTTGACCATTGGAGCAGGATTGACCGTACGAGCATTGGTAGTTGATGTAGTAGGTCTCCCCTGATAGGGTTGAATAGGTTGAACCATTACCCTGCCATTCTCAATAGTAGCTTGTTGGCGAGAATTGGATGAATTCCTCAACTGATTGTTAGTAGGAGCTGATCCCCTAAATCCTCGTTTGCTTAATGTTTTTGTGAGATAAGCAGACATAGTGGTTAACACTTCAACTGGGTCAGTTCCTTGTTTGAACACAGGAATGGGGACTTCATCATCATCACAATACATTGCTTGGTCTTGATAAGCTGCATAATCACTAGAAGTAATACTCATGTGGTCAGGGTAGCTTGTTGGATATGCTGCATTCTCTTGATAAGAAGAATATGAAGGCTGAGCATAAGGTGCAATGCTTGCTTGGTGAGGTTGTGAGGCATAGTGTGATGAAGGTGTATTAAACCGATATTGTTGCTGATGTGAGGTGGGTGGTTGCGGTAGAATCGAGTATTGGGGGAAGGTTGGTGTCATGTAAGGTGATGGATGATAGGCTTGATGTCCCAAAATATAAGGAGTGTTGTTGTGTGACAAGCTTGGTTGATTCGCCATCAAAGCTAAGGAATCAGGGTACATACCTCGAGGCGAACGGTGCATGATCACATGTTTCTCATGCTGCTGAAAAAAAGCATAGAGTTGATCTAAATTGCACTTATGCAAATCCCTGGTTAACTTAACATCGGTAATATACTCACCCCATTCAGCTTGAGGTAAAGTATTCAAAAATTTAGTGTTAACCTGGAATGGAGCAATCACGAGATTGTATACATTCAGATCATTCATGAGAGTAGTGAATCTGAAGTAATAATCGTGAAGCGTTTCCCCTGGGTTGTACGTGAATCTATCAAACAGATCATACAACTGACATTCCCTTTCCTGTTTGGTAAGAGACGTGCCTTGTAGCAACACCTTTAAACGTTCCCATAAATCCTTTGCCACCGTATACTGACTTACCATTCGATAGATGTCATGTGGAAGAGCTTGGAGAATGGTTTGAAGAGCCTTTTCGTCTGCATCGGCAACAAGTTGTTGAGCTGGTGTAAGTTCTTCAAACTCCCTTGGTCAAGTCACATTGTTAACCACGATGGTACCATAGTCAAGTGGACCATTTAAAATTGACTTGACCATAAGCCTCCCATATACCGGTTTTCCCTTAAGGTATGACATCATCCGGCCTTGCCATGCTTCAAAAACTTCTTTGATGAGCATTGGAGGACGATTATCCGTACCCGTAATGACGGAAATATCCGTAAGTGATGTCATCTGAGGCATTACTGAATTCGGATTCATTTTGTTCACTTCAAAGAGACAAAGATTATCAGTTGATCGAGCCGTGAAGAAAGGTTGAGAATTTGTGTTGTGTTGTTGAAATCAAGATTAAATCCACTAAAGATCGTCGAAAAAACTCGGAAAAATACCCCTTGAACTTGCTATTCGGAATAATCCCTATTTAGAATAACCCTATGCTGAAAAACCCTTATTCGGAATAACCCTTACTCGGAATAAACCCTATTGGGAATGTTCCTGCTATTCGGAATATTCTTCAATTCGGAATGTTGGCTATTCGGAAAGATGTCTATTCGGAATGTTGTCTATTCGGAAAGATGGGCTATTCGGAAAACTTTACTATTCGGAAAGATTTTGCTATTCGGAAAAAATTGCTATTCGGAAAGCTTTTTCTATGCGGAATGTCTATTCGGAAAATCCTGCTATTCGGAAAACTCTCCTATTCGGAATGTCTATTCGGAAAACCCTGCTATTCGGAAAACTCTCCTATTCGGAATGTCTATTCGGAAAACCTTTATGCTGAATATCTAATATTCCGAATAGAACGTCTATTCGGAATAATCTGGGAATATTAAGTTCGAGACTTTGAATAGAGCTTTAAATCCGATTTTTTGATCAAAAACCACAAAAAGTTTTATGATTTTTACCAAAATAAGCTAAACCCAATCCTTATCAATTAATCCCAATAACAAAAACACCAAAAACAACAAGATTCAAGATTGATTTTTTCTAAAGATCACTAATTGATTCAAAAACTAAAAAAGCAACACAATCCTTACCTTAATTCACCCCTAGGCTCTTGATACCAAATGTAGAATCTTGATAACCTATTAATCTATGAAGTGGGTTGAAGATTTCTAGAGAGAGAAACTAGTGAGAGAAAGTGAGAGAGAAACTATGTGTTCATTTCATACAAATGAGAAAAGTGAAAATCAACAACCAACCCCTTTCCAAGGAGGAAAGGGGTATTTATACTTCCAAGCCACTAATGGACTTGGCCGGCCCATGACAAGCCCATGGGCCGGTTCTTACTTAACTAAATAAGTAACTATTAACTACGAGCTATTACAACATTAATAATATTGTGGAGTGACCGATACTTCTTATATACGTAAAAACGTATTTCTAACAGTTACATCCCATATCAAAGTTCTAGCACTATATACACTCAAAATTCGTGCCAAGTCTACTACTAACAAGTCGGTTCAGTCAAAGCTACAAAGGCACAAAAGATATAAAGGTCACTACTAAATACAGACTGGTCTACTGAGAACCGCCAGATGGTCCATCATCCATCGTCTTCTATATCTTCGTCGGACGATCACTAGACACATCTTCAGCTGGGCGCTTACGGATTACTCCTCTTTCAACCATGTCGGCATAAAATCTACTGTTCCAACCCACGGATATATTCAACTCCTTTTCGGCTTTGTCACGCATCGCACGAGCTACACCCAACTGAATCTCCATAGTATTCACCTTTTTCTTCATAGCAGCAAATTCACCACTTTCCAACACCGATAACCTCCTAAAAGCCTCATTCAAACCACGCTCTACATCACTCAAATCCAAACTAAGCAATTCTCGCTCTTTCTCGCCAACCTTAGTCTTCGACTCCAAATAAGCAACCTGAGTCTGAACAACACCTAATCCAACCTCTGTCATACAACTCTTAACACGGGAAGCATCTAGATCACGTCTCAAGGCCCATGGTGCAAGACCATCAATATGAGTAGCCTCTCGAGCACTAGACGACTCTCCTATCTCACATCTACGAGTAGCAATACCATCAGTACCGTCAGGTGCATCATCATCCTCATCCTTCTCTGATTCAGAATCAGATTCAGATGATTCAGACATTTCATCCCTAGGTAACTCATCCTCAGAATTAGACAAATAAACTGGTGGGGGCAAAGGCTCGCCCTCTGGAACATCATACGGATAAATAAGCTCAGCTTCCTCATCGTCATCAACCTCAACATCTATACCTACATCCTCCTCGACATCCTCGTCGTCAATCTCGTCATCTAAATTATCTAACCCAATCTCATCATCGTTCTCAATATCAACATTCTCAATCTCATTCTCTACCAAGTCAACCTGAGGGGCAATCTGATCTCCTAGTCCTAACTCGGGCTCGGGATCCTCAAATGGTTCCTCCTCATCATCGATATCATAATCTACTAAGTCTAAATAAGGATCATCTTCTATATTAGGTTCGGTAATAGCATGGTTTTCTACAGGAATATTAGGGTCAGCCATGACAATCTGCATTTATATATATATATCTCGTATTAGGATAACATACTAGTTAAACAATTACATAATGAAATCACGATATATACATATATATAAATTAAATTATATATATCAAAATATATATCTTCTCAATAGGGCTTGTTGGTAACGTCGGAGATCTCTGGCACCGTTATAGTCAAAAGATTTTTCAAATATTTTCTCAAATGTTCATTGTCAAAAGATTTTGAAAAGTTTTGTTCAAAACCTTGGTTTTTAAAATCCTTTATTCTCTATAACGAGAGCTCTGGTACCAAACTGTAACACTCTCATTTTTCGTATCGGTACAGCGGAAGGGTCTTTCAGAGTGTTACGGGATAGCACAATAACTCCAATCATAGACAACACATAAAAATGGTTGTTCAAGGTTTAACATACATTCATTCGATTAAAAGTTTTAGAGTGTACAACAGGTCCCAAATTATACAGGTCATTAAGTTTACAAAACACAGATCGAATGAACATTTTTAATATTAAGTGGGCCATCAGAGTCGATCTCCATCCGGATTACCTTCAAGCACCTGAGATAAAAACATGCGAAAATCATATCAGAGAATGCCGAGTGAATTCATAGAGTTTAATAAAAACCGTTATATAAAACAATCATTTAAAATCAGAACACAAGCATAATATCGGAAGTAAGTCCTCATATTGCTAGTCAGGCAATATATATCAAGCATACATCTTAAACCGTCCATGAGACCGTAGTCTCTATATTACCATGATAGGTAATATATTCATCGTTAATAGCGTCGTATCGTATTGTATATAGGTTTTAGGATACATTGTAGGATTATTATTAGCCGCATGACATTGTTACCTTACTATGAAAACAGCGGGCCGCGAACCCGACAAACAATTTGCCCATCTAAGTTAGCGTGTCGTCACAAAAATCACGCTATGGAATCTTCTCATACATAAATTCGCTTACCAATCAATGTGGTACGACGGGGATCAACCGTCAAGGCGCGAACTGGGGTGATCGTCCCCAAATAGTACTATCAAATGCATAAGCGTCTACCAAATCCCGGTAGTTCACAATTCATGCTAATGGGACTTTAAGTGACATAACCTAACTACTAATAATCCTTTTAGTCTCGTTTATAGGGTCATAGCATCATTCGGGTCCATATCATTAAGCATACAATCGGGACTACTTGTGTTCTATTTTTATAAAAATCTAGCATGTTATCTCCCTCGCGGGTTTACAAATTATTTTATAAAACATTTAAAAGAGTGCGAGGCTATGAACTCACGTTGTTAATGAAAGGCGGATTATCGGCTACGGGCGTGCTTCGGTCACGGAAACCTATATAAATAATAATCGGTCTTACACTCGGTCCAATGACTTTTATCAAAATAACAATATACATATGATGATTTTGTACATATGATAATGATCAAGTGGGTTTATACATCCTTGTTTACTCATTTTTGTGTTTACGTTTTGGTAACGTTTTACTAATTTGCTAGTTTTACCTATTTACCTATTTTAAGTCCATTAAGCCTTATATAAGTTCTTCAACTTGTTTTTATCCATTTTATACCTATATTATCAGTATATATACTTTTCATGTTGGGCCCAAATGGGTTAAGCCCAATAAGTTTTTTTACAATTTTTTATCTTATTAAGTCCAATTATTAGTCCAATATGCATAGTTAGCTCGTAAATGTCCGTATTTCTTATAGTTCGGGTTTTATCGGTTTTTACTTGTATTAGTTACTTATACATCAGTATATGAATTTTATAAACTTTACATTAGACGGGTTTGGTCGTCTAAGTTTTATTTGACGAAAAACGTTAATTTTACGGCGATAGCCGAAAAAGTCGTAAAAATCAAGTTTATAGTTTTTATTACTTATAAATATTATTTCACCACCATTTATATAATTTAACCATTCAATTAACCTTTTATATATTTATATAATTAAGTTTTATAAGTTAGTGGGTTTTTATTTTTACATTTTATACATTAAAATGTGAGTGCTTATATAACAATAATAAACATTATTTCTAAAAATCTGATTTTTAACTTCATGTTCACCATTTTTAACATATCTAGAGTTCTATAATGAATTAGAAGCTCATTTTTGGGTGACATGTTCTTCATATTATGTGCTACATTTAACTTAGTTATAGTTACTGCCCATTTTAAGTTTATCATGCCTTAACAGTCCCTACAAAACTGCTTATTCAGATTAGACCACCTAACTTGTTTTGATCATATCTCACTCATTATTTTGATTCCATTGCATGGCCAACTCTCACATGTGTATAACATTTTCTACTTACTGTAAATGGATCAAACCATGCAATTTTATCAGTTCATCTTTTAGTTATCTACTGTTTTTACACAGCCAACTAAATAATCAAGATTTTAGCTTCATTTCTTATAGTTATCATCCTTTTTAAGCATATCTATCAACACTTGATCCCCACACAACATTTTTATCATCATATATACATCATATACATATACAAAATGAAAGAAAATACATTTGTTATTTACAAAATAACAAGAGAAAAATGGAGAGGATGATCTTCTTTACCAACCAAGTGGATTTCTTGTTTTAGGAAGACAAGAACTTGATGAACACAACAAGTATCTCCAAGACCATCAAATATCAAGAACATAGGTTGGAAAATCAGCCCTAGGAAACAAGCAAATCACCTCCAAAGTTGTTAATATGGCCACCAAATGAGCAAGGCTTCAAGAATACTCCTTAATAGAGCTAATAAACATGTGGTTCATGGCTAGAAGAGATCAAAGAGGGTGTTTGTTGGTTTATTTTGGACGGCAAAGGGGAGAGTTTGAGAGAGTTTGATGTTGGTTTGCATGTGAGAAAGATGGAATGAGAAAACAAGTAGCTAGTTTTGCTAATTAGTGGAATGGTAAAAGGCTTAAGGTGTAAGCTAGCTTACACTTGGTGTAAGTTAAGCTAACTTGATGCCACCTTCATGGTGTGGTGTCATGTTGCCGTTCCACTTAAGCTAGTGGGGTGGGACAATGTGTTTTGTCCCATCTCACTAGTTTACGGGTATTTCTCGATTCTAGTTTTCTCGATTTGCGTGCCCTCGGGTCGTTTTACGAAAAACGTTTTTATAAATCATGAATCAACGTCACAAAACGAATCCAATAAAAATTGTCTCATCAAAAACGAAGTTCAAAAAAGTAAATACGTAATCCTAAGGTTTCTGGTTTAGTCGTAAAAGACGCCAAATTATGCACGTAAGCCCAACTTTAAATCCGTAAATTGTGAGTTCGTCAACCAACATAAAAATAAGTTTCAAAATATTATACGAGAAAATATTTCACTACCTGAAAATGTTAGATTGTCACAAGTTTCGAAAGCTCTAACACAATCCTCATTGAAATTAAAAGGAGCGTCCTTCTCGAGAAGGTGTGTCATAGGTCGAGAGATTTTCGAAAAGTCCTTGATGAAACGACGATAAAAGCCCGCGTGGCCTAGGAAACTCCTAACTCCCTTAACGGTTTTGGGATGAGGTAACTTGGCGATGACGTCTACCTTAGCTTTATCGACCTCAATCCCCGCCTTCGACACCTTATGTCCTAAGACGATTCCTTGTTTACACATAAAATGACATTTTTCCCAATTAAGCACAAGATTGGTTTCTTCACAACGTTTTAACATTTGCTCGAGATTAGATAAACACGACGTGAACGAATTGCCAAACACCGAGAAGTCATCCATAAACACTTCCATCGACTTCTCGATCATATCGTGAAAAATCGCCATCATACACCGTTGAAACGTACCGGGTGCATTACAAAGTCCGAAAGGCATCCTACGATAAGCGAACGTTCCATAAGGACACGTAAAAGTAGTCTTCTCTTGATCACGAGGGTCGATAGGGATTTGAAAGTAACCGGAAAAACCATCTAAAAAGCAATAGAATTCATTTCCCGCAAGTCGCTCCAACATTTGATCCATGAAGGGCAAAGGAAAGTGGTCTTTACGAGTGGCGTCATTTAACTTTCGGTAGTCAATACACACCCTCCAACCGGTCACAACACGAGTGGGAATTAACTCGTTGTTTTCATTAGGCACAACGGTCATTCCTCCCTTTTTAGGGACACAATGGATTGGGCTCACCTATGGGCTATCGGATATAGGATAAATCATTCCCGCGTCAAGGAGTTTAAGGACCTCCTTTTTGATGACATCGTGAATTTTGGGATTCACCCTTCTTTGACTTTGAATTGCGGGTTTGTAGTCCTCCTCCATTAAAATCTTGTGAGTACAAAATTTTGGGTCAATACCCTTAATGTCGGATATTTTCCACGCAATTGCCCCTTTATGAGCCTTAAGAACTTTCAAGAGCTCGATTTTTTCAACATTGGCAAGACCTTTTGCAATAATAACCGACAACTTGTCATCACCTTCCAAGAATGCGTATTCAAGGTGAGAAGGAAGATCTTTCAATTCAAGGATAGGTGGTTCCTCGATTGAAGATTTTGGTTCAACACTCATAACTTCCATCAACGAAAGAAATGGTGGAATAGAAGTATCATCACTAATCAACACCTCATCTTTATTGTCGATTTCATTTGAAGTGAGATCGCCTCCTTGGAATGGAGTGAGATTTGGTGTGGAATTATCAAGAATCGGATCCAAAATAGTGGGATTGCCACTTGACGAGCTATCAGAAAAACCTAACACTTCTTGTGAAAACTCATCGCAAACCACATCAACGATGTCAATGTGATTGATGGTAGCGAATGCATAAACATGAGAAGGTTTCGAGTTTTGAGTAGCGTTTATAACAAGTTCCTCTTTGTTGAATCTCAAAGTGATAGTTCTTGCATGAACATCGATAAGCGATCTCGAAGTGTCTAAAAATGAACGACCTAAAATTAGAGGAACTTGAGGATCCGCGGGGATGTCAACTACTATAAAATCAACGGGATTGTAGAACTTCCCCACTTTCACGAAAACATCTTCGGCTACTCCACATGCCATAATCGTAGAATGATCGGCCATCTCGATAGACATGTTCGAAGGAATGAGAGCCGGAAGCGAAAGCGATTTCCAAATGGAAAATGGCATCAAATTAATGCTCGCACCAAGATCGGCCAAGGCGAGGCAGTCTTTCATATCTTGTATGTCACAAGGAATGAGAAACTTTCCGGGGTCACCAACTTTTTCCGGTATGCGGTTAAGATAAACCGAAGAATAATTAGCAAGCTTTGAAAGCTTTTCCTTATCGCTCATCATACTTTTAAAAGTAGAAGCGAAACGAGGCATATATAACAACGCGTCGGCTAAACTCACATCAAAATGCACTTGTTGAAACATTTTTATAAAAAGCTCGATTTGTTGTTTGTTACGTTCTTGCAACTTCTCTTTGTTTCGTCTCGAAGGGTAGGGTAAAGGTGGTGTGGGTTGGTCATTAGGCAACGGCCTTGGAAACTCGGGTTCCACAATTGGTATTGGTTCAACCGTAGGTATGGTATGAGCGGTACTTCGTGGGATTGTAATGTGCTCCTTTTCGACCATCACCTCGGGTTCTTTCTCGATTTCCTTCTCCGTAGAAGTACTTGGACGAGAGATTGGTTCCTTGAAAGTTTTACCACTTCGTGTAGTAATAACCTTCATTTCTCCCTTCGGGTTTGCAATGGTATCACTAGGAAGACCACCCGAGGAAGAGGGTTTACACATGATTGCTTCAAACATCTTAGCCATTCGGTCCTCAAATTTTGATTGCCTAGCATCCGCTTTTAATAACTCTTGCTTAATCTCATGTTGTCCTAATTCCATCTTTTTGTTGATTTTGTTGAAGACGTTGGACGTTTCCTTCCATTTTGTTTGCATGAGTTTTAAGTTCATTAGCAAGTTCATTTTTAAGCTCGTTTTTCAACTCGGATCTTAAGCTAATCATCTCACGTTGCATGTTATCAAATTTAGCATCATTTGCTTTAGCATAATCCAAAAATTCTCCTTGCAAATTTTTAGTGTGAGCATTTTGAAAACCTTGTGTAGTGTTTTGAAAATCACGGTTTTGGTTTTGATTAGAAATTGTCCATTCCCATTTTGATAATTCCCCTTGTTGTAATTGCGTGAATTGCCTTGGTAATTCCCACCTTGGTTGTTGTTTCGATAATTATTAGCATTTTGATTTGGTGGAGCTTGATTTGGGCGGGAACCTTGACCGTTTTGGTTGTAAGTTCCCGTTGCTACATAAGCACTCGAAGTGTTACCATCCGCGGTAATGCACTCGGAAAGATCATGAGCTCCCCCACACGACAAACAACTCTTAGCAATCGCTTTAACCGAAGCGGAATTTGAAGCTTCTTGAGCTTTCCAATGGGACATAAGATTAGCAAATCTATCAAGAAACCGATTTTCCTCATTAGCTTCATCATGTAAGGCATTAAGGCTACGAGACGATTGTGACGATGATGACGAACCCAAATTGGCAACACTCGGTGTGTTACGAGGGCTATAAACCTTAGATCTATTCTCGATGATTTTTAAAGCCTCATTTGTCGTCTTGCACAAAAAATTACCACCCGCGGCGGCATTCAAATAATCTCGTTCATGATCATTAAGCCCATTATAAAAAGTATCAATTTGATGCAATTCCGTAAAATCATGGTGTGGACATTCATGTAACATTTCTTTACAGCGTTCCCATGCCATTGAAAACTTTCATTATTTCTTTGCACAAATCATGAAATCTCATTTTTCAAGTGTGTTGTTTTAGATGGTGGAAAAAACTTGTTCACAAACTTAGAAACGAGATCGGCCCATGTCAAAATTGAATTTGGCGGTTCTTTCTCAAGCCAAATTTTTGCGGGTCCATCTAACGAGTATGGAAACAACATCATCTTAATGGCGTCATGTGGAACATCCTTAAACTTGCTAGTGGCGGTGAGACGGTTAAAATTCCTAATGTGGTAGTGTGGGTTGTCTTTCTCGTGACCTCTAAACTTATTTGCTTGCAACATCGACATTAAACCCGTCTTAATCTCGAAATTCTCCGCAAGGATGGCGGGAATCACAATAGCCTCTCCAAAACCCTCGGTGGGTGCTTGTAGCAACTCCATCATAGTACGATTAGCCATGACGACTTCTTGTTCTACAATAGGTTCAACAATTGGAGGTTGTTCCTCAATCAACATCTCTTGATTGGCTTGCTTTTGAAGACGTTTACGAGCTCGTTTTGCTTGATTACGAGTGATCATAAACTTCACGAAGAATGAGAGGTGAGCAAAGAAGATTCTTTTTGGGTGTTTTGTGAATTTTCAATTTTTTTGTGTTTTTGATGATATTTAATTTTTTTTGGATTTTGGTGTATCTTCGTAGACAACAATCTACAAAATCTCTCCTCGAATCAAACTCTTGATTAAAGAAGCCTCACAGGAATGAAAACGATCACGTGGAGTGAACGCCTTCGAATAACTTTAGAACTTTGGTGAAAGCCAAATTGTTCAAGAGGGTTTAATCACAAAGAAACCAAGCAAATATATTATACGTAATAATACTTTGGGCGGCAAAACCCTCGATTAGCCTTCAATTTCAAAATACTCACAAGCAAGCGGGGAAACGAGGCGGCGCGAAGCACTTAAGAGCCTTTTTCCTTAGGGTATATTTTATAATACCCGCCTTATACCCACCTTATAGTTTGTATTTTTTAAAATCGAGCTTCACGAAAGTATTTATCTATTTTTGCCTTTTTCTTTTTGTTTGAGATTCGAATACAATAATTGAGTGATGAAATCCCAATTAAGGTTGTGTTTTCACACTTTTGGAGATATTGTTTATTTGTTGTGATACTTAATACAATATAGTAATAATATTTTTACAAGAAAAACCAAGAGAACCGATAATACGTATTAGTAGAGTTCTACTAATACAAATACTATTTTGGTTAATATTAAAAACAACAATACAAATTAATCACGACACACCTCCCCGGCAGCGGCGCCAAAATGGTTGTAGTGTTTTACTACTCTTTAGGAAAAGAGCGTAAATAGGGAAAGTATTAAATACGACGGTTTAGGAAAACCGTGTACAAATGACCCTAGATGAATTGAAAGTTCGTTTCCCAAGGAGGTATATGTGTGTGAAAAACATGTTAAATGTTTGTGATTAATGATTGGTTTAGAAGGGGATGAGAAAAGAAGATGACGAAGACGTAAAAATAAAAATAATTACTACTAGAAAGTTAAATCGTAAAGCCTTAAAAACCACAAAAATAAAAATTAATTCTAAAAATTACCAAAAATTCACCAAAAATAAAAATAAATAAACTAAGAGTTTACCAATGATCAAAACTTTTTCAAACCTTTTAAATAATTAAATATTCAATTTTTAAATGCTAATTAAAGCCCTAAAAATCAAATAAATTATCAAAAAGCCCAAATAAAGATTTTTCAATTGGTAAACCTCAAAAATGTCCTAAAAAGATTAAAAACTATTTTTAGAAATTTTAAAACTAATAAAAACTATTTAAAATGATTTAAAAACTATTAAAAATTAAAATAATTACAAAAATTAATCCAAAAGTGATAAAATTATTCTAAAAATTGCTAAATTTCTATTTTAATGTATTAAACACAAGAAAAATATAAAAAGTTGAAAAATGTGAAATCTGAAAAATAATAATAAAATAATATTAAAAATCCAAAAATTATAAAAAATTCTAAAAACTTGCAAACTAGTTTATTTTAACCTGAATAATTAGAAAATCAAAGTGAAATGACAAGAATACCCCTATTGGGCCCTCAAATGGGCCAAAACCAAAAACAGTCAACACAATTGGGCTTTTGGGCCCAAAAAGTCAAACTTGGCCCAATTGACTTGGAAAAGCGCTATCTGACTCAGAATTCAATTCTAAGAACAAAACTCTAAAGACCCAAAAGCTGAATATGAGCTTATCACAGCTTATTAAGCACACAGCTTATTCTTATTGGGCTTTTCAGCCCATTAAGCAATAAGTTAATGCCATAAGCCCTAATTTGACACACAACCTTCTTTTGGGATGCTTATGAGATTTGTAAAAAGAAATTTTGAAAAAGCTCACTCAATAAGCCAGAAATAAGCAAAGTATTATTTCACAAAACGACAAAATAGTCGTTTTTGAGAAATAAGGCACCTCAGGACTTGATTCAACTTGCAAAAGATCACAAATGGACTCAATAAGCCAAATCAATCAACAAAAATCCAATAAGCACAACCAATAAGCCAGAATAAGCACAAATGAGCTTATGAAAAAGTCAATGAAATTGGTTTTCTAGTCAAACCCTAAAATCAACCCACCAAATGCTCCAGTATGAACAAATGGGTCAAATAATGAGCACCTATTACAAAATCCAAGTTGTTGTTGGTTAAAATAAGCTATTATAGCTTATTGATAAGCTGAACCCAATTTTACAGTAGCAGTGGCAACTAGCAGGGGAAAGGAGTTCCCACTGCTTTGACTATTTAACCAAGCTTATTTGAGAGTTCTGGTTAGATTCAATTGGAAACAAAGGCACCCTTGTGATCAGTGAATCACAAGGAGTCAATAGCAACAAGAAAATCACAATTTGGTTCACACAATAAGCCACAATCAATCAAACAGTTGCCAGATATAGCCCAGATATGGGAATAAGCAGTTAAGCACTTAATTAGCAGATTTAGCAAGAATAAGCCAACCAAACTTAACAGGATGCATACACAAGCTATATAAACTAAGAATAAACACAAAGCAACAAGAATCAAACACTGAATCAAAGTAAACAACAAGATCAAAGCATGAAAAGTTACTGATGAACAATGAACATATGTAGAAACAAGTTTGCTGATCTATTTGACACTTGATCCAATTTCAGGCCTCAAATCCTTCTTCCCTGGTGTGATTAACTAAGGTTTAGCACTTGTTAGCCCTAGCCTATGCTTAGATCTAGGTGTCCTCAAAATCCTAGCTAATTTTACCAAGTATTCAAGATTTTATACCCTATTTTATGAATCTATGTGTTTCAAACCTCCAAACCTGCAAACAGATGAACAATAGCACCTAAATAACAGATACCAACACTTAGCAACAATAAACAACCACTTAACAAACCACAAATCCAATTTATGCAGTAAACCCAAACACCCTTTTAAAACTTGTTTTCACAATTTTTCAAAGGCTTAAGCAGATTTTACCCACAAATCAGTCTAACAACACCTCAATAACATCAAACCAAGCCAAATAAACAATAATCAAGCACAATATCACAGATTCAAGCACAAATCCACAAAAATCACAATTAATCAGAAACTTAAAGAGAAAATGAAAAGGGAAGAAGATGCAAACCTCCAAGACCTACATCCAGGCCTTGGATTGTTTGAGCTGAGGTACTAGCAGAACAAGTACCAGCTTCCAAGCTGCTAAGAAGAACAAACCACAAAGTGAGATCAAAATAATACCAACTTTCTGATTTTTGATGCACAAGCTTTATCACTTAAAACCTTGCCTCAAAAACCTTCAATCATGAATATGGAACTCGGATTTTAGCTTATCAAACACCAAACTTTTATAAATAACAGATTAGAATTCAAAATTTTAAGAAATTCAATCTTAATTTCATAAAAAGGAATTACAAAGATTTAAAAGCTAAAATCTGGAACAAAGCTCTCTCACAGGTTGAGGAGTCTTTATATAGGCAAATGCCAAGGCAAGCACTATTCACAAACCCTAGAAGTGAAATTCCCTAAATGTCCTTGAGTCTTCTAGACGAATCCTTGGTGTGAGCTGTCCAAAGTGATCAAGGGCGTTCATTTTAGCTTTAGGATGAAGCTAAGGATCTTGGCTGTTGATTTTGCCACATAGGATGACTTGGGGGTTAAGTTGTCACATGATTGGTGGACGGGTATTTGGGGGTGGGGTCCATAGTGAGTGGGATTAAGGGTTTTAAGGTTGGGATGGGTTTCTGCACATGTGAATCAAGTGTGTGCAAAGGTAATTGATTTTTACCCTAAGTTTAAGTGGTGTAAAATCTGGGGGTGAAGAAGGGTAAACAGTAGTTCATTTGATCCGATTTTGGGGGAAGTTGTGTGTTTGGCGCGTGTTATGGGTTTGAATGTTTCAATTTGGCCATTTCAGTCCTTGTTCTTTGGGAAAATAGGTAAAACGTGTTTATCAGCCAACAAACTTCTTTTCCTTTGTAAATAACTTCCACAACCTGACAATTTTGGCACAAGACTTTTCCAAAAAGGTTATAAGGGTTGTTTTTGGAACTTTTGCATAATTCAAGGGCTGATCTTGGACATTGTTGATCTTCAAAGGTCTTCAATGCAACTTTAACTCCATGAGGGACCATAAATTGCAATTTAGAATTGTCGAGGGACTAAACTTGTCATTTCTTCAAAGTTGAAGGACCATTTGTGTAATTTTGACAAACTTAAGGGACCAAACTTGTAATTATCAATATACAAGGGTTTTAAGTGTCATTTCTTCATTCATTGAGGATCAATCTTGCATGTCTTTAAGTCTTCAAGGGTATTTGTTGGTTAAATCATGATCTAGGGCCCGGTTCTTTGTACGGCTTCGTTTCTCGTGTCTGTTTTTCCTTGTAACTTGTGATCTTTTGTCTTTTTCACGATATCCATACCTAAAATACACAAGTAAACAAACACAAGAATATATATGGTATATTATGACATTTTTATGCATTTAAAGCCTGAAAAGAACGATGAGATCATGTATAAATGCCATCTCATCAACCCCCGACTATGCGAAGGTGTTAAGTTTTTCCAGAGAAGAAACCACTTCGCTGGGCAAAATCGAGTTAGAAGTGGCCTTTGGCTCCCATGAGTTGATACGTAGAACAGTGATGAGCTTCACAGTGATCAAAGCCTCATCGACATAAAATATCATACTAGGAAGAACAACCCTCCGAGAGCTCAGAGCTATACCTTCCACCATCCATTCCATGATGAATTTTCCCACCCAAAACGGTATTGCTATCCTTAGAACACGCCCAAGGGAAATTTATGAATGTAGACTAATTGAGGATAGTCAAAAAATAGAAAAAGAAAAAAAAGGCAGCAGAGCGTGGAGGAACACATAAGCAAGTGGTTTACATACGAAAAGACAAACGAGCGGGAAAAAGAGGCAGCGAGGATGACCGAAGGATCACGGTCCACCCCGGCTATTCAGAGAAGTTAGTTACCATTAGGGGTGTAAACGAGTCGAGTCGAGCCGAGTACTGCCAAGCTCGAGCTCGACTCGAATAGTAAAACTCAAGCTCGAAACTCGGCTCGAGCTCGACCGAACTTTATATTTTGAGCTCGAGCTCGACTTGTATTATAATACTCGAGCTCGAAACTCGACTCGAGGTCGATTATTTCACTTTTCATGCTCGAACTCGATTTATACTCGGTATATGAAGCTCGACTCGACTCGATTTATGTATATAGAAGGGTAAAAGTATAATTTAATAGAGGCTTGGTAAATCTCGCGAGCTTCACAAGCCAAGTACTATGAAGCTTGAACTCGAATCGAAATCATACTCGAGTAGCTCGAGTTCGTGCTCGACTCGTTTAGATCGAGTCGATTTCGAGTAACTTACGAGTCGATCTCAAGTAACTAGCAAGTTGTCTCGTCTGGTTTACACCCCTAGTTACCATCGGGAGACTTTTCACAAAAAAGTGTAGGCTACAGTTAATAGACCTTCCTAGAAGTAGCACGGATGTATTCGCTTAGGAGCCGTCAGACATGACTGGCGTACCCAGAAGAATAATTAAACATTCCCTAAATGCGGATGTGTCAATGACTCCGGTGGCTCAAAAAAGAAGAACGTTGGGCAAAGAAAAGAGTCAAGTAGTAAGAAGGGATGTAACAGAGTTGGTGAAGGCCAACATTATGTGGCCCGTCAGATATCCCACATGGATCTCCAACCCAGTGCTCATAAAAAACCGGATGGTGATTGGCGGATGTGTATAGATTTCAAAAACCTAAACTTTGCATGCCCAAAGGATTACTATCCTCTACCAGACATAGATGTGAAAATAAGCTCCGTAACGGGTTTTAAGTTTAAATGTTTCCTTGATGCGTATAAAGGATACCATCAAGTTCTCATGGATGAAGAGGATGAGGAGAAAACGGCATTCTACACAAACGAATGAACATTATGCTATACTAAAATGCCATTTGGTCTCAAGAATGCGGGAGCCACTTACCAAAGGTTGGTAGACTCGGCCTTCCAATCCCAAATTGGTATCAACCTCGAGGCCTATGTTGATGATCTCATGATAAAAAGTAAGACGAAAGAAGATATGATCGCATACATAAATGAAATGTTTGAAAACAAAAGTAAAATCAACATGAAGCTAAACCCAAAGAAATGTTCTTTCGGAGTTGAAGAAGGAAAATTCCTCGGGTACATCGTGACCTCATAGGGGATCCGAGCTAACCCTAAGAAGACAAAGGCGATAGCAGAAATGAGGCCACCCAAGGACTTGGAAGGAAATGCAATCTCTCAGTGGGAAGCTAGTGGCACTAAATCATTTCTAGTCACGATCAGCCGAAAGATCTTTACCTTTCTTCGAGACTCTAAAAAATATAACCAAAGAAAACAAGCAGGAATATCAATGGACAGAAGAGGCAGAGAATTCCTTCTAAGAAATGAAAAAAGTAATAATGGAGCTCCCATCATTAAGAATTCTGATGCGGAGAGAAATTTTATATGTATATTTGGCAACGTCTAAAGAAGCAGTCAATGGGTGTTAATAGTTGAAAGAGACGAAATCCAAGGACAAATACGATATGTAAGTCGAACCTTACATGATGTAGAAACAAGATATGCCCAGCTGGAAAAATTGGTGGAGGGATTATTACATATTTCTCGGAGACTCTGAAGGTACTTTGAGGCACACGACATACATGTCATAACAGACCAACCGTTGAAGCAAATATTGATCAAGTCTGAAGCTTTCAGAAGATTGGCCAAATACTCAATAGAGTTAGGAGCTTATGACATATCGTATGTGTCTCGAAATTCGGCTAAGGGGAAAGTGTTGGCCGTCTTCCTAATGAAGCTCCCTTAGGGAACCAAGGAAAAATGGAAATATATGAGGTCACGGAGCAAGAGGAGCCCAAAGGGAAGTGGAAGCTATATACCGACGGAGCCTCAAGTCTAAAACGAGTTGGAGCAGGTTTAGTTTTAGTCAATCTGGAGGGAGTAGAATTCACATACGCCATTCGGTTCAACTTTCATTGCTCTAGCAATGAAGTAGAGTACGAAGCTCTTATAGAAACTAGAAGGGGGTTGAATAGTTTCTTAAATTTACTTGTTAAATATGGGTTTTCAAAAATCCTTTTCAAAACTTAGACTTAAGCAAATATGTGAAATTTTCTTATGCACAATATGGACAAGGGATAGTGCACCTAACTAATAATCACAAGTATATGCTAGTAAAGAATAATGAATGTAAAGAGATAAGGAAAAGAAAGATCAAACCAAACACTAAGGATTTATAATGGTTCGGCAACGAAGCTCACTCCTCGTTCCTACTCCACTCCTCGAGTACTCCTTACTCGAGAGTTCACTAATCAACAAGCTCCTTATGATAGAGAAAACCGTACACGTCACTTAACCAATTTCTGACTCTAAGCTAAAATTCGAGCCCTAATCTTAGCTAGGACCAATCTACACCAATATACTTTAAGGACTAAGTATTAACAACACAACATACACAACATCCAAATATACACAACTATTTGGATCTTCACAACAACAACACAAGAATGAAAAATAAATGTTTGATCTTCAATGGATCTTTGAGGTAGACACAACACTTCAAGGATGAAAGTATTCTTCTCTTTGCACTTGACAAGAAGAGATGGGAGGAGAAATATTCACTTCTAAACAAGTAGTAATCAACCAAATAATCAAGGATTTAAGTGATTTAAGAAGTTGGATTGAATCTATAAGTTTATGTGCAAAAGAGATGTTAGAAATACGTTTTATATTTTAAGAAAGTCTCGGTCACTCCAATTATATAGTTATAGGCTCGTAGTATTGTTTAAGTAATTATTATGTTTAGCCCGACCCATGAGCATGTTCATAGGCCGGAGGCCCAAGTCCACTTAAGGACTTGGGTATATAAACCCCTTACCACCATGGAAAGGGGTGTTGGTTGTTTAGTTATTTCACACATATTAATAAAAGTTTCTTTGTTTCTCTCTCTTGTTTCTCTCTCTAGATTAACAACAACCCTCTTGATTAGTTATAAGATTATCATTGTTCTACAATTGGTATCAAGAGCATGGGATGATTTAAGGTATGTTGATTCGTGTTGTTTAGTGTTTGTTTGGGTTAGTGGGTGTTTTAGGATAATCCATCTCAAATCTTGAAAATTTTTGTGATTTTATGGTTTAAAGTGGTAAACAAAACATACGGTTTGATTATCTTGGAAGAAATCAAAAAAAAAAATTCGTGTTTTTGGGTACTATTTAGCTATTATTTAGTTACTGTTCTTCCAGTCGTACAAGAAATTTCGGAAAAGGGTTTATTATTCCGAAATTTTGTCATTTCGGAAAAGGGTTTATAAATATCTGAAAAGATCACTTATTCCGAAGAGTTCTCTGAAAAGTTCAATTTTTCTGAAAATTGGTTCTTTTCTGAAAAGATAATTTATTCCGAAGAAACTTCTGAAAACCCATTTATTCCGAAGAAATTTCTGGAAACCCACAAATTCCGAAGAAAGTTCTGAAAACCCACATATTCCGAAGAAAGTTCTGAAAACCCACTTATTTCGAAGAAAGTTCTGAAAATCCATTTATTCCGAAGAAATCTCTGAAAAGTTCCTTTATTCCGAAGATTGGTTCTTCTTCTGAAAATCCTCTTATTCCGAATATTTATCCGAAGATTTCTCTGAAAAATCACTTATTCCGAAGATTTATCCAAAGATTTCCCTGAAAAATCACTTATTCCGAAGATTCACATTTTTTCTGAAAACCCAATTATTCCGAAGATTTATCCGAAAATTTCTCTGAAAAATCAATTATTCCGAAGATTCACGTTTTTTTGAAAATCAAGGTTATTCCGAATATAAGGTTATTCCGAAGATAGGGGATTATTCCGAAGATTAGTGATTGGTTTTATTTAGAATATTTTTCTAGGATTCTTAGTGGATTTCAATACTGATACATCAACACACGATCTAAATCGACAACAACATTTTTCACATCCTTACTTCATTGAACGATCAAAAGATAATCTTTTTCAATCAAGTGTTCCAACAATGAATCATCATTCATTCATGCCTACAATGACTTCACTTATCGATATCTCAATCATCTCGGGTACCGACACTCGCCCACCTTTGCTCATCAAAGATTTATTTGAAGCATTGCAAGGTCGCATGAAAACGTACATGATGGACAAACCCAATGGTCGACTTATGCTTCAATCAATTGAAAAAGGTCCATTAGATTGGGGAGAAGTTACCGTCAATAATGTGACAAGGCCTAGGGAGTATCATGAGTTAACCGATGCTAATAAAATCATTGCCGATGCAGATGAAAGGGCTGTATAGACAATTCTTCAAGCCCTTCCACCCGATATCTTTAGAATGGTAAGTGAACACACAGTGGCAAAGAATCTCTGGGATCGATTAGCTGTTTTGTTACAAGGGACATCTCTCACTAAGCAAGAACGAGAGTGTCAATTGTATGACTTGTTTGATAGGTTTACATACATTCCAGGGGAGACTCTTCACGATTACTACTGGCGTTTCACCACTTTGATGAATTACATGAACGTGTATAATCTAAGGATTAAACAGTTTCAGCTAAACACAAAGTTCTTGAACACGTTACCCCAAGAATGGAGTCAATATGTCACCGATGTTAAGATGATTCGCGATTTGCACAAGTCCAATTTAGATCAACTCTATGCTTTCTTACAACAACACGAGAAGCATGTGATCCAAAAACGACTCTCTCAGGGATCTTATCAAGAACCATTGGCATTAATGGCAAACCATCCTACACTGTCATACCACAACTCTCAGCTTGCTTTCGGACACCAATCCTCATATCAACCATTGTATCAAACACCAAGCTTCCCACAGTACTCGATCTTGCCACAACCACCTACATCTTATCACCAACAATACAAGCAACCAGCAACATCATCACAAGGAGATTCACATCCGTTACCTTATGCTTCACACCAGTATTCACCTTATCAACCTCCAACAAACCCTGATGTTACCTATCAACAACTTGAGGCTCCTCAACCCCATTACTCACAACAAGTTAGTGCTCCATCAAATTCGCTTGTAGCTCAATCAGAATCAGCGTTCTATTGTGATGATGAGATTCCTGTCCCTGAGTTTAGACAAGGGGATAGTCCTACTGATATACTTGCTCAAATGTCTGCTTATCTCACTCAAACATTGAACAAATGAGGTTACAGAAGGCCAGCTCCAACAAACAATCAGTTAAGGAACTCTTCTAACTCTCGACAACAAGCTACAATTCAAGATGGCAGAGTCATGGTGCAACCACTTCAGGGGAGACCCAAATCATCTACTGCTGGTGCACGTTCATCTAACACTGCTGCTACAAGAGGTAATAGCACTGGCAAAACGAAGGTGATTACATGCTACAACCGGCAAAGGGGAAGGGCACATGGCCCGAGAGTGTAAGCAG
The DNA here is from genome assembly GCA_025667525.1 of Glebionis coronaria. NCBI lineage: Eukaryota > Viridiplantae > Streptophyta > Magnoliopsida > Asterales > Asteraceae > Glebionis > Glebionis coronaria. The sequence goes on along the minus strand of CM046882.1, from coordinate 420,215,802 downwards.
CCCAGGAGGAAAAGGGACAACACATGGTTTCAGGAGAAGATCTACTTTGTAAATGCTCAAGCCCAAGGACGTGAGCTTGATGAAGAAGAGTTGGCATTTCTCGCAGATTCGGGAGTCGCGGACACTAACGGTCTCACAGCAGCCATCACAAACAATGTCGCATATCAGTGTGATGATTTGGATGCATACGACTCTGACTGTGATGATCTCAATACCGCCAAAGCAGCTCTCATGGCAAATCTTTCACATTATGGAGCTGACACAATTTCTGAGGTACCAAATATTGCTACAGATACTAGTATTGTACCTTATCAAGTTGAGCAAGTGTCTGAGTATTCGGAACAGCCTGTGGTGGTTAGTAACTCAATCGAGGAGACAAACAATGATAGCCATATCAATGAAAGTCCCCAGACTTTGAGTGAACTATAACCGGGAGCTATTATGACTACCAATTCGTCTGCTCAACCTGATTTGGTTATGGTCTCCGCATCTTTTCTTAGCCAAATGAATAATGCGGTCATTGAAACCCTCAGTGTTAATCCGACTTTATCTGCCGAGCTTGCTTTGCATAAGGAAAAGGTTAAAACCTTAGAATTAACTCCTGTGTCCACTACCTTAACCAATCCTGAATTTGATAGTGTTAGGCAAGTCCAAATGGATAATCTGCTAGAAATTGAGAGTTTAAGAGCAAATCTTTCGAAAGAACTTAAAGAAAAAGAGTCAGTCGTTAATAATTTTCAAAAACTACAAACGGATTTCGAAATACTCGAGTCTAAAAGAGTTGAAACGGAAATTAAGGCATCTGAGAGAGTTAAAAAGACTGAAATTTTGCTTTTAAAATTATACTCTGCTTCGCATTTAGTACACTTGTTTCATTCTTCATTTCAAGAGTTTAATCTATCGCGTCTAATAGACCTACCACCTAACCCGGGGTATGCAAAGCAAGCATTTCACCACAACCCACGACTTTATGATGCAACTAAGTTAGGATTGGTATTAGATCCGATTGTGTTTGTAAATGATTCTAAGAGCATGACACCATATGAAGAGAATCGGTTAAAATTACTTACTACATATCCTGAATATAACTATTCTCAAATGAATGCAACAAATGCTACAATAGATCTTAGAACTCGATTTAATATGAAAAAGAGAACTATCCAAATATCCACTTTCATGCCTACTAGAGAATGCCTTAGTATAATTCCTACACTCGTTAACTCGGACGAACCGAAGGAAATTCCTAATAATCTTCCACCGGTAAGTACGGTAAAGCTTAGCTTGGAAGAGATTGAGCGATACCTTACCGAGTTTGACAAGGTCATCCTGGAATGTACGACCTCAACGGCTCTAACCGCTGGAGAATGTGCTTTCGAACACATGAAAACGGTGTATGAGAAAGAGATCGTTCCGTTTGTGAACCATATTAAAAATGGAGTCTCTGATCTAACGGGTAATCTAAATTTTGAAATTGGTGAAGTTCAAAAGGTTTTCTATGAAATGGATGATGCTTATGAACAACATTTAATTGGAAAAGAAAAGATTTTATCCGAATATGACCGATTCTTAGAACATATAGTGTCTCTCGAAGTGATGCAAGTTGTTACTCTTAAATATGCTCATGAGATTTCATCTACTACTGTGAATAAATGTGATGATGTACATGGTATATCTGTGAATATTGTTGAGCCTGTGATTAATGTAGATAATCATTCTTGTCATGAATCTAACGCTGAATTTTTAGAGCTTCAAGATTCTTATAACACACTTTCAAAACGTTTTAATGAGCTTCAACAACATTGTATATCTCTTGAAATTGAAAATCAATCTAAAAATGAAACTCTTTCAAAAACAAATAATTGTGAAAACTCCGTTGAGACAAGTGACAAGATGATTCAAGTAGTTCAGGCATTAGAGGAAGAAACTATGAGACTTAAGAGAGAATCAGTAGCAGAGAAATTGGAACTAGAGGCTGCAGAGATTAAAAATCATGCCCTAGAAGATAGAATTACTTCTATGCTAGGGGAGTTTGATAAAGTAAAGCAGGGTTTTTCACAAATTTATGGTTCATTAGAAGATCGCTTCGCTTTTAATGCGCCAGGGCAAAAGTCACTCGTTGACCAATTGAACCGTAAGTGCGAGGAAACCTCTGACTTAAATATTCAACTCATAGACAAAAACATGGTTTTGGCTGAATTAAAGGAGACACTTCAACTCAAAGGACAAGAAGTTGTTGATAATCCAGCCACTATCTCTGCCCCGACCTCTAGTGCTCTAAAAACCAACAAGGTGGTGATCATTAAGAACCCGTACAATAAGAACAACTCCCTATCATATAAGTGGTATATGGAAGATGCAATTAAGCACGCGGAGCTTTCTAGGGATGTGGTAGATGATTACTATGAAACTGATCCTATGAATAGTCAATATTACTCTGCTCATGCTTACATTGAGAGGGTACAACAATGCTTAGAGCATTTGAAGTACATAGGACAACCGGGTTCTACACCACTTATACAACAAACCACCACCATTGCCATGACTCCATTCAATAAGAATCCAGGATCTAAGCCTATATTAAACACACCCATCAAGGCTAAATCAAAATTTGTAACTAATGTTCCCTTGGCTTCTACAGGAGTAATTGTTTCTACTAAGGCTAAAGGATCTCAAGACAAGAAGAATAGGATCAAGCCTTCCACTAGTAGGACTGCGAAGAAGAAAGTAGAAGTTCACCCTAGGAATGTTATTTCAAATTTGAAAAAAAAGAATCATGTAACTAAGACTAAAGGCCCTGCGCTTGTGCAGCAGCCTAAGCAAAATGTGAATTCTAATTTGAGATGTTGGAATTGTAATGAATGTATGGTTTCTAAGCATCATGATTTATGCCTTGTTGATCACGTGAATGAAATGTATGCTATTAAGAACAATCATGAATGGATTCCAACGGGGAAGAAATTCACCCAAGTTGGTTGGCAATGGAAACCCACTGGTAGGACCTTCACTGCTAATGGAACTACGTGCCCTTTAACTAGGATCACATCCACGGAAGTTAGGTCTCAGCGTCCTTTAAATAGGAACACTAGCACTAAGAAATGGAAAAAGCGCCCTTTAACTAGGTCTGTCCCCCACTATTGTGCCTACCAGTGAAGAAGTACCTCAGGATCTTAGACAACTAGAATCTAAGCCGGCATTTAGGAAGCAAGTTTGGCAGCCTAAGAATTCTTAGGTTAGCAAATCTAAGATAATTATATATGTACCTGCTAACACAGAGGAACTACTAGATTCCGATACATCGTCCTTGTCTGGTGATATTTTTAGGTGGTCCAAATCATCCTCTGGTACTTGGACTCTGGATGCTCAAAGCATATGACCAGAGATCGCTCGATGCTCAGAAATTTCGTCAGCAAGTTTCTAGGAACGGTTAAATTCGGCAACGACCATATTGCGAAGATCATGGGTTATGGTGAATACCAAATTGGGAATGTTACGATTTCAAGGGTTTATTATGTGGAGGGACTTGGTCACAATCTATTTTCAGTGGGACAATTTTGCGATTCAAACCTTGAAGTGGCTTTTAGACAACATACTTGCTTTATTCGCGATCTTGCGGGAAATGATTTGTTAAAGGGTTCTCGAGGGGATAATCTCTACACACTGTCCATTCAAAACATGATGGCCGCCTCTCCTGTTTGCCTTCTCTCCAAAGCATCTAAGACCAAGTCATGGTTGTGGCATCGTCGGTTATCTCATCTTAACTTTGATGCTATAAACCATTTGGCTAAAAACGAACTTGTTCGTGGTCTTCCAAAACTTAAGTTCGACAAGGATCATTTATGTTCCGCGTGTTCTTTGGGAAAAAGCACCAAGAAATCATACAAACCTAAAGCTGAAGACACCAACCAAGAACCACTGTATCTTTTGCATATGGATCTTTGCGAGCCAATGCGTACGGCTAGTGTGAGTGGTAGAAAATACATCCTCGTCGTGGTGGATGATTTCTCAAGGCTTACATGGGTAAAATTTTTAGCATCCAAGGATCAAGCACCAGAGTATATTATTACTTTCTTAAAGATGATCCAAGTACGTCTTAATGCTACTGTTCACCGCATTCGGACTGATAACGGCACTGAGTTCGTTAATCAGACTCTTCGGAATTATTATGAAAAGGTTGGTATTTCTCATGAAACATCTGTGGCTCGCACTCCACAACAAAATGGTGTCGTTGAAAGACGTAACTGTACACTTATGGAAGCTGCTACAACTATGTTGATTTATGCGAATGCTCCTTTATTCTTAAGGGCTGGAGCAGTGGCAACCGCATGTTATACCCAAAACCGCTCCATCATTCGTAAAAGTCATGGTAAAACTCCATATGAGCTACTTCATGGACATAAACCCGATATTTCATATCTTCATGTGTTTGGTGCACTGTGTTATCCAAATACAAATAGTGAGAATTTCGGCAAACTTCAATCGAAGGCTGATATTGGAATCTTCATTGGTTACTCGCCTGCAAAGAAAGCTTACCGAATTTATAACCGTCGTCTTGGCAAGATTGTAGAAACTTTGGATGCCGATTTTGATGAGCTAACAGCGATGGCTTCTGAGCAACACAGCTCTGAACCCGCATTACATGAGATGGGAACCGGTACAATCAGTTCCGGATTAACTCCCAACAATCCTACTTCTGCATCATTTATACCACCTACAAGGTCCAAGTGGGATGAGTTATTTCAACCTATGTTTGATGAATTCTTTGATCCACCGAGTAATGATTCTCCAGCACCTGTAGCAGTAGCTCCAGTTCATGAAGTTATGGCTCAAGATAATGGAAATCAGTCAGAGGCATCTACTGTCACTCTTGAAAAAGATGTCCCATCCCCCACCAATTCACAAACCACACCTGAATCTTCACCTCCACTCGTTCCTAATGATGTTGAAGAGGATCACTACGATCACGATTTGGAAATTGCTCATTTACAAGAGCTTTCGTTCTTTGGTTCACAAATACCCGAAAACCCTAACGGTGCGTCTACCTCAGAGGAAGCTCCTGCCATCATTCACTCCCGACCACCACGGATTGAAACTCAACACAAAATGGACAAAGGATCACCCAGTCCGCAATATTATTGGTGACATCGATCGACCAGTCTTAACACTCCACCAACTCCAAGAACATGCATTATATTGTTATTTTGATGCATTTCTTTCCGACACTGAACACAAAAAACTGGCAACAAGCCATGACCAAATCATCTTGGATTGAAGCCATGCAAGAGGAACTTAATGAATTCCAACGTCTTGAAGTGTGGGAATTAGTTCCTTTACCCAACAACGTTGAAATCCTTACATTGTTGTGGGTATATAAGGTTAAACTCGATGAGTTAGGTGGAGTGCTGAAGAACAAAGCTAGATTGGTTGCTAGAGGTTACAAACAAGCTTTGGGTATTGACTTTGAAGAATCCTTTGCTCCTGTTGCACGATTGGAGGCAATTAGACTATTCCTTGATTATGCTGCTCACATGAATATGATCGTCTACCAAATGGATGTTAAGACGACATTTCTCAATGGTGAATTAAGGGAAGATGTCTACGTAAGCCAGTCGAATGGATTCGTCAACTCAGAGTATCCTAATCACGTGTACAAGCTCAAGAAGGCTCTCTACGGGTTGAAACAAGCTCCACGCGCGTGGTACGATCTCCTATCGTCGTATCTCATTTCCAAAGGCTTCTCAAAGGCAAAGTGGACCCAACATTATTCATTCTCAAGGAGGACAACGACATGATACTTGTACAAATTTATGTTGATGATATAATATTTGCTGCTACTAACCAACGTTTGTCTGACCATTTTGAGAAAATTACGTCCACACGTTTTAAGATGTCGATGATGGGAAAACTTTCATTTTTCTTAGGGTTGCAAATTTCTCAGAATCCTAGAGGCATCTTCATTAATCAATCCAAATTTGCTCTTGAATCATTAAAGAAGTATCATTTTGAAAACTGTGACCCCGTGGATACTCCAATGGTGGAGAGATCCAAGTTAGATGAAGATAAGGAAGGGATAGTTGTCGATCCTAAACTTTACCGTGGAATGATCGGCACCCTTCTCTATCTGACTGCTAGCAGGCCTTATTTGCAATTTTCTATATGCAAGTGTGCCCGGTATCAGGCTCGGCCTACCGAAAAGCACTTACATGTTGTGAAAAGGATCTTTCGGTATCTTAAAGGAACACTTAATCGTGTTCTGTGGTATCCGAAGGATTCTTCTATTGCACTAATTTCATATGCAGATGCGGATTATGCTGGGTGTCAAGATACTAGACGTAGCACTTCTGGCAGTGTGCAACTTCTTGGAGATAGACTTGTTAGTTGGGCACCAAAAAGGCAGAAAAGCGCTGCGATATCAAGTACAGAGGCTGAATACATCGCTATGTCCGGTTGTTGTGCTCAAGTTCTTTGGATGTGATCACAATTAACTGACTACGGTCTTGGATTCAACAAAATCCCGATGTACTGTGATAACAAAAGTGCAATCGCTCTGTGCTGCAACTACGTTCAACATTCCCGAGCAAAGCACATTGACATACGCTACCATTTCATCAAAGAGCAAGTGGAAAATGGAGTGATCGAACTATACTTCGTCAACACTGAGTATCAGTTGGCAGATATATTCACAAAGGCCTTAGATCGAGGACGTATCGAGTTTTTGATCGAAAAGCTAGGCATGAAATCATTCTCACCAGCGACACTTAAGGAATTGGCAGAAGAATCTGAAGAATAGAGGTGGAAACTATTCTCGAGTATCCTTTGATCGTGATCTTGTATATTATCGTATATATTTAAACCACCAAAAGAAAAATACAAAAATATAAAACATAGAAAAACCATAAAAAATATAAAACATAGAAAATCCAAAAAGAATATAAAATCAAGAAAATTCAAAAATAATTTTCATTTTAAAACGGGCATGTCTTTTAGTACGGTAATATTTACGGCCTTAGAAATGTCGATTAAAATTGACACGGCGCCATAAATAGAGTCCGTATAAAAGTTGTACATATTTTAAAACATGCCCATTATGGCTTGTAGTTATTTCAAACTGCAACCCGCTTTTCGCATTAAAGTCACGTATTTCTTACGAAAACGTTGGCTCACAACGGGAATAAATTTTCTCGGGTATGGTTTACTTTAAAACCATACAAGGGATCAAGTTTACTTCATAACTTGGTCTAACATAAATTTGTGTACGTTTCAGTGCACTTACTTTGTTAAAATAAGAGAAATATTATTACCACCACGAATTGTTTTAATATCATCTTAAATGAAAAAGTCTTTCATCAGTTCTCTTAAATTAAAAAGACTACAGCTCTTTAAATAGAAAACGGGTCTGTATTTAAGGGGTAGAAAATGTCAAATTGTTTTCATCATCAAATAGTCTTCAAAAGTCTTTCAGAAAAATTAATTGGTTATTTACTTTAAGGTGTATCATTCTTCGTTTGTACTCGTTGTGCTTCGTGACTTTTTCGTGATTTATGATTAATGTGTGTTATGGCATAGGAGTTCAATTTCGTTACTTGGATTGTATGTGTTTAAATAGGATAGTCACCAAAAGTAAATAAGACGGAAATAGGAGGACTAAACACGCAAAAAGGGAAAAGGCTTATTTTATTTTTTGACCTAAGTCAAACATAAACAAATACGCGCCCCCCATTCACTGTGTATCGTTTTACCTGTTTATTCACATACTCAAAACACACCTCAACCGCCATTGATATATCTCATTACACTTGTTCTTGTTTTCATCTCCTAATACATCAAAGGTAATCTAATTCTTATCTAATTTTTGCTTATGATCCACTTATGTATCTATCTAATTAGTTAAATCCCCAAATATTTTAATTTAGGGTTTATGAATTAGGGTGTATCATTGGATTATTAAGTGGGTTTTGGAAAGGGATAGGGTTAGATCATAGATGTTTTTGGTTAGGATGCCTTAGATTCACTCTTTGCCTCAAGAATCATAACGAGATGGTAGGTTAGAATGTCATAGATTTTGTTTCTGGAAAAATGAGTTTATCCGAAGATTTTTCTGAAAACATGGCTTTTATTCGAATATTTTTTCTGAAAAAGTCATTTATTGCGAAAAAGATTTATCTGAAAAGATGATTTTTCTGAAAATGTCATTTTTCCGAAGAAGTAAATTTCACTGAAAAAGCAATTTTTCCGAAAAAGTTGTTTTACTGAAAAAGTAATTATTCCGAAGAAGAGGATTTTTCTGAAAAAGGCATTTTACCGAAAAAGTTGATTTTACTGAAAAAGGCATTTTACTGAAAAAGTTGATTTTAGTGAAAAAGGCATTTTTCCGAAGAAGTTGTTTTTACTGAAAATGTCTTTATTCCGAAGAAGTTGATTTTTACTGAAAAAGTCTTTATTCCGAAGAAGTTGATCTTACTGAAAAATTCATTTTTTCCGAAAAAGTTGATTTTACTGAAAAAGTAATTATTCCGAAGAAGGGGATTTTTCTGAAAATGTCATTATTCCGAAAAAGTTGATTTTACTGAAAAAGTCATTTTTCCGAAAAAAGTTGTTTTTACTAAAAAATTCATTATTCCGAAAATGATGATTTTACTGAAAAAGCATTGTTCCGAAGAAGATGATTTTTCTGAAAATGACATTATTCCGAAAAAAGTGTTTTTGCTGAAAATGTATGTTATTTCGAAAAAGATAGTTTTTCTGAAATTGTAATTTATTCCGAAAAAGTGGAATTTTCTGAAAATGTCAAGTGCATTTATCCAAAGATTGTAGCTTTATTCAAAGATGGTGTATTGTTTGTTGTCTATGGTATATGCTTGATTTGCTTAGGTATAGATACATCATGATATATATATTTTTTGGGTATATCAATCTTGTATGTTTGTTCGTATTAAGCAGAAAACATGTCTCAACTTACCGAGAAGCAAATCAAAGATAATCAGGCACTTGAAGCCGCCAAGGCTCTACAGTTCATACCAAACAACTCTCGACTAAAAGAAGACAAAGAAGATTATGCCTCAGCTCACTATGCTTTCAAAGTGGTCACAGATATTCTTGCTCGAACTCCAATTAAGAAGGTGTTTTGGGGTATGGCTTCGGTTCCAACCGATTATATGCATGAATTTTGGGCTACAAAGAAACGGCTAACAGACAGAAAGTTCTCATTCACGATCAACAAAAAGGAATGTATTCTCACAATTTTTATCTTTCGTCAAATATTCGGATTACCAATACCACCTGCAGGTCAAAAGTTTACAGCCGACCCGGACAAGACTACAATTGTGAAGATGTATCACTCTCTTGGATACGGTGATCCTGATTTACGACTGGTGTCTTGGTTTACTACAGCTAACTTGGGTCAACCTTGGAAAACATTTTTCGGAATACTTGTTCGGTGTTTTACTGCTAAATCAACTGGATATGACTCTTTACGTTTTTCAACTGCTTGTATCTTTTGGGGAATCTATGAGAGGAAGAATGTGAACTATGCAGAGTTACTATGGGAGGATTTTACTTATCAACTCTTCCACAATACCAAGAAGATGACAGGTTATTTTCCTTTCCCACGTTTCATTAAGCTTATTATTCGTCACTTCATGCAATTAGATGCCTCAATCGATAAGCTTGAAGGAAGTCCTCAGCATACTCCCGATGACGATGATATTCTTGCGGATTTAAAACACGACGTACATAGCGGTGTTTACTCAGGTACTCCAACCGCTATTCCTAATCATATGTTGACTGATGAACTCAAAGCAATTGCGACATACAAGCAATTGTTGGATGAAATGGAACTTCAAAAGGAAAGAGCTGCATTGGGAGATTTCCCTTCATCAAAACCCAAAGGCAAAGGCAAACGCAAACAAGGTGAACCATCCGATGAAATAGATTCACCTAAGCCCAAAAAGAAGAAAACTGTTGCCAAGTCTAGTGGGAAGGAGCTAATGCTTGAGGATGAAGATGAAGATATCAATGAAGAAGAAATGCTTCGCAAAACTGAAAGACGAAATGTCAAGGCAGCTATCATGCAAAGTAAGAAAGACACTGGGGGTAGTGGTTCTGGTATGAAAGCAAAGGAAACCATATTACCTTCTGATATTGCTGAATTTGGGAAACCTGATGAGCACACACCTCGTCGTGACAAATCTGCCCAAACTGCTGATGATGTTGATGATGAACAACAACCTCATGACGGATTGAAGGATATGGAAGTTACCGGGTCCACTGATATGACAGCATTTGTTGAGACTACCAAATTCACAAGTTCTACAGTGTCTATACCCGTTACTACAATGCCTTCACCAGTATCTACAATGCCTCCACCAGTTTCCACAGTGTCCTTACCACTTTCTACAGTGCCTCTACAAGTTTCTATAGTAACCCCACCAGTGTCTACAGTGTCTTTACCACTTTCAACAGTGCCTCTACAAGTGTCTACAGTGCCTCCACCAGTTACTACCGTGCCTCCACTAGTCTTAACTCTACCTCCATCGGTTATTACAGTTACTCCACCTGCGTCAACGCAACTCCCGTTAACTCTACCAAGTCGACCTCTCTCCACTTCACTGTCTAGCACTGCCATGACCATTACTCCTACACAACAAACCACAGCTGCACCGATAACGTTGATTCCATCATTATCAACAATGTTCATGATTCAGATAGAACAACACTGCAAGCTCAACAAGAAGAAATGGTTCGGATTAAAGAAGAGTTAGCTCGTAGACAACAAAGTGAAGAATCCTTAAGAAAATCTCAAGAAGACGCCATTGCGAAATTCCAAGAAGAGTTAGAATTATCTCGCAAACTCCATGCAGAAGAACTAGCTCTCGTCAAAGAAAAGGAAAAAACCAAAAACGAAGAAACATTCATTCGTCTTCGAGACCTCAAAAAGAGGTACCGAGTTGAGAAAGAGGTTCTTGAAGAAGCTAATGAAGCAATTGTTCAATCACTTGATGAAAAGGTCAAGGAATCTGTTGACAATCTGCGCGACGAGTTGAAACAAATTGCTGCAAGCAACGTCATGATCAAGTCTTCTGACGCTAAAAAGTCAGATTTTCTCATGGCTCAAAAGTTCACGGATTATGAGTTAAAGAAAATCTTACATGCTCGGATGATTCAAGTCGGGTCCTACAACAAAACCAAAGCTCAAAAGATCCTTCACAAAGCTCTTAAGACAGCCATAGATCAAGATACTAAGATATTCGAGAAACATGGTTCTGTAGTTCCCTACGATATCTTAAGTGAAGAAGAAGATGAATCTGACAATGATGACGACGATGCTGATGATAACAATCATGATGATGACAAGGGTGATGATGACAAGGGTGGTGAAGACAAAAATAGTGATGACAAAGGCAGGAGTGATGAAGACAAAGGTACGGATGACGAAGAAGGTACCAATGACGAAGAAGGAAGTGATAAACACAATGATGCTGATGATAATGGTGATGGTGATGGTAATGGCAAAAATGGTGATGATCAAGAAGAAGGTAACGATGATACAAGGAAAAAGGATGGAGACAAGGAAGACAAGTCCAAAGGTGACAAATCTTCCAAAGATGAGGTTACCAAGGGTAAATCAACTCCAAAACCTACACCTCGTCAAGGCAAACGCACCAAAAGTTTCATGATGTAGATGCTAATACAGCCTCATCACATACTCCAGCCACAACCACTCCTGCAACCACATCTTCCCCAGTTGCTTCTGTCATGACACCTTTAGTGCAACAACAACTGACGGAACCAGATCAACCTGTACCGGACATTCTAGTATCTGATCCAGTCCAAGACATACCAGACACTGAAGCAGTAGCAGAACCTGTTGATGATGTTCAAGTCTCTACGGCAGTCCCTGATGTTCTAGAGACAAGTGAACCAGCATGGGTGGATACACTCGAGGAAGATGAAAATTTACCCGTACAACCTTGGGTATCCAATGTTGCTGCACTTCTTCCACTGACAAAGGTTGATGAAGCTGACTTCTCTTAATTCCTAAGCAACCCAATAGACTTTTCAAGATTCTTGGAGTATAACTATGGGTCTAATGTAACTCATGCAATGGTTGTGAGAGGACTAAAAAATCCCAACCTTCGTGTTAAATCAAGGCTCAGCAGCACAGAATACGAGTACAACGTAAATGAACTTCTGAAAGCGTTGAGAACCACTCAAAGGGATGGTCTTCATGCGCCTTAAAAACCTCCTCCTACTACAACTGCAGATGATGATCAGATTGCACTTGACTTCTTTGTCAGTGAGGATCTTGAATACTTGCTCAAGGGAGGAAACAAGTATGCAACTTCCCTAAAATTGGTAAAGGCTGCAACTTGGGATTTGATATTGTGGTTAGAAGAAAAAGTTAATCGTCTTTGGGTTCCACAAAAATATCCTGAATATGATCGATATGCTGAATTGGGTGCTTCACATTGGGATGAGCGTGTGCGACGCGCCTACAACTATGCATGTGTGCACAACTCAGGTTCTCAAGTCTTCTCCCTAATTTGAATCAAAAGCATCCAAGGCGTTAGGATTGAACCCAAAACAGGCTATCAACATTTGACAGAGATCAGACTCATTCTAGAAGATGAAAAAGTCTACATTATCCAGGAAGGCGACTTTCCACTTCTTCGTCTCGAGGACATTGAGGACATGCTGCTTTTGCTAACTCACAACGCCCTCAAACACTTGATGTCAGAAGAACTAATTGCACTGAATTCAGCTCTTTGAATGTACACACGTCGAGTTGTCATCAAGAAAAGAATTGAAGATCTGGAACTTGGAGTAGAAAGTTATCAACGGAAGCTCAACCTTTCAAAACCACGTACTAAAGTCTTCCAGAGGCATTCAGACAAATCTCCTTAAACCAGCACCTGTGACCCGATGCCTGGCCTTTTCTACCTGAATGGTCGTAGTCTTATGAAGTTCATGAGAATTCCGGAGATCAACAAATTCAGTGACGGGACTCTCACCTATATTCGTGACAAGCTGGTGCATCTCAACAAGCACAAGACTCTTCCAGAGGTCACTGTAGAATGGGACAAGTGTCACACCCCACCATGGCGGAATATGGGGTGCGACGTAATGGATATCATCACAACATGGCGTGTCTATAGAGATAACTATATGAATAAGAAATGTCATAAAATGGTGATACGAAAGTCATGACAATATCTCAACAAATGCAGGAGTCTAGGTAAGTAGGTAACAGTCCTACCACTTACCCAAGACAAACAATAAACATAAACCCAACAAACATATAGGTGCCAACATGTATCACTTATCAAAAACACATAAAGGTAAACTAAGAAGGAACGGAGATCTCCTTCTATATGCAATCCTAAGGCATCCAAGTCTAGCCACTTCTATCCTCAAGCTTAAACACATTCACACCTGAAAGGGACACTAAAACACGTCAACATAAAGTTGGTGAGAGTCATAGGTTTAGACTCCAACGCCAAATCAGTTATAAGCTGTGAATAACAAACACCAACACAATAACATATGGACAATGTGCTACAATAATGTATTAACAACTAGCATTCAAGTTCAATCAATCATCACAATTCCAAGGCATCACGCCTTACCAACAACCACAATTTCCGAGGCATCACGCCTTACCAAACACCATAATTTCCAAGGCATCACGCCTTACCAAACACCATGGTACCATAGATGATCACACTATGTACCTATCCTAAGGCCACTACCTTGTCATTATCCATTGGTCCCATAGACGATCACGCTATGTACCTATCCCAAGGCCCCTACCTTGTCAAACCATAATAATTAAGATGGCACGTGTTCCCCGATCCAAATCATACACAATCAAGAATCACATAGCAGTTAATCACATAAGTGCACACACAAGTCCATCACAAACATTCACAACATCAATTTATAAATAACTCAACACAGTGTCTCTTCCATCCCATCTGGAAGTCAAAATCAATAATAAACATGGGACTATGAAACTCACCTGATTGCTTCTTCACAAGTCCTCGCACTAGCAACAAGCTAACAAACCAAAAACACGCAATCAATACACGAACCAATCACTAAGATGTCTCATCAACCTATGATGGACATCTAGCCTATTCCCATATAAATACCTTATTGATAAGCTCTAATCACCCCATTACCCTTCCCTAACAAGTCCTTAACTTGGTTAAGTTTAATAGCTATCCCGTTCATATTTTACACAAAACAGTCCTAGTTTTTAGGTCTCAAAACTTTAAGTCAAACGCCCACTTAAACATACCAATGGTTTCTGTAAAAGGAATATTCATACCCTTACATATGTTAGCTAACACCTCCCACTTGCCCTAACCTTAAAGCTACTGTTAAGGCCCCGATATATATATATATATATATATATATATATATATATATATATATATATATATATATATATATATATATATATATATATATATATATATATATATATATATATATATATATATATATATATATATATATATATATATATATATATATATATATATATATATATATATATATATATATATATATATATATATATATATATATATATATATATATATATATATATATATATATATATATATATACTCTTTTGTCATTCCAGATTTCCTGATTTTAAACATACTAAAAGTTTGTTACAATTAAGGGGTCTTACCCTAAACCAAAACCTTAGCCCAAGTGCAGATACTTACTACAATATATAAACCATCTCTCATGTTCGTGAGAAGATCCCAATGCAACCCTAAGTACCCCAAACAACCCAAAACTTAAAAATAAAACAGGCTGATTACAAAACTGTTTTGACCTTCGACTGTTGTAACCTGTTTTTGACCCACTTCCCGACCTCCAACTTAGTTCTCGTTTCTTGCATTGGAAAGCCACTTCAATTAGCTTTATAGGGATATGTGGATCGCAAAATAATAATTTGTATAACTCCCTATATGATCAAAACAATGACCCAAAATTCTGTCCAGTTTTTAAAAACGGGTTTAACTAAATTAACCTCATTAATTAACCCTAATCCCACTAATTACAAGCCCTAATTTATGTAATCATCATGTTATGATTAATATAACATTAATTTAATGTTTTTATAATAAACCCTAACCTAAATCCATCATAAGATGATTAAAGAAAACATAAAAACAATTTAATTAAAAAGGGTTTGAAGATTTTACCTTAGATTTTTTTTGGAAAACAAGATTTTTGATGAAGAACCCTAATTTTCTCCATGGATGTCGACCCATACTTGATCTCCAGGGATTTTATGAAGTGTTTTGATAAAATAAGGCTTTCTATACTTTCCTAACAAGTCCTTGGCGCATATACAAAAGCCCGGTTCCCTTTTTCCCTTTTTTCCCCTTTTCTTTTCTTTTTTTCACATAACTGACCTATACCCATTTAATTTCGTTTTTTTTTCCTTTTTATTATTAATATTTGTATTAATAATATTACCTTAATTTTCCTTAATTTATTTCAGCTCCTAAAGCCTCCAGAACCTCAAAACCGTAAAACTAGTCAAATTTACGCGTTTTACCGTAAAAGACGTAAAATATACACTTTTAAAGAAAATCTCAAATTTTGAAATAAACTTTATAACTAAGTCCTAAATGACTTAAAACGATCCCGAAAAATATCCATATGACTAATTACCTCATCCGAGACCTCTAAATGTTAAACCGTAAATCGTAAAAACACGATTTTCTATAATACATATACGTATACGTAAAACCACTAAATAACACCATCTCACTTCATAGTCACTACCATGTGAACTCATGAACATGAAATCATCACACCTCGTTTCACTCACAAGGTACCCCGTACCGGAAACGATATCCAAACCACAATCTATACACACCAATAAGCACATAAACACGTAAAGACACGTAACTTGCACAAAATAAAACTAAGTGACGAACCTCAAAACCAGGGTTGTCACAACAAGGTATATCAACAGAGTGCTACATACGCGATCAAGAAGATTGATGAGAAGCTGAGAGAAAGACGTCTCATAAGAAGTTTAGAACGATTCGTTGGTGGAAGACCGTATGGAGCGCACCACAAGTTCATGGAACGATCCATCTAATGGGTCGTACTACCTCAGGTCATCTCCATATTGTTACATTTGTGAATATGTAAATATTGTGAATATTATGCTTTTGTGGCTTGTTGTAGTGTGAAAGTATGATAATGTTTCAAGAATTTCTCACGAGATTCTAAATCTTTCAAAATATATCATACTCAAGCACTACAACTAACCCTCATTAACTTGAGAGGGAGCGTTAATATGTTCTATGGCCATAGATTGATTTCATTTTTACCCAAAGACCGGTTAATCCATTTAATATCCAAAATATTGATGGTTAACATTTTGGAAAGGGGAGAAAATGGGATTAAGGAGACTTAATGATATTTGGCTAAACAATGAAAAAGACTTAAAAGATAAACCAACTTAATATGTGTCATGCACATGTTAAGGGGGAGCGTTTTTGATGATCAAAACACTTAAGGCACAAAAACTTTGATTATAATATCACAAGTGCTTTAAGTGATTTTCAAGGATTTTTCATGGTGACAATACTTACCCAAAACACACTTAATTCACGAAGGATGTGGTGACGAAAGGGTGGTAGGTATAGGTATTAGTCCAATGATTCATCAGAACCGATGGAATCTTCCAAAGGACAACTCCCTAGATAGAATTAGAAGTCCTAGGAAAGATGGAGAATGATTGTGAACGTAGTTGAATGCCGATCAAGTACTTAATCTAGCACTGTAACAATCACAACACGGTGCTAGTGATGACGTATTGGTAAGCATTGAAGGGGTTGAAGAATAAAAAAGAATTGTAAAGATAAAGGGTGTAGAGAAAGAAGCCCTCCTTACAACTTTAGGCATAAACCGGGTCAATACATATGCTATTGAGATCATTTTTTACAATGATTCTCGATATTGAAGATAGACATCATGGACCCAGTGATGCAATGCACAACCCTCCCCAGCTAACTCAAATATCTCTCAAAAGATATTTGTTTTAATCACACGGAGTTCAACACGTTATCTATTGGTCTATACACTCCGAATAGACTGATATTGAATAGGTGAAAATCCTCTCCAGCCATCGCTCACTAAATCAAAACGCACTATCGAGTCTAGAGCCACGAGATCATCAAAAGTCTCATTAGGACACTTTCCATTTATTCCTTGCTTCTTCACACACTGTGAAAAGTAAGAGATCTTTATGAGTCCTACGCTGTATTCTTGTAATATTGCCAGAACATCTGAGTAATACGCAAGTATTACAATGAAGATGGAAATCCTGCTCTACCCAACATCAAACAAGCTCATGGTAGGTGACACGTGCGGTTCTTTAAGAACCAATCTTGTGAAAACTGGAAATAAACAGTAGTTTAATTCTTAATTGAACTTAAACTCGTTCCAGGCCTCTACGCATTATCGTATGATCTTGCCAGAACACTCAGAGTGACACTCGTTAGTGTTCACAATGACGAGTGGAAATCCTTCTAGTGTTAATGATTGTGGTAAATTTACGTCCTTTAGGAAAAGGAGCGTAAAAGCGGAAAGTATTAAACAAATGATTTTAGGAAAAACCAAGTGTTAATGACCCTAAGGTGAAAGTTCGTTTCCCAAGGAAGTATATGTGTGTGAAAAACTTGTTAAATGATTGTGATTAATGATTGGTTTAGAAGGGGATGAGAAAAGAAGATGACGAAGACGTGAAAATTACTAATAGAATGTTAAAACGTAAACCCGTAAAAACTACAAAAATAAAAATTAATTCTAAAAATTACCAAAAATTCACCAAAAATCAAAATTAATAAACTAAGAGTTTACCAATGATCAAATCTTTTTCAAACCTTTTAAATAATTAAATATTCAATTTTTAAATGCTAATTAAAGCCCTAAAAATCAAATAAATTATCAAAAAGCCCAAATAAAGATTTTCCAATTGGTAAACCTCTAAAATGACCTAAAAAGATTAAAAACTATTTTTAGAAATTTTTAAACTAATAAAAAATATTTAAAATGATTTAAAAACTATTAAAACTTAAAACAATTATAAAAATTAATCTATAAGTGATAAAATTATTCTAAAAGTTGCTAAATTCCTATTTTAATGTATTAAACCCTAAAAAAAATGTAAAAAGTTGGAAAACGTGAAATTTGAAAAATAATAATAAAATAATATTAAAATAATATTAAAAAGCCAAAAATTATAAAAAATTATAACAACTTGCAAACTATTTTATTTTAACCTAAATAATCAGAAAATCAAAGTGAAATGACCAGAATAGCCCTATTGGGCCCTCAAATGGGCCAAAACCAAAAACAGTCAACACAATTGGGCTTTTGGGCCCAAAAAGTCAAACTTGGCCCAATTGACTTAGAAAAGCCCTATCTGACTCAAAAATCAATTTTATGAACAAAACTATAAAGGCCCAAAAGCTGAATATGAGCTTATCACAGCTTATTAAGCACACAACTTATTCTTATTGGGCTTTTCAGCCCATTAAGCAATAAGCTAATGCCATAAGCTCTAATTTGACACACAACCTTCTTTTGGGATGCTTATGAGATATGTAAAAAGAAATTTTGAAAAAGCACACTCAATAAGCCAGAAATAAGCAAAGTATTATTTCACTAAAAGACAAAATAGTCGTTTTTGAGAAATAAGGAACCTCAAGACTTGATTCAACTTGCAAAAGATCACAAATGGACTCAATAAGCCAAAACAATCAACAAATATCCAATAAGCACAACCAATAAGCCAGAATAAGCACTTATGAACTTATGAAAAAGTCAATGAAGTTGGTTTTCTAGTCAAACCCTAAAGTCAACCCACCAAATGCTCCAATATGAACAAATGGGTCAAATAATGAGCACCTATTACAAAATCCAAGTTGTTGCTGGTTAAAATAAGCTATTATAGCTTATTGATAAGCTGAACCCAATTTTACACTAGCAGTGGTAACCAGCAAAGGAAAGGAGTTCCCACTGCTTTGACTATTTGACTGAGCTTTTTAGAGAGTTCTAGTTGGATTCAATTGGAAACAAAGGTACCCTTGTGATCAGTGAATCACAAGGAGTCAATAGCAACAAGAAAATCACAATTTGGTTCACACAATAAGCCACAATCAATCAAACAGTCACCAGATACCACACAGACATGGAAAAATAAGCAGTTATACAATAATAAGCAGATTAAGCCTGAATAAGCCAACCAAACTCAACAAGATGCACACACAAGCTATATAAACTATGGATAAGCACAAAGCAACAAGAATTAAACACTGAATCAAAGAGAATTAACAGAAATAAGCAAGTGAAGGTTACTGATGAACACTAACATGCAATTGATGAACACTAACTCTTTGCTGATCTATTTGACCACAGATCCAATTTCAAGCCTCAAATCCTACTTCCCTGGTGTAGTTAACCTAGATTTAACACTTGTTAACCCTAGTCTATGATTAGATCTAGGTGTCCCCTAAATTTCAGCCAAATTCACCAAGTAAACAAGATTTTATGACCTATTTATGAATCTATGTGTTTCAAACCTTAAAACCTGCAAACAGATGAACAAATGCACTCAAATAACAGATACTAACAGTTGCAAACAATAAACCACAACTTAACAAGCCACAATCCCAACTTATGCAGTAAACCCAAACACCCTTTTAAAACTTGTTTTCACAATTTTTCAAAGGATCATGCAGATTTCACCCACAAATCAGACTAATAACACCTCATAAACATCAAACCAAGCCAGATAAACAATAATCAACCACAATATCACAGATTCAAGAACAAATCCACAAAAATCACAATTAATCAGAAACTTAAAGAAGAAATGAGAAAGGAAGAAGGTGCAAACCTCCAAGACCTACATCCAGGCCTTGGATTGTTTGAGCTGAGGTACTAGCAGAACAAGTACCAGCTTCCAAGCTGCTAAGAAGAACAAACCACAAAGTGAGATCAAATAATACCAACTTTCTGATTTTTGATGCACAAGCTGTTGGGAATAAATTAAGGCCAGATCACTTGAGCGCTGACAAGAACAACTCAAGCGTTGACAAGAACAAAGTGAGCGCTGACAGCTCAAGCGTTGACAAGTTAAAGTCAAGCGTTGACAGATTGAAGACAAGCACTGATGGAAGATATAAGCTACACGTTTATTATATTCTAGAATACTTCTAGTAAGGATAGAAACGACAATGTATTTTCTATGTTTATCTTTACCTAGAATAGTTGATACGTAGCTTATTGTACAAGGCTTCTTAGTCTATAAAAGAAGGCCTTTAGGTTAATGTTTAATATCAAGTTTTATATAAGTTTTCATTCGTAAACATCTTTCATTGTAAGCAAGTTCGACATTCATAATCAAAGTGAAAGTTTTGTTTACATCTTGTGTTCTTGTTTAAGTGTTAAATTCCGCATAACACTTAGATTCACAAAACATATAACAAAGGTTTCTCTACGTGTTATACTTGATCTAATCTCGTATACACAAAGCTAATCGATCTAAGTTTGGGATCAACAAGTGGTATCAGAGCTTGTTGAGGAACTTTTGATCTTTGAAGAACACCAGAACGATACACGAACACCAAAACCCTAATTTTCTCAAAACCCTAAAAACATCATGTCTGAAGCAGTAACCACCTCCTCTTCACCCTTACCAAACATCAAGATTCCCATGCTTGATGCAACCAACTTTGACTTATGGAAGTTCAACTTTGAACAATATCTGGGGATCTTTGATTACACACTCTGGGAGATTATTGAATATGGAAACTCATTCAATAAGGCTCAAAAGATTCAGGATGCCATTACGGCAAGATCAGCTGTTGAAGGATGTCCTGATGAAGATAAGAAAGAAAAACCTGGAGATGGTAGAGCTGTAGGTGCTGAAGATATTGCAAATAAAAGGGTTGACATGAAAGCCCTAAATATTCTGAAAGTCTCTTTGGGACAAGAAAATCAGCACAAATATAGAGGCTATGAATCTGCTAAGGATCTTTGGGAAGCAATTGAAGTTGCATATGGTGGTAATGCAGACACTAAGGAAGAAAAGAAAAAGCAACTTCTGCATGATTATGCTGTCTTCAAAGCTCAGCCCAATGAGAAACTGAGTAGTGTGAGAAGCAGATTGTTTGACATCACAAGTAAGTTGTCCTTCATGGGGACACAAGTTGGTGATATTGACACCAATGCTACCTTTCTTAAAAGTCTTGGTGAGGCATGGAAGATTGAGGCAAGATCTATTCTTGCCAATAATACTTACAAGAGCTCCTCGTTTGATGACATCTACAACAAACTAAGACTGTTGGAAGATGAAACTCTTTCAGCACATGGAAGCAAAGCCAGCACCAGCAACATGGCCTTCTTCTCTCATAGTGAAGGCCAATTCAGTCAGAAGGACTCCTTTATGCATCCAGTTACTGGATCATCATTTTTCAGTGCTGGAACAAGTCCTGTCAACGTCTCCTTTTCAGACGCTGACACATTCATGAAACCTGCTGGTTTGGATGTGGATACTGTGTGTGCTTACATTGCTTCTTTGCCCAATGGTTCAGTGATTACATATGAGGACCTTGAGCAGATAAGTGATGAACACTTGGAAGAGATGGACATCAAGTGGAACATGGCTCTTGCTAGTATAAGAGCAAATAGGTGGAATAGAATGTTCAAAAAGAAGATGACCTTCAATGCTAAAGACACTGCTGGATTTGATAAATCCAAAGTTGAATGCTACAACTGTCATCGTATGGGGCACTTCATGAGGGAATGCAGATCTCCTAGAAGATCTGATGCTGGTAAACCCTCAAGTCAGGTTGTTAAAGCTCAGGATTCCAAAGCCATGGTTGCAGTTCAAGGAATTGATGGTACTGGATGGGATTGGAGCTATCTGGCTAAGGATGCTGAAGAGGACAAAGCTTTGATTGCTGATATTGAAGAAGAAGAGCATGTTGAATATGCTCTCATGGCACACTCCTCCTCTTCATCTGATAATGAGGTATATGATGATGCTTTCTGTAGCAAAGGTTGTAGGTTAAACACTGATAGACTTAACAAAGAAGTGTTAAAACTAAAAGATGATATGAGCACTGAAAGGTGTAAATTGTCCAATTACCAACTAGCTCTTACTGAAACTGAGAAAACCGTTTCTGAATACAAGAAAATGGAATTTGATTTAAAAGATAAGATAAATATCTTAAAACATGAGCTAGAGGGTAGTATGGATATTAGAAATATCATGACAAAGGTCAATAGAGACCTACAGGCTAAGTTAGATGAGGCCATTAAGAATAAAGATAATGTTGACCTCAAGATTTAAAGATTTGATAGAGCCACCCAAACCCTAGGAGACTGTGTAGCTAAACAAAGGGATCCTAAGGACATGACTGGGATTGGGATGAATGATTACTCTCTGGTTCCACCACCAGCTGGTGACTTCTATGGTGTCCTTAGAAAGGATTTGTCTTGGACTGGTATACCAGAATGCCAAGAAGAGGAATTCTCTCCTCCACCAAGAGTTGTCACTCCAGTGGAAGAGTATCAACAAAAACTGACTGACCTAAATGAGTGGAAAAAAGCTAACCCTACTTTATTTGTTAAGGGAGGTTTGCTATGTGAAAGTCCCAATGAATCACCACCCATTAAGGTTACTCACCCAGTTATTGGTAAAGCTGTTGACCTAGGCTCCAACACTGTTAGAAGACCTACCATTAAATATGCAGAGATGTATAGAAATAATAGGTCACCCAAGAGCCAAGTTAACAATCATGGAACAGGTTTCTTCGCTTCTAGACCTAAGAGTGTGTCTAAGAAAGCCTGTTATACTTGTGGTAGCTTTTCACACTTGGCATACAAGTGTGTCAACGCTCCCAAAGCCAGCGCTGATAGGAACAATTTCAGCGCTGATAGGAAGAAAGTCAACGTTGTTAGGAAGTCAAACGTTGTCAGACCCAAACCTTGTGTGCAGCAAAGTCCACAAGTGATTAGACCTGCCCCATTCTTCTCTAGAAGGTCTAACACTCATGGACAAAGACCTTTTCAAAAGACAAACACCTGGTCAAATAGGCAATGGGTTCCTGTAGCAAACCCTAGGTACACTGCTGACAAAGGTAATTTCAGCGCTGACAGGACAAAATCCAACGCTGACAGAAATGTGACCAGATCTAAATACTTGCAGCCACAAAGTAAGGGGTCTAGAGCTTCTTCAAGCTTAACATGGAGACCCAAGAAATACCAAAACCCTAATAATAATGGAATTTCAATGACTTGCAATAGATTTAATTACATTTCTAAGGTCATTACAAAACCAATTGGGGTTAACTGGGTATTTCATCCTAAAAGGGATGAGAATGGGGTTGTTGTGAGAACTAATTCTGTTCTTATTGAACAACCAGATGAATCCAAGTCTTCTGAGACTTGGGTTCCCAAAGAAAACTAATTTGTTTTCTTTATGTGCAGGGCATTCAAAAGCAGATCAATGATTATGGATATTGGGATAGTGGATGCTCAAGGCACATGACAGGAAAGGAAGACTATCTGACGAACTTCACTCCTATTAGAGATGGTGATAAGGTATACTTTGGAGGTGGATATGGAACCATAACAGGCAAAGGAACCCTTCTCACCAATAATCTACGTTTTGAGAACGTCTTCCTGGTAAAAGAACTGGATTATAATCTGTTTAGTGTATCACAAGTGTGTGATAACAAAAATAAGGTTCTTTTCACTGATACTGAGTGTTTGGTGTTAAGCAAGGATTTTAAGATCCCTGATGAGAAGTATATTGAGTATAGAACACCTAGGCATAGACATATATAATGTGAATTTAAATGGGATTAAAGTGAATACAAATATGTCTTGTTTTTATGCTAAGGCCTCAGTAGATGAAAGTAATTTGTGGCACAGGAGACTAGGGCACATAAATTTTAAAAATATAAATAGACTTGTGAGGCTTGGTTTAGTTGATGGTTTGCCTGAGAAGGCCTTCCACAATGACCACTCTTGTGTTGCATGTCTTAAAGGCAAGCAGCACAAGGTCTCATTCAAGTCCAAGCAGGTGCATACTAGTTCCAGACCTCTTCATATGCTTCACATGGACCTCTTTGGTCCAACTAATATAGAAAGCTTGAATGGCAAGTCATATTGTTTTGTTGTCACTGATGACTTTTCTAGGTTTACTTGGACATTCTTTCTAGCTATGAAGAGTGACATAGCTGATGTTCTTATTGAATTTATCACTCAAATTAAGAACAGGTCTGGCAATGAGGTTAAGATGCTTAGGAGTGATAATGGTGGAGAATTTAGGAACAAGAAGCTAGATGATTTTTGTGCCAGGAAGGGAATTACTAGGCAATTCAGTATTGCTAGAACCCCACAACAAAATGGGGTTGCTGAAAGGAAAAATAGAACCCTAATTGAAGCAGCCAGAACAATGTTGGCTGATGCTCACTTTCCAATAGCCTTTTGGGCTGAGGCTGTTAATACAGCATGCTATGTGCAAAATAGAGCATTGGTTAACAAAATTCAGAACAAAACACCTTATGAGTTACTTTGGGGAAGAAAACCTAATATTGGTTTTCTCAGACCTTTTGGATGTCATGTAGTAGTATTGGACACTAGTGATGCCTTAGGGAAATTTAGTGCAAAAAGTGATGAAGGTTACTTCATGGGGTATTCAGTCCAGAGCAAGGGTTATAGGGTTTATCTTAAAGAGGACAAACGTATTGTTGAAAGAGTACATGTTAGGTTCTTAGAGAATAAACCTAGTGATCTTGAGAGTGGTCCTAATTGGTTGTTTGATTTGGAACTCTTATCTAGAACTTTAAATTATATGCCTGTCACTAGTCCAGACATTGTGAAGGTAACTTCAAATGTTGTGGAGGAACAAGTTGTTGATGTTTCAGGTACACAGGTTGATGAGAGGGTTGGATCACAAGCAGAAAAGGCATCTCCTACATTTGAATATGTCACAATTCCCATTTGGACAGATGCTTTTGCTGCTGCTGCTGCTGCTGGACAAGATAATGGTGGTCTCCAAATACCACCAAATACAAACATGCATGGTTCTTCAGGCGCTGACAAAGGCAAATCTAGCGCTGACAAGACCAATTCAGACGTTGACAACAACATTTCAAGCGTTTTTGACCCAGACGCTGACAACCAAGATTCAAATGTTGACAACACTTATGGGCATCTTTTCTCTTCCAGTTTTGAACAAGGTGGACCTTCCAATGTTCATGAAGAGATTCCTTTTGCTCAAAGAGAGTCTGATGAAGAAGATATTGGCAACATGGAGCATGAGGTTGAGGACACCAGACTTTTTGAGGGAGGGGTTCTCACCTCCACAATGAAGAATCATCCCCCATCTCAAATCATTGGTGATGTTATGAATCCAGTTCAGACAAGAAGATCCCATCAAGGTCTTGGTGGATTTATTGCCAATATACACAAGAAGGTTGATACCCCTCTTGTGCAAGCATGTTTGTTTGCGTGTTTTCTGTCACAAGAAGAACCCAAGAAGATATTTGATGCTCTCAAAGAACCAAGTTGGGTGGAAGCAATGCAGGATGAGCTTCACCAATTTGCAATTCAGGATGTTTGGGAGCTGGTTGATTGTCCTAGATATGTCAGACCTATAGGGACAAGATGGGTTCTCAGGAACAAAAGAGATGAAAGAGGTATTGTGGTCAGAAACAAGGCAAGGTTAGTGGCTCAAGGTTATACACAAGAGGAGGGGATAGACTATGAGGAAGTCTTTGCACCAGTTGCAAGGATTGAAGCTATTAGGATTTTTCTAGCCTATGCATCTTGCATGGGCTTCACAGTCTATCAAATGGATGTCAAAAGTGCATTCTTGTATGGCATCATTGTTGAGGAAGTTTATGTCATGCAACCTCCTGGTTTTGAGGATCCAGAGCATCCAGATAAAGTGTATAGAGTCAAAAAGGCTATGTATGGCCTTCATCAAGCCCCTAGAGCATGGTATGGTACCTTGTCTACATATTTAGTGGATAATGGATTCAAGAGGGGCACCATAGATCAGACACTATTTACAAAGAAGAAAGGCAAAGATGTGTTGCTTGTGCAGGTCTATGTTGATGATATCATTTTTGGGTCTACTGATCCAAAGATGAGTGAGGATTTCTCCAAGCTTATGACAGACAAATTCAAGATGAGTGCTATGGGGGAGATGAACTTCTTTCTTGGTTTACAAGTTCAGCAGAAAGAAGATGGTATCTTCATCTCCCAGGACAAATATGTTGCTGAGATCTTGAAGAAGTTTGGCTTTTCTCCACATGAAAAGAGGGCTTCTACTCCTATGGATAGAGAACACCCTTGGGGAAAGATTGGAGATGGGAAAGATGTTGATGTCAGGCATTATAGATCCATGATTGGATCCTTGATGTATCTTACTACTTCCAGACCTGATATCATGTTTGCTGTATGTGCTTGTGCACGTCATCAAGTGACTCCCAAAGAATGTCACCTTTATGCTGTGAAGAGGATCTTTAGGTACCTAAGATGTTTCCCTAATCTTGGTTTATGGTACCCAAAGGATTCACCATTGGAGCTGATTGCATATTCAGATAGTGATTATAGAGGTGATAAGTTTGATAGGAAATCCACAACTGGTGGATGTCAGTTTCTTGGGAGCAGATTAATATCTTGGCAATGCAAGAAACAAACAGTGGTGGCTAACTCTACAACTGAAGCAGAGTATGTGGCTGCAGCAGCATGTTGTGGTCAAGTATTGTGGATTCAGAACCAGCTGTTGGACTATGGGTATAATTTCATGCATACTAAGATATTTGTTGACAATAATAGTACTCTATGCATCATTAAAAATCCTGTACATCATTCTAAAACTAAACACATAGAAATTAGACACCATTTTATAAGAGATTGCTTTGAGAAAGGTTTAATACAACCAGATAGGGTTGACACTGAGGAAAATGTGTCAGATTTATTAACTAAACCTTTTGATACTGGAAGATTTCAATACTTGGTAACAAGTATTGGAATGGTTAATCTCACTTAAATATGTGTTTTGGATTCTTTTTGTAAAAGTATGTACAGGATGATGCATTCTTATTATTGGTCTTCTTGATGATTTAGATTTTCCACTATATTTTTCTAACACTGACAAAGGTTGTTTGAACACTGATAAGTGTTTTTGCAACGTTGTCAGCAATATAATTGTCTAACGCTGACAAAGCTTCCTTCAACGCTGTTGTGTGTTATCGGGGCGTTGTCAGCAACAATGTTAGTTTTGTGGTTTTCAATCTAAATGTGCAGATGGTGTTAGCAGTATACCATTGGATACAGAGTTGCTTATGGATCAAAGGAGAAGCATTTGGACAAGTTTTTATTTATGGATGATGGTTGGAATGTTTCATTCCTATCTTGACATAAATTTTTATGTTCATGCATGATTTTAGCAAACTTTTTGTATCATAGTTTAAGGGGAGGTTTTAGGAACCTTTAGGATTTTTGGGTATCCATATGATACTCTTATCACAATTCTAGATTGTGTCCACAGGTGAGTATGGGTTAGTTTTACTAAACCATGAGGCACTGTAGCATGCATAGTGTATCAACTTTGCATGCTGCCAAGACATTTTTGGCCTAGAATTGGTTGTGGTCTGTTGGGGACTTGGGAATGATTTTTATATGGGATTTACCTGGGAGTAACAAGGATTTTATAAGGTAACTTGGTTGTTAAGAATTTTGGTTAGCAAGGGACACTAGAGGACTGTTATGTCTATCTTGCTTATGCAAGTGTGCATAACTGGACAGTGCTTGCCGCCCTATAATAATTATTAGCTTTTGGTTATTTTCTCTAGGATAAATTACTTGTTAAGGTCATTTTTCACTTTTTAAAACAATTTTATTTTTGGACGCTGACAAGATTTTTCCAAGCGTTGTTGTGACCAAATTGGACGCTGACATGGCTTTAGGCGAACGTTGACAAGATTATAGCCGTTAGGCGTTGATAGGTTATTTTTGACCGTTGACACTCAATGGGACCTACCCAGTTGTTACTTTTTGACATATTTTCAAGCCGTAATTTTAGGAGTTGTTACTTTCATTAAATGCATGAGATAACTTATAACTTTTTCAATATTTTCATGATTAGTTTTTGAAAATCTTTGCCTATTTTTGGGCCAATCACATGCATTATTTATCTCCTATAAATTTGGATCCTATTTTAAAACAGGGTATCTATAATTCTTGTCTAACACTTTTCTCTTATCAACCTTCATCTTCTACACTTCAAATTAACAGCTTTCATCAATGGCACCAAAGTTTAACTCAGCAGAATTGGAATTGGGGTTCAAGTCTCAACACAACATGATTGCTTATCTTGTTGCTGATAATGATTTGTTTCCCCAATACACACAAATGGTGGCGTATTTGAACGCATCCCCGTTAAGGTATGCTCTTTCTCATGCACCACTCATTCCAGTCACACACATTAAGCAGTTTTGGAACACTGTCAGTTCCTCAACAGTTAATGGAGTGACCACATTAACTTCTATTGTTCATGGGAGATCTTGGGTGGTTACTGAGGCCTTGGTACGCCAGGCCTTTCATCTTGATGATGCTGATGGTATAACCATCCTTCCCATAAATGAAATAGAACAAGGGCTTAGGGCTTTGGGATATCCTATTCCTGATGAAGGTACTCTTAATAAGTATCATAAGCAGGAATTTCCCCCAGCCTGGAAGTACCTCATTCACATTCTCCTTCAATGTTTGAGTCCCAAATGTACTGCACACAATGAGATCAATAGATCCATTGCAAGTGCTATTGTGTGCATTGCAACAGGGAAAAAATATAACTATTCTAAAATGATTTTTGAAGGGATGTGTAAAAACAAGGGGACAAAAATGACTTTAGCTTATCCCCGTTTTCTGCAAATGATTTTTGATGATCAAAGATATTGTTCAAGGGATCACAATGATTTTTATAAGATCCCTGAACAAAAAAAAGCTATTTTTGCAAAGATGGATTCACCACCTCATAGAGACTTACCTTTAACCCCAGCCATGCTTGTTGTTATTGCAGCAGCACAACCCCAACCAGACCCCCAACCTCAAATT
Source organism: Glebionis coronaria (assembly GCA_025667525.1). Lineage (NCBI taxonomy): Eukaryota > Viridiplantae > Streptophyta > Magnoliopsida > Asterales > Asteraceae > Glebionis > Glebionis coronaria. The sequence continues at coordinate 420,186,615 of CM046882.1, read as the reverse complement.
GACCCTCAACCACAACTTGAACCCATTCCTGAACCTTTACCCTCACCTGAACAAATGCAACTTGACCAAGAACCCTTTGACGCTGACACATCAAATGTTGGCGTTGATGTGCCTATTTCCAACGCTGACACACAACCATCACAATCCCAAACACCCCTTAACCAACCATCATCTACCCATTCTTCCACACCATCTTCCACACCACCTGAATATAGGTTGATCAAACGCCAAAGGACTACTGGAGTGTTCTCCTCTGGTGGTCCTAGCCATGAAGCAGAGAGAACCACCACCACAAGTGTGGCTGGTGACCTGGATGAGGCTGGGACTATTGGTTCTGGCTTAGAAGCTGGCCAAGGCAGTCCCACCATAATTAAGTCCTCATCCATGCCCAATGAATCTGACTTGGGAGGTCAAATCCCCATTTTAGAAGAGGGCAGACTGGAACCAATGACTCTTTTGGAATTGACGGTTGTTTGCATTAGCTTGCAAAAGCAAAATGCAGACTTAGTACAAATTGTCAGCTCACAAGGCCTTGAACTCAAGGAATTGAGGGAGAGGATTGTTGTTTTGGAGAGTGATCATGCTAGGAGGGGTATGGAGGAGTCTTCCAAAGGGGAGGAAGATCAAAGAAATCTGAGTGATAAGAGCAGTCAAGATGGTCAATCAATGGATGTTGCTGAAGCTCTTACAACTTTGAAGGAACAAACAGGTTTTGATACGTCCTTAATCTCTCCAACCAATCTAAATTTATCATTTACAGCTATGTTGAGAGAGGTTACACAAGGCGCTGAGGGAAAATATTTGAGCGTTGACAAGACAAATTTGGACGCTGATAGAAGTATTTTGGGCGCTGATAGAGGAAATTTGGGCGTTGACAGACCTGCACATGAAGGTGATGTATTCCAGTCATCATCTATCATCAAGGAAGTTCCTACTCAGGTATTACCATCTACCTTACCAACCATTGTACCATCAGATAAGGGTAAGGGTAAATTGGTAGAAGAAATTGTTCCAAAGAATGCAGCCCAAGTTGAATTTGATAGAAGATTGGCTGAACCAATGATGGAACAAGGTGAAAAGGAAAAGTCACCATTTGTTGTGACTTCTGAAGAAGAAAGTGATGGAGCTAGCTCAGACTCAAGTGTGATGATTATAGAACCAGAAAGGCTTGAGTATGGTGATGAGCTTGCCAGGGAAAAGTTGAGAGATTTAAAGTTGCAGGTTGACTTTGACATGCAAGAGGTGGTTCGGATGTACAATTCTTGGGAAGAAATCTGCATGGATAATCCAGACTTGACCATTTCAGATCAAATATGGGGTTTGGAGCTTCTTCTTAGATTTCAGAAGGATTGTAAGGTGATTTTGAAGCACAAGGTAAGCAATATTCTCTCTGAGTTGAAAAGGGATAGAAGGGAGCTCTACTTTATGTTGCTCAGATGTCATGGAGTTGGATGGACACATCAGAAGCTGAAGGCTTTGACATTTGATGAGTTGGAACATAGGGCTTATCCTATTTGGGTGAAAGTGCAGGAAGAGAACACTTACAGACTTCTTTCAGATGAAAGAAAGGAGCAACTTGCAGAAGAGATGGAAATCAAGAAAGCTATGATGATTCCCAGGCCAGTGAAGAAGGGATTTACACTTGAGTTTCCAGAAGATATGAATCCACTATATCCAAGTGAAGCAGTTATTAGAAAGAGCATCAAGCTCTCCCCATTAGAAGCTTCAGATATGGTGCAAGTGTTACCATTAGATTCCAGGAATCCAATTGTGAGTTATGATGAGGATGAATGTGGATTCTGGAAGATTGGCAGATTTGGCAAGGAGGTACACACTTTTACCACTCTCATATCTTTATTTGCAAGTTGTGATAGAGAAGACTTGGTGGACCTTTGGAGGTTGCTGGAGACCAAGTATGAGGCTGAAGCACCAACTTCAGCTAATGGAATAAAACTTTGGACCACATTCAAAAGAATGTGTGGGACAAATGAGGAAGATCCTGAAATATGGAAGGATCTTGAAGATGACCTCAGTAGTCTTCAATGGAGATTATATTCAGCTGCTGGTGTATACCATTTGAGTTCTACAAAGTTTGCTGAGTATCTACTTGTGGATGCTCAGTATTTCATATCCAAGGCTGTTTTGGAAAAGATGAAGGACACTCAGCTGGAGATAGATTATACAAGTGACGTGGCAAAGAATTTGATCAGATTTATTTATTACCAGTATGAGAAGGTTTGTCAGACTCCTCCAAGTTCTTAATGATTATTCAGAAACTTGATCATAAGAGTGGATATCAAGTTTAGGGGAGGATTGTTGGGAATAAATTAAGGCCAGATGACTTGAGCGCTGACAAGAACAACTCAAGCGTTGACAAGAACAAAGTGAGCGTTGACAGCTCAAGCGTTGACAAGTTAAAGTCAAGCGTTGACAGATTGAAGACAAGCACTGATGGAAGATATAAGCTACACGTTTATTATATTCTAGAATACTTCTAGTAAGGATAGAAACGACAATGTATTTTCTATGTTTATCTTTACCTAGAATAGTTGATACGTAGCTTATTGTACAAGGCTTCTCAGTCTATAAAAGAAGGCCTTTAGGTTAATGTTTAATATCAAGTTTTATATAAGTTTTCATTCGTAAACATCTTTCATTGTAAGCAAGTTCGACATTCATAATCAAAGTGAAGTTTTGTTTACATCTTGTGTTCTTGTTTAAGTGTTAAATTCCGCATAACACTTAGATTCACAAAACATATAACAAAGGTTTCTCTACGTGTTATACTTGATCTAATCTCGTATACACAAAGCTAATCGATCTAAGTTTGGGGGAGGATTGGAATCAACAATTGATTCAAGATGTCTATCAAAAGCCTTACACTATATCAATTGCTACACTTTGTGAATATCTTGTCTACACTTGTGATACACTAAACAGATTATAATCCAGTTCTTTTACCAGGAAGACGTTCTCAAAACGTATATTATTGGTGAGAAGGGTTCCTTTGCCTGTAATGGTGCCGTAGCCCCCTCCAAAGTATACCTTATCACCATCTCTAATAGGAGTGAAGTTCGTCAGATAGTCTTCCTTTCCTGTCATGTGCCTTGAGCATCCACTATCCCAATATCCATTGTTAGGACTCATGGATTTAGAAGTTACTCCTGGTAATATACAGTTCTTACTGGAGTACTCCGTTACTCCTGGTGAGTTACAGTTCTTACTGGAGTACTTCGTTACTCCTGGTGTTACAGTTCCTACTGGTAGTATTCTTCGTTCCTCCTGGTGATACAGTTCCTCCTGGTCGTATTATAAAGTTGATAGAAGATTGTAGAAGATAAGATCAAGGAAGATTGTAGAAGATATGATCAAATATTTAGTCTTCCTATTCATATGGAAAGTATTAAAGATATTGATTATGATGAGGAGGTTACAAGATTATTTAGGAAATAATTAAATGATATTAATGTATAATACTTTGGAAAGTATTAATTATGTTGTAACCACCTAGGACCCCTTGCACTATAAAAGGAGGTCCTAGGGTGTAGAGATAAACACACTTCCATACACACATATTCTCTACACATTTATCTCATTGTTTGTTATAGCTTCAAGGTTGTAAAACCCTATCACTATTAAGAGTGATCGTATTAATATATTGAGGCTTGGATGTTTGGTTATTTCTATTGTTCTTCTTATATATAAAGATTGGTTTCCGCACACTCTTTGTATTGTGATCAAGGCTTCAAAGATCATTCAAGTAGTGAACGCAACAAGTGGTATCAGAGCCTCGTTGAGAAGCTTTGATTGAGAAGAACAAGATTCATACATCCGTGTTGCCGAAGAAGACATGGCGTGCAGAACTTCAATCCCAAACAATGAGGTAATTCTTATGACTGAATCTGAAGTTAGAGAATATAATGCTAAATTAAAGAATAATATGCATGCTTATAACAACTATGACTTAGGAATTAGTTATTCTGAAACATATGAACATAAATATTTAGAACTTCAAAAACAATATGCTGATCTGAATGCTGAAAATGACAAATATTATTTAGAAGTTCAAGCATATAAAAGTTCTGTTAAAACCTTGGAACAACAGAAAAAGTGGTTTCAAAAAACCCAATTAGAGTATGAAGAAAAGATTAGAGTGTTAAGTATAGACTTAGAGAACACATCTAATCTACTGAAATATTCTGAAAAGCTTAATACTGAGGTAAATAAAGAGAAGCAGGAGCTACAGACTAAACTAGATAATGCTTTGGCTAGGTTTGATAAATGGACAAGTTCTTCTAAAAACCTAATTAAATTAGTAGATAGCTCCATTTCTGGTAGGACTAAAGTTGGTTTAGGGTTTAGAAACTATATTGGGCCAAATGATGTTTTTGACTCCTCTTTGTCTAGTGTGTTTGACACTACCCCTGAAGATGTGGAAGGTAGGCCTGTTTTCAATAGGTATAAACCAGCTGTAGAGATGCATGCTGTTCCTCCACCTATCACTGGGGAATTCATGCCTATCTCAAACCACTCTAACTTTGATGAATCTCAAATCACATATGATACAATGTCCACTGGCTCAATTGAAACTATTTCTATGTCTAATGACTTTGTCTCTTGTAACTCTAGTGACAAGTCTTTAGAACCTAACACCAATGACCTTGACTCTTGTGAGTCTGACTCTAGTGTTGGTACACTTGAGTCTGTGCCTGATCCTGTTATAACTGAACCCATCACTAGTAAAAATGCCTCATGCAATTCTACCTTAAGTGCTAAATCACCTAAGTTCTACCCTCAATCTGTTTGTGCTAAAAATGACTGTAAAAGGAAAACAAATAACCCTAGGAAAAACAATAAGAGTCCTAGAGGTAATCAAAGAGGTTGGAATGGCATTATGACTCGGAAATTAGGTGATAACTTTGAGTTCAAAAGTAAGGCTTGCTATGTATGTGGTAGTTTTGATCACTTGCAATATACTTGTAAACACAAGAGAAAGATTAATGATCAACAACAAGTTAAACCGGTATGGAATAACTCAAGACGGGTGAATCACAAGAACTTTGGTAGGGTTTTTCACCCCAATCCTAAAAATAACATTATTCCACAACCAAGATGTTTTAACAATGTTAAGGGTACACGGGTTGAGTCTGCACGGTCAAAAACGAAGGTTAATATTGTTAAGGCTTTAGCTAGGTGGGTTTGGAAACCTAAACAAGATGGTTTACAACATGTCTCTAAATCAAATAGTGCATCAAAAACCTTAACAAGATATGACTATGTTGATGTTTTTGGAAGATTCAAGTCTGTCTTAGCTTGGGACTTCCATAAACACTAATCTTTGTTTGGTTTGTGTTTATTTCAGCTAGTGTGATTATAAATTACTATGTTTTGTATTTTATATATTTGTGTGAACTAACTTTTTGCAGGAAAAGAGAAGTTTAAAAAAAAATTTAAAAAATAAAATAAAATATCTTTGATGGTGAATACTTTGCTCGGTTTGAGGGGAGGTTCTAGCTTAAGGGGAGGCTTGTTGTATGTATAACTGTGTATATTCTTGTGTTTTTCTGTCTAATCAATTTTACAGGTTGACATTGGTGCTGGTGGATATGGTTCCTCCTGGTAGAACTAAGTTGCTCCTAGTCGACCAATGGTTCCTCCTGGTTGCACTCATCCTGCTTCTAGTGGACCATTGTTCTTCCTGATGCATTCTACGTTCCTGCTGGTTGACTCATTGTCTTTGAGTGGTTATAATTTAAAAAAAAATTAAAAAATAATAATAAAAAAAAATATTAAAATTAAAAAATTAAAAAAATAAATAAAAAAAATAAAAAAATAAAAAAAATAGAAACTTTCAAATCAAAATACCTTTGTATATATTTCATTTTTTGGGCTGTTTCTGTTTGGTACTTAGGTGTTGGCTGCCCCCCACACAACAAATGGTCCTCAACTCACCATGTCTAGCCGACAAGAAAGAGTTGATTCACCTTGAGGGTACGACTCCTGGTGTGATTCTCAAATCCGTTGGTGGTTGCCAGGTTACCCAAAACTGGATGGTTTTCACTTGCCATGGTCCTAGACTGAAATGTGGCTAATCCAAGGGGGTACGGCTCTTGGAAAAGATTTTATCAAATCCGTTGATAGCTATAATAGCTTGCTCAAAGCTATAGGGTTTTCAACTCACCGATGCTTCATTGCTAAGAGTTGGCGAGTCCAGAAGGGTACGGCTTCTGGTAAAGACATATCAAATCCGTTGACGGCTGTGATGGTTTGCCTAAAATCATCAGGGTACCCCCACTCACCATTGATTCACGTTCTAAGAGTTGGGCTGGGTTCTGGTCTCCCAGGGTGATGTTTATTCCATCATAAAGACTGGCTAGCCCAAGAGCGAGCAGCTACTTTGTAAAGGCTTATCAAATCTGCTCATGTTGCTGTGAAGATTCAACATGTGCAGAAGTTTTAAAGCTTTAAAGAAGTTCAGCATTTTAGTACAGAGCATCACTTTGTGTTTCTTCTGGTGTTATCAAGTGAGATTGTTGCTGTTGTGGTTCATATTCCAATCCTCATGCTTATTGGTGACACATCTACTTGGAAACTTGAACTCAACAAAGTTAAATTCAAGTTTAGGGGAGGATTGTTAGGACTCATGGATTTAGAAGTTACTCCTGGTAATATACAGTTCTTACTGGAGTACTCCGTTACTCCTGGTGAGTTACAGTTCTTACTGGAGTACTTCGTTACTCCTGGTGTTACAGTTCCTACTGGTAGTATTCTTCGTTCCTCCTGGTGATACAGTTCCTCCTGGTCGTATTATAAAGTTGATAGAAGATTGTAGAAGATAAGATCAAGGAAGATTGTAGAAGATATGATCAAATATTTAGTCTTCCTATTCATATGGAAAGTATTAAAGATATTGATTATGATGAGGAGGTTACAAGATTATTTAGGAAATAATTAAATGATATTAATGTATAATACTTTGGAAAGTATTAATTATGTTGTAACCACCTAGGACCCCTTGCACTATAAAAGGAGGTCCTAGGGTGTAGAGATAAACACACTTCCATACACACATATTCTCTACACATTTATCTCATTGTTTGTTATAGCTTCAAGGTTGTAAAACCCTATCACTATTAAGAGTGATCGTATTAATATATTGAGGCTTGGATGTTTGGTTATTTCTATTGTTCTTCTTATATATAAAGATTGGTTTCCGCACACTCTTTGTATTGTGATCAAGGCTTCTGCTACTTGAAGGATCTTTGAAGCCTTGATCACAATACAAAGAGTGTGCGGAAACCAATCTTTATATATAAGAAGAACAATAGAAATAACCAAACATCCAAGCCTCAATATATTAATACGATCACTCTTAATAGTGATAGGGTTTTACAACCTTGAAGCTATAACAAACAATGAGATAAATGTGTAGAGAATATGTGTGTAGAAGTGTATTCATCTCTACACTCTAGGACCTCCTTTTATAGTGCAAGGGGTCCTAGGTGGTTACAACATAATTAATACTTTCCAAAGTATTATACATTAATACCATTTAATTATTTCCTAAATAATATTATAACCTCCTCATCATAATCAATATCTTTAATACTTTCCATATGAATAGGAAGACTAAATATTTGATCATATCTTCTACAATCTTCCTTGATCTTATCTTCTACAATCTTCTATCAACTTTATAATACGACCAGGAGTAACTCACCAGGAGTAACGGAGTACTCCTGTAGGAACTGCATATTACCAGGACTAACTTCTAAATCCATGAGTCCTAACAATCCTCCCCTAAACTTGAATTTAACTTTGTTGAGTTCAAGTTTCCAAGTAGATGTGTCACCAATAAGCATGAGGATTGGAATATGAACCACAGCAGCAACAAGCTCACTTGATAAAACTAGAAGAAACACAAAAGTAGCTGCTGATACACGAACGGCTAAGCTTCTTTAAAGCTTGAAAACATCTGCACATGTTGATTCTTGACAGCAACAGGAGCAGATTTGATAAGCCTTTACCAAGTAGCTGCTCACTCTTGGGCTAGCCAGTCTTTTGGTGGAATCATGACATCACCCTGGGAGACTAGTACCCAGTCCAACTCTTGGAACGTGAATCATTGGTGAGTTGGAGTACCCTGATGATTTTTGGCAAACCATCACAGCCATCAACGGATTTGATATGTCTTTACCAGAAGCCGTACCCTTCTGGACTCGCCAACTCTTAGCAATGAAGCATCGGTGAGTTGAAAACCCTATAGCTTTGAGCAAGCTATTATAGCTATCAACGGATTTGATAAAATCTTTACCAAGAGCCGTACCCCCTTGGATTAGCCACTTTTCAGTCTAGGACCATGGCAAGTGAAAACCATCCAGTTTTGGGTAACTTGGCAACCATCAACGGATTTGAGAATCGCACCAGGAGCCGTACCCTCAAGGTGAATCAACTCTTTCTTGTCGGTGAGACATGGTGAGTTGAGGACCATTTGTTGTGTGGGGGGCAGCCAACACCTAAGTACCAAACAAAAACAGCCCAAAAAGTGAAATATATACAAAGGTATTTCGATTCGAAAGTGTCTATTTTCTTTTTCTTTTTTTTTTATTTTTTTTTTAATAAATTTTTTTTTATAACCACTCAAAGACTATGAGTCAACCAGAAGGAACGTAGATAGCATCAGGAAGAACAATGGTCCACCAGTTGCAGGATGAGTGCAACCAGGAGAAACCATTGGTCGACTAGGAGCAACTTAGTTCTACTAGGAGGAACCATATCCACCAGCACCAATGTCAACCTGTAAAATTGATTAGACAGAAAAACACAAGAATATACACAGTTATACATACAACAAGCCTCCCCTTAAGCTAAAACCTCCCCTCAAACAGAGCAAAGTATTCACCATCAAGAAAATCCTTTTTTTTTTTAAACAACGTTGCTTTTCCTACAAAAAGTTAGTTCACACAAATACAGAAAATAATAATCATAGAAATTTACAATCACACTTGCTGAAAAAACACAAACCAATAAAAGATTAGTGCTTATGGAAGTCCCAAGCCAAAACAGACTTGAATCTTCCATATACATCAACATAGTCATATCTTGTTAAGGACTTTGATGCACTATTTGATTTGGAGACATGTTGTAAACCATCTTGTTTAGGTTTCCAAACCCACCTAGCTAAAGCATTAACAATATTAAGTTTTGTTTTTGACCGTGTAGACTCAACCCTTGTACCCTTAATATTGTTAAAGCATCTTGGTTGTGGAATTATGTTACTTTTTGTATTTGGGTGAATATTTATACCAAAGTTCTTGTGATTCACCCGTCTTGAGTTATTCCACACTGGCTTAACTATTTGTTGATCATTAATCTTTCTCTTGTGTTTACAAGTATATTGCAAGTGGCTAAAACTACCACACACATAGCAAGCCTTATTTTTGAACTCAAAGTTATCACCTAATTTATGAGTCATCATGCCATTCCAACCTCTTGGATTACCTCTAGGACTCTTATTGTTTTTCCTAGGGTTATCTGCTTTCCTTTTACTGTCATTCTTAGCACAAACAAATTGAGGGTAGAACTTAGGTGATTTAGCACTTAAGGTAGAATTGCATGAGGCATTTTTACTAGTGATGGGTTCAGTTATAACAGGATCAGGCACAGACTCAAGTGTACCAACACTAGAGTCAGACTCACAAGAGTCAAGGTCATTGGTGTTAGGTTCTAAAGACTTGTCACTAGAGTTAAAAGAGACAAAGTCATTAGACACAGAAATAGTTTCAATTGAGCCAGTGGACCTTGTACCATATGTGATTTGAGATTCATCAAAGTCAGAGTGGTTCGAGATAGGCATGAATTCCCCAGTGATAGGTGGAGGAACAGCATGCATCTCTGCAGTTGGTTTATACCTATTGAAAACAGGCCTACCTTCCACATCTTCAGGGGTAGTATCAAACACACTAGACAAAGAGGAGTCAAAAACATCATTTGGCCCAATATAGTTTTTAAATCCTAAGCCAATTTTGGTTCTACCAGACATAGAGCTATCTACTAATTTGACTAAGTTTTTAGATGAGTTTTTCCATTTATCAAACCTAGCCAAAGCATTACCTAATTTAGTTTGTAGCTCCTGCTTCTCTTTATTTACCTCAGTATTAAGCTTTTCAGAATATGTCAATAGATTAGTTGTATTTTCTAAGTCAATACTTAATATCCTAATCTTATCTTCATACTCTAATTGGGTATTTTGAAACCACTTTTTCTGTTCTTCTAATGTTTTTAGAGAACTTTTGTATGACTGAACTTCTATATAATATTTATCATTTTCAGCATTCAGATCAGCACATTGTTTTTGAAGTTCTAAAAGTTTTTGTTCATATGTTTCTACGCAACTAATTGCTAAGTTAGAGTTATTATAAACATGCATTTTATTCTTTAATTTAGCATTATATTCTCTAACTTCAGATTCAGTCATAAGAATTACCTCATTGTCTGGAATTGAAGTTCTGCACGCCATGTCTTCTGTCACAAAACTGGCAAACCGTCGCTAATCTGTTGCTAAACTGTCACGAATTCTGACCAGAAGCTTCACTTCACAGCAATACGGATATAGAGATCTTGTTCTTCTCAATCAAAGCTTCTCAACGAGGCTCTGATACCACTTGTTGAGTCTGCTACTTGAAGGATCTTTGAAGCCTTGATCACAATACAAAGAGTGTGCGGAAACCAATCTTTATATATAAGAAGAACAATAGAAATAACCAAACATCCAAGCCTCAGTATATTAATACGATCACTCTTAATAGTGATAGGGTTTTACAACCTTGAAGCTATAACAAACAATGAGATAAATGTGTAGAGAATGTGTGTGTAGATGTGTTCTCTAAGTCTATACTTAACACTCTAATATTTTCTTCATACTCTAATTGGGTTTTTTGAAACCACTTTTTCTGTTGTTCCAAGGTTTTAAGAGAACTTTTATATGCTTGAACTTCTAAATAATATTTGTCATTTTCAGCATTCAGATCAGCATATTGTTTTTGAAGTTCTAAATATTTATGTTCATATGTTTCAGAATAACTAATTCCTAAGTCATAGTTGTTATAAGCATGCATATTATTCTTTAATTTAGCATTATATTCTCTAACTTCAGATTCAGTCATAAGAATTACCTCATTGTTTAGAGACATGTTGTAAACCATCTTGATCTGCTTTTGAATGCCCTGCACATAAAGAAAACAAATTAGTTTTCTTTGGGAACCCAAGTCTCAGAAGACTTGGATTCATCTTGTCTACATTGTGAATTTGAAGATATAAGCTAATCGATCATAGCCAGATAGCTCCAATCCCATCCAGTACCATCAATTCCTTGAACTGCAACCATGGCTTTGGAATCCTGAGCTTTAACAACCTGACTTGAGGGTTTACCAGCATCAGATCTTCTAGGAGATCTGCATTCCCTCATGAAGTACCCCATACGATGACAGTTGTAGCATTCAACTTTGGATTTATCAAATCCAGCAGTGTCTTTAGCATTGAAGGTCATCTTCTTTTTGAACCTTCTATTCCACCTATTTGCTCTTATACTAGCAAGAGCCATGTTCCACTTGATGTCCATCTCTTCCAAGTGTTCATCACTTATCTGCTCAAGGTCCTCATATGTAATCACTGAACCATTGGGCAAAGAAGCAATGTAAGCACACACAGTATCCAAATCCAAACCAGCAGGTTTCATGAATGTGTCAGCGTCTGAAAAGGAGACATTGACAGGACTTGTTCCAGCACTGACAAATGATGATCCAGTAACTGGATGCATAAAGGAGTCCTTCTGATTTAATTGGCCTTCACTATGAGAGAAGAAGGCCATGTTGCTGGTGCTGGCTTTGCTTCTATGTGCTGAAAGAGTTTCATCTTTCAACAGTCTTAGTTTGTTATAGATGTCATCAAACGAGGAGCTCTTGTAAGTATTATTGGCAAGAATAGATCTTGCCTCAATCTTCCATGCCTCACCAAGACTTTTAAGAAAGGTAGCATTGGTGTCAACATCACCAACTTGTGTCCCCATGAAGGACAACTTACTTGTGATGTCAAGCAATCTGCTTCTCACACTACTCAGTTTCTCATTGGGCTGAGCTTTGAAGACAGCATAATCATGCAGAAGTTGCTTTTTCTTTTCTTCCTTAGTGTCTGCATTACCACCATATGCAACTTCAATTGCTTCCTAAAGATCCTTAGCAGATTCATAGCCTCTATATTTGTGCTGATTTTCTTGTCCCAAAGAGACTTTCAGAATATTTAGGGCTTTCATGTCAACCCTTTTCTTTGCAATATATTCAGCACCTACAGCTCTACCATCTCCAGGTTTTTCTTTCTTATCTTCATCAGGACATCCTTCAACAGCTGATCTTGCCGTAATGGCATCCTGAATCTTTTGAGCCTTATTGAATGAGTTTCCATATTCAATAATCTCCCAGAGTGTGTAATCAAAGATCCCCAGATATTGTTCAAAGTTGAACTTCCATAAGTCAAAGTTGGTTGCATCAAGCATGGGAATCTTGATGTTTGGTAAGGGTGAAGAGGAGGTGGTTACTGCTTCAGACATGATGTTTTTAGGGTTTTGAGAAAATTAGGGTTTTGGTGTTCGTGTATCGTTCTGGTAATTGTGGAAACCTTGGTTTCACGGATCTTTAAGCTACTAGGAATGATCATTGTTCATATGATTAGATAATCAAAGCGGAATTAGAACAACAACCATTAACAAGGTGTTTGGACACAAAGAACATGAATTAAAACAATAGGATTGCTCATTATATTAATAACGAACAACCACTAGACGTGTATACATTGAATCCCACGTCTAGTCGACACACATTTTAGGTTTACATTGTGAATGAATTGAATGAATAAAACCTATGACCCTTGGTTCCTTTTATAGTGTAAGGATTAGGGTTTACAAGAGATAATGATGAATAAATAAGTAAATCTTCTATTTAAATAAACTTATGCAGAATATCTTTTGCATGTTTATCTAAATAGAAGCTTCCATAAGCTTCTTTGTCTACGTTTTGTCAATGCTTGAATTACATGTAACAATGCTTAAATTGTACATGACAACTCTTGAGCTATCAACGCCTAAATTGTACATGTCAACGCTTGATTAACTCTTGACAACGCTTGGACAATTTCTTCATGTTTTCTTCGTTTTTGAGTTTCTGCCACATCAACTTTTTGACCCAACAATCTTCCCCTAGTTGATAGTGGCAAAACTCTATGTGTATCTCTTGTAAGTTGTACATGATCTTCAAATTGCTTCCCCTCAAGTATAGCATGTATTTCTTCCCCTTTTTGTCACATCAACAAGGAAGTAAACAATGTTGCAATGTTGAAGATTCTCCATATGTAGGCTCTGTGTAATGATCTTGAAGAAAAATAAATAAAGTATTCTTGATGTAGAAGTAGAATAACCCAACCTTGTATTCCATGTCTTGTACTATCCATGTGACTAAGAACTTATAGAGGAGGATATAAGTAGACCTCGATCCCTTGTCAATATTCTCATCCTTTGTGAGACACTGAGCACGATAATGTAACTCCTTCAAGTGTTATGACAAGTCTTCGTCACCAAACAAGTAAGCACGAACAAGTTACCATTAAAGTCAGTGAATGGTACGCCACGACTTTAAGATATGATAGAACACAAACTCGCGAAAATCTTCTTCAATCATCAAACTTACCATAAGAATTTTTCCCCTTAAGCTAACACCTCTTTATGATGAACCAATATCTTTGTATGTAAAAGCAGACATGGATAACTCTTTCTCAAGGCTATCCCGATTACATACTCCAATAAATTACTTCATAAATGTTGTTAACTCGCCTTCAAATCATTAAATCCGTTTAAAATGTCCGAGCCATAAATATCACCATGATATTCTGAATTAAAATGGAGATTCCATGTACCTTCGTGTGTAAATAACTGCTTTTTGTGTGCTTAAAACGTCCAATTTTCTCAAACAGCAGCAATCATTGTGTTGTCCAATATCCTCTTCTGTCCAATATCTTTGGCAGATGTATTGTCCAATATCGGACAATACCTATCAGCGTTGAAGTTCATATATCGGACGACACTGTCAACGCTATCAGCGTTGACTTATTCTGTCAGCGTCAAAACACTTCCTGTCAGCGTCTGAATTACAAACGTCAGCGCCAACCATAAACCTTGTCAGCGTCCATTCTTATCAGCGTCTAAAACATACTCTGTCAACGTTGCTTAATCACATGCTCAACATATCATTGTATACTCATGCGTATGATAATAATTGTGGAAGTAGACCAATCATTCCCACGTGATGCACACTTTGTGCAACTTAAATTCTCATCTTATATTACTGTCCATCGTTTCTTTGCAATCCCTGGGCCACAACCGAGTATAAGCCCATGTGAACAACTAGCTGGTCTCTCGTAGCCTTTGTTTCCCTTTAATTTTAATCGTGTGAACACATGATTGTCCACCAATAGGAAACTTGTAACCGTGTCAGCAACTAAATCACATCCAAATTCAAACCGTGGGTTTTGATCATGTGCCTGCAAGTCCACCATAACTAATGTACCGTGTGAACACCAACCTGAATAGCCAATCAAAAACCACTTCTCACCGTGTGAACACAAAGTCTGGATCAATTTAAGAATAATTCTTTTACACTTTTTATTCACGTGATAACCATTTTAATTCTCACATCAGAAACGAGACTTTGTCTCTATCTCCTTTTACCCCACGTGTGTTCATAAACAATATATGCTCAATGTCTTGTTGCCATTCAACAATGCTTCATTCAATATAAGCTACAGCGACGTTGCATCCCAAACTTAGGATCAAGCTGCTACCTTTTCTTGTATTGTAATAATCACTTGAACGAACTAGTATCATGGCACCATATACTTCGACCACCAAACTGTCGCTGCTTGCGTTTTAATAAGATGGATCTAGGATTTATGCAAATCCTTCTTTGCAGCCAACTTCGATCTCAAATAACTTTCTGATAAAAGCTCAAATCGAAGATCCCTTCGGTGAGATTCTAGACACAAGTGCCAAGAATCTACAGTTGAAAAATCACGAAGATCCAACGGTTAACGAAGGAGAAAACGTGTTTTGAACATGGCTGTCCACAGAAAACTGCATTCATCCTACTGCTGACTTTGACGCTTAATAACTTTTGCCTGGGGATAAAACTCGACAATCCCTCCGGTGGATGTTTAGATCTATGTATGTAGAACACACATATAAAATTTCGTGACGATCCAACGGTTCAATCAAAAGTTATGACCTTCTGAATACTGCTGCGCACACAAAAACGTCCAGAAAAACCCTAGACGGATTTTTCTTTTCTTCTCGATATACGAACACCTTGTTGGTCCTAGCATCACGAGCCACGAGGCTCTGATACCAATTGTGGAAACCTTGGTTTCACGGATCTTTAAGCTACTAGGAATGATCATTGTTCATATGATTAGATAATCAAAGCGGAATTAGAACAACAACCATTAACAAGGTGTTTGGACACAAAGAACATGAATTAAAACAATAGGATTGCTCATTATATTAATAACGAACAACCACTAGACGTGTATACATTGAATCCCACGTCTAGTCGACACACACTTTAGGTTTACATTGTGAATGAATTGAATGAATAAAACCTATGACCCTTGGTTCCTTTTATAGTGTAAGGATTAGGGTTTACAAGAGATAATGATGAATAAACAAGTAAATCTTCTATTTAAATAAACTTATGCAGAATATCTTTTGCATGTTTATCTAAATAGAAGCTTCCATAAGCTTCTTTGTCTACGTTTTGTCAATACATGTAACAATGCTTACATTGTACATGACAACTCTTGAGCTATCAACGCCTAAATTGTACATGTCAACGCTTGATTAACTCTTGACAACGCTTGGACAATTTCTTCATGTTTTCTTCGTTTTTGAGTTTCTGCCACATCAACTTTTTGACCCAACAAGAAGATGACCTTGTGAATACTTCTATTTATACTAACCTCACGATATAATGCATACTATTGGTTTGTATATTATGGATTCACCACCTCATAGAGACTTACCTTTAACCCCAGCCATGCTTGCTGTTATTGCAGCAGCACAACCCCAACCAGACCCCCAACCTCAAATTGACCCTCAACCACAACTTGAACGCATTCCTGAACCTTTACCCTCACCTGAACAAATGCAACTTGACCAAGAACCCTTTGACGCTGACACATCAAATGTTGGCGTTGATGTGCCTATTTCCAACGTTGACACACAACCATCACAATCCCAAACACCCCTTAACCAACCATCATCTACCCATTCTTCCACACCATCTTCCACACCACCTGAATATAGGTTGATCAAACGCCAAAGGACTACTGGAGTGTTCTCCTCTGGTGGTCCTAGCCATGAAGCAGAGAGAACCACCACCACAAGTGTGGCTGGTGACCTGGATGAGGCTGGGACTATTGGTTCTGGCTTAGAAGCTGGCCAAGGCAGTCCCACCATAATTAAGTCCTCATCCATGCCCAATGAATCTGACTTGGGAGGTCAAATCCCCATTTTAGAAGAGGGCAGACTGGAACCAATGACTCTTTTGGAATTGACGGCTGTCTGCATTAGCTTGCAAAAGCAAAATGCAGACTTAGTACAAATTGTCAGCTCACAAGGCCTTGAACTCAAGGAATTGATGGAGAGGATTGTTGTTTTGGAGAGTGATCATGCTAGGAGGGGTATGGAGGAGTCTTCCAAAGGGGAGGAAGATCAAAGAAATCTGAGTGATAAGAGCAGTCAAGATGGTCAATCAATGGATGTTGCTGAAGCTCTTACAACTTTGAAGGAACAAACAGGTTTTGATACGTCCTTCATCTCTCCAACCAATCTAAATTTATCATTTACAGCTATGTTGAGAGAGGTTACACAAGGCGCTGAGGGATAATATTTGAGCGTTGACAAGACAAATTTGGACGCTGATAGAAGTATTTTGGGCGCTGATAGAGGAAATTTGGGCGTTGACAGACCTGCACATGAAGGTGATGTATTCCAGTCATCATCTATCATCAAGGAAGTTCCTACTCAGGTATTACCATCTACCTTACCAACCATTGCACCATCAGATAAGGGTAAGGGTAAATTGGTAGAAGAAATTGTTCCAAAGAATGCAGCCCAAGTTGAATTTGATAGAAGATTGGCTGAACAAATGATGGAACAAGGTGAAAAGGAAAAGTCACCATTTGTTGTGACTTCTGAAGAAGAAAGTGATGGAGCTAGCTCAGACTCAAGTGTGATGATTATAGAACCAGAAAGGCTTGAGTATGGTGATGAGCTTGCCAGGGAAAAGTTGAGAGATTTAAAGTTGCAGGTTGACTTTGACATGCCAGAGGTGGTTCAGATGTACAATTCTTGGGAAGAAAGCTGCATGGATAATCCAGACTTGACCATTTCAGATCAAATATGGGGTTTGGAGCTTCTTCTTAGAGTTCAGAAGGATTGTAAGGTGATTTTGAAGCACAAGGCAAGCAATATTCTCTCTGAGTTGAAAAGGGATAGAAGGGAGCTCTACTTTATGTTGCTCAGATGTCATGGAGTTGGATGGACACATCAGAAGCTGAAGGCTTTAACATTTGATGAGTTAGAACATAGGGCTTATCCTATTTGGGTGAAAGTGCAGGAAGAGAACACTTACAGACTTCTTTCAGATGAAAGAAAGGAGCAACTTGCAGAAGAGATGGAAATCAAGAAAGCTATGATGATTCCCAGGCCAGTGAAGAAGGGATTTACACTTGAGTTTCCAGAAGATATGAATCCACTATATCCAAGTGAAGCAGTTATTAGAAAGAGCATCAAGCTCTCCCCATTAGAAGCTTCAGATATGGTGCAAGTGTTACCATTAGATTCCAGGAATCCAATTGTGAGTTATGATGAGGATGAATGTGGATTCTGGAAGATTGGCAGATTTGGCAAGGAGGTACACACTTTTACCACTCTCATATCTTTATTTGCAAGTTGTGATAGAGAAGACTTGGTGGACCTTTGGAGGTTGCTGGAGACCAAGTATGAGGCTGAAGCACCAACTTCAGCTAATGGAATAAAACTTTGGACCACATTCAAAAGAATGTGTGGGACAAATGAGGAAGATCCTGAAATATGGAAGGATCTTGAAGATGACCTCAGTGGTCTTCAATGGAGATTATATTCAGCTGCTGGTGTATACCATTTGAGTTCTAGTTTGCTGAGTATCTACTTGTGGATGCTCAGTATTTCATATCCAAGGCTGTTTTGGAAAAGATGAAGGACACCCAGCTGGAGATAGATTATACAAGTGACGTGGCAAAGAATTTGATCAGATTTATTTATTACCAATATGAGAAGGTTTGTCAGACTCCTCCAAGTTCTTAATGATTATTCAGAAACTTGATCATAAGAGTGGATATCAAGTTTAGGGGAGGATTGTTGGGAATAAATTAAGGCCAGATCACTTGAGCGCTGACAAGAACAACTCAAGCGTTGACAAGAACAAAGTGAGCGCTGACAGCTCAAGCATTGACAAGTTAAAGTCAAGCGTTGACAGATTGAAGACAAGCACTGATGGAAGATATAAGCTACACGTTTATTATATTCTAGAATACTTCTAGTAAGGATAGAAACGACAATGTATTTTCTATGTTTATCTTTACCTAGAATAGTTGATACGTAGCTTATTGTACAAGGCTTCTTAGTCTATAAAAGAAGGCCTTTAGGTTAATGTTTAATATCAAGTTTTATATAAGTTTTCATTCGTAAACATCTTTCATTGTAAGCAAGTTCGACATTCATAATCAAAGTGAAAGTTTTGTTTACATCTTGTGTATCGTTCTGGTGTTCTTCAAAGATCAAAAGTTCCTCAACAAGCTCTGATACCACTCGTTGATCCCAAACTTAGATCGATTAGCTTTGTGTATACGAGATTAGATCAAGTATAACACGTAGAGAAACCTTTGTTATATGTTTTGTAAAGCTAAGTGTTATGCGGAATTTAACACTTAAACAAGAACACAAGATGTAAACAAAACTTTCACTTTGATTATGAATGTCGAACTTGCTTACAATGAAAGATGTTTACGAATGAAAACTTATATAAAACTTGATATTAAACATTAACCTAAAGGCCTTCTTTTATAGACTAAGAAGCCTTGTACAATAAGCTACGTATCAACTATTCTAGGTAAAGATAAACATAGAAAATACATTGTCGTTTCTATCCTTACTAGAAGTATTCTAGAATATAATAAACGTGTAGCTTATATCTTCCATCAGTGCTTGTCTTCAATCTGTCAACGCTTGACTTTAACTTGTCAATGCTTGAGCTGTCAGCGCTCACTTTGTTCTTGTCAACGCTTGAGTTGTTCTTGTCAGCGCTCAAGTGATCTGGCCTTAATTTATTCCCAACAATCCTCCCCTAAACTTGATATCCACTCTTATGATCAAGTTTCTGAATTGGTAATAAATAAATCTGATCAAATTCTTTGCCACGTCACTTGTATAATCTATCTCCAGCTGAGTGTCCTTCATCTTTTCCAAAACAGCCTTGGATATGAAATACTGAGCATCCACAAGTAGATACTCAGCAAACTTTGTAGAACTCAAATGGTATACACCAGCAGCTGAATATAACCTCCATTGAAGACCATTGAGGTCATCTTCAAGATCCTTCCATATTTCAGGATCTTCCTCATTTGTCCCACACATTCTTTTGAATGTGGTCCAAAGTTTTATTCCATTAGCTGAAGTTGGTGCTTCAGCCTCATACTTGGTCTCCAGCAACCTCCAAAGGTCCACCAAGTCTTCTCTATCACAACTTGCAAATAAAGATATGAGAGTGGTAAAAGTGTGTACCTCCTTGCCAAATCTGCCAATCTTCCAGAATCCACATTCATCCTCATCATAACTCACAAGTGGATTCCTGGAATCTAATGGTAACACTTGCACCATATCTGAAGCTTCTAATGGGGAGAGCTTGATGCTCTTTCTAATAACTGCTTCACTTGGATATAGTGGATTCATATCTTCTGGAAACTCAAGTGTAAATCCCTTCTTCACTGGCCTGGGAATCATCATAGCTTTCTTGATTTCCATCTCTTCTGCAAGTTGATCCTTTCTTTCATCTGAAAGAAGTCTGTAAGTGTTCTCTTCCTGCACTTTCACCCAAATAGGATAAGCCCTATGTTCCAACTCATCAAATGTCAAAGCCTTCAGCTTCTGATGTGTCCATCCAACTCCATGACATCTGAGCAACATAAAGTAGAGCTCCCTTCTATCCCTTTTCAACTCAGAGAGAATATTGCTTGCCTTGTCCTTCAAAATCACCTTACAATCCTTCTGAACTCTAAGAAGAAGCTCCAAACCCCATATTTGATCTGAAATGGTCAAGTCTGGATTATCCATGCAGCTTTCTTCCCAAGAATTGTACATCTGAACCACCTCTGGCATGTCAAAGTCAACCTGCAACTTTAAATCTCTCAACGTTTCCCTGGCAAGCTCATCACCATACTCAAGCCTTTCTGGTTCTATAATCATCACACTTGAGTCTGAGCTAGCTCCATCAATTTCTTCTTCAGAAGTCACAACAAATGGTGACTTTTCCTTTTCACCTTGTTCCATCATTTGTTCAGCCAATCTTCTATCAAATTCAACTTGGGCTGCATTCTTTGGAACAATTTCTTCTACCAATTTACCCTTACCCTTATCTGATGGTGCAATGGTTGGTAAGGTAGATGGTAATACCTGAGTAGGAACTTCCTTGATGATAGATGATGACTGGAATACATCACCTTCATGTGCAGGTCTGTCAACGCCTAAATTTCCTCTATCAGCGCCCAAAATACTTCTATCAGCGTCCAAATTTGTCTTGTCAACGCTCAAATATTTTCCCTCAGCGCCTTGTGTAACCTCTCTCAACATAGCTGTAAATGATAAATTTAGATTGGTTGGAGAGATTAAAGACGTATCAAAACCTGTTTGTTCCTTCAAAGTTGTAAGAGCTTCAGCAACATCCATTGATTGACCATCTTGACTGCTCTTATCACTCAGATTTCTTTGATCTTCCTCCCCTTTGGAAGACTCCTCCATACCCCTCCTAGCATGATCACTCTCCAAAACAACAATCCTCTCCCTCAATTCCTTGAGTTCAAGGCCTTGTGAGCTGACAATTTGTACTAAGTCTGCATTTTGCTTTTGCAAGCTAATGCAGACAGCCGTCAATTCCAAAAGAGTCATTGGTTCCAGTCTGCCCTCTTCTAAAATGGGGATTTGACCTCCCAAGTCAGATTCATTGGGCATGGATGAGGACTTAATTATGGTGGGACTGCCTTGGCCAGCTTCTAAGCCAGAACCAATAGTCCCAGCCTCATCCAGGTCACCAGCCACACTTGTGGTGGTGGTTCTCTCTGCTTCATGGCTAGGACCACCAGAGTAGAACACTCCAGTAGTCCTTTGGCGTTTGATCAACCTATATTCAGGTGGTGTGGAAGATGGTGTGGAAGAATGGGTAGATGATGGTTGGTTAAGGGGTGTTTGGGATTGTGATGGTTGTGTGTCAGCGTTGGAAATAGGCACATCAACGCCAACATTTGATGTGTCAGCGTCAAAGGGTTCTTGGTCAAGTTGCATTGGTTCAGGTGAGGGTAAAGGTTCAGGAATGGGTTCAAGTTGTGGTTGAGGGTCAATTTGAGGCTGGGGGTCTGGTTGGGGTTGTGCTGCTACAATAACAGCAAGCATGGCTGGGGTTAAAGGTGAGTCTCTATGAGGTGGTGAATCCATCTTTGCAAAAATAGCTTTCTTTTGTTCAGGGATCTTATAAAAATCATTGTGATCCCTTGAACAATATCTTTGATCATCAAAAATCATTTGCAGAAAACGAGGATAAGCTAAAGTCATTTTTGTCCCCTTGTTTTTACACATCCCTTCAAAAATCATTTTAGAATAGTTATATTTTTGCCCTGTTGCAATGCACACAATAGCACTTGCAATGGATCTATTGATCTCATTGTGTGCAGTACATTTGGGACTCAAACATTGAAGGAGAATGTGAATGAGGTACTTCCAGGCTGGGGGAAATTCCTGCTTATGATACTTATTAAGAGTACCTTCATCAGGAATAGGATATCCCAAAGCCCTAAGCCCTTGTTCTATTTCATTTATAGGAAGGATGGTTATACCATCAGCATCATCAAGATGCAAGGCCTGGCGTACCAAGGCCTCAGTAACCACCCAAGATCTCCCATGAACAATAGAAGTTAATGTGGTCACTCCATTAACTGTTGAGGAACTGACAGTGTTCCAAAACTGCTTAATGTGTGTGAATGGAATGAGTGGTGCATGAGAAAGAGCATACCTTAACGGGGATGCGTTCAAATACGCCACCATTTGTGTGTATTGAGGAAACAAATCATTATCAGCAACAAGATAAGCAATCATGTTGTGTTGAGACTTGAACCCCAATTCCAATTCTGCTGAGTTAAACTTTGGTGCCATTGATGAAAGCTGTTAATTTGAAGTGTATAAGATGAAGGTTGATAAGAGAAAAGTGTTAGACAAGAATTATAGATACCATGTTTTAAAATAGGAGCCAAATTTATAGGAGATAAAGAATGCATGTGATTGGCCCAAAAATAGGCAAAGATTTTCAAAAACTAATCATGAAAATATTGAAAAAGTTATAAGTTATCTCATGCATTTAATGAAAGTAACAACTCCTAAAATTACGGCTTGAAAATATGTCAAAAAGTAACAACTGGGTAGGTCCCATTGAGTGTCAATGGTCAAAAATAACCTATCAACGCCCAACGGCTATAATCTTGTCAACGTTCGCCTAAAGCCATGTCAGCGTCCAATTTGGTCACAACAACGCTTGGAAAAATCTTGTCAGCGTCCAAAAATAAAATTGTTTTAAAAAGTGAAAAATGACCTTAACAAGTAATTTATCCTAGAGAAAATAACCAAAAGCTGATAATTATTATAGGGCGGCAAGCACTGTCCAGTTATGCACACTTGCATAAGCAAGATAGACATAACAGTCCTCTAGTGTCCCTTGCTAACCAAAATTCTTAACAACCAAGTTACCTTATAAAATCCTTGTTACTCCCAGGTAAATCCCATATCAAAATCATTCCCAAGTCCCCAACAGACCACAACCAAATCTAGGCCAAAAATGTCTTGGCAGCATGCAAAGTTGATATACTATGCATGCTACAGTGCCTCATGGTTTAGTAAAACTGACCCATACTCACCTGTGGACACAATCTAGAATTGTGATAAGAGTATCATATGGATACCCAAAAATCCTAAAGGTTCCTAAAACCTCCCCTTAAACTATGATACAAAAAGTTTGCTAAAATCATGCATGAACATAAAAAATTATGTCAAGATAGGAATGAAACATTCCAACCATCATCCATAAATAAAAACTTGTCCAAATGCTTCTCCTTTGATCCATAAGCAACTCTGTATCCAATGGTATACTGCTAACACCATCTGCACATTTAGATTGAAAACCACAAAACTAACATTGTTGCTGACAACGCCCCGATAACACACAACAGCATTGAAGGAAGCTTTGTCAGCGTTAGACAATTATATTGCTGACAACGTTGCAAAAACACTTATCAGTGTTCAAACAACCTTTGTCAGTGTTAGAAAAATATAGTGGAAAATCTAAATCATCAAGAAGACCAATAATAAGAATGCATCATCACGTGAACAAAAGCTTGTATTCTTTCTGACTAATCCCAATCGAACAATATATTTTCCTTCTTTTTACCGTGTGAACGCAAGTCTCTTCCACCAATAGAATCACTTGCATCATGTGAACATAATCAATGATCTAACGTCACTTGCTTTGTCTAATCGCAATTCAAAGGCCGTGTGAGCTCAATTCTTTTCTGCTTGGGACCTTAAAACAAACAGACCATTTTTTTTAGCTTTGATCATGCGAGTAGCCAAAACCCACGTTTACATCATATCACGTTCACCTTGAAACATGCGTATCACAACACCTTCACTTTGATCTGCTGCACTTTTAACAAACAAACAGCAATCCATCATTGCAACTGATCATAGAACTTTTACCAGATCTAGGGTTTAGAACTTTGAGCACCGAAACCCTAATTAGGGTTTGTAAATAAACCTTAGATCAAGTGTTACCTTGAATCATAACAGCCACAAACTGCAATTCTTCCTGCTTTTAAGTAGATCTAGGGTTTAAGGAACCCTAGTTCATGATATTATGTAAAAGCAGAAAACTGAAAATCAACCATCAGCCAACTTCGACGCTTAATAACTTTTGCCTGGGGATAAAACTCGACAATCCCTCCGGTGGATGTTTAGATCTATGTATGTAGAACACACATATAAAATTTCGTGACGATCTAACAGTTCAATCAAAAGTTATGACCTTCTGAATACAGCTGCGCACACAAAAACGTCCAGAAAAACCCTAGACGGATTTTTCTTTTCTTCTCGAAACACGAACACCTTGTTGGTCCTAGCATCACGAGCCACGAGGCTCTGATACCAATTGTGGAAACCTTGGTTTCACGGATCTTTAAGCTACTAGGAATGATCATTGTTCATATGATTAGATAATCAAAGCGGAATTAGAACAACAACCATTAACAAGGTGTTTGGACACAAAGAACATGAATTAAAACAATAGGATTGCTAATTATATTAATAATCAACAATCACTAGACGTGTATACATTGAATCCCACGTCTAGTCGACACACACTTTAGGTTTACATTGTGAATGAATTATATGAATAAAACCTATGACCCTTGGTTCCTTTTATAGTGTAAGGATTAGGGTTTACAAGAGATAAGAATGAATAAACAAGTAAATCTTCTATTTAAATAAACTTATGCAGAATATCTTTTGCATGTTTATCTAAATAGAAGCTTCCATAAGCTTCTTTGTCTATGTTTTGTCAATGCTTGCATTGCATGTGACAATGCTTGGATTGCACACGACAATGCTTGAGCCATCAACGCCTAATTAACTCTTGTCAACGCCCAAATTAGTCTTGACAACGTTTAGACAATAACTTCACGTTTTCTTCATTTTTGAGTTTCTACCACATCAACTTTTTGACCCAACAATCTTCCCCTAGTTGATAGTGGCAAAACTCTATGTGTATCTCTTGTAAGTTGTACATGATCTTCAAATTGCTTCCCCTCAAGTGTAGCATGTATTTCTTCCCCTTTTTGTCACATCAACAAGGAAGTAAACAATGTATGCAATGTTGAAGATTCTCCAAATGTAGCTCTATGTAATGATCTTGAAGAACAATTAATATAATATTTTTGATGTAGAAGTAGAATAACCCAAACCTATGTTCCATGTCTTGTACTATCCACGTGATGAAAAACTTATACCAATGATTAAATATAAGTAGACCTTGATCCCTTGTCAATATTCTCATCCTTTGTGAGACACTGAGCACGATAATGTAACTCCTTCAAGTGTTATGACAAGTCTTCATCACCAACCATGTAAAGTACGAACAAGTTATCTTCAAACCAATGGTATCCCTCCATAATTTAAAGATATGATAAAACACAAACTCGCGAAAATCTTCTTCAATCATCAAACTTACCATAAGAATTCTTCCCCTTAAGTCAACACCTCTTCATGATGAACCAATATCTTTGTATGTAAAAGTTAGAAGTCGGATAACTCTTTCACAAGGCTATCCCGATTACATACTCAATAAATTACTTCATGAATTATTGCTAACTCGCATTAAAATCATTAATCCATTTAAAAATATCCGAGCCATAAATATCATCATGATATTCTAAATTAAAACGGAGATTCCATGTACCTTTGTGTGTATAATCCTCCTTTTTGTATGCTTAAAACGTACCAGTTTTCTCAACAGCAGCAAACCTTGTGTTGTCCAATATCCTCTTCTGTCCAATATCTTGGTCAGATGTATTGTCCAATATCGGACAATACCTATCAGCGTTGAAGTTCATATATCGGACGACACTGTCAACTCTATCAGCGTTGACTTATTCTGTCAGTGTTAAAATTAAGCCTGTCAGCGCCTAAATAACAAACGTCAGCGCCAACCATAAACCTTGTCAGCGTTCATTCTTTTCAGCGTCAAACCATACTTTGTCAGCGTTGCATTCACTCTTTCTTGTCAACGTTGCTCCAAGACTTTGACAACGTCAAAATAACAACCATCAACGTTAAACCATATTAATCACTTAATAACTCAAAAGTTGAAACGTGAACGCCTTAGTTTATCATAGATCTGCGAATTCCTTGTATTTGTAACAACCAAATCTTTTCCTTTAGAAAACGCATCACTTTTCATCTTTGAATATAATAAACTAAGTAGGGCTGTGATCGTGTGAATGCTAGTGTACGATAACTATGCAAATACAACTTCTTTCCACCAATGAGGAAGCTTTCCTCGTGTGAACATAAGTATCATTCACCAATTTAAAAACGAATCTTTCTCCTTGACACAGCCACGTCTTTATCACCAATACTTTGTCAGCGTCCACTTTTTCCTGCTGACATCATATTGTGATTGTCTCCAAAATCTTGAGCGAATATATTGAATCCATAATATACAAACCAATAGTATGCATTATATCGTGTGAACATACTTTTGATCGTGTGAACAGAAAGTCTCCTTTAGCCGTGTGAACACACATGAATAACCAATCAAGAACTATCATCACGTGAACAAAAGCTTGTATTCTTTCTGACTAATCCCAATCGAACAATATATTTTCCTTCTTTTTACCGTGTGAACGCAAGTCTCTTCCACCAATAGAATCACTTGCATCATGTGAACATAATCAATGATCTAACGTCACTTGCTTTGTCTAATCGCAATTCAAAGGCCGTGTGAGCTCAATTCTTTTCTGCTTGGGACCTTAAAACAAACAGACCATTTTTTTTAGCTTTGATCATGCGAGTAGCCAAAACCCACGTTTACATCATATCACGTTCACCTTGAAACATGCGTATCACAACACCTTCACTTCGATCTGCTGCACTTTTAACAAACAAACAGCAATCCATCATTGCAACTGATCATAGAACTTTTACCAGATCTAGGGTTTAGAACTTTGAGCACCGAAACCCTAATTAGGGTTTGTAAATAAACCTTAGATCAAGTGTTACCTTGAATCATAACAGCCACAAACTGCAATTCTTCCTGCTTTTAAGTAGATCTAGGGTTTAAGGAACCCTAGTTCATGATATTATGTAAAAGCAGAAAACTGAAAATCAACCATCAGCCAACTTCGACGCTTAATAACTTTTGCCTGGGGATAAAACTCGACAATCCCTCCGGTGGATGTTTAGATCTATGTATGTAGAACACACATATAAAATTTCGTGACGATCCAACGGTTCAATCAAAAGTTATGACCTTCTGAATACTGCTGCGCACACAAAAATGTCCAGAAAAACCCTAGACGGATTTTTCTTTTCTTCTCGAAACACGAACACCTTGTTGGTCCTAGCATCACGAGCCACGAGGCTCTGGTACCACTTGTTGATCCCAAACTTAGATCGATTAGCTTTGTGTATACGAGATTAGATCAAGTATAACACGTAGAGAAACCTTTGTTATATGTTTTGTGAATCTAAGTGTTATGCGGAATTTAACACTTAAACAAGAACACAAGATGTAAACAAAACTTTCACTTTGATTATGAATGTCGAACTTGCTTACAATGAAAGATGTTTACGAATGAAAACTTATATAAAACTTGATATTAAACATTAACCTAAAGGCCTTCTTTTATAGACTAAGAAGCCTTGTACAATAAGCTACGTATCAACTATTCTAGGTAAAGATAAACATAGAAAATACATTGTCGTTTCTATCCTTACTAGAAGTATTCTAGAATATAATAAACGTGTAGCTTATATCTTCCATCAGTGCTTGTCTTCAATCTGACAACGCTTGACTTTAACTTGTCAACGCTTGAGCTGTCAGCGCTCACTTTGTTCTTGTCAACGCTTGAGTTGTTCTTGTCAGCGCTCAAGTGATCTGGCCTTAATTTATTCCCAACAATCCTCCCCTAAACTTGATATCCACTCTTATGATCAAGTTTCTGAATAATCATTAAAAACCTGGAGGAGTCTGACAAACCTTATCATATTGGTAATAAATAAATCTGATCAAATTCTTTGCCACGTCACTTGTATAATCTATCTCCAGCTGAGTGTCCTTCATCTTTTCCAAAACAGCCTTGGATATGAAATACTGAGCATCCACAAGTAGATACTCAGCAAACTTTGTAGAACTCAAATGGTATACACCAGCAGCTGAATATAACCTCCATTGAAGACCACTGAGGTCATCTTCAAGATCCTTCCATATTTCAGGATCTTCCTCATTTGTCCCACACATTCTTTTGAATGTGGTCCAAAGTTTTATTCCATTAGCTGAAGTTGGTTCTTCAGCCTCATACTTGGTCTCCAGCAACCTCCAAAGGTCCACCAAGTCTTCTCTATCACAACTTGCAAATAAAGATATGAGAGTGGTAAAAGTGTGTACCTCCTTGCCAAATCTGCCAATCTTCCAGAATCCACATTCATCCTCATCATAACTCACAATTGGATTCCTGGAATCTAATGGTAACACTTGCACCATATCTGAAGCTTTTAATGGGGAGAGCTTGATGCTCTTTCTAATAACTGCTTCGCTTGGATATAGTGGATTCATATCTTCTGGAAACTCAAGTGTAAATCCCTTCTTCACTGTCCTGGGAATCATCATAGCTTTCTTGATTTCCATCTCTTCTGCAAGTTGCTCCTTTCTTTCATCTGAAAGAAGTCTGTAAGTGTTCTCTTCCTACACTTTCACCCAAATAGGATAAGCCCTATGTTCCAACTCATCAAATGTCAAAGCCTTCAGCTTCTGATGTGTCCATCCAACTCCATGACATCTGAGCAACATAAAGTAGAGCTCCCTTCTATCCCTTTTCAACTCAGAGAGAATATTGCTTGCCTTGTGCTTCAAAATCACCTTACAATCCTTCTGAACTCTAAGAAGAAGCTCCAAACCCCATATTTGATCTGAAATGGTCAAGTCTGGATTATCCATGCAGCTTTCTTCCCAAGAATTGTACATCTGAACCACCTCTGGCATGTCAAAGTCAACCTGCAACTTTAAATCTCTCAACTTTTCCCTGGCAAGCTCATCACCATACTCAAGCCTTTCTGGTTCTATAATCATCACACTTGAGTCTGAGCTAGCTCCATCACTTTCTTCTTCAGAAGTCACAACAAATGGTGACTTTTCCTTTTCACCTTGTTCCATCATTTGTTCAGCCAATCTTCTATCAAATTCAACTTGGGCTGCATTCTTTGGAACAATTTCTTCTACCAATTTACCCTTACCCTTATCTGATGGTGCAATGGTTGGTAAGGTAGATGGTAATACCTGAGTAGGAACTTCCTTGATGATAGATGATGACTGGAATACATCACCTTCATGTGCAGGTCTGTCAACGCCCAAATTTCCTCTATCAGCGCCCAAAATACTTCTATCAGCGTCCAAATTTATCTTGTCAACGCTCAAATATTTTCCCTCAGCGCCTTGTGTAACCTCTCTCAACATAGCTGTAAATGATAAATTTAGATTGGTTGGAGAGATTAAGGACGTATCAAAACCTGTTTGTTCCTTCAAAGTTGTAAGAGCTTCAGCAACATCCATTGATTGACCATCTTGACTGCTCTTATCACTCAGATTTCTTTGATCTTCCTCCCCTTTGGAAGACTCCTCCATACCCCTCTTAGCATGATCACTCTCCAAAACAACAATCCTCTCCCTCAATTCCTTGAGTTCAAGTCCTTGTAAGCTGACAATTTGTACTAAGTCTGCATTTTGCTTTTGCAAGCTAATGCAGACAGCCGTCAATTCCAAAAGAGTCATTGGTTCCAGTCTGCCCTCTTCTAAAATGGGGATTTGACCTCCCAAGTCAGATTCATTGGGCATGGATGAGGACTTAATTATGGTGGGACTGCCTTGGCCAGCTTCTAAGCCAGAACCAATAGTCCCAGCCTCATCCAGGTCACCAGCCACACTTGTGGTGGTGGTTCTCTCTACTTCATGGCTAGGACCACCAGAGGAGAACACTCCAGTAGTCCTTTGGCGTTTGATCAACCTATATTCAGGTGGTGTGGGAGATGGTGTGGAAGAATGGGTATGGAAGAATGGGTAGATGATGGTTGGTTAAGGGGTGTTTGGGATTGTGATGGTTGTGTGTCAGAGTTGGAAATAGGCACATCAACGCCAACATTTGATGTGTCAGCGTCAAAGGGTTCTTGGTCAAGTTGCATTTGTTCAGGTGAGGGTAAAGGTTCAGGAATGGGTTCAAGTTGTGGTTGAGGGTCAATTTAAGGTTGGGGGTCTGGTTGGGGTTGTGCTGCTGCAATAATAGCAAGCATGGCTGGGGTTAAAGGTAAGTCTCTATGAGGTGGTGAATCCATCTTTGCAAAAATAGCTTTCTTTTGTTCAGGGATCTTATAAAAATCATTGTGATCCCTTGAACAATATCTTTGATCATCAAAAATCATTTGCAGAAAACGGGGATAAGCTAAAGTCATTTTTGTCCCCTTGTTTTTACACATCCCTTCAAAAATCATTTTAGAATAGTTATATTTTTGCCCTGTTGCAATGCACACAATAGCACTTGCAATGGATCTATTGATCTCATTGTGTGCAGTACATTTGGGACTCAAACATTGAAGGAGAATGTGAATGAGGTACTTCCAGGCTGGGGGAAATTCCTGCTTATGATACTTATTAAGAGTACCTTCATCAGGAATAGGATATCACAAAGCCCTAAGCCCTTGTTCTATTTCATTTATAGGAAGGATGGTTATACCATCAGCATCATCAAGATGCAAGGCCTGGCGTACCAAGGCCTCAGTAACCACCCAAGATCTCCCATGAACAATAGAAGTTAATGTGGTCACTCCATTAACTGTTGAGGAACTGACAGTGTTCCAAAACTGCTTAATGTGTGTGACTGGAATGAGTGGTGCATGAGAAAGAGCATACCTTAACGGGGATGCGTTCAAATACGCCACCATTTGTGTGTATTGAGGAAACAAATCATTATCAGCAACAAGATAAGCAATCATGTTGTGTTGAGACTTGAACCCCAATTCCAATTCTGCTGAGTTAAACTTTGGTGCCATTGATGAAAGCTGTTAATTTGAAGTGTAGAAGATGAAGGTTGATAAGAGAAAAGTGTTAGACAAGAATTATAGATACCCTGTTTTAAAATAGGAGCCAAATTTATAGGAGATAAAGAATGCATGTGATTGGCCCAAAAATAGGCAAAGATTTTCAAAAACTAATTATGAAAATATTGAAAAAGTTATAAGTTATCTCATGCATTTAATGAAAGTAACAACTCCTAAAATTACGGCTTGAAAATATGTCAAAAAGTAACAACTGGGTAGGTCCCATTGAGTGTCAACGGTCAAAAATAACCTATCAATGCCTAACGGCTATAATCTTGTCAACGTTCGCCTAAAGCCATGTCAGCGTCCAATTTGGTCACAACAACGCTTGGAAAAATCTTGTCAGCGTCCAAAAATAAAATTGTTTTAAAAAGTGAAAAATGACCTTAACAAGTAATTTATCCTAGAGAAAATAACCAAAAGCTGATAATTATTATAGGGCGGCAAGCACTGTCCAGTTATGCACACTTGCATAAGCAAGATAGACATAACAGTCCTCTAGTGTCCCTTGCTAACCAAAATTCTTAACAACCAAGTTACCTTATAAAATCCTTGTTACTCCCAGGTAAATCCCATATCAAAATCATTCCCAAGTCCCCAACAGACCACAACCAATTCTAGGCCAAAAATGTCTTGGCAGCATGCAAAGTTGATACACTATGCATGCTACAGTGCCTCATGGTTTAGTAAAACTAACCCATACTCACCTGTGGACACAATCTAGAATTGTGATAAGAGTATCATATGGATACCCAAAAATCCTAAAGGTTCCTAAAACCTCCCCTTAAACTATGATACAAAAAGTTTGCTAAAATCATGCATGAACATAAAAATTTATGTCAAGATAGGAATGAAACATTCCAACCATCATCCATAAATAAAAACTTGTCCAAATGCTTCTCCTTTGATCCATAAGCAACTCTGTATCCAATGGTATACTGCTAACACCATCTGCACATTTAGATTGAAAACCACAAAACTAACATTGTTGCTGACAACGCCCCGATAACACACAACAGCGTTGAAGGAAGCTTTGTCAGCGTTAGACAATTATATTGCTGACAACGTTGCAAAAACACTTATCAGTGTTCAAACAACCTTTGTCAGTGTTAGAAAAATATAGTGGAAAATCTAAATCATCAAGAAGACCAATAATAAGAATGCATCATCCTGTACATACTTTTACAAAAAGAATCCAAAACACATATTTAAGTGAGATTAACCATTCCAATACTTGTTACCAAGTATTGAAATCTTCCAGTATCAAAAGGTTTAGTTAATAAATCTGACACATTTTCCTCAGTGTCAACCCTATCTGGTTGTATTAAACCTTTCTCAAAGCAATCTCTTATAAAATGGTGTCTAATTTCTATGTGTTTAGTTTTAGAATGATGTACAGGATTTTTAATGATGCATAGAGTACTATTATTGTCAACAAATATCTTAGTATGCATGAAATTATACCCATAGTCCAACAGCTGGTTCTGAATCCACAATACTTGACCACAACATGCTGCTGCAGCCACATACTCTGCTTCAGTTGTAGAGTTAGCCACCACTGTTTGTTTCTTGCATTGCCAAGATATTAATCTGCTCCCAAGAAACTGACATCCACCAGTTGTGGATTTGCTATCAAACTTATCACCTCCATAATCACTATCTGAATATGCAATCAGCTCCAATGGTGAATCCTTTGGGTACCATAAACCAAGATTAGGGAAACATCTTAGGTACCTAAAGATCCTCTTCACAGCATAAAGGTGACATTCTTTGGGAGTCACTTGATGACGTGCACAAGCACATACAGCAAACATGATATCAGGTCTGGAAGCAGTAAGATACATCAAGGATCCAATCATGGATCTATAATGCCTGACATCAACATCTTTCCCATCTCCAATCTTTCCCCAAGGGTGTTCTCTATCCATAGGAGTAGAAGCCCTCTTTTCATGTGGAGAAAAGCCAAACTTCTTTAAGATCTCAGCAACATATTTGTCCTGGGAGATGAAGATACCATCTTCTTTCTGCTGAACTTGTAAACCAAGAAAGAAGTTCATCTCCCCCATAGCACTCATCTTGAATTTGTCAGTCATAAGCTTGGAGAAATCCTCACTCATCTTTGGATCAGTAGACCCAAAAATGATATCATCAACATAGACCTGCACAAGCAACACATCTTTGCCTTTCTTCTTTGTAAATAGTGTCTGATCTATGGTGCCCCTCTTGAATCCATTGTCCACTAAATATGTAGACAAGGTACCATACCATGCTCTAGGGGCTTGATGAAATCCATACTTAGCCTTTTTGACTCTATACACTTTATCTGGATGCTCTGGATCCTCAAAACCAGGAGGTTGCATGACATAAACTTCCTCAACAATGGTGCCATACAAGAATGCACTCTTCACATCCATTTGATAGACTGTGAAGCCCATGCAAGATGCATAGGCTAGAAAAATCCTAATAGCTTCAATCCTTGCAACTGGTGCAAAGACTTCCTCATAGTCTATCCCCTCCTCTTGTGTATAACCTTGAGCCACTAACCTTGCCTTGTTTCTGACCACAATACCTCTTTCATCTCTTTTGTTCCTGAGAACCCATCTTGTCCCTATAGGTCTGACATATCTAGGACAATCAACCAGCTCCCAAACATCCTGAATTGCAAATTGGTGAAGCTCATCCTGCATTGCTTCCACCCAACTTGGTTCTTTGAGAGCATCAAATATCTTCTTGGGTTCTTCTTGTGACAGAAAACACGCAAACAAACATGCTTGCACAAGAGGGGTATCAACCTTCTTGTGTATATTGGCAATAAATCCACCAAGACCTTGATGGGATCTTCTTGTCTGAACTAGAGTCATACCATCACCAATGATTTGAGATGGGGGGTGATTCTTCATTGTGGAGGTGAGAACCCCTCCCTCAAAAAGTCTGGTGTCCTCAACCTCATGCTCCATGTTGCCAATATCTTCTTCATCAGACTCTCTTTGAGCAACAGGGATCTCTTCATGAACATTGGAAGGTCCACCTTGTTCAAAACTGGAAGAGAAAAGATGCCCATAAGTGTTGTCAACATTTGAATCTTGGTTGTCAGCGTCTGGGTCAACAGCGCTTGAAATGTTGTTGTCAACGTCTGAATTGGTCTTGTCAGCGCTAGATTTGCCTTTGTCAGCGCCTGAAGAACCATGCATGTTTGTATTTGGTGGTATTTGGAGACCACCATTATCTTGTCCAGCAGCAGCAGCAGCAGCAAAAGCATCTGTCCAAATGGGAATTGTAACATATTCAAATGTAGGAGATGCCTTTTCTGCTTGTGATCCAACCCTCTCATCAACCTGTGTACCTGAAACATCAACAACTTGTTCCTCCACAACATTTGAAGTTACCTTCACAATGTCTGGATTAGTGACAGACATATAATTTAAAGTTCTAGATAAGGGTTCCAAATCAAACAACCAATTAGGACCACTCTCAGGATCACTAGGTTTATTCTCTAAGAACCTAACATGTACTCTTTCAACAATACGTTTGTCCTCTTTAAGATAAACCCTATAACCCTTGCTCTGGACTGAATACCCCATGAAGTAACCTTCATCACCTTTTGCACTAAATTTCCCTAAGGCATCACTAGTGTCCAATACTACTACATGACATCCAAAAGGTCTGAGAAAACCAATATTAGGTTTTCTTCCCCAAAGTAACTCATAAGGTGTTTTGTTCTGAATTTTGTTAACCAATGCTCTATTTTGCACATAGCATGCTGTATTAACAGCCTCAGCCCAAAAGGCTATTGGAAAGTGAGCATCATCCAACATTGTTCTGGCTGCTTCAATTAGGGTTCTATTTTTCCTTTCAGCAACCCCATTTTGTTGTGGGGTTCTAGCAATACTGAATTGCCTAGTAATTCCCTTCCTGGCACAAAAATCATCTAGCTTCTTGTTCCTAAATTCTCCACCATTATCACTCCTAAGCATCTTAACCTCATTGCCAGACCTTTTCTCAATTTGAGTGATAAATTCAATAAGAACATCAGCTGTGTCACTCTTCATAGCTAGAAAGAATGTCCAAGTAAACCTAGAAAAGTCATCAGTGACAACAAAACAATATGACTTGCCATTCAAGCTTTCTATATTAGTTGGACCAAAGAGGTCCATGTGAAGCATATGAAGAGGTCTGGAACTAGTATGCACCTGCTTGGACTTGAATGAGACCTTGTGTTGCTTGCCTTTAAGACATGCAACACAAGAGTGGTCATTGTGGAAGGCCTTCTCAGGCAAACCATCAACTAAACCAAGCCTCACAAGTCTATTTATATTTTTAAAATTTATGTGCCCTAGTCTCCTGTGCCACAAACTACTTTCATCTACTGAGGCCTTAGCATAAAAACAAGACATATTTGTATTCACTTTAATCCCATTTAAATTCACATTATATATGTCCTTATGCCTAGGTGTTCTATACTCAATATACTTCTCATCAGGGATCTTAAAATCCTTGCTTAACACCAAACACTCAGTATCAGTGAAAAGAACCTTATTTTTGTTATCACACACTTGTGATACACTAAACAGATTATAATCCAGTTCTTTTACCAGGAAGACGTTCTCAAAACGTAGATTATTGGTGAGAAGGGTTCCTTTGCCTGTAATGGTGCCGTAGCCCCCTCCAAAGTATACCTTATCACCATCTCTAATAGGAGTGAAGTTCGTCAGATAGTCTTCCTTTCCTGTCATGTGCCTTGAGCATCCACTATCCCAATATCCATAATCATTGATCTGCTTTTGAATGCCCTGCACATAAAGACAAAAAATTAGTTTTCTTTGGGAACCCAAGTCTCAGAAGACTTGGATTCATCTGGTTGTTCAATAAGAACAGACTTAGTTCTCACAACAACCCCATTCTCATCCCTTTTAGGATGAAATACCCAGTTAACCCCAATTGGTTTTGTAATGACCTTAGAAATGTAATTAAATCTATTGCAAGTCATAGAAATTCCATTATTATTAGGGTTTTGGTCTTTCTTGGGTCTCCATGTTAAGCTTGAAGAAGCTCTAGACCCCTTACTTTGTGGCTGCAAGTATTTAGATCTGGTCACGTTTCTGTCAGCGTTAGATTTTGTCCTGTCAGCGCTGAAATTACCTTTGTCAGCGTTGTACCTAGGGTTTGCTATAGGAACCCATTGCCTATTTGACCAGGTGTTTGTCTTTTGAAAATGTCTTTGTCCATGAGTGTTAGACCTTCTAGAGAAGAATGGGGCAGGTCTAATCACTTGTGGACTTTGCTGCACACAAGGTTTGGGTCTGACAACGTTTGACTTCCTAACAACGTTGACTTTCTTCCTATCAGCGCTGAAATTGTTCCTATCAGTGCTGGCTTTGGGAGCGTTGACACACTTGTATGCCAAGTGTGAAAAGCTACCACAAGTATAACAGGCTTTCTTAGACACACTCTTAGGTCTAGAAGCGAAGAAACCTGTTCCATGATTGTTAACTTGGCTCTTGGGTGACCTATTATTTCTATACATCTCTGCATATTTAATGGTAGGTCTTCTGACAGTGTTGGAGCCTAGGTCAACAGCTTTACCAGTAACTGGGTGAGTAACCTTAATGGGTGGTGATTCATTAGGACTTTCATATAGCAAACCTCCCTTAACAAATAAAGTAGGGTTAGCTTTCTTCCACTCATTTAGGTCAGTCAGTTTTTGTTGATACTCTTCTACTGGAGTGACAACTCTTGGTGGAGGAGAGAATTCCTCTTCTTGGCATTCTGGTATACCAGTCCAAGACAAATCCTTTCTAAGGACACCATAGAAGTCACCAGCTGGTGGTGGAACCAGAGAGTAATCATTCATCCCAATCTCAGTCATGTCCTTAGGATCCCTTTGTTTAGCTACACAGTCTCCTAGGGCTTGGGTGGCTCTATCAAATCTTTGAATCTTGAGGTCAACATTATCTTTATTCTTAATGGCCTCATCTAACTTAGCCTGTAGGTCTCTATTAACCTTTGTCATGATATTTCTAATATCCATACTACCCTCTAGCTCATGTTTTAAGATATTTATCTTATCTTTTAAATCAAATTCCATTTTCTTGTATTCAGAAACGGTTTTCTCAGTTTCAGTAAGAGCTAGTTGGTAATTGGACAATTTACACATTTCAGTGCTCATATCATCTTTTAGTTTTAACACTTCTTTGTTAAGTCTATCAGTGTTTAACCTACAACCTTTGCTACAGAAAGCATCATCATATACCTCATTATCAGATGAAGAGGAGGAGTGTGCCATGAGAGCATATTCAACATGCTCTTCTTCTTCAATATCAGCAATCAAAGCTTTGTCCTCTTCAGCATCCTTAGCCAGATAGCTCCAATCCCATCCAGTACCATCAATTCCTTGAACTGCAACCATGGCTTTGGAATCTTGAGCTTTAACAACCTGACTTGAGGGTTTACCAGCATCAGATCTTCTAGGAGATCTGCATTCCCTCATGAAGTGCCCCATATGATGACAGTTGTAGCATTCAACTTTGGATTTATCAAATCCAGCAGTGTCTTTAGCATTGAAGGTCATCTTCTTTTTGAACATTCTATTCCACCTATTTGCTCTATTCTCATATGGCACCATTGTTGAAGATGCCACCTATATGCTCCAAAGTTTGAAGATGCCAAGGTAAGAGAAAGTTTGTACTATTCTCATATGGTGCGTATATTGGTATGTTCAAACAAAAGAAGGAAGCTTGTCACGTGATCTAAATAAAATTGCTGCCAATTGGACGTGTGAATGTGATTTAATAAGATGATTAAGATTCACGTGATAAATAATTTGTGGTCAAAAGGAGGTATTAATATTCATATATGGGCTTTGTACTAGAAAAGGTAAAGAACGATAGAATAGTTCACGATGTACTATTGGGAAACACATGAGGTACTGTACATGTTTTGTCTATATTGCTACAAATATCACGGTTCAAGGAAAGTTGTATCTACAGACGCAGCCTATGGTGGTCCACATGGAATTGTCAATTGTGAAAGAGACGTGGAGCATGATCGTAGGATTTGCACTTTGGCATTGTTGACGTCATGAAAATCTATGTGGTCCCCAAGCAAGACATCACGTGAAGTTAGTTTGCATGGGCCAAAAAGAGTTTTTCTTTTAGGGTTTGCATAAACCCTAGATTCATCTTATTGAAAAATAGCAAAATGTTAAGAGCACAAGTGATGTGGGCAAAGAAGTGGTCTATGTTAATTGTGTTTGTTACGATGATCGACTTATGGACAGCAGGTCTATATTTTAACTGGAGTAGGGTGATCGATCAAGGGATGTCATGTGATAAGCTATAAAGCTAGTACTATTATTTTCGTGTGAAACCAAGAAGAAAAGGAGGATGGACTAAGTACTAGTTGAATATTATATTGGAGATTAAATGTGTGAAAGTGCTTTTGTAATCAGTGAAGGTTCACTTTTGATACTGTTTGAGCATTTTGATTGGTCATAGGATGTTTTGTTGTTTAAAGCTGTTAAGGATGCAGCAAAAGAAAAAGAGGACGTGATCACGTGAAGACTTTAGCAGGATACTTGTGACATTGTTGTTTGTTCGATGCTATCAAATTTGTCAGTGGTCAACATGAGCTTAAGAGTTCACGTGGGATCAATGTTACAAGTTATTATAGTAGAGATAATGCATGCATGTGTTTTTATGCAAAGAAAAAGTTATAAAAGGATGAGCTTCACCAATTTGCAATTCAGGATGTTTGGGAGCTGGTTGATTGTCCTAGATATGTCAGACCTATAGGGACAAGATGGGTTCTCAGGAACAAAAGAGATGAAAGAGGTATTGTGGTCAGAAACAAGGCAAGGTTAGTGGCTCAAGGTTAAGAGGAGGGGATAGACTATGAGGAAGTCTTTGCACCAGTTGCAAGGATTGAAGCTATTAGGATTTTTCTAGCCTATGCATCTTGCATGGGCTTCACAGTCTATCAAATGGATGTGAAGAGTGCATTCTTGTATGGCACCATTGTTGAGGAAGTTTATGTCATGCAACCTCCTGGTTTTGAGGATCCAGAGCATCCAGATAAAGTGTATAGAGTCAAAAAGGCTATGTATGGCCTTCATCAAGCCCCTAGAGCATGGTATGGTACCTTGTCTACATATTTAGTGGACAATGGATTCAAGAGGGGCACCATAGATCAGACACTATTTACAAAGAAGAAAGGCAAAGATGTGTTGCTTGTGCAGGTCTATGTTGATGATATCATTTTTGGGTCTACTGATCCAAAGATGAGTGAGGATTTCTCCAATCTTATGACAGACAAATTCAAGATGAGTGCTATGGGGGAGATGAACTTCTTTCTTGGTTTACAAGTTCAGCAGAAAGAAGATGGTATCTTCATCTCCCAGGACACATATGTTGCTGAGATCTTGAAGAAGTTTGGCTTTTCTCCACATAAAAAGAGGGCTTCTACTCCTATGGATAGAGAACACCCTTGGGGAAAGATTAGAGATGGGAAAGATGTTGATGTCAGGCATTATAGATCCATGATTGGATCCTTGATGTATCTTACTGCTTCCAGACCTGATATCATGTTTGTTGTATGTGCTTGTGCACGTCATCAAGTGACTCCCAAAGAATGTCACCTTTATGCTGTGAAGAGGATCTTTAGGTACCTAAGATGTTTCCCTAATCTTGGTTTATGGTACCCAAAGGATTCACCATTGGAGCTGATTGTATATTCAGATAGTGATTATGGAGGTGATAAGTTTGATAGGAAATCCACAACTGGTGGATGTCAGTTTCTTGGGAGCAGATTAATATCTTGGCAATGCAAGAAACAAACAGTGGTGGCTAACTCTAAAACTGAAGCAGAGTATGTGGCTGCAGCAGCATGTTGTGGTCAAGTATTGTGGATTCAGAACCAGCTGTTGGACTATGGGTATAATTTCATGCATACTAAGATATTTGTTGACAATAATAGTACTCTATGCATCATTAAAAATCCTGTACATCATTCTAAAACTAAACACGTAGAAATTAGACACCATTTTATAAGAGATTGCTTTGAGAAAGGTTTAATACAACCAGATAGGGTTGACACTGAGGAAAATGTGTCAGATTTATTAACTAAACCTTTTGATACTGGAAGATTTCAATACTTGGTAACAAGTATTGGAATGGTTAATCTCACTTAAATATGTGTTTTGGATTCTTTTTGTAAAAGTATGTACAGGATGATGCATTCTTATTAGTGATCTTCTTGATGATTTAGATTTTCCACTATATTTTTCTAACACTGACAAAGGTTGTTTGAACATTGATAAGTGTTTTTGCAACGTTGTCAGCAATATAATTGTCTAACGCTGACAAAGCTTCCTTCAACGCTGTTGTGTGTTATCGGGGCGTTGTCAGCAACAATGTTAGTTTTGTGGTTTTCAATCTAAATGTGCAGATGGTGTTAGCAGTATACCATTGGATACAGAGTTGCTTATGGATCAAAGGAGAAGCATTTGGACAAGTTTTTATTTATGGATGATGGTTGGAATGTTTCATTCCTATCTTGACATAAATTTTTATGTTCATGCATGATTTTAGCAAACTTTTTGTATCATAGTTTAAGGGGAGGTTTTAGGAACCTTTAGGATTTTTGGGTATCCATATGATACTCTTATCACAATTCTAGATTGTGTCCACAGGTGAGTATGGGTTAGTTTTACTAAACCATGAGGCACTATAGCATGCATAGTATATCAACTTTGCATGCTGCCAAGACATTTTTGGCCTAGAATTGGTTGTGGTCTGTTGGGGACTTGGGAATGATTTTGATATGGGATTTACCTGGGAGTAACAAGGATTTTATAAGGTAACTTGGTTGTTAAGAATTTTGGTTAGCAAGGGACACTAGAGGACTGTTATGTCTATCTTGCTTATGCAAGTGTGCATAACTGGACAGTGCTTGCCGCCCTATAATAATTATCAGCTTTTGGTTATTTTCTCTAGGATAAATTACTTGTTAAGGTCATTTTTCACTTTTTAAAACAATTTTATTTTTGGACGCTGACAAGATTTTTCCAAGCGTTGTTGTGACCAAATTGGACGCTGACATGGCTTTAGGCGAACGTTGACAAGATTATAGCCGTTGGGCGTTGATAGGTTATTTTTGACCGTTGACACTCAATGGGACCTACCCAGTTGTTACTTTTTGACATATTTTCAAGCCGTAATTTTAGGAGTTGTTACTTTCATTAAATGCATGAGATAACTTATAACTTTTTCAATATTTTCATGATTAGTTTTTGAAAATATTTGCCTATTTTTGGGCCAATCACATGCATTCTTTATCTCCTATAAATTTGGCTCCTATTTTAAAACAGGGTATCTATAATTCTTGTCTAACACTTTTCTCTTATCAACCTTCATCTTCTACACTTCAAATTAACAGCTTTCATCAATGGCACCAAAGTTTAACTCAGCAAAATTGGAATTGGGGTTCAAGTCTCAACACAACATGATTGCTTATCTTGTTGCTGATAATGATTTGTTTCCTCAATACACACAAATGGTGGCGTATTTGAACGCATCCCCATTAAGGTATGCTCTTTCTCATGCACCACTCATTCCAGTCACACACATTAAGCAGTTTTGGAACACTGTCGGTTCCTCAACAGTTAATGGAGTGACCACATTAACTTCTATTGTTCATGGGAGATCTTGGGTGGTTACTGAGGCCTTGGTACGCCAGGCCTTGCATCTTGATGATGCTGATGGTATAACCATCCTTCCCATAAATGAAATAGAACAAGGGCTTAGGGCTTTGGGATATCCTATTCCTGATGAAGGTACTCTTAATAAGTATCATAAGCAGGAATTTCCCCCAGCCTGGAAGTACCTCATTCACATTCTCCTTCAATGTTTGAGTCCCAAATGTACTGCACACAATGAGATCAATAGATCCATTGCAAGTGCTATTGTGTGCATTGCAACAGGGCAAAAATATAACTATTCTAAAATGATTTTTGAAGGGATGTGTAAAAACAAGGGGACAAAAATGACTTTAGTTTATCTCCGTTTTCTACAAATGATTTTTGATGATCAAAGATATTGTTCAAGGGATCACAATGATTTTTATAAAATCCCTGAACAAAAGAAAGCTATTTTTGCAAAGATGGATTCACCACCTCATAGAGACTTACCTTTAACCCCAGCCATGCTTGCTGTTATTGCAGCAGCACAACCCCAACCAGACCCCCAACCTCAAATTGACCCTCAACCACAACTTGAACCCATTCCTGAACCTTTACCCTCACCTGAACAAATGCAACTTGACCAAGAACCCTTTGACGCTGACACATCAAATGTTGGCGTTGATGTGCCTATTTCCAACGCTGACACACAACCATCACAATCCCAAACACCCCTTAACCAACCATCATCTACCCATTCTTCCACACCATCTTCCACACCACCTGAATATAGGTTGATCAAATGCCAAAGGACTGCTGGAGTGTTCTCCTCTGGTGGTCCTAGCCATGAAGCAGAGAGAACCACCACCACAAGTGTGGCTGGTGACCTGGATGAGGCTGGGACTATTGGTTCTGGCTTAGAAGCTGGCCAAGGCAGTCCCACCATAATTAAGTCCTCATCCATGCCCAATGAATCTGACTTGGGAGGTCAAATCCCCATTTTAGAAGAGGGCAGACTGGAACCAATGACTCTTTTGGAATTGACGGCTGTCTGCATTAGCTTGCAAAAGCAAAATGCAGACTTAGTATAAATTGTCAGCTCACAAGGCCTTGAACTCAAGGAATTGAGGGAGAGGATTGTTGTTTTGGAGAGTGATCATGCTAAGAGGGGTATGGAGGAGTCTTCCAAAGGGGAGGAAGATCAAAGAAATCTGAGTGATAAGAGCAGTCAAGATGGTCAGTCAATGGATGTTGCTGAAGCTCTTACAACTTTGAAGGAACAAACAGGTTTTGATACGTCCTTAATCTCTCCAACCAATCTAAATTTATCATTTACAGCTATGTTGAGAGAGGTTACACAAGGCGCTGAGGGAAAATATTTGAGCGTTGACAAGACAAATTTGGACGCTGATAGAAGTATTTTGGGCGCAGATAGAGGAAATTTGGGCGTTGACAGACCTGCACATGAAGGTGATGTATTCCAGTCATCATCTATCATCAAGGAAGTTCCTACTCAGGTATTACCATCTACCTTACCAACCATTGCACCATCAGATAAGGGTAAGGGTAAATTGGTAGAAGAAATTGTTCCAAAGAATGCAGCCCAAGTTGAATTTGATAGAAGATTGGCTGAACAAATGATGGAACAAGGTGAAAAGGAAAAGTCACCATTTGTTGTGACTTCTGAAGAAGAAAGTGATGGAGCTAGCTCAGACTCAAGTGTGATGATTATAGAACCAGAAAGGCTTGAGTATGGTGATGAGCTTGCCGGGGAAAAGTTGAGAGATTTAAAGTTGCAGGTTGACTTTGACATGCCAGAGGTGGTTCAGATGTACAATTCTTGGGAAGAAAGCTGCATGGATAATCCAGACTTGACCATTTCAGATCAAATATGGGGTTTGGAGCTTCTTCTTAGAGTTCAGAAGGATTGTAAGGTGATTTTGAAGCACAAGGAAAGCAATATTCTCTCTGAGTTGAAAAGGGATAGAAGGGAGCTCTACTTTATGTTGCTCAGATGTCATGGAGTTGGATGGACACATCAAAAGCTGAAGGCTTTGACATTTGATGAGTTGGAACATAGGGCTTATCCTATTTGGGTGAAAGTGCAGGAAGAGAACACTTACAGACTTCTTTCAGATGAAAGAAAGGAGCAACTTGCAGAAGAGATGGAAATCAAGAAAGCTATGATGATTCCCAGGCCAGTGAAGAAGGGATTTACACTTGAGTTTCCAGAAGATATGAATCCACTATATCCAAGTGAATCAGTTATTAGAAAGAGCATCAAGCTCTCCCCATTAGAAGCTTCAGATATGGTGCAAGTGTTACCATTAGATTCCAGGAATCCAATTGTGAGTTATGATGAGGATGAATGTGGATTCTGGAAGATTGGCAGATTTGGCAAGGAGGTACACACTTTTACCAC
Organism: Glebionis coronaria; assembly: GCA_025667525.1. Taxonomy (NCBI): domain Eukaryota; kingdom Viridiplantae; phylum Streptophyta; class Magnoliopsida; order Asterales; family Asteraceae; genus Glebionis; species Glebionis coronaria. The sequence continues at coordinate 420,142,209 of CM046882.1, read as the reverse complement.
TCTCATATCTTTATTTGCAAGTTGTGATAGAGAAGACTTGGTGGACCTTTGGAGGTTGCTGGAGACCAAGTATGAGGCTGAAGCACCAACTTCAGCTAATGGAATAAAACTTTGGACCACATTCAAAAGAATGTGTGGGACAAATGAGGAAGATCCTGAAATATGGAAGGATCTTGAAGATGACCTCAGTGGTATTCAATGGAGATTATATTCAGCTGCTGGTGTATACCATTTGAGTTCTACAAAGTTTGCTGAGTATCTACTTGTGGATGCTCAGTATTTCATATCCAAGGCTGTTTTGGAAAAGATGAAGGACACCCAGCTGGAGATAGATTATACAAGTGACGTGGCAAAGAATTTGATCAGATTTATTTATTACCAATATGAGAAGGTTTGTCAGACTCCTCCAAGTTCTTAATGATTATTCAGAAACTTGATCATAAGAGTGGATATCAAGTTTAGGGGAGGATTGTTGGGAATAAATTAAGGCCAGATCACTTGAGCGCTGACAAGAACAACTCAAGCGTTGACAAGAACAAAGTGAGCGCTGACAGCTCAAGCGTTGACAAGTTAAAGTCAAGCGTTGACAGATTGAAGACAAGCACTGATGGAAGATATAAGCTACACGTTTATTATATTCTAGAATACTTCTTGTAAGGGTAGAAACGACAATGTATTTTCTATGTTTATCTTTACCTAGAATAGTTGATACGTAGCTTATTGTACAAGGCTTCTTAGTCTATAAAAGAAGGCCTTTAGGTTAATGTTTAATATCAAGTTTTATATAAGTTTTCATTCGTAAACATCTTTCATTGTAAGCAAGTTCGACATTCATAATCAAAGTGAAAGTTTTGTTTAAAAATAAAAAAAAAAAAATGGAGGGACTTCTAGTGTAATTAGATTTCTTGTAAAGAGGGTTATGTGTAGTATATAAACACACACCCTGCATAGGTTTATTCATACAATTCATTCACAATGTAAACCTAAAGTGTGTGTCGACTAGACGTGGGATTCAATGTATACACGTCTAGTAATTGTTCGTTATTAATATAATGGGCAATCCTATTGTTTTAATTCATGTTCTTTGTGTCCAAACACCTTGTTAATGGTTGTTGTTCTAATTCCGCTTTGATTATCTAATCATATGAACAATGATCATTCCTAGTAGCTTAAAGATCCGTGAAACCAAGGTTTCCACAATTGGTATCAGAGCGGGTGGCTCTCGATGCTAGGATCAACAAGGTGTTCGAGTCGAAGAACGAAGAAAGCTTAAAAATCCGTCCATGATTTTATGTTCGGATCTCACTGTACAACTGTTTTCAAACAGCGATAAATCCTTCGTTAACCGTTGGATCTTGCTAAAATTTTGGCTGGATGTTCTCAGTGTATGTGTCTTCGATCTCACCGGAGCGATCGTCGAGTTCTGGTCTCAAGAAAAAGTTATAGCTCGTCGAAGTTGGCTGCTGGTGAAGGTATAAAATTTTCTGGTTTTGTTTTTATTAAATAAGATTTAGGGTTTCATCCCCTAAACCCTAGATCGAGTATAAAAACAGAAAAGGATGTGTTATATTAATGTTAATGGCTGGTACTTCACAAGAATGAACAAGGATAAACCCTAGTTCGATCTTTAAACCTCATATAGGGTTTCGAGCTTAGTTCTTCCAAACTAGGGTTTCGATGTATGTTTTATAAGAACTGCAGCAGGTTAATGAATGATGTGCTGTTAGCCTTGGGGAATCGATTTATTATGGATCGATGATGAACCCTAGCATTATCTTACGATTCTTCATAGTTCACGATGAACATGGTTGATGATTATGTATTGATAGTAGCAGCAGATCTGGTAACAAGTTCTGTGATTGTGTTGCTGTGATGATGCGATGAAGATGAACAGTTAAAGCTGTGATTATTAAAAGTTTTTGTTTTTAGGGTTTGTGCTAAGAAACCCTAAAACTGGCATATTTGTTGAGACATCTGTTACTGCTGCGTATGCTCCAAAGTTTGAAGATGCCAAGGTAAGAGAAAGTTTGTACTATTCTCATATGGTGCGTATATTGGTATGTTCAAACAAAAGAAGGAAGCTTGTCACGTGATCTAAATAAAATTGCTGCCAATTGGACGTGTGAATGTGATTTAATAAGATGATTAAGATTCACGTGATAAATAATTTGTGGTCAAAAGGAGGTATTAATATTCGTATATGGGCTTTGTACTAGAAAAGGTAAAGAACGATAGAATAGTTCACGATGTACTATTGGGCAACACATGAGGTACTGTACATGTTTTGTCTATATTGCTACAAATATCACGGTTCAAGGAAAGTTGTATCTACAGACGCAGCCTATGGTGGTCCACGTGGAATTGTCAATTGTGAAAGAGACGTGGAGCATGATCGTAGGATTTGCACTTTGGCATTGTTGACGTCATGAAAAGCTATGTGGTCCCCAAGCAAGACATCACGTGAAGTTAGTTTGCATGGGCCAAAAAGAGTTTTTCTTTTAGGGTTTGCATAAACCCTAGATTCATCTTATTGAAAAATAGCAAAATGTTAAGAGCACAGGTGATGTGGGCAAAGAAGTGGTCTACGTTAATTGTGTTTGTTACGATGATCGACTTATGGACAGCAGGTCTATATTTTAACTGGAGTAGGGTGATCGATCAAGGGATGTCATGTGATAAGCTATAAAGCTAGTACTATTATTTTCGTGTGAAACCAAGAAGAAAAGGAGGATGGACTAAGTACTAGTTGAATATTATATTGGAGATTAAATGTGTGAAAGTGCTTTTGTAATCAGTGAAGGTTCACTTTTGATACTGTTTGAGCATTTTGATTGGTCATGGGATGTTTTGTTGTTTAAAGCTGTTAAGGATGCAGCAAAAGAAAAAGAGGACGTGATCACGTGAAGACTTTATCAGGATACTTGTGACATTGTTGTTTGTTCGATGCTATTAAATTTGTCAGTGGTCAACATGAGCTTAAGAGTTCACGTGGGATCAATGTTACAAGTTATTATAGTAGAGATAATGCATGCATGTGTTTTTATGCAAAGAAAAAGTTATAAAAGGATGGGACGCAGCTATGTTCAAATGTGGTCGAAGGATGTTAAAGTTGTAGCCACAGATGGTGTCAGTGGTTGATCGTGCCGCTGACAAGAATAAAACACACGCTGACAGAGAAGACGCGGACACGTTGTAATTCAGACGCTGACAGCGTCTTGTCTGATATATGGTTTTTAAGCGCTGACAAGTATCGTCCGATATCAGACAATACATACAGGTGATATATTGGACGACAAAGGATCTCGGACAGAACTGACTGTTTAAAATTTTATGGCTCGTTTTTTAAGATTGTGTTTGGTGCAATGAAGTTTTATTTGATTATGTGACAAGGCTAACCTTGCGGTTACGTACCGACTTGGATTAGAAGCAGAACGCCGACAGAGGCAGCAGTTGCATAAAAGAAGAGGATGATATTGTACTTAGATGATTTTCATTGCAAATTGGAGGTTTCGATGAAGACGATTGATTATTGCTTCTTTGGTGTTGGAGTTGTTTTTCGCAGGTTTATATTTTATCATATCTCAAAAGATTCCTGCCTCTTTCTGTTAACATCATAAGATTCAAGCTATTAGGGGTGATCCGGAGGTCGGGGAGGATAAAAGAAATGTTTAGACATTTTTAGAGAGAGAGAGTAAAGCTTGAATGTAGTGTGTGTATTTAGAGAGAGAAAGGGAAATACACAATAAGAGAAAAGCCTCACCCCTCCATGGAAGTATGGAGGGGTATATATAGGCTAAACAAGAGGTCACTTTGACAACATGTCAATAGTAGTCCCTCCATGTTTTGCCTATCTGAATAAAATGTAATTCCATAAATGTCGCTCACATTTTAGGGCTAACAATCTTCCCCCAATGTGGAGACATACGGAATTACTTACAATGTTCCTAACAAGTAAAAATACAACAAAATAAAGTCTTCCAAGGCACTTCCAATGCTGAGGATGTCTTTTAAATCTTCTTGTCTTCATAACTTGTACCTCAGCTTGAATCCTCTTTGTCTTTGCTTGTTGTGGAACAATTGTAATATGCATGATTTGGATTAACTTCCCCCCAATTCATGCAGCATGTATTTAAAAAACTTTCTTCATAGACTTCTTTTTGACGAAGTTTCTGAATCAGCTTCCCCCCAAACCAATATCCGTATCTTAAGCAGATTCTGACACTTTGATGTAGTTTGAACAATCTTCTAGCTCATCGGTTTAAGTGCACAGCGGAAATTTGTAGAAGAACCACACCAAATAACACTGCTTTTATACTGTTTCATGTCGTTTATGTTTTTGTGATAATCCGTTTGGGGTAACATGCATGAAATCAGCAACAATTCTTCTCACGCCTGCAGAATACTTCATAAAAATCATATAACGTAAGTAGATACCATTCCATGTACACTACTTCCCCCTGGAAGTTGATCCGATTACTTCAAAGTACACGATCTTCCCCCATGATGATTTCGAACTCTCGGAAGCATCATTATCGTGGACTTCCATATACTCGAGAAGTTCTTAGTCTTAAGCAAATGTCTTGAAAAGTTTTGAAAGTCATTGAGAAACTTTGAAATTTTTGCTTAGACTATGAAGTACCATTGTCGTTATGAGGCTCATAAATATCCCGTGAGAATTGATTGCTGATTCCATCTCTCTCTGTCTAACTTACCAACCTCGAATTCATTCGGCTATTTGTTGTGACCACATGTGAAGTAAATCCGATATTCCAAACTTGAAACTGAAGTACAATCCCCCAAATTTGTTACTTAAGCTTGCCCTTATGTCGATTGAAGAACGTTGCAGAAACAAGTCTCTAACATCTCTTGAAGTTATCCACACGAGCAACTGCGTGTGACACTCACAAATGATAGTTATCCATGTCGTCGACCATCCACCCCTTGACAGTGGAAACTAGATAATTCAAGTCTCAATCATAAATTTTATCGCCCAAGCAAGTCATCAATCGATAGACTGGGTTTGAAGAAAAGGGGTAGAAAACTAGAAGGAAGGCTCGATGATGAAATAAGTAGACGCCTTCAGGAAATCCCACTTCAACTTCAAATAAAGAATACCAAATCCACTTCGTGATCACTTGTCTTTGTAGAATCAAAACTAGCCTTGTCGTTAAAGTGAATCTTATATCGGATCGTTTTAGCGTTAAGTGTTATGTTTGCTTTGGTGTTGAGAATGTCGTTAACTAGAACAAATTATGTAATGAATTGTCATTAAAAAACAAAATTTGTCTAGATAACTTGTCGTTTAAGCCCCAACGTCAGTCATATGCCCACCTGATGCGCGGATCGACCTCCGCGGTGAGGTCGTCCAAAATTTTTCGAAAATATTAGGTTTAAAACCTAAAATTTTCTTTGTCGTTGAAGCACTTTCGATCGAATCATAACAAATATCCGGCACCGTCGAAAATAATATCATTATCCGGTTCAATACTCGATAAATACTTGCCATGTCCAAAATCAATATCTCATGTTTATTTCAAATCATACACGGTCCAATGCCCTCAATAACCCAAATACCCAATTAATATACTCATTTGAGTACACGGCCCATCAAACAATGTCTATACCCGGGTCCATCATTAGAAGGATATAAACCTGTTGATTAGGAAATTTAACCCTAAATCCTCACACATTGAAACATCCGCCCCCATCTTTCTTATCACTCTCTCAAACCGTCATTTACCTCATCTCACATATCTAAAAAAAAGTACAGATCTCATCTCTTAAACAAAACCAGATTTTAATATCATCTTAAAACAAATATGCCCCTTAAATATTCTTTCTATCACAACCAGTAATCCTTCAAATCCGTAATCAAACTATAAGCATCCTCAAATCGAAGCCAAATACACGAAACACATGAACCATCTTTTAAGATCTTTGTATTGAAAGTATCAGGTAAGTTTGCATGTAGTTCATTGTGTTTGATATCACCGAATCAAGAAGCGAATGGGACACTGTTGTTCTTGTTCTTTCTTAAGGTTCGAATATTAAAGAGATGAGAATACATCTACACAAATTGATGATGATAACGTGTTACATCATAACAGATTTTTGGTTTTATAACCTATAACACGAATCTGAGATTTGCTAATATCATATGGTTTATGTGAAGATGGGTTTAGATGATGAGATTATATTGAGTTAGCTTTTGTGTGAAGATGGGTTTAGGATAGTGTCGAGGTTTGATTGGATGTTGGGTTGAAAGACTTTTAAGGTCTCGGTACGTTTTCTGATAAGTCATGTTCTTGCAAAAAAAAATTTTCTAAGAAAAAATGAGTCATCGCAGTGTTGGCAAAAAAATTGCACCATCACAAAGTGATTCCATCACAATGTATTCTTTTAAAATTAGTCATCGCAATATTCAGAAAGATTACACCATCGCAATGTTTCAATATTTTAAAAGAAAAAAATCATCGCAATATTTTCAGTCAAAACACCCCATCGCAATGTCATTGTGAAAAATTTGGCAGCATGACGGCTTAGAATACCATTGCGATGGATCAAGCCATCCATCGCAATGAGGACAGCCCTAACCATCGTAATGTGAAACAGAAACCCCATCGGAATAAATCCGAAAAAGAAGAAGCCATCGGAATGAATCTGAGTATAACCATCGGAATGTAGTCATCGCAAAGGGTTTTGACCCACATTTTGGCAACCCCCAAAAAAATTGGATCTGAAGAGTTTCTTGTCCTTTTACCAACAAAATAATAAAGAAACAGCATTCGAGATTACAAAATGACAAGGAACACAAAAAAAATTGGTAATGAAGGACTTTATTTTGGACACTGACATGGACATATGATATCAGATGGACTGAACAAACACCAAAACGTACTGATGACAACCAAAACATACTGGTGACGTGTCTTAGACTGATAAACACCAAACAAATATATCATAACCAATCAACTTAAACAAATAAGCTGTTATAAGCCACGAATACAAAGAAATAAGCAAACACAAACACAGAACACCCCCGGTTAGCTCTGATACCAATTGTTAACATCATAAGATTCAAGCTATTAGGGGTGATCCGGAGGTCGGGGAGGATAAAAGAAATGTTTAGACATTTTTAGAGAGAGAGAGTAAAGCTTGAATGTAGTGTGTGTATTTAGAGAGAGAAAGGGAAATACACAATAAGAGAAAAGCCTCACCCCTCCATGGAAGTATGGAGGGGTATATATAGGCTAAACAAGAGGTCACTTTGACAACATGTCAATAGTAGTCCCTCCATGTTTTGCCTATCTGAATAAAATGTAATTCCATAAATGTCGCTCACATTTTAGGGCTAACACTTTCTTTTGAGATAACTTGCTTGTTCGTTTAAATGTTTGGTGACGAAGACTTGTCAAATCTAGCAACTAGATACCTTGCTATCACTTGAAGGAGTTACATTATCGTGCTCAGTGTCTCATAAAAAGATGAGGATTTTGACAAAGAGATCGAGGTCTGCTTATATTTCTCCCTGTCAATATAAGTTCAACGTCACATGGATAGTGCAAGATATAAGGTACAAGCTTAGGAGATTCCACTTCTTCAACAAATAGGTTATATTCGTTTTTCTTCATTCGTAATCTACAATTAGAGTCTACATGGTTCGTGATTCATTTACATGCACCACTCAAGGGGAAGAGTTTATTAGTTGTTTATCTTTAGAAGACCCATATTGGATGAGATAAAAAGGGGAAGAAGATTCAAAGATCAAGGTATACAACTTATTTTTATGTGGTGATATGTTTTACAAGAAATCTTACTTTAAGGGGAAGCTTGTTTCATTCGTGAAAGATCAAGATTTGAAGGTTGGTTTTGTCATCATCAAATAGGGGAAGATTGTTGGGAATTAATTTGATGAGACAAATCAACAATAATGAAACAAGAAGGACTTATATGCAATTATCAAGATTTACAAGAATATGGAGCCCTTTCATACATCAAGGAGGACTTATTAGCAAAAGATGGAGGGACTTCTAGTGTAATTAGATTTCTTGTAAAGAGGGTTATGTGTAGTATATAAACACACACCCTGCATAGGTTTATTCATACAATTCATTCACAATGTAAACCTAAAGTGTGTGTCGACTAGACGTGGGATTCAATGTATACACGTCTAGTAATTGTTTGTTATTAATATAATGGGAAATCCTATTGTTTTAATTCATGTTCTTTGTGTCCAAACACCTTGTTAATGGTTGTTGTTCTAATTCCGCTTTGATTATCTAATCATATGAACAATGATCATTCCTAGTAGCTTAAAGATCCGTGAAACCAAGGTTTCCATAATTTGTTGGGAATTAATTTGATGAGACAAATCAACAATAATGAAACAAGAAGGACTTATATGCAATTATCAAGATTTACAAGAATATGGAGCCCTTTCATACATCAAGGAGGACTTATTAGCAAAAGATGGAGGGACTTCTAGTGTAATAAGATTTCTTGTAAAGAGGGTTATGTGTAGTATATAAACACACACCCTGCATAGGATTATTCATACAATTCATTCACACTGTAAACCTAAAGTGTGTGTCGACTAGACGTGGGATTCAATGTATACACGTCTAGTAATTGTTCGTTATTAATATAATGGGCAATCCTATTGGTTTAATTCATGTTCTTTGTGTCCAAACACCTTGTTAATGGTTGTTGTTCTAATTCCGCTTTGATTATCTAATCATATGAACAATGATCATTCCTAGTAGCTTAAAGATCCGTGAAACCAAGGTTTCCACAATTGGTATCAGAGCGGGTGGCTCTCGAAGCTAGGATCAACAAGGTGTTCGAGTCGAAGAACATGGAGCATTCACAATGTATAATCAACAATTGACAGTGCATCTGGATTAGAGTCTGGTGAATATCAGAGCCACCCAAACCCTAGGAGACTGTGTAGCTAAACAAAGGGATCCTAAGGACATGACTGGGATTGGGATGAATGATTACTCTCTAGTTCCACCACCAGCTGGTGACTTCTATGGTGTCCGTAGAAAGGATTTGTCTTGGACTGGTATACCAGAATGCCAAGAAGAGGAATTCTCTCCTCCACCAAGAGTTGTCACTCCAGTAGAAGAGTATCAACAAAAACTGACTGACCTAAATGAGTGGAAGAAAGCTAACCCTACTTTATTTGTTAAGGGAGGTTTGCTATGTAAAAGTCCCAATGAATCACCACCCATTAAGGTTACTCACCCAGTTACTGGTAAAGCTGTTGACCTAGGCTCCAACACTGTCAGAAGACCTACCATTAAATATGCAGAGATGTATAGAAATAATAGGTCACCCAAGAGCCAAGTTAACAATCATGGAACAGGTTTCTTCGCTTCTAGACCTAAGAGTGTGTCTAAGAAAGCCTGTTATACTTGTGGTAGCTTTTCACACTTGGCATACACGTGTGTCAACGCTCCCAAAGCCAGCGCTGATAGGAACAATTTTAGCGCTGATAGGAAGAAAGTCAACGTTGTTAGGAAGTCAAACGTTGTCAGACCCAAACCTTGTGTGCTGCAAAGTCCACAAGTGATTAGACCTGCCCTATTCTTCTCTAGAAGGTCTAACACTCATGGACAAAGACCTTTTCAAAAGACAAACACCTGGTCAAATAGGCAATGGGTTCCTGTAGCAAAGCCTAGGTACAACGTTGACAAAGGTAATTTCAGCGCTGACAGGACAAAATCCAACGCTGACAGAAACGTGACCAGATCTAAATACTTGCAGCCACAAAGTAAGGGGTCTAGAGCTTCTTCAAGCTTAACATGGAGACCCAAGAAAGACCAAAACCCTAATAATAATGGAATTTCAATGACTTGCAATAGTTTTAATTACATTTCTAAGGTCATTACAAAACCAATTGGGGTTAACTGGGTATTTCATCCTAAAAGGGATGAGAATGGGGTTGTTGTGCGAACTAAGTCTGTTCTTATTGAACAACCAGATGAATCCAAGTCTTCTGAGACTTGGGTTCCCAAAGAAAACTAATTTGTTGTCTTTATGTGCAGGGCATTCAAAAGCAGATCAATGATTATGGATATTGGGATAGTGGATGCTCAAGGCACATGACAGGAAAGGAAGACTATCTGACGAACTTCACTCCTATTAGAGATGGTGATAAGGTATACTTTGGAGGGGGCTACGGCACCATTACAGGCAAAGGAACCCTTCTCACCAATAATCTACGTTTTGAGAACGTCTTCCTGGTAAAAGAACTAGATTATAATCTGTTTAGTGTATCACAAGTGTGTGATAACAAAAATAAGGTTCTTTTCACTGATACTGAGTGTTTGGTGTTAAGCAAGGATTTTAAGATCCCTGATGAGAAGTATATTGAGTATAGAACACCTAGGCATAAGGACATATATAATGTGAATTTAAATGGGATTAAAGTGAATACAAATATGTCTTGTTTTTATGCTAAGGCCTCAGTAGATGAAAGTAATTTGTGGCACAGGAGACTAGGGCACATAAATTTTAAAAATATAAATAGACTTGTGAGGCTTGGTTTAGTTGATGGTTTGCCTGAGAAGGCCTTCCACAATGACCACTCTTGTGTTGCATGTCTTAAAGGCAAGCAGCACAAGGTCTCATTCAAGTCCAAGCAGGTGCATACTAGTTCCAGACCTCTTCATATGCTTCACATGGACCTCTTTGGTCAAACTAATATAGAAAGCTTGAATGGCAAGTCATATTGTTTTGTTGTCACTGATGACTTTTCTAGGTTTACTTGGACATTCTTTCTAGCTATGAAGAGTGACACAGCTGATGTTCTTATTGAATTTATCACTCAAATTGAGAAAAGGTCTGGCAATGAGGTTAAGATGCTTAGGAGTGATAATGGTGGAGAATTTAGGAACAAGAAGCTAGATGATTTTTGTGCCAGGAAGGGAATTACTAGGCAATTCAGTATTGCTAGAACCCCACAACAAAATGGGGTTGCTGAAAGGAAAAATAGAACCCTAATTGAAGCAGCCAGAACAATGTTGGCTGATGCTCACTTTCCAATAGCCTTTTGGGCTGAGGCTGTTAATACAGCATGCTATGTGCTATATAGAGCATTGGTTAACAAAATTCAGAACAAAACACCTTATGAGTTACTTTGGGGAAGAAAACCTAATATTGGTTTTCTTAGACCTTTTGGATGTCATGTAGTAGTATTGGACACTAGTGATGCCTTAGGGAAATTTAGTGCAAAAGGTGATGAAGGTTACTTCATGGGGTATTCAGTCCAGAGCAAGGGTTATAGGGTTTATCTTAAAGAGGACAAACGTATTGTTGAAAGAGTACATGTTAGGTTCTTAGAGAATAAACCTAGTGATCCTGAGAGTGGTCCTAATTGGTTGTTTGATTTGGAACCCTTATCTAGAACTTTAAATTATATGCCTGTCACTAATCCAGACATTGTGAAGGTAACTTCAAATGTTGTGGAGGAACAAGTTGTTGATGTTTCAGGTACACAGGTTGATGAGAGGGTTGGATCACAAGCAGAAAAGGCATCTCCTACATTTGAATATGTCACAATTCCCATTTGGACAGATGCTTTTGCTGCTGCTGCTGCTGCTGCTGGACAAGATAATGGTGGTCTCCAAATACCACCAAATACAAACATGCATGGTTCTTCAGGCGCTGACAAAGGCAAATCTAGCGCTGACAAGACCAATTCAGACGTTGACAACAACATTTCAAGCGTTGTTGACCCAGACGCTGACAACCAAGATTCAAATGTTGACAACACTTATGGGCATCTTTTCTCTTCCAGTTTTGAACAAGGTGGACCTTCCAATGTTCATGAAGAGATTCCTGTTGCTCAAAGAGAGTCTGATGAAGAAGATATTGGCAACATGGAGCATGAGGTTGAGGACACCAGACTTTTTGAGGGAGGGGTTCTCACCTCCACAATGAAGAATCACCCCCCATCTCAAATCATTGGTGATGTTATGACTCCAGTTCAGACAAGAAGATCCCATCAAGGTCTTGGTGGATTTATTGCCAATATACACAAGAAGGTTAATACCCCTCTTGTGCAAGCATGTTTGTTTGCGTGTTTTCTGTCACAAGAAGAAACCAAGAAGATATTTGATGCTCTCAAAGAACCAAGTTGGGTGGAAGCAATGCAGGATGAGCTTCACCAATTTGCAATTCAGGATGTTTGGGAGCTGGTTGATTGTCCTAGATATGTCAGACCTATAGGGACAAGATGGGTTCTCAGGAACAAAATAGATGAAAGAGGTATTGTGGTCAGAAACAAGGGAAGGTTAGTGGCTCAAGGTTATACACAAGAGGAGGGGATAGACTATGAGGAAGTCTTTGCACCAGTTGCAAGGATTGAAGCTATTAGTATTTTTCTAGCCTATGCATCTTGCATGGGCTTCACAGTCTATCAAATGGATGTGAAGAGTGCATTCTTGTATGGCACCATTGTTGATGAAGTTTATGTCATGCAACCTCCTGGTTTTGAGGATCCAGAGCATCCAGATAAAGTGTATAGAGTCAAAAAGGCTATGTATGGCCTTCATCAAGCCCCTAGAGCATGGTATGGTACCTTGTCTACATATTTAGTGGACAATGGATTCAAGAGGGGCACCATAGATCAGACACTATTTACAAAGAAGAAAGGCAAAGATGTGTTGCTTGTGCAGGTCTATGTTGATGATATCATTTTTGGGTCTATTGATCCAAAGATGAGTGAGGATTTCTCCAAGCTTATGACAGACAAATTCAAGATGAGTGCTATGGGGGAGATGAACTTCTTTCTTGGTTTACAAGTTCAGCAGAAAGAAGATGGTATCTTCATCTCCCAGGACAAATATGTTGCTGAGATCTTGAAGAAGTTTGGCTTTTCTCCACATGAAAAGAGGGCTTCTACTCCTATGGATAGAGAACACCCTTGGGGAAAGATTGGAGATGGGAAAGATGTTGATGTCAGGCATTATAGATCCATGATTGGATCCTTGATGTATCTTACTGCTTCCAGACCTGATATCATGTTTGTTGTATGTGCTTGTGCACGTCATCAAGTGACTCCCAAAGAATGTCACCTTTATGCTGTGAAGAGGATCTTTAGGTACCTAAGATGTTTCCCTAATCTTGGTTTATGGTACCCAAAGGATTCACCATTGGAGCTGATTGTATATTCAGATAGTGATTATAGAGGTGATAAGTTTGATAGGAAATCCACAACTGGTGGATGTCAGTTTCTTGGGAGCAGATTAATATCTTGGCAATGCAAGAAACAAACAGTGGTGGCTAACTCTACAACTGAAGCAGAGTATGTGGCTGCAGCAGCATGTTGTGGTCAAGTATTGTGGATTCAGAACCAGCTGTTGGACTATGGGTATAATTTCATGCATACTAAGATATTTGTTGACAATAATAGTACTCCATGCATCATTAAAAATCCTGTACATCATTCTAAAACTAAACACATAGAAGTTAGAAACCATTTTATAAGAGATTGCTTTGAGAAAGGTTTAATACAACCAGATAGGGTTGACACTGAGGAAAATGTGTCAGATTTATTAACTAAACCTTTTGATACTGGAAGATTTCAATACTTGGTAACAAGTATTGGAATGGTTAATCTCACTTAAATATGTGTTTTGGATTCTTTTTGTAAAAGTATGTACAGGATGATGCATTCTTATTATTGGTCTTCTTGATGATTTAGATTTTCCACTATATTTTTCTAACACTGACAAAGGTTGTTTGAACACTGATAAGTGTTTTTGCAACGTTGTCAGCAATATAATTGTCTAACGCTGACAAAGCTTCCTTCAACGCTGTTGTGTGTTATCGGGGCGTTGTCAGCAACAATGTTAGTTTTTTGGTTTTCAATCTAAATGTGCAGATGGTGTTAGCAGTATACCATTGGATACAGAGTTGCTTATGGATCAAAGGAGAAGCATTTGGACAAGTTTTTATTTATGGATGATGGTTGGAATGTTTCATTCCTATCTTGACATAAATTTTTATGTTCATGCATGATTTTAGCAAACTTTTTGTATCATAGTTTAAGGGGAGGTTTTAGGAACCTTTAGGATTTTTGGGTATCCATATGATACTCTTATCACAATTCTAGATTGTGTCCACAGGTGAGTATGGGTTAGTTTTACTAAACCATGAGGCACTGTAGCATGCATAGTATATCAACTTTGCATGCTGCCAAGACATTTTTGGCCTAGAATTGGTTGTGATCTGTTGGGGACTTGGGAATGATTTTGATATGGGATTTACCTGGGAGTAACAAGGATTTTATAAGGTAACATGGTTGTTAAGAATTTTGGTTAGCAAGGGACACTAGAGGACTGTTATGTCTATCTTGCTTATGCAAGTGTGCATAACTGGACAGTGCTTGCCGCCCTATAATAATTATCAGCTTTTGGTTATTTTCTCTAGGATAAATTACTTGTTAAGGTCATTTTTCACTTTTTAAAACAATTTTATTTTTGGACGCTGACAAGATTTTTCCAAGCGTTGTTGTGACCAAATTGGACGCTGACATGGCTTTAGGCGAACGTTGACAAGATTATAGCCGTTGGGCGTTGATAGGTTATTTTTTACCATTGACACTCAATGGGACCTACCCAGTTGTTACTTTTTGACATATTTTCAAGCCGTAATTTTAGGAGTTGTTACTTTCATTAAATGCATGAGATAACTTATAACTTTTTCAATATTTTCATGATTAGTTTTTGAAAATCTTTGCCTATTTTTGGGCCAATCACATGCATTCTTTATCTCCTATAAATTTGGCTCCTATTTTAAAACAGGGTATCTATAATTCTTGTCTAACACTTTTCTCTTATCAACCTTCATCTTCTACACTTCAAATTAACAGCTTTTATCAATGGCACCAAAGTTTAACTCAGCAGAATTGGAATTGGGGTTCAAGTCTCAACACAACATGATTGCTTATCTTGTTGCTGATAATGATTTGTTTCCTCAATACACACAAATGGTGGCGTATTTGAACGCATCCCCGTTAAGGTATGATCTTTCTCATGCACCACTCATTCCAGTCACACACATTAAGCAGTTTTGGAACACTGTCAGTTCCTCAACAGTTAATGGAGTGACCACATTAACTTCTATTGTTCATGGGAGATCTTGGATGGTTACTGAGGCCTTGGTACGCCAGGCCTTGCATCTTGATGATGCTGATGGTATAACCATCCTTCCCATAAATGAAATAGAACAAGGGCTTAGGGCTTTGGGATATCCTATTCCTGATGAAGGTACTCTTAATAAGTATCATAAGCAGGAATTTCCCCCAGCCTGGAAGTACCTCATTCACATTCTCCTTCAATGTTTGAGTCCCAAATGTACTGCACACAATGAGATCAATAGATCCATTGCAAGTGCTATTGTGTGCATTGCAACAGGGCAAAAATATAACTATTCTAAAATGATTTGGATGTGTAAAAACAAGGGGACAAAAATGACTTTAGCTTATCCTCGTTTTCTGCAAATGATTTTTGATGATCAAAGATATTGTTCAAGGGATCACAATGATTTTTATAAGATCCCTGAACAAAAGAAAGCTATTTTTGCAAAGATGGATTCACCACCTCATAGAGACTTACCTTTAACCCCAGCCATGCTTGCTGTTATTGCAGCAGCACAACCCCAACCAGACCCCCAGCCTCAAATTGACCCTCAACCACAACTTGAACCCATTCCTGAACCTTTACCCTCACCTGAACCAATGCAACTTGACCAAGAACCCTTTGACGCTGACACATCAAATGTTGGCGTTGATGTGCCTATTTCCAACGCTGACACACAACCACCACAATCCCAAACACCCCTTAACCAACCATCATCTACCCATTCTTCCACACCATCTTCCACACCACCTGAATATAGGTTGATCAAACGCCAAAGGACTACTGGAGTGTTCTACTCTGGTGGTCCTAGCCATGAAGCAGAGAGAACCACCACCAAAAGTGTGGCTGGTGACCTAGATGAGGCTGGGACTATTGGTTCTGGCTTAGAAGTTGACCAAGGCAGTCCCACCATAATTAAGTCCTCATCCATGCCCAATGAATCTGACTTGGGAGGTCAAATCCCCATTTTAGAAGAGGGCAGACTGGAACCAATGACTCTTTTGGAATTGACGGCTGTCTACATTAGCTTGCAAAAGCAAAATGCAGACTTAGTACAAATTGTCAGCTCACAAGGCCTTGAACTCAAGGAATTGAGGGAGAGGATTGCTGTTTTGGAGAGTGATCATGCTAGGAGGGGTATGGAGGAGTCTTCCAAAGGGGAGGAAGATCAAAGAAATCTGAGTGATAAGAGCAGTCAAGATGGTCAATCAATGGATGTTGTTGAAGCTCTTACAACTTTGAAGGAACAAACAGGTTTTGATACGTCCTTAATCTCTCCAACCAATCTAAATTTATCATTTACAGCTATGTTGAGAGAGGTTACACAAGGCGCTGAGGGAAAATATTTGAGCGTTGACAAGACAAATTTGGACGCTGATAGAAGTATTTTGGGCGCTGATAGAGGAAATTTGGGCGTTGACAGACCTGCACATGAAGGTGATGTATTCTAGTCATCATCTATCATCAAGGAAGTTCCTACTCAGGTATTACCATCTACCTTACCAACCATTGCACCATCAGATAAGGGTAAGGGTAAATTGGTAGAAGAAATTGTTCCAAAGAATGCAGCCCAAGTTGAATTTGATAGAAGATTGGCTGAACAAATGATGGAACAAGGTGAAAAGGAAAAGTCACCATTTGTTGTGACTTCTGAAGAAGAAAGTGATGGAGCTAGCTCAGACTCAAGTGTGATGATTATAGAACCATAAAGGCTTGAGTATGGTGATGAGCTTGCCAGGGAAAAGTTGAGAGATTTAAAGTTGCAGGTTGACTTTGACATGCCAGAGGTGGTTCAGATGTACAATTCTTGGGAAGAAAGCTGCATGGATAATCCAGACTTGACCATTTCAGATCAAATATGGGGTTTGGAGCTTCTTCTTAGAGTTCAGAAGGATTGTAAGGTGATTTTGAAGCACAAGGCAAGCAATATTCTCTCTGAGTTGAAAAGGGATAGAAGGGAGCTCTACTTTATGTTGCTCAGATGTCATGGAGTTGGATGGACACATCAGAAGCTGAAGGCTTTGACATTTGATGAGTTGGAACATAGGGCTTATCCTATTTGGGTGAAAGTGCAGGAAGAGAACACTTACAGACTTCTTTCAGATGAAAGAAAGGAGCAACTTGCAGAAGAGATGGAAATCAAGAAAGCTATGATGATTCCCAGGCCAGTGAAGAAGGGATTTACACTTGAGTTTCCAGAAGATATGAATCCACTATATCCAAGTGAAGCAGTTATTAGAAAGAGCATCAAGCTCTCCCCATTAGAAGCTTCAGATATGGTGCAAGTGTTACCATTAGATTCCAGGAATCCTATTGTGAGTTATGATGAGGATGAATGTGGATTCTGGAAGATTGGCAGATTTGGCAAGGAGGTACACACTTTTACCACTCTCATATCTTTATTTGCAAGTTGTGATAGAGAAGACTTGGTGGACCTTTGGAGGTTGCTGGAGACCAAGTATGAGGCTGAAGCACCAACTTCAGCTAATGGAATAAAACTTTGGACCACATTCAAAAGAATGTGTGGGACAAATGAGGAAGATCCTGAAATATGGAAGGATCTTGAAGATGACCTCATTGGTCTTCAATGGAGATTATATTCAGCTGCTGGTGTATACCATTTGAGTTCTACAAAGTTTGCTGAGTATCTACTTGTGGATGCTCAGTATTTCATATCCAAGGCTGTTTTGGAAAAGATGAAGGACACCCAGCTGGAGATAGATTATACAAGTGACGTGGCAAAGAATTTGATCAGATTTATTTATTACCAATATGAGAAGGTTTGTCAGACTCCTCCAAGTTCTTAATGATTATTCAGAAACTTGATCATAAGAGTGGATATCAAGTTTAGGGGAGGATTGTTGGGAATAAATTAATGCCAGATCACTTGAGCGCTGATAAGAACAACTCAAGCGTTGACAAGAACAAAGTGAGCGCTGACAGCTCAAGCGTTGACAAGTTAAAGTCAAGCGTTGACAGATTGAAGACAAGCACTGATGGAAGATATAAGCTACACGTTTAGTATATTCTAGAATACTTCTAGTAAGGATAGAAACGACAATGTATTTTCTATGTTTATCTTTACCTAGAATAGTTGATATGTAGCTTATTGTACAAGGCTTCTTAGTCTACAAAAGAAGGCCTTTAGGTTAATGTTTAATATCAAGTTTTATATAAGTTTTCATTCGTTAACATCTTTCATTGTAAGCAAGTTCGACATTCATAATCAAAGTGAAAGTTTTGTTTACATCTTGTGTTCTTGTTTAAGTGTTAAATTCCGCATAACACTTAGATTCACAAAACATATAACAAAGGTTTCTCTACGTGTTATACTTGATCTAATCTCGTATACACAAAGCTAATCGATCTAAGTTTGGGATCTAAACACCTTAGATCGATGTTCACAATGTAGACAATTGACAGTGATTGTCTACATTCACAATGTAGACAAGATATTCACAAAGCTAATCGATCTAAGTTTGGGATTTACACATGATTAGCTTAAAAACAAAGTGTTATACTTGGTTAAACTTTGGTTTCCACAATTGGTTTTACATAATATCATGAACTAGGGTTACATAAAAAGATATTCAAGCATTGACAAAACGTGTTATACTTTTTGACATATTTTCAAGCCGTAATTTTAGGAGTTGTTACTTTCATTAAATGCATGAGATAACTTATAACTTTTTCAATATTTTCATGATTAGTTTTTGAAAATCTTTGCCTATTTTTGGGCCAATCACATGCATTCTTTATCTCCTATAAATTTGGCTCCTATTTTAAAACAGGGTATCTATAATTCTTGTCTAACACTTTTCTCTTATCAACCTTCATCTTCTACACTTCAAATTAACAGCTTTCATCAATGGCACCAAAGTTTAAGTCAGCAGAATTGGAATTGGGGTTCAAGTCTCAACACAACATGATTGCTTATCTTGTTGTTGACAATGATTTGTTTCCTCAATACACACAAATGGTGGCGTATTTGAACGCATCCCCGTTAAGGTATGCTCTTTCTCATGCACCACTCATTCCAGTCACACACATTAAGCAGTTTTGGAACACTGTCAGTTCCTCAACAGTTAATGGAGTGACCACATTAACTTCTATTGTTCATGGGAGATCTTGGGTGGTTACTGAGGCCTTGGTACGCCAGGCCTTGCATCTTGATGATGCTGATGGTATAACCATCCTTCCCATAAATGAAATAGAACAAGGGCTTAGGGCTTTGGGATATCCTATTCCTGATGAAGGTACTCTTAATAAGTATCCTAAGCAAGAATTTCCCCCAGCCTGGAAGTACCTCATTCACATTCTCATTCAATGTTTGAGTCCCAAATGTACTGCACACAATGAGATCAATAGATCCATTGCAAGTGCTATTGTGTGCATTGCAACAGGGCAAAAATATAACTATTCTAAAATGATTTTTGAAGGGATGTGTAAAAACAAGGGGACAAAAATGACTTTAGCTTATCCCCGTTTTCTGCAAATGATTTTTGATGATCAAAGATATTGTTCAAGGGATCACAATGATTTTTATAAGATCCCTGAACAAAAGAAAGCTATTTTTGCAAAGATGGATTCACCACCTCATAGAGACTTACCTTTAACCCCAGCCATGCTTGCTGTTATTGCAGCAGCACAACCCCAACCAGACCCCCAGCCTCAAATTGACCCTCAACCACAACTTGAACCCATTCCTGAACCTTTACCCTCACCTGAACAAATGCAACTTGACCAAGAACCCTTTGACGCTGACACATCAAATGTTGGCGTTGATGTGCCTATTTCCAACGCTGACACACAACCATCACAATCCCAAACACCCCTTAACCAACCATCATCTACCCATTCTTCCATACCATCTTCCACACCACCTGAATATAGGTTGATCAAACGCCAAAGGACTACTGGAGTGTTCTCCTCTGGTGGTCCTAGCCATGAAGCAGAGAGAACCACCACCACAAGTGTTGCTGGTGACCTGGATGAGGCTGGGACTATTGGTTCTGGCTTAGAAGCTGGCCAAGGCAGTCCCACCATAATTAAGTCCTCATCCATTGAATCTGACTTGGGAGGTCAAATCCCCATTTTAGAAGAGGGCAGACTGGAACCAATGACTCTTTTGGAATTGATGGCTGTCTGCATTAGCTTGCAAAAGCAAAATGCAGACTTAGTACAAATTGTCAGCTCACAAGGCCTTGAACTCAAGGAATTGAGGGAGAGGATTGTTGTTTTGGAGAGTGATCATGCTAGGAGAGGTATGGAGGATTATTCCAAAGGGGAGGAAGATCAAAGAAATCTGAGTGATAAGAGCAGTCAAGATGGTCAATCAATGGATGTTGCTGAAGTTCTTACAACTTTGAAGGAACAAACAGGTTTTGATACGTCCTTAATCTCTCCAACCAATCTAAATTTATCATTTACAGCTGTGTTGAGAGAGGTTACACAAGGCGCTGAGGGAAAATATTTGAGCGTTGACAAGACAAATTTGGACGCTGATAGAAGTATTTTGGGCGCTGATAGAGGAAATTTGGGCGTTGACAGACCTGCACATGAAGGTGATGTATTCCAGTCATCATCTATCATCAAGGAAGTTCCTACTCAGGTATTACCATCTACCTTACCAACCATTGCACCATCAGATAAGGGTAAGGGTAAATTGGTAGAAGAAATTGTTCCAAAGAATGCAGCCCAAGTTGAATTTGATAGAAGATTGGCTGAACAAATGATGGAACAATGTGAAAAGGAAAAGTCACCATTTGTTGTGACTTCTGAAGAAGAAAGTGATGGAGCTAGCTCAGACTCAAGTGTGATGATTATAGAACCAGAAAGGCTTGAGTATGGTGATGAGCTTGCCAGGGAAAAGTTGAGAGATTTAAAGTTGCAGGTTGACTTTGACATGCCAGAGGTGGTTCAGATGTACAATTCTTGGGAAGAAAGCTGCATGGATAATCCAGACTTGACCATTTCAGATCAAATATGGGGTTTGGAGCTTCTTCTTAGAGTTCAGAAGGATTGTAAGGTGATTTTGAAGCACAAGGCAAGCAATATTCTCTCTGAGTTGAAAAGGGATAGAAGGGAGCTCTACTTTATGTTGCTCAGATGTCATGGAGTTGGATGGACACATCAGAAGCTGAAGGCTTTGACATTTGATGAGTTGGAACATAGGGCTTATCCTATTTGGGTGAAAGTGCAGGAAGAGAACACTTACAGACTTCTTTCAGATGAAAGAAAGGAGCAACTTGCAGAAGAGATGGAAATCAAGAAAGCTATGATGATTCCCAGGCCAGTGAAGAAGGGATTTACACTTGAGTTTCCAGAAGATATGAATCCACTATATCCAAGTGAAGCAGTTATTAGAAAGAGCATCAAGCTCTCCCCATTAGAAGCTTCAGATATGGTGCAAGTGTTACCATTAGATTCCAGGAATCCAATTGTGAGTTATGATGAGGATGAATGTGGATTC
This sequence comes from Glebionis coronaria, assembly GCA_025667525.1. Lineage (NCBI taxonomy): Eukaryota > Viridiplantae > Streptophyta > Magnoliopsida > Asterales > Asteraceae > Glebionis > Glebionis coronaria. Next base: position 420,120,588 of record CM046882.1, on the reverse strand, counting down.
TGGAAGATTGGAAGATTTGGCAAGGAGGTACACACTTTTACCACTCTCATATCTTTATTTGCAAGTTGTGATAGAGAAGACTTGGTGGACCTTTGGAGGTTGATGGAGACCAAGTATGAGGCTGAAGCACCAACTTCAGCTAATGGAATAAAACTTTGGACCACATTCAAAAGAATGTGTGGGACAAATGAGGAAGATCCTGAAATATGGAAGGATCTTGAAGATGACCTCAGTGGTCTTCAATGGAGATTATATTCAGCTGCTGGTGTATACCATTTGAGTTCTACAAAGTTTGCTGAGTGTCTACTTGTGGATGCTCAGTATTTCATATCCAAGGCTGTTTTGGAAAAGATGAAGGACACCCAGCTGGAGATATATTATACAAGTGACGTGGCAAAGAATTTGATCAGATTTATTTATAACCAATATGAGAAGGTTTGTCAGACTCCTCCAAGTTCTTAATGATTATTCAGAAACTTGATCATAAGAGTGGATATCAAGTTTAGGGGAGGATTGTTGGGAATAAATTAAGGCCAGATCACTTGAGCGCTGACAAGAACAACTCAAGCGTTGACAAGAACAAAGTGAGCGCTGACAGCTCAAGCGTTGACAAGTTAAAGTCAAGCGTTGACAGATTGAAGACAAGCACTGATGGAAGATATAAGCTACACGTTTATTATATTCTAAAATACTTCTAGTAAGGATAGAAACGACAATGTATTTTCTATGTTTATCTTTACCTAGAATAGTTGATACGTAGCTTATTGTACAAGGCTTCTTAGTCTATAAAAGAAGGCCTTTAGGTTAATGTTTAATATCAAGTTTTATATAAGTTTTCATTCGTAAATATCTTTCATTGTAAGCAAGTTCGACATTCATAATCAAAGTGAAAGTTTTGTTTACATCTTGTGTTCTTGTTTAAGTGTTAAATTCCGCATAACACTTAGATTCACAAAACATATAACAAAGGTTTCTCTACGTGTTATACTTGATCTAATCTCGTATACACAAAGCTAATCGATCTAAGTTTGGGATCAACAAGAATAGTTGATACGTATTGGTAATAAATAAATATTATGGATCACAATGTAATCAAGGAGACTGTGCAAAGCATTGTCACATTTGAATACACAATTGTGAATGAATTGTGGCTGGTGAATAGTGGCAAAACTCTATGTGAATTTGATCTAATTTATTCCCAACAATCATTTGCAGAAAACGGGGATAAGCTAAAGTCATTTTTTTCTACGTGTTTTTACACATCCCTTCAAAAATCATTTTAAAAAATCATTTACAGAAAACGGGGATAAGCTTAAGTATTCTAGAATATAATAAACGTGTAGCTTATATCTTCCATCAGTGCTTGTCTTCAATCTGTCAACGCTTGACTTTAACTTGTCAACGCTTGAGCTGTCAGCGCTCACTTTGTTCTTGTCAACGCTTGAGTTGTTCTTGTCAGCGCTCAAGTGATCTGGCCTTAATTTATTCCCAACAATCCTCCCCTAAACTTGATATCCACTCTTATGATCAAGTTTCTGAATAATCATTAAGAACTTGGAGGAGTCTGACAAACCTTATCATATTGGTAATAAATAAATCTGATCAAATTCTTTGCCACGTCACTTGTATAATCTATCTCCAGCTGAGTGTCCTTCATCTTTTCTAAAACAGCCTTGGATATGAAATACTGAGCATCCACAAGTAGATACTCAGCAAACTTTGTAGAACTCAAATGGTATACACCAGCAGCTGAATATAACCTCCATTGAAGACCACTGAGGTCATCTTCAAGATCCTTCCATATTTCAGGATCTTCCTCATTTGTCCCACACATTCTTTTGAATGTGGTCCAAAGTTTTATTCCATTAGCTGAAGTTGGTGCTTCAGCCTCATACTTGGTCTCCAGCAACCTCCAAAGGTCCACCAAGTCTTCTCTATCACAACTTGAAAATAAAGATATGAGAGTGGTAAAAGTGTGTACCTCCTTGCCAAATCTGCCAATCTTCCAGAATCCACATTCATCCTCATCATAACTCACAATTGGATTCCTGGAATCTAATGGTAACACTTGCACCATATCTGAAGCTTCTAATGGGGAGAGCTTGATGCTCTTTCTAATAACTGCTTCACTTGGATATAGTGGATTCATATCTTCTGGAAACTCAAGTGTAAATCCCTTCTTCACTGGCCTGGGAATCATCATAGCTTTCTTGATTTCCATCTCTTCTGCAAGTTGCTCCTTTCTTTCATCTGAAAGAAGTCTGTAAGTGTTCTCTTCCTGCACTTTCACCCAAATAGGATAAGCCCTATGTTCCAACTCATCAAATGTCAAAGCCTTCAGCTTCTGATGTGTCCATCCAACTCCATGACATCTGAGCAACATAAAGTAGAGCTCCCTTCTATCCCTTTTCAACTCAGAGAGAATATTGCTTGCCTTGTGCTTCAAAATCACCTTACAATCCTTCTGAACTCTAAGAAGAAGCTCCAAACCCCATATTTGATCTGAAATGGTCAAGTCTGGATTATCCATGCAGCTTTCTTCCCAAGAATTGTACATCTGAACCACCTCTGGCATGTCAAAGTCAACTTGCAACTTTAAATCTCTCAACTTTTCCCTAGCAAGCTCATCACCATACTCAAGCCTTTCTGGTTCTATAATCATCACACTTGAGTCTGAGCTAGCTCCATCACTTTCTTCTTCAGAAGTCACAACAAATGGTGACTTTTCCTTTTCACCTTGTTCCATCATTTGTTCACGAGATTAGATCAAGTATAACACGTAGAGAAACCTTTGTTCTTGTCTATCAAAACCCTTCTCATCAAATTCACAATGTAGACAAGATGTTCACGTTTTCGCGAGATGTCTAAGATTAGATCAATTGTTGATTCACAATTGTGGATGGGATTGACCCAACAATCTTCCCCTAGGTGATAGTGGCAAAACTCTATGTGTATCTCTTGTAAGTTGTACATGATCTTTAAATTGCTTCCCCTCAAGTGTAGCATGTATTTCTTCCCCTTTTTGTCACATCAACAAGGAAGTAAACAATGTATACAATGTTGAAGATTCTCCAAATGTAGCTCTATGTAATGATCTTGAAGAACAATTAATATAATATTTTTGATGTAGAAGTAGAATAACCCAAACCTATGTTCCATGTCTTGTACTATCCACGTGATGAAAAACTTATACCAATGATTAAATATAAGTAGACCTCGATCCCTTGTCAATATTCTCATCCTTTGTGAGACACTGAGCACGATAATGTAACTCCTTCAAGTGTTATGACAAGTCTTCATCACCAACCATGTAAAGTACGAACAAGTTATCTTCAAACCAATGGTATCCCTCCATAATTTAAAGATATGATAAAACACAAACTCGCGAAAATCTTCTTCAATCATCAAACTTACCATAAGAATTCTTCCCCTTAAGTCAACACCTCTTCATGATGAACCAATATCTTTGTATGTAAAAGTTAGAAGTCGGATAACTCTTTCACAAGGCTATCCCGATTACATACTCAATAAATTACTTCATGAATTATTGCTAACTCGCATTAAAATCATTAATCCATTTAAAAATATCCGAGCCATAAATATCATCATGATATTCTAAATTAAAACGGAGATTCCATGTACCTTTGTGTGTATAATCCTCCTTTTTGTATGCTTAAAACGTACCAGTTTTCTCAACAGCAGCAAACCTTGTGTTGTCCAATATCCTCTTCTGTCCAATATCTTGGTCAGATGTATTGTCCAATATCGGACAATACCTATCAGCGTTGAAGTTCATATATCGGACGACACTGTCAACTCTATCAGCGTTGACTTATTCTGTCAGCGTCAAAATTAAGCCTGTCAGCGCCTAAATAACAAACGTCAGCGCCAACCATAAACCTTGTCAGCGTTCATTCTTTTCAGCGTCAAACCATACTTTGTCAGCGTTGCATTCACTCTTTCTTGTCAACGTTGCTCCAAGACTTTGACAACGTCAAAATAACAACCATCAACGTTAAACCATATTAATCACTTAATAACTCAAAAGTTGAAACGTGAACGCCTTAGTTTATCATAGATCTGCGAATTCCTTGTATTTGTAACAACCAAATCTTTTCCTTTAGAAAACGCATCACTTTTCATCTTTGAATATAATAAACTAAGTAGGGTTGTGATCGTGTGAATGCTAGTGTACGATAACTATGCAAATACAACTTCTTTCCACCAATGAGGAAGCTTTCCTCGTGTGAACATAAGTATCATTCACCAATTTAAAAACGAATCTTTCTCCTTGACACAGCCACGTCTTTATCACCAATACTTTGTCAGCGTCCACTTTTTCTTGCTGACGTCATATTGTGATTGTCTCTAAAATCTTGAGCGAATATATTGAATCCATAATATACAAACCAATAGTATGCATTATATCGTGTGAACATACTTTTGATCGTGTGAACAGAAAGTCTCCTTTAGCCGTGTGAACACACATGAATAACCAATCAAGAACTATCATCACGTGAACAAAAGCTTGTATTCTTTCTGACTAATCCCAATCGAACAATATATTTTCCTTCTTTTTACCGTGTGAACACAAGTCTCTTCCACCAATAGAATCACTTGCATCATGTGAACATAATCAATGATCTAACGTCACTTGCTTTGTCTAATCGCAATTCAAAGGCCGTGTGAGCTCAATTCTTTTCTGCTTGGGACCTTAAAACAAACAGACCATTTTTTTTAGCTTTGATCATGCGAGTAGCCAAAACCCACGTTTACATCATATCACGTTCACCTTGAAACATGCGTATCACAACACCTTCACTTCGATCTGCTGCACTTTTAACAAACAAACAGCAATCCATCATTGCAACTGATCATAGAACTTTTACCAGATCTAGGGTTTAGAACTTTGAGCACCGAAACCCTAATTAGGGTTTGTAAATAAACCTTAGATCAAGTATTACCTTGAATCATAACAGCCACAAACTGCAATTCTTCCTGCTTTTAAGTAGATCTAGGGTTTAAGGAACCCTAGTTCATGATATTATGTAAAAGCAGAAAACTGAAAATCAACCATCAGCCAACTTCGACGCTTAATAACTTTTGCCTGGGGATAAAACTCGACAATCCCTCCGGTGGATGTTTAGATCTATGTATGTAGAACACACATATAAAATTTCGTGACGATCCGACGGTTCAATAAAAAGTTATGACCTTCTGAATACTGCTGCGCACACAAAAACGTCCAGAAAAACCCTAGACGGATTTTTCTTTTCTTCTCGAAACACGAACACCTTGTTGGTCCTAGCATCACGAGCCACGAGGCTCTGATACCAATTATGGAAACCTTGGTTTCACGGATCTTTAAGCTACTAGGAATGATCATTGTTCATATGATTAGATAATCAAAGCGGAATTAGAACAACAACCATTAACAAGGTGTTTGGACACAAAGAACATGAATTAAAACAATAGGATTGCTAATTATATTAATAATCAACAATCACTAGACGTGTATACATTGAATCCTACGTCTAGTCGACACACACTTTAGGTTTACATTGTGAATGAATTATATGAATAAAACCTATGAACCTTGGTTCCTTTTATAGTGTAAGGATTAGGGTTTACAAGAGATAAGAATGAATAAACAAGTAAATCTTCTATTTAAATAAACTTATGCATAATATCTTTTGCATGTTTATCTAAATAGAAGCTTCCATAAGCTTCTTTGTCTACGTTTTGTCAATGCTTGCATTGCATGTGACAATGCTTGGATTGCACACGACAATGCTTGAGCCATCAACGACTAATTTGCTCTTATCAACGCTTGATTAACTCTTGACAACGCTTGGACAATTTCTTCATGTTTTCTTCGTTTTTGAGTTTCTGCCACATCAACTTTTTGACCCAACACAAGCTTTATCACTTAAAACCTTGCCTCAAAAACCTTCAAACAAGATTATGGAACTCAGATTTTAGCTTATCAAACACCAAACTTTTATAAATAACAGATTAGAATTCAAAATTTTCAGAAATTCAAACTTTATTTCATAAAAAGGAATTACAAAGATTTAAAAGCTAAAATCTGGAACAAAGGGACTCTCACATATTGAGGTCTCCTTTTATAGGCAAATGCCTGGCTAACCACTATTCACAAACCCTAGAAGTGAATTCTCTATAATGCCCTTGAGTCTTCTAGACGTTTTGATGGAATGAGTTGTCCAAATGCATCCAAACCATTTAAAATAGCTTTGATATGAAGCAGGGATCCTTGGTTGTTGATTTGGAGGCTAAGTTGCATTTTCATTGGTTGAGGAGGTTGAGTGTGGGACCCTTTGGTGAGTGGGGAAGAGGGTTTTAAGGTTGGGATGAGTTTTTTCTTGTGTGAATCACACGGGGGAACAACCAATTTCAATTTACCCTTTGTTGGTAAAAAGTTAATTCTGGGTTCTTACTTGCTACAGTAACAAGTTTTGATCCGTTTTCTTAGGGAGTGATTTGTTTGGCGCGTGTTTAGGGATTTGAAATTCCAAACTTGGCAGTTTAAGTCCTTGGCTTTTGGAAAAATAGATAAAACATGTATTTCAGCCAACACTTTCTATTTCCTTTGTTAATAAGTTTCACCACTTGACATTTTTGGCACAAACTTTTGGTGAAAGGGTTAAAAGGGTTGTTTTTGCGATTTTGAGATATTTCAAGGGTTGATCTTGGACATTCTTGATCTTCAAAGGTCTTCAATGTATCTTTGGCTTCATGAGGGACCATTGTTGGCAATTCAAAATTGTTGAGGGACTAATCTTGCCATTTCTTCAAAGTTGAAGGACCATTTGTGTAATTTTGACAAACTTAAGGGACCAAACATGTAATTATCAATATACAAGGGTTTTAAGTGTCATTTCTTCAATAAACGAGGATCAATCTTGTATGTCTTCAAGTCTTCAAGGGTATTTGTTGAGTATTCCATGAATTAGGGCCCGGTTCTTTGTACGGCTTCGTTTCTCGTGTCCGTTTTTCCTTGTATCTTGTGATCTTTTGTCTTTTTCACGATATTCATACCTAAAATACACAAGTAAACAAACACAAGCATATATATGGTATTTTATGACATTTTTATGCATTTAAAACCCGAAAAGAACGATGAGATCATGTATAAATGCCATCTCATCACTCCCCCATACTAAGCCATTGCCATGCCCTCACGCAATGCTAGAATAAAGTATCTAAGCATCACCAAAGTTCAATTTTATTAACCTTTATTGAAGAGTGAAAGACTTGCAATATACTACGAAGATGTGTAAAGACCTAACATATGATTTTCATCACGAAAGTGACTTTTAGGGTCAAAGAATAGAAACAAGCAAATGTCCCTTAGAGTAAACTTTGTCATCCTTGATTGTCATACATTCCATGCTAAGTGCAAAAACGAGATCATTGTTGGTACAAGTCACAATGCTAACACTACTCATACGTCCAAATTGTGTAATACTTTTTCTCCCCGCAATCCTAGTTATTATAAAAGGAAATGGGTTACTAGCATTTTTTAACTATTTGTCATGGATCACAAGTGATTCATATTGACTTATTTGAGTAGTTATTAGTCCGAAAGCAAAGTAGCACGATTTGATTAATAGTTAGCCGAAGGACAAAATCTTTTAAAACGGCTTCTCGTGTATCTCCTTAAGTTCATATCTTGGCATAACTCGTTTCACGATCTGAGACCTTTCTCGGACCGATATTTGGCATGTACTTCATACTTCAAATCTTTGGAAGACGTTCTTGAAATTATGGTCTTCTCTTCATATATTTGGAATTTCTTCACTTGACGTTTTTGAGAGATTTTTCATATTTGGACCACGACTTCATCATTTTTCTTCAATCTTTACTTTGGATTTTGATATACAACGATCCGCCTCCTTTTCGGACTTGGATATATTTATCCTCATACCTTGTAAGGGTCTTTTTGGATAGACTTTCTCCATGATCTTTAGGGGAGTAATTGCTTTTCGTCGTGTGTCTCGATCCTTCATATTGATTTAGGAATAATGATACTTCACATCATCTTTGATCTTTAGCAAAAATAGAGCTCCTCATGCCTTGTTAGGGCCTTTTTGGATGATGGCCAATCTTCGCGTCCCGCTTCAATAAGTTATGCCTTGGCTATGAACTCTATTCAACCCCGAGCAAATTTTAAATGATCTTGCGCTAGAGGCTAAGTAACCTTTCAAATCGTACGACCTTACTTATTGCAATTATGATTTATTCCTAATGCATTGATCTTATGGGAAGAAAAAGCCACAATTAAAAACATATGAGTTTTTGAAAGAACACTTTCATGTTCTACGTTTAGCATGATCACTTGTCTAACTCTATCATTTCTCGTTCTTCACTATATAAAGACCTCTAATTAAAGAGACTCGTGAATACTTAGCCATGCAAGTCAAAATTAAGCCAAATTTGGATTAGCTTTCATTAAGACTATATCAAATCAAAGTTTTGGGTTTTCAAGCCACCTATAAGATCTTGCACTTTCTTGGACTTTTTCAAGTTTAGAGAATGCGTTTTATAGTTCCCTTGATAAGTGACTTTCTAGGATCAATTATAGGAACTTGCGAAAAGTTCTTGTTCTTAACCCGAATGAGCTAAGACTTTCGCGTTTTAAAGCTCCCTATATAAAAGTCTAGCAAAACTTGAATTGAGCGGGTTAAGGAATGTAAATGGCTCCAAATGCCATTCAAAAATTAACTCTTATTCTACCCATCAAAAAATATACATTCGTTTCTTAAAAACACTTATGAAAAGTAAGAAATTTTTTAAAATTTGGCCATTTTTAGCCTTATTAGAAAAACAAAACTTTGAAAGTTGGAAAGCGTGAGGGCGTAGCAAAGCAAGTATCTATTCACCCCCCCCCCCCATACTAAAAGTAAACATTGTCCTCAATGTTTCGAGTCTAAAGGTGGAGCACCCCCATACTAGAGACGAAGAGTCGAATGCTTAGGATCTAGCATGGAAAGGGTGATCAACAATATATCTAAAGCCGTTTATTAAGTATGCTAAAAGATAATTGTTAGAACAATAAAGTATATGTCATGGATTCGTGAAAAACTTCTTCAAGCAAACGATGGAGGCTCACGTAAACGAACACGAGAGTCTTCAATCGTAGATGATGATGATAATCTAAATAACACAATCACAAACAACCACGAGACAACGAGTTGAAAGGGTACAAGTCCCCTTATTAGTGAATAGTAAGCATAAAACATAAGCATGGGATCTCCCCCACGAGGCACCTCGTTTTTTATTACCGAGTCATAAGCTCGACTCGATCCCCTCAATGCTAATTATCATTGGGGAAGGTGACTTGGTCGAGGGCAACCATTGAAGGAATTTCCCCACCAAAGTAGTGCTTAAGCCTATGTCCATTCACCTTGAAATTAGGACCATCATCTTGAGCTAGCTCGATGGTCCCATACGGAAACACTTGTGTAATGGTGAACGGACCAGACCAACGAGATTTCAATTTCCCGGAAAATATCTTAAGTCGAGAGTTAAAAAGTAACACTTGATCACCAACGTTAAAAACCCGGTTTTTAATCTTTGAATCATGAAACTTTTTAGTCTTTTCTTTAAAAATTAATGAAATTTCATAAGCATTATCTCTTAATTCATCCAATTCATTCAATTGTATTTTCCGGTGATCTCCCGCGGTCTTCAAGTCAAAGTTTGCATGCTTAAGGGCCCAATATGCCTTGTGCTCCAATTCAATGGGCAAATGACAATTCTTCCCATAGACTAACTTATAAGGAGTGCAACCAATAGGTGTCTTATAAGCGGTCCTAAAGGTCCATAAAGCGTCATCGAGTTTGTCGGACCATGAAGCACGGTTTTCTCCAATTGACCTCTCTAAAATCCTCTTCAAAGCTCGGTTCGAAACCTCGACTTTCCCACTCGTTTGCGGGTGATAAGCCGTAGAAAGACGATGAGTAACTCCATATTTATTTAGAACCTTTTCGAATTGGTCATTACAAAAATGGGTTCCACGATCGCTTATAATAGCACGAGGGGTTCCGAACCGAGAGAATAGTTGCTTCAAAAACTTCACTACCACACGAGCATCATTAGTAGGCAAAGCCTTAGCTTCCACCCACTTAGAAAGGTAGTACACCGCGACGAGGATATATTTGTTTCCATGAGACGATGGGAACGGCCCCATAAAGTCTATTCCCCATATGTCGAAAATCTCACATACTTGAATTATGTTTTGCGGCATTTCATCACGTTGAGACGATTTTCCTTGACGTTGGCACGAAACACACGACTTCACAAGTGCGTGTGCATCACGATAGATAGAAGGCCAAAAGAAGCCGGCATCGAACACTTTCTTAGCCGTGAGATTAGCACCGTGGTGACCACCCGTGGGTCCCTCGTGACAAGCTCTAAAGATATTAGAAGCTTCGGCACCAAAAACACAACGTCGAACGAGTTGATCCGCACAAACCCGAAAGAGATAAGGGTCGTCCCAAAAATAGAACTTGACGTCACAAAATAATTTTCGTTTTTGTTGTGTCGTCATACCCTTGATTATGAAATTGCCTGCATGGTAATTTGCAATGTCGGCAAACCATGCGGTGGTGTCTTTAGAATTAACTACACCGAGAGTCTCAAGAGGAAATGTTTCGGTGATTTCCTTGTTCTCGAAAACATCTTTGTGAGGATCTTCTAGACAAGAGAGATGATCGGCCGCTAGATTCTCGGCTCCTTTTTTGTCAAGCACGGTGACATCAAATTCTTGGAGGAGGATCATCCAACGAAGCAATCTCGGCTTAGCATCTTGCTTAGCTAAGAGATACTTGATAGCCGAATGGTCGGTATACACGATGCTTTTAGTCAAGACGAGATAAGGTCGGAACTTCTCAAAAGCATAGACCACGGCAAGGAATTCCTTTTCCGTTGTGGTGTACTTTAATTGAGCCTCGGTCATCGTCTTACTAGCATAGTGGATAGGACGGAAATGTTTGTCATAACGTTGCCCTAAGACGGCCCCTATAGCATAATCACTTGCATCGCACATGATTTCAAAGGGTAATTCCCAATTAGGAGCAACAAGAATGGGAGCTTCGGTAAGTTTCCTTTTGAGAGTTTCGAAAGCTCTAACACAATCCTCATTGAAGTTAAAAGGAGCGTCCTTCTCGAGAAGGTGTGTCATAGGTCGAGAGATTTTCGAAAAGTCCTTGATGAAACGACGATAAAAGCCCACGTGGCCTAGGAAACTCCTAACTCCCTTAACGGTTTTTGGATGAGGTAACTTGGCGATGACGTCTACCTTAGCTTTATCGACCTCAATCCCCGCTTTCCACACCTTATGTCCTAAGACGATTCCTTGTTTACACATAAAATGACATTTTTCCCAATTAAGCACAAGATTGGTTTCTTCACAACGTTTTAACATTTGCTCGAGATTAGATAAACACGACGTGAACGAATTGCCAAACACCGAGAAGTCATCCATAAACACTTCCATCGACTTCTCGATCATATCGTGAAAAATCGCCATCATACACCGTTGAAACGTACCCGGTGCATTACAAAGTCCGAAAGGCATCCTACGATAAGTGAACGTTCCATAAGGACACGTAAACGTAGTCTTCTCTTGATCACGAGGGTCGATAGGGATTTGAAAGTAACCGGAAAAACCATCTAAAAAGCAATAGAATTCATTTCCCGCAAGTCGCTCCAACATTTGATCCATGAAGGGCAAAGGAAAGTGGTCTTTACGAGTGGCGTCATTTAACTTTCGGTAGTCAATACACACCCTCCAACCGGTCACAACACGAGTGGGAATTAACTCGTTGTTTTCATTAGGCACAACGGTCATTCCTCCCTTTTTAGGGACACAATAGATTGGGCTCACCCATGGGCTATCGGATATAGGATAAATCATTCCCGCGTCAAGGAGTTTAAGGACCTCCTTTTTAATGACATCGTGAATTTTGGGATTCACCCTTCTTTGACTTTGAATTGCGGGTTTGTATTCCTCCTCCATTAAAATCTTGTGAGTACAAAATTTTGGGTCAATACCCTTAATGTCGGATATTTTCCACGCAATTGCCCCTTTATGAGCTTTAAGAACTTTCAAGAGCTCGGTTTTTTCATCATTAGCAAGACCTCTTGCAATAATAACCGGCAACTTGTCATCACCTTCCAAGAATGCGTATTCAAGGTGAGAAGGAAGATCTTTCAATTCAAGGATAGGTGGTTCCTCGATTGAAGATTTTGGTTCAACACTCATAACTTCCATTGGCGAAAGAAATGGTGGAATAGAAGTATCATCACTAATCAACACCTCATCTTCATTGTCGATTTCATTTGAAGTGAGATCGCCTCCTTGGAATAGAGTGAGATTTGGTGTGGAATTTGCAAGAATCGGATCCAAAATAGTGGGATTGTCACTTGACGAGCTATCGGAAAAACCTAACACTTCTTGTGAAAACTCATCGCAAACCACATCAACGATGTCAATGTGATTGATGGTAGCGATTGCATAAACATGAGAAGGTTTCGAGTTTTGAGTAGCGTTTATAACAAGTTCCTCTTCGTTGAATCTCAAAGTGATAGTTCTTGCATGAACATCGATAAGCGATCTCCAAGTGTCTAAAAATGAACGACCTAAAATTAGAGGAACTTGAGGATCCGCGGGGATGTCGACCACTATAAAATCAACGGGATAGTAGAACTTCCCCACTTTCACGAAAACATCTTCGGCTACTCCACATGCTAAAATCGTAGAATGATCGGCCATCTCGATAGACATATTCGAAGGAATAAGAGCCGGAAGCGAAAGCGATTTCCAAATGGAAAATGGCATCAAATTAATGCTCGCACCAAGATCGGCCAAGGCGAGGCATTCTTTCATATCTTGTATGTCACAAGGAATGAGAAACTTTCCGGGATCACCAACTTTTTCCGGTATGCGGTTAAGATAAACCGAAGAACAATTAGCAAGCTTTGAAAGCTTTTCCTTATCGCTCATCATACTTTTAAAAATGGAAGCGAGCGAGGCATATATAACAACGCGTCGGCTAAACTCACATCAAAATGCACTTGTTGAAACATTTTTATAAAAAGCTCTATTTGTTGTTTGTTACGTTCTTGCAATGTCTCTTTGTTTCGTCTCGAAGGGTAGGGTAAAGGTGGTGTGGGTTGGTCATTAGGCAACGGCCTTGGAAACTCGGGTTCCACAATTGGTAGTGGTTCAACCGTAGGTGTGGTATGAGCGGTACTTCGTGGGATTGTAATGTGCTCCTTTTCGACCATCGCCTTGGGTTCTTTCTCGATTTCCTTCTCCGTAGAAGTACTTGGACGAGAGATTGGTTTCTTGAAAGTTTTACCACTTCGTGTAGTAATAACCTTCATTTCTCCCTTCGGGTTTGCAATGGTATCACTAGGAAGACCACCCGAGGAAGAGGGTTTACACATGATTGCTTCAAACATCTTAGCCATTCGGTCCTCAAATTTTGATTGCCTAGCATCCGCTTTTAATAACTCTTGCTTAATCTCATGTTGTCCTAATTCCATCTTTTGTTGGTTTTGTTGAAGACGTTGTACATTTCCTTCCATTTTGTTTGCATGAGTTTTAAGTTCATTAGCAAGTTCATTTTTAAGCTCGTTTTTCAACTCGGATCTTAAGCTAATCATCTCACGTTGCATGTTATCAAATTTAGCATCATTTGCTTTAGCATAATCCAAAAATTCTCCTTGCAAATTTTTAGTGTGAGCATTTTGAAAACCTTATGTAGTGTTTTGAAAATCACGGTTTTGGTTTTGATTAGTGACTTGTCCATTCCCATTTTGATAATTCCCCTTGTTGTAATTGCGTGAATTGCCTTGGTATTACCACCTTGGTTGTTGTTTCGATAGTTATTAGCATTTTGATTTGGTGGAGCTTTATTTGGGCGGGAACCTTGACCGTTTTGGTTGTAAGTTCCCGTTGCTACATAAGCACTCGAAGTGTTACCATCCGCGGTAATGCACTCGGAAAGATCATGAGCTCCACCACAAGACAAACAACTCTTTGCAACCGCTTTAACCGAAGCGGAATTAGAAGCTTCTTGAGCTTTCCAATGGGACATAAGATTAGAAAATCTATCAAAAAACCGATTTTCCTCATTAGCTTCATCATGTAAGGCATTAATGCTACGAGACGATGACGATGAAGACGAACCCAAATTGGCAACACTCGGTGTGTTACGAGGGCTATAAACCTTAGATCTATTCTCGATGATTTGTAAAGCCTCATTTGTCGTCTTGCACAAAAAATTACCACCCGCGGCGGCATTCAAATAATCTCGTTCATGATCATTAATCCCATTATAAAAAGTATCAATTTGATGCAATTCCGTAAAATCATGGTGTGGACATTCATGTAACATTTCTTTAAATCGTTCCCATGTCATTGAAAAACTTTCATTATTTCTTTGCACAAATCGTGAAATCTCATTTTTCAAATGTGTTGTTTTAGATGGTGGAAAAAACTTGTTCACAAACTTAGAAACGAGATCGGCCCATGTCAAAATTGAATTTGGCGGTTCTTTTTCAAGCCAAATTTTTGCGGGTCCATCTAACGAGTATAGAAACAACATCATCTTAATGGCGTCATGTGGAACATCCTTAAACTTGCTAGTAGCGGTGAGACGGTTAAAATTCCTAATGTGGTAGTGTGGGTTGTCTTTCTCATGACCTCTAAACTTATTTGCTTGCAACATCGACATTAAACCCGTCTTAATCTCGAAATTCTCCGCAAGGATGGCGGGAATCACAATAGCCTCTCCAAAACCCTCGGTGGGTGCTTGTAGCAACTCCATCATAGTACGATTAGCCATGACGACTTCTTGTTCTACAATTGGTTCAAAAATTGGAGGTTGTTCTTCAATCAACGTCTCTTGATTGGCTTGCTTTTGAAGACGTTTACGAGCTCGTTTTGCTTGATTACGAGTGATCATAAACTTCACGAAGAATGGGAGGTGAGCAAAGAAGATTCTTTTTGGGTGTTTTGTGAATTTTCAATTTTTTTTTGTGTTTTTGATTATATTTAATTTTTTTGGATTTTGGTGTATCTTCGTAGACAACAATCTACAAAATTTCTCCTCGAATCAAACTCTTGATTAAAGAAGCCTCAAAGGAATGAAAACGATCACGTGGAGTGAACGCCTTCGAATGACTTTAGAACTTTGGTGAAAACCAAATTGTTCAAGAGGTTTTAATCACTAAGAAACCAAGCAAATATATTATACGTAATAATACTTTGGGCGGCAAAACCCTCGATTAGCCTTCAATCTCAAAATACTCACAAGCAAGCGGGGAAACGAGGCGGCGCGAAGCACTTAAGAGCCTTTTTCCTTAGGGTATATTTTATAATACCCGCCTTATACCCACCTTATAGTTTGTATTTTTCAAAAGCGAGCTTCACGAAAGTATTTATCTATTTTTGCCTTTTTCTTTTTGTTTGAGATTCGAATACAATGATCGAGTGATGAAATCCCGAATCAAGGTTGTGTTTTCACACTTTTGGAGATATTGTTTATTGATTGTGATACTTAATACAATATAGTAATAATATTTTCACAAGAAAAACCAAGAAAACCGATAATACGTATTAGTAGATTTCTACTAATATAAATACTATTTATGGTTAATATTAAAAACAACAATGCAAATTAATCACGACACACCTCCCCGGCAGCGGCGCCAAAATGATTGTGGTAAATTTACGTCCTTTAGGAAAAGGAGCGTAAAAGCGGAAAGTATTAAACAAATGATTTTAGGAAAAACCAAGTGTTAATGACCCTAAGGTGAAAGTTCGTTTCCCAAGGAGGTATATGTGTGTGAAAAACTTGTTAAATGATTGTGATTAATGATTGGTTTAGAAGGGGATGAGAAAAGAAGATGACGAAGACGTGAAAATTACTACTAGAATGTTAAAACGTAAACCCGTAAAAACTACAAAAATAAAAATTAATTCTAAAAATTACCAAAAATTCACCAAAAATCAAAATTAATAAACTAAGAGTTTACCAATGATCAAAACTTTTTCAAACCTTTTAAATAATTAAATATTCAATTTTTAAATGCTAATTAAAGCCCTAAAAATCAAATAAATTATCAAAAAGCCCAAATAAAGATTTTCCAATTGGTAAACCTCTAAAATGACCTAAAAAGATTAAAAACTATTTTTAGAAATTTTTAAACTAATAAAAACTATTTAAAATGATTTAAAAACTATTAAAACTTAAAATAATTATAAAAATTAATCTATAAGTGATAGAATTATTCTAAAAGTTGCTAAATTCCTATTTTAATGTATTAAACCCTAAAAAATGTAAAAAGTTGGAAAATGTGAAATTTGAAAAATAATAATAAAATAATATTAAAATAATATTAAAAATCCAAAAATTATAAAAAATTCTAAAAACTTGCAAACTAGTTTATTTTAACCTAAATAATCAGAAGATCAAAGTGAAATGACCAGAATACCCCTATTGGGCCCTCAAATGGGCCAAAACCAAAAACAGTCAACACAATTGGGCTTTTGGGCCCAAAAAGTAAAACTTGGCCCAATTGACTTGGAAAAGCCCTATCTGACTCAAAATTCAATTCTAAGAACAAAACTCTAAAGGCTCAAAAGCTGAATATGAGCTTATCACAGCTTATTAAGCACACAGCTTATTCTTATTGGGCTTTTCAGCCCATTAAGCAATAAGCTAATGCCATAAGCTCTAATTTGACACACAACCTTCTTTGGGGATGCTTATGAGATCTGTAAAAAGAAATTTAGAAAAAGCACACTCAATAAGCCAGAAATAAGCAAAGTATTATTTCACTAAAAGACAAAATAGTCGTTTTTGAGAAATAAGGCACCTCAAGACTTGATTCAACTTGCAAAAGATTACAAATGGACTCAATAAGCCAAAACAATCAACAAAATTCCAATAAGCATAACTAATAAGCCAGAATAAGCACTTATGAACTTATGAAAAAGTCAATGAAGTTGGTTTTCTAGTCAAACCCTAAAGTCAACCCACCAAATGCTCCAGTATGAACAAATGGGTCAAATAATGAGAACCTATTACAAAATCCAAGTTGTTGCTGGTTAAAATAAGCTATTATAGCTTATTGATAAGCTGAACCAAATTTTACACTAGCAGTGGTAACCAGTAGGGGAAAGGAGTTCCCAATGCTTTGACTATTTGACTGAGCTTTTTAGAGAGTTCTAGTTGGATTCAATTGGAAACAAAGGCACCCTTGTGACCAGTGAATCACAAGGAGTCAATAGCAACAAGAAAATCACAATTTGGTTCACACAATAAGCCATAATCAATCAAACAGTCACCAGATACCACACAGACATGGAAAAATAAGCAGTTATGCAATAATAAGCAGATTAAGCCTGAATAAGCCAACCAAAATCAAAAAGATGCACACACAAGCTATATAAACTATGGATAAGCAGAAAGCAACAAGAATCAAACACTGAATCAAAGAGAATTAACAGAAATAAGCAAGTGAAGGTTACTGATGAACACTAACATGCAATTGATGAACACTAACTCTTTGCTGATCTATTTGACCACAGATCCAATTTCAAGCTTCAAATCCTACTTCCCTGGTGTAGTTAACCTAGATTTAACACTTGTTAACCCTAGTCTATGATTAGATCTAGGTGTCCCCTAAATTTCAGCCAAATTCACCAAGTAAACAAGATTTTATGACCTATTTCTGAATCTATATGTTTCAAACCTTAAAACCTGCAAACAGATGAACAAATGCACTCAAATAACAGATACTAACAGTTGCAAACAATAAACCACAACTTAACAAGCCATAATCCCAACTTATGCAGTAAACCCAAACACCCTTTTAAAACTTGTTTTCACAATTTTTCAAAGGATCATGCAGATTTCACCCACAAATCAGACTAATAACACCTCATAAACATCAAACCAAGCCAGATAAACAATAATCAACCACAATATCACAGATTCAAGAACAAATCCACAAAAATCACAATTAATCAGAAACTTAAAGAAGAAATGAAAAAGGAAGAAGGTGCAAACCTCCAAGACCTACATCCAGGCCTTGGATTGTTTGAGCTGAGGTACTAGCAGAACAAGTACCAGCTTCCAAGCTGCTAAGAAGAACAAACCACAAAGTAAGATCAAATAATACCAACTTTCTGATTTTTGATGCACAAGCTTTATCACTTAAAACCTTGCCTCAAAAACCTTCAAACAAGATTATGGAACTCAGATTTTAGCTTATCAAACACCAAACTTTTATAAATAACAGATTAGAATTCAAAATTTTCAGAAATTCAAACTTTATTTCATAAAAAGGAATTACAAAGATTTAAAAGCTAAAATCTGGAACAAAGGGACTCTCAGATGTTGAGGTCTCCTTTTATAGGCAAATGCCTGGCTAACCACTATTCACAAACCCTAGAAGTGAATTCTCTATAATTCCCTTGAGTCTTCTAGACGTTTTGATGGAATGAGTTGTCCAAATGCATCCAAACCGTTTAAAATAGCTTTGATATGAAGCAGGGATCCTTGGCTGTTGATTTGGACACGTCAGATTACTTGGAGGCTAAGTTGCATTTTCATTGGTTGAGGAGGTTGAGTGTGGGACCCTTTGGTGAGTGGGGAAGAGGGTTTTAAGGTTGGGATGAGTTTCTGCTTGTGTGAATCACACGGGGGAACAACCAATTTCAATTTACCCTTTGTTGGTAAAAAGTTAATTCTGGGTTCTTACTTGCTACCATGAAATGGCATTTTTCCCAATTAAGAACGAGATGAGAGTCTTCACACCGTTTGAGCATACGTTCTAAATTGGCAAGGCAAGTAGAGAAAGAATCACCATAGACCGAGAAATCATCCATAAAGACTTCCATAGTATCTTCAACCATGTCATGTAATATAGCCATCATACACCTTTGGAAAGTCCCGGGAGCATTACATAAGCCGAAAGGCATTCTTTTGTAAGCAAATGTTCCATAAGGACAAGTGAATGTGGTTTTCTCCTGGTCTTTAGGATCGATGGGAATTTGAAAATACCCGGAGAAACCGTCTAAGAAGCAATATTAGTCATTACCCGCTAAACGCTCGAGCATTTGATCCATGAAAGGAAGAGGAAAATGATCCTTGCGAGTGGCTACATTGAGCTTGCGATAGTCTATGCAAACTCGCCAACCCGTGACAAGTCGAGTAGGAATCAACTCGTTGTTTTCATTGGGAACAACGGTTATTCCTCCTTTCTTAGGCACACAATGGACGGGACTAACCCATGGCGAATCCAAAATAGGGTAAATCGTTCCGGCATCTAGAAGTTTGATAACTTATTTCTTGATGACGTCATGAATTTATGGATTATCCCTTCTTTGGCTTTGGATTGCGGGTTTAAAGTCATCTTCCATGAGAATTTTATGAGTACAAAAGTTAGGATCAATTCCGCGAATGTCAGAAATTTTCCAAGCAATTGCTTTCTTATGATTTTTTAGCACATCGAGAAGTCGAGATTTTTCATCCTCTTTTAAGTCCTTTTCAATGATGACGGATAACTTCTTATTGTCTTCTAGGAAAACGTATTCGAGATGAGACGATAAATCCTTTAGCTCTAAATCCGGAGGATTGTCGATGGAAGGCGTAGTCAAATTCGGATCGTCATTTATGATTTTCATAGGAGAAGGTGGAGAAATATGGTCCTCATTGAGAAGTTTCTCAATGGTACGAATGTATTCATCCCAATCGGTGGGAGAATCGTCATATTTTAAGTCCACATCCCCTAAAGTTGCTTCAAATTCCTTCAAAAGGAAGTCACTTTCTCCAAATGGAGTCAGTGAGGGAGCAATAGAGGCAACGGTATCAACAATAGGTAGAGAAGAAAAACCACTTATACAAGCGTTTTGAAGTGTTCTTCACAAGCCTCATCAAGTACGACAATGAAACTAACGCTCTCGTGTTCATAAGGTTGCTTAGAAAGTTTACCCATGTTGAAGACGATTTTGTCGTCACTAACTCTCATGATTAATTCGCCCGCGGCTACATCAAGAGAGTGCGGCCGGTCCTCAAGAATGGACGTCCAACGATTAATGGAACACAGGGATCCATCTCGTAGTCAACGAAAACAAAATCCGCCAGAAAGGTGAATTTGTCGACACCGACGAAGACATCTTCGGCTATCCCCACCGGATAAGCAACCGTACGGTTAGCTACTTCTAATGTCATTCGTGTGGGGACTAGCTCGGGTAGAGATAATTGTTTCCAAACACTTAATGGCATTAAGTTGATACTAGCACCTAGATCGGCTAGGGCCATACAATTCTCTACCCCGGGGAAGTTACAAGGAATGAGAAAGTGACCCGGATCACCAAGTTTGGTTGGTAATTTCCTTAAGAGAGCCGCGGAGCAATACTCAT
Organism: Glebionis coronaria; assembly: GCA_025667525.1. Classification (NCBI taxonomy): domain Eukaryota; kingdom Viridiplantae; phylum Streptophyta; class Magnoliopsida; order Asterales; family Asteraceae; genus Glebionis; species Glebionis coronaria. The sequence continues at coordinate 420,100,121 of CM046882.1, read as the reverse complement.
TAAGTTGGGTTGAGCAATATCAAGGAGTTTTTCTTTGTCACTGAGAAGAGCTTTAAATATTTTAGCATATTTAGGCATGTGAGCGAGAGCCTCAGCAAAGGAGATGTTGAAATTCAATTGTTTAAACATTTTAACAAAGTTTGAAACTTAAATATCATCCTTGTTCTTCAACTTCTCTTTCCTCAACCTTGAAGGGTAAGGTATATCGGGTTGAGATAAAGGCTTTGGAATGGAATTCTCACTCACATCCTTGGGTGGTGGAGGGGTAGAAGTAGAAGGTGGAGGAATTGGTGAAGGGGGATCATTTTCCTTTGTCGCAATCACCGGTGTAGGTGTAGGAATCTCGGGTTCCTTTAAACCTTTTCCACTTCGAGTGGTGATTGCTTTCATCTCCCCTCTTGGCTTAGCAACGATGTTACTCGGAAGAGAACCCGAACCAGAGGGTTGACTACTTGGGAAGAAACTAGCCATCATATCCCTTAAGTCATTGTTTGACGACTTAAAGGGTTTCGCATATCATTCCTAAGCTCGGCTCGAAGATCATTCCCTTATTTCGCCATGTCACCTTTCAAGTTGATGATTTGACTCTAAAGATTCTTCACCAGCGCGTCATTAGTCCTCATGTATGTTTCAGTCTCTTGATGGTATGTCGTGGGTTGGTTGGGATGGGGAACTTGGTAAGCGGGTGGTTGATAAGTGGTTTGTTGATAAACTTGATTATTTCCTTGAGGTAGATATCGGTTTCTTTGGGTTTTATATTGATTAGGAGCTCGAGTTTGGTTTTGATTGTTGCGATTGAAGTTGTTTTGGTTTTGAGGAGGAAAACCGGGTGGTGAAAGGAAGTTGTTTGAACGATAACTTAGCAAATTTCGGTCACCTTGAGGACGAGCTTGATAGCCTCCCTTGGAAAAGCTACCGTTAGTCGCATACACGTTTTCCGGATTGTCATGAGTAGAAGGACAATCGGTGTATGAATGAGAACCACCATAAATCTCACAAGAAGTTGCTACAGCTTTAGCTTGTTGAAATTAGTTCGTAGCCATGGTTAAGAAATTTTTGTTCATCTCGGCTATTTGGCGAGTAAGTTCGGTTATCTCGGGGTTTGATGAAGTAGAAGAAACATTGGCCCTCGGGTTATTTCTTGAATATGCGAATGAACCCCAATTTTTGTGGTGAGTGGTCATGTTCTCTATAAGCTCTCTACACTCCTCGGGTCTTCTCTTCATGAATGTACCACCGGCGGCAGCATTAATCGTATCACGATCACGAAAAGTTAAACCATTGTAGAAAGTATCAATCAAAGTGACGGGGATCATATTATGGTTCGGACAACGGTCGATCAAGGCATTATAATGTTCCCAAGCATCGAAAAGCGACTCATCGGGTTCTTTAGTGAAACCACTGATTTGATTACGAAGACTAGTGACCATGGATGGTGGAAAGTAGCGCGACAAAATTTTTTGAGTCATTTTGTCCCATGTATGAACTGAGTTTTTGGGAAGACGATCAAACCATTTTTCGGCATGGTGGGATAAAGTGTGTGGAAAAAGATGAAGGCGAAGAAAATCCATAGAAACACCAGGCAATTTCATGCTTTGAGTAACGGTTATGAATTTATCAAGGTGTTTTTTGGCATCATCATCCGGTAATCCGCGAAATGAACAAGAATTTTGAACTTTTTGGATCATGTGATGCTTCAACGAAAATTCAGGAGCCGTGATTTGCATCGGCGCAATCGGTCCTCCTCGTCCGTTCATGGTTGGTTGACATAGCTCCTCCATCGTTCGAAGGTCGGGTGGAGGGACATGGTTGTTGTTGTTGTTATTATTCAAATTGGGGTGAGGTGGGTTGTTATTGTTGTTATGCACACCGGCCATATCTAAGTCTCTAAGAGTCTCGGGCTCAGAATAAGACGAAGATCGAGTACGCATACACTAAAATGAATTACAATATTTTTTGGTTTTTTATCTTTTTATTTTTTTGGATTTTTGAAAATTTTATATTTTTTAGGATTTTTGAAATTTTTTGTGCTTGAAAATAACGTTCCCAAAAGCACGGATCCCAAAATCCAATTTTTCTCACTAAAAATCGTTAATCTTTACGAAAAGAACCGGCAGCGACGCCATTTGATATGAAGCTTTTTTGTGTGTGTACTCTTTGAAGTGTTGTTTGTGAGACCCCCAAAATCAGGCAAGGAAACACGTAGGCAGCAAAGGGGTTCCACGTCATGGTACAAGAAATAATAAAATACTGTTGACATAAAGTTGACGTAATAAAAACTTATACATTACATCACAAAAAGATCAGAGTTTTTTTTTAAACAAAGGTCCCATAGTTTTTTAAGCGGAAAATCTATTATTTAAACATGGTTTTGTAACATAGTGTTACCAAAAATATAGGATAAATTTCTGACAGCTTTTACCAAAACCAAACTTTAAAAAGTAACACAGAAATCTCCAAGCTGCGATAATATCCTGCGGGCTCCCATCTAAGCAAAGCTAAGTAATAATACCTGAGATTAAACATGTAAAATCGTCAACATAAAGTTGAGTGATATTCATAGGTTTAGCAGTAAAGGTGTGGAACACAAGCATTCATTTGTAAAACAAGAAATGGGGAAAAAGTTACGTACGATAACCATAGTCCGAAACCATTATTATTGCTATTTAGTTCATGAACCGAAGCTTAACTCAATGTAAGTTCCTCTAGTGAGTATTCAGTCTAAATACTCAAGTATAAACAAATGAAATGCGTCATGGTTAAACAACCGCAACATGGGACGGGGATTGTCAATCCCGATGGATCCACCCACAACATTCGCGCTTAGCAACACAAGTAAATTAACGGTTCATGACCAGGAGAGGAAACTTAAGGGCTATAACTAAAAGCAATAATAATAATGAAAATCTATTGGAAATCATCAAGTTCTGGAAAGCATACAAGTTCTGGATAGCATACAAGTTCTGGATAGCATACAAGTTCTGGATAGCATACAAGTTCTGGATAGCATACAGTTTTAAATGAATGTGTTCCACCATGTAAAATCTCACCCCGCGTTTAGAAACAATGTATAAGTAGTAAAAAGGGGCTATGAACTCACCTTAGCAATAGCGATATCAAACGAGGATAACGATCAAGATAATAGTGACGGGTGTGAAACGATAAAATAAGATAAGCCGAGAAACCACAAGCTTCTAACGACGACCTAAAATAAAGATGACGCGTCTTAGAAATAAAACGACAATCGTACAAAACTGAAAATGAGTTTTAAAAAAACAACATAATAACTAGATATTTTAGGGCTAGTTTTCATGAACATAAAATAATCGAGGGCCAAACGTATTATTTTGAGATTCTATAATATTCATTTGTAGATGGCTTTGTAAGTCAAGGACTAAATATGTAAATGTGCATTTGAAATGTTTGAAAGTGACGTAAAGATGTATGTTTCATTCTCGACATAATGCATGTATAAAACACTTTTTGTAGTTCTTCATTCAAAAATTACCAAGACCCCATGTGACGTTTATATCCATAGAATATTTTCTTGTTTCTTGTTAACTTTTAGTATGAAATAAAATATAAAAACACCATTATAGTTACATTAATTTTATGATCATGATATATTATCAAAAGAATTTCCTACGTATACAAATGGTTTATCAAACCATAATGTATCGACTTATAACTATGGTAATTTAGAGTCTTGTTTTTATTATTATATAATCTCAAAAAGATTACTAACGTATTGATTTCAATAAAAATGAAATATGACTTATATGGTACCTTGGAGCACAAATACGAGTTGAATCGGATTCATGGTGCATGAGGATAAACAACACGAATACTAACAAAGCTGAATTTGTACGAGACTCGAACAAAACACAAACTTGGACTCGTGCGGTTTACGGACCGGAACTGCTCAACATGGTTACTAAAGATGATGGGTATTCCCCAATGATGCACTCATTAAAAGAATAATTATCAAGCCATCAAAAAATCTGAATGTAAACACAGCAAAACGGAAGATGTAATATATCATTCATGTTGCACTTATCTGCTCATCTAGTTCCACTTGTGTGTTTCACTCAAAATCTACTAAACTCTTGGTGACGTAATAAATTGTTTATTGATGATATAGGAAGAAGCAAACGATCGAGAATAAGCAAAAATGGACATAAAAGGATTTTAAAAATGATCATTTGCAAAGGATGCGACACGTATGACCACGTGTGATGGTATTGTGAATTTAGTCGTTGTTAAAATTGCATGGTTGTCAAGATAGTTAAGGTAATGTAATGAAGTTTTTTTTTATATCCATAACAGTTATTATATATGTAAAATAATTACATAGTTGGATGGTATTTTAATTTTAAAATAAACATTGTATTTGACAAGTGTTTTGGATTATATATATGTAGGACATTTTATTACCACAATTTTAACCTATAATTTACTAAAGCGGGGATTATCGAAGCCCGATATTTTAAAAGTTACGCGACTTGAAAGTTACGCGTATAGCAAAAATAAACGCTCAATATAAAATAAAAATATCGGCAATTAGAGAACGTTGATATTTTGATATAAAACTGAGGACTTATCATTTAATAAATGTTAACGCTTTATATAAACGAAAGACGTTTAATGGTTTATCATAAATTGACGAAGAATGCTCGTAAAATAATAAAAAAAATAATAAAAACGGCGGCGATAAAATATTTTTATGTCAAGAGGAGAATACTTACGATCGATGTCTAATTTAGACATAGCCAGTAAATAATAAAAGACACATATTTGATACGTTAAAGCTTAACCTTGCCGGTTAGAGCATTGTCTAGTATAAGTAAACTTTTAGAGATGTGAAGACTTCCATATTATTCATAGAATGAACATGACAATTAAAAGTCGAGTAATAATTATGGTCCAGATATTAGGAATAAGATTAGAGCTTGGTCAAGATGTTGATATTAAATTTCGGGTTATTACAGTGAATAAATATGGAAAAATAAATTATTTTTTTTATATCCGAATATATTATTATCAATGATCAGAAAAATATTTAAAATATAATTTAATTAAAATTATCGAGATCTCAGAATTTACGTATGAAAAAGTAAAGAGGAACAAGTAAAACATTATAAAATCGAGAAGTACGAATAAAAGAATAATTTAATACCGGAAAGTACTAGTTCTTATAGTCGACCCCCCTAAAGGAACTCTGGTCCCCAGAGTTCCACTGGAGACGGAAGAAGATGCAAACAAATGGAAATAGAAAGTTTAGAACTGACTCATTGCTTCCCATGTAATTTCTACACCTACGGCGAACCTTACAGTTGGAATCCAACTGTGCTTCATATTCTTACCTCTTTACAAACTTATTTCAAACTCGAATTGAAATAATAGCATTCAGTATGAAGAAATATAAAGAGTTAGAATGAACACAGGAATTGCTTAAACGGACAAGTTGCGCTAACTTTAGTATTTTCTTGATCTTAAAAATACAAGGCGATGGAAAAAATGAAATTCGTATCGATTCTTAACGAACAGGATAGATAGAGGTGTTGTCAATAAGACAATAAGAAACAAGTAATATAGCAAGTCATCACTCCTTGATTCCAGTTGGTGTCACCAACATTGGCTTATAAATTTCTAGGTAATCGATACACGATTGAAAGATAAAAGCCACACAACAATTTTCGAATCAAAGAAAAATTTTAATTAGTCACTTAGGTATGATTCAAGTAAAATAATCAACATTGGCAATTAGAGAACAAAATCAACACATGGTTTACATGAGCGAATTTCGAGGCAATAGAGTCTGACAAACATCATGACGAATATACGATATCGATATTCATGTACAGTCATGAATCGTTATTCTCATCCGGGGAAATTTCGAAGGTATACCAAAATTTACTCAAACAAAGTTGGTCGAGGAGAAAGTATAAAAACATTAGAACTTCCAAGTACGATATCAATAGTCAGTAACTTGACGAGCGGTAAATAGAATTGTATCATGAAAGAAAATGAGGTAACAAGTAGAGCAAAGCTCATTGAGTAAAGAAAAATAGATTGTACTCGCAAACACGCAATTCGTTCAAGAAAAATAATAATAAAGAAACACATGCATTTGTCATGAACATGTACTACTTATATAACGCATAAAAGCTTTCATAATTTTATTTTAACAAGATTTTAAGGTGACTACTATTCAGCCTCGCATGGCTCCTTCTAAATTACGCATAGGTGATCAGGCCATGCATAATTTAGGACTAGCAATGTGATGCTTAGCTTCGTCAAACCAGTATTACCTGTCTTATATTAAAAATATATAAAATACCATTTGTAAAACAAGAATCAAAATAATTTACGAAACGTTCTCGAGAGTAAGTAATTCGTGAAATACATCGTAACAGTAATATCAAATAACTATATAGATAACATTCATATATTTTGTAAAGCTCAAGTAGAATATTTTGTAAAATAATTCGCAAACAGTACCAGTTTAAATTTATAAAATAGCGAGTGGGTTACACGAGAGTAATAAAGGGTAGTTCAAGACAATTAATGAAATGGTTACAAGTTGATAAAGTTTCAAAAGGTTTAGCCAGAATCGTCATGAGACACGTGTCAAGATGATAACGAACGATATGAAAGCAAGAACTTCAAACCTCAGCCCAAATCAGTGGTACGATAGAAGCAAAGAAAGACAACCTAGAATGACAATTAAGTCATGCATAAAAGAAAAGGGTAAAGGAATCCATATGCGTTCATGTCGTAATTTATTTGACATAAATATGCTTTTAAAGAAGTAGGGCATCAGATTCCATGTAGTACAACTACTCCGAAAAGTTTCTATCTTAGGGAAGTTTAAGAATCTAACACGTAAATAGTGACGCATAAAAAAATGTACACATTTTTCGAAACATATAGTTCATCATCGGTTTATCAAATCACTTGGTTCCAAAAGTTCAAAATATATGTATGTATGGCCGGACTCAAAGTTATTATTTTTAAACGTTTTCAAACTCAATCAATGTTTTTAGTAGTAAAATTATCATTAGATAAAGTTTTACGAGCTTAAACAAACTCAAAAACGCCTAAAAACCACATTTCAAAATTACTATCAGTCTTGACTTTTTAGTCAACTTTTAGGGTCAGACCTGACCAGTTGACTCACTAAATGAGATTGTCAAGACTCGAAGTATAAAGCAATTTGGTGTAAAACGATGTTTTGAACAACTTTCTAATTTTACTCGAGGCTTGAAAGGGATAAAAAAATGGACGAAAATACCCTCGCATCAAAGCTGTCAACAAAATGATATTTTAGAAATATACAGAAAATAAGTTCTTTAAATTTTACAATTTTGAATGAGCGTAACTTGCTCGTTTTTTAGATTTACATGTCGAATTTTAGGTCCTAAACGAACGTCTCAACAACTAGAAATATATTTTTTATGTCTAAACTTTAAAATATTCTCTCGACATCGTTAAATTACTTGTATATATTTTTTTTGCAGAAAGTATATTTTTCGACACCTTAAAATTTCATTAAACTTAATAATGACCCGAAATTTATGTACACACATGACTTGTGGATTCCATAAAGACGAAAGAGAATAAATTGTACAATTAAGCATGTAAAGAAAAACATAGTATAGAAATGGTTCAAGAATGCTAATAATAAACTAAGAAATCAAAAACGGCGCATGACATTCGTGTCTTCGATTTCAAGATGCAATGCGGGAAGGTCTCTTGGCGGTGTGATTTTCCAAAATCATAAGACATACCGATAAAGAAATGGAATATTAAAAAGTCGCACTCCTTGAGCGAGGAAGTTTAATAAAAAGGGAGGGTACAAATTTGTAGAAGTAGAATTGTATTCCAAACAATCGCTACATAATATATGATGAATTACAAGATGATGATGATGTTTTCAAGGTACAAACGGAAGTTGTAATTCGGAGTCGAAACGAAGAATGGTCAATGAAACAATATTTGATCGATATACAAGTGTCGTGTAAAACGGTGACGTAAAAGTCAATCAAGGTTACGAAAACCCACAATATTATTCAACACGGATTCAAGAAATGCTTCGAGATGTGTGACTCACACGATGTCCTTTAGCCTTTTTCGGAGACACATTGAGCAACATAATGGTCTATAGACTATTTTTTTAAACATCCAATCACAAATGGTCGGAAATAATTTGGATATCTAAATAGATATCTTAAAAGAGTTAAACAATGAAGGTAACACGCACGGTAGTAAAATGAAAATCAGAAATTTCATTGAAAGTAACACTTATTTAATCCCAAACAATGGTATTACGAGAGTATACACAACATGTAACAGAATGAGTCGAGAAAAACAGGCGGTTCAAAACGAACGAGTATATGAGGTCAGTCGAATCATGCATAACCGAAATAACAATAGTACTCAGAAAAGAGAGTATGAAAAGTCGGCATCATACGCGCTCTGAATACAAGTATGTAATGTAATAACAATATAAAATTATCGTAACAAGAACAATTCTCAAGAACAAAAATTCAAAGAATACAGTAAGGGCATATGTAATCAAGTAATTTCCAATGATAATTCATGAAGCACAAGGCTTTGAAAAGAGATAGTAATTATCGTCATTAGGGTAATGTAATTTTTCAAAATGTAATAAAGAGATGAAATACTACAACGATAATTAAAAGTAAATAATAAGGATTAGAGAGTTACCCACGCAGATATCGAACAACATTGGCAGATTTTGTGTTTGACACTCATAACATGAAATATTTGAACTTTTGGTTATAGACTAAGTTTTGAAAACGACTTAGTTCCCTATAACTATTGCTCTGATACCAATCTGTGAGACCCCCAAAATCAGGCAAGGAAACACGTAGGCAGTAAAGGGGTTCCACGTCATGGTACAAGAAACAATAAAATACTATTGACATAAAGTTGACGTAATAAAAACTTATACATTACATCACAAAAAGATCAGAGTTTTTTTTAAACAAAGGTCCCAGAGTTTTTTAAGCGGAAAATCTATTATTTAAACATGGTTTTATAACATAGTGTTACCAAAAATATAGGATAAATTTCTGACAGCTTTTACCAAAACCAAACTTTAAAAAGTAACACAGAAATCTCCAAGCTGCGATAATATCCTGCGGGCTCCCATCCAAGCAAAGCTAAGTAATAATACCTGAGATTAAACATGTAAAATCGTCAACATAAAGTTGAGTGATATTCATAGGTTTAGCAGTAAAGGTGTGGAACACAAGCATTCATTTGTAAAACAAGAAATGGGGAAAATGGTTACGTACGATAACCATAGTCCGAAACTATTATTATTGCTATTTAGTTCATGAACCGAAGCTTAACTCAATGTAAGTTCCTCTAGTGAGTATTCAGCCTAAATACTCAAGTATAAACAAATTAAATGCGTCATGGTTAAACAACCGCAACATGGGACGGGGATTGTCAATCCCGATGGATCCACCCACAACATTCGCGCTTAGCAACACAAGTAAATTAACGGTTCATGACCAGGAGAGGAAACTTAAGGGCTATAACTAAAAGCAATAGTAATAATGAAAATCTGTTGGAAATCATAAAGTTCTGGAAAGCATACAATTTCTGGATAGCATACAAGTTCTGGATAGCATACAAGTTCTGGATAGCATACAAGTTCTGGATAGCATACAGTTTTAAATGAATGTGTTCCACCATGTAAAATCTCACCCCGCGTTTAGAAACAATGTATAAGTAGTAAAAAGGGGCTATGAACTCACCTTAGCAATAGCGATATCAAACGAGGATAACGATCAAGATAATAGTGACGGGTGTGAAACGATAAAATAAGATAAGCCGAGAAACCACAAGCTTCTAACGACGACCTAAAATAAAGATGACGCGTCTTAGAAATAAAACGACAATCGTACAAAACTGAAAATGAGTTTTTAAAAAAACAACATAATAACTAGATATTTTAGGGCTAGTTTTCATGAACATAAAATAATCGAGGGCCAAACGTATTATTTTGAGATTCTATAATATTCATTTGTAGATGGCTTTGTAAGTCAAGGACTAAATATGTAAATGTGCATTTGAAATGTTTGAAAGTGACGTAAAGATGTATGTTTCATTCTCGACATAATGCATGTATAAAACACTTTTTGTAGTTCTTCATTCAAAAATTACCAAGACCCCATGTGACGTTTATATCCATAGAATGTTTTCTTGTTTCTTGTTAACTTTTAGTATGAAATAAAATATAAAAACACCATTATAGTTACATTAATTTTATGATCATGATATATTATCAAAAGAATTTCCTACGTATACAAATGGTTTATCAAACCACAATGTATCGACTTATAACTATGGTAATTTACAGTCTTGTTTTTATTATTATATAATCTCAAAAAGATTACTAACGTATTGATTTCAATAAAAATGAAATATGACTTATATGGTACCTTGGAGCACAAATACGAGTTGAATCGGATTCATGGTGCATGAGGATAAACAACACGAATACTAACAAAGCTGAATTTGTACGAGACTCGAACAAAACACAAACTTGGACTCGTGCGGTTTACGGACCGGAACTGCTCAACATGGTTACTAATGATGATGGGTATTCCCCAATGATGCACTCATTAAAAGAATAATTATCAAGCCATCAAAAAATCTGAATGTAAACACAGCAAAACGGAAGATGTAATATATCATTCATGTTGCACTTATCTGCTCATCTAGTTCCACTTGTGTGTTTCACTCAAAATCTACTAAACTCTTGGTGACGTAATAAATTGTTTACTGATGATATAGGAAGAAGCAAACGATCGAGAATAAGCGAAAATGGACATAAAAGGATTTTAAAAATGATCATTTGCAAAGGATGCGACACGTATGACCACGTGTGATGGTATTGTGAATTTAGTCGTTGTTAAAATTGCATGGCTGTCAAGATAGTTAAGGTAATGTAATGAAGTTTTTTTTATATCCATAACAGTTATTATATATGTAAGATAATTACATAGTTGGATGGTATTTTAATTTTAAAATAAACATTGTATTTGACAAGTGTTTTGGATTATATATATGTAGGACATTTTATTACTACAATTTTAACCTATAATTTACTAAAGCGGGGATTATCGAAGCCCGATATTTTAAAAGTTACGCGACTTGAAAGTTACGCGTATAGCAAAAATAAACGCTCAATATAAAATAAAAATATCGGCAATTAGAGAAAGTTGATATTTTGATATAAAACTGAGGACTTATCATTTAATAAATGTTAACGCTTTATATAAACGAAAGACGTTTAATGGTTTATCATAAATTGAAGAAGAATGCTCGTAAAATAATAAAAATAATAATAAAAACGACGGCGATAAAATATTTTTATGTCAAGAGGAGAATACTTACGATCGATGACTAATTTAGACATAGCCAGTAAATAATAAAAGACACATATTTGATACGTTAAAGCTTAACCTTGCCGGTTAGAGCATTGTCTAGTATAAGTAAACATTTAGAGATGTCAAGACTTCCATATTATTCATAGAATGAACATGACAATTAAAAGTCGAGTAATAATTATGGTCCAGATATTAGGAATAAGATTAGAGCTTGGTCAAGATGTTGATATTAAATTTCGGGTTATTAAAGTGAATAAATATGGAAAAATAAATTATTATTTTTTATATCCGAATATATTATTATCAATGATCAGAAAAATAATTAAAATATAATTTAATTAAAATTATCGAGATCTCAGAATTTACGTATGAAAAAGTAAAGAGGAACAAGTAAAACATTATAAAATCGAGAAGTACGAATAAAAGAATAATTTAATACCGGAAAGTACTAGTTCTTATATTGTTCGTACTCGATTCAATTAGAATTGATCACGGTTTAGTGTGGAATTATTGGTGTTGGTCGCTAAAAAGGAGGGAGCTTTTGATTATCTAAGTCTACTAATAACATAAATGTAAAAGCTATTAAAAATAAAGAAGGATGTCTAACCTTGATTGCTTGTTCAGAATGAATGCTGCATAGTAGAACTTGGTGAAAGAAACTAAAAGTGATTGTCTAAAACTTTAAAACTTTAAAATAAATGACGAAAAATTAAAACTTTAAAAGTAAACTTGAAACTTAAAACTTTGTAACTTTATAAAAATGTAAACTTGAAAATAACTAGGAAAAACACTTTTGAAAATAAGCTAAGTAAAATTGGCGGGAAAAAGTAAAGTTTGAAAATTAAAACAATTAATTAAAACATAAGTCGGAATACACCAAACTTGAACATAAGTCGGGAAATGAAAATTTCACTTAATCCGGAATCCTTTGTTTCTGACTTAGTTCGGAATATGTTACTTCCTGACCTAATTCGGAATATGCCAATCCTACACTTAATTCGGAATGGAGATCAAGTATGTAGTTCGGAATCCGTGCTCTGCATATAATTCGGAATGCTGGCTCTTGATACAATCCGGAATATGATTCACCAGTCAATCCGGAATACACCTTTCTTGATCTAATTCGGTATCCGAGTCACACAACTAATCCGGAATCCATGTTCCTGACCTAAGTCGGAATATATGTCCAACAACTAATCCGGAATAGGTATCTTCAATGTAATTCGGAATCTGTACCTTTGATGTAGTTCGGAATTGGTGATTTGTATGCAGTTCGGGATCCACAATCTTTAACCTAGTTCAGAATCTAGCTTCTTAATGTAATTCGAAATCCCCAATCATGAAGTAATACGGAATTCTCTTGTCTCACTTAATTCGGGAAATAAACCTTTTGCATCTAAGTCGGAATGTGGAGTGGTTTTGAAGGGAAAGTAAGATCTAAGTCGGAATAATGGTGAAATGGATGTAAGTCGGGATAATATGGTTTTCAACTAAGTCGGGATAAAATAGTTTTGCATCTAGTTCGGAATATTAGGGTTTAGAAAATACGAATTAACATAAAATAAGCAAAAATCAAATAAGCACTTACGAAAACTTTTACCAAATCAAATTTTATAAAAAGCTAATAAGACACAATTTAAAAACTCTTAAGAATACTAAATAATCAAAATATTTAAAATCAACTTTTTATAAAAATATTAATCTACCAAAATCAACTTATTTAAAAACTAACAAACATAAAAATTAAGCAATAAGCACAATAATCTAAAAATCTCCAAGACACCAACTCAATAAGCACAATCCAATAAGCAAACCAATAACACAATCAACAAAATTAAACCAACTACATGATTAATTAAGCAAAACAATAGATTATGATTAAGAAAGGTAGAATGAGAATTTATTAAAAAGCTTGATTATATTAAAGATTAAGAATCAAAGTTACAAGATTAAGATGAAGGTTTAATAAGCTTGAAAGAAAAGCTAAAGAGAAGAAAAATAAAAGCACACTAATTACCTACTAAAAATAAAGACTAAGTTTCTAATGACTATTTAGAAAACTATATATAGGGGAAGTGGAAGGTGTTTGTTTCTTCCTCTTTTCTTCTTGTCTTCTCGTCTTTTAAGTAACTCGTCTTTCTCGACTTTGTCTCGGGATTAGTCGAATGATAACTTGAACTCGTCTTCTATTTTTCTTCTTTTAGTAGACTTGGTTCTTCGACTTCGTTAAACTTCCGCCTTTAGACTTTTTCTTCGATAAATCTTCAGAATAGGCCTTTGACTTCCGTTCTTCTTGCACTTTTGACCTTTTGACTTCGTCTTTTGTCTTTTTCTACGATAAAAGCCCGTGTTTTCTTCCTTTTTCACATTTTTGACCTAAAACATAATAAAAACACTGATAGGTGTGTAAACACCCATCCTTTTACCACTTAATTCGGGCTAAAACGAGACCAAAACACGTATTTAATATCATTTGTTTGGAATTATGCGTGGTTTTTGTGTTTATTGTGTTTTTAGAGCCAACCGGATGAATATTGAAGAAAACATGGGATTGCACGGGTTTTACTGAAGAAAAAGACTCAAGATAAAGTCTATTGTCCAAGAGATGCAAAAGATTTGAAGTCACTGGGCCTATTCGAAGATTTATCGAAGAAAAGGACCAAAGATGGAAGATTTATATAAGTAGAAGAAACTCAAGTCCTTTAAACGAAGAAATTAAAAGACGAGTTGAATTTAATCGACGACAAATCCCGAATCAGAATCGAAAACGGAGACTTTTCTGAAAAGAAGAAAAGACAAGAAGAACGGGAGAAAGCTCACTCACCAACCAAAGGACAAGGCTATAAATAGCCTTCCCCTCACACATTTTAAAAAAGTTTTTTTTTTTTAGTTTTTTTTTCATTTTCTCTTCTTCCCCACTTTTCTTCCTGGTTCGTAGAACACCATCACCACTAGGGTGATTGGTGATTTTTATCTTTGTCTTTACAATCTTGTAATTTTAATCTTTGTTTCATCTTGTCAAAACATCAATCATTCAATACTAAGTTCTTGTTTAATCTTTCATTTCATCTTGTTCATCATCATCTTTATCTTCAAGTTTTTAAGTTTTTATTTTCTTGATTTGATCTTCAAAAGTTGTTTGGATTTGTGTTTTTATTAGTGGGATTCGTTGCTTATGGTGTCTAAATGATTTGTGTTTAATTTGGTAAATCCTTTTTAAGTATTTGATTTGATTTTGATCAAAATTTGTGTTCCGTGTTCTTCGCTTCACTGTTACTGTATCTGGGTTTCATAACTTCCGAATCAGCTAAAAAGTTCCGAATGAAGCTTTCATTCGGAAGGTTCCGAATCAAGCATTAAAGTTCCGAATCAAAACACCTTCATCCGGAAGGTTGCGAATCAACCTTCATCCGGAAGGTTGCGAATCCACCTTCATCCGGAAGGTTGCGAATCAACCTTCATCCGGAAGGTTCCGAATCAAGAAGAAGTTCCGAACCGATTTATTTTCTAAACTTCCGAATTAACAGCCTTCATCCGGAAGGTTCCGAATCAGTAAGTTCCGCATGAGGATGTTCCGGATGAGTTGACTTTGAATAGTTCCGAACCAAGGTTTAAGTTCTGGATTAATTTTCCTTTCAAGTTACTGTTTATCTGTTTCACTGTTTCTTTATGTTATTGAACTTTAATTTCAAATTTTAATTTTAATCTTAATTTTAATCTTAAGTTTAATACTAGTTCTTGCTAATTTTAATTAAAGTAATTGTCCTTGATTTAAATTTTCATTTCCACTTTTTATTAGATTAGAAAACCAAACCTCTTTATTTAGTAACCAAGAACAATCATTCCACTTAAGACCTAGATCAATTCGAGAGGATATCGAGAGAAAAATTAGAACCCATTGCAAATCTGTGTATCAAATGGCGCCGCTGCCGGCTCTTCTCGTTAAGATCAAAAGTTTTTTGTGAGAACTTGGATTTTGGGATCCGTTCCCCGTGAACGTTACTTTTTCAAAAATTTTCAGTAAACAACTAAAAAATATAAAATTTTCAAAAATCCTAAAAATTAAAAAACAATAAAAAACCAAAAATATTTTTGCTTTGTTTTTCTTTGTTCGTTCTTATGCAGGTGTATGCGCACTCGATCCACGTCTTATCAAGAGCCCGAGCCTCTCGATAACTTAGACATGGCTGGTGTACAAAACAACAATAACATACCACCTCCGAACAACAATAATAACAACAACAACCCGCCTTTCAACAACATGAATAACAACAACAATGAGCACCTTCCGGATAATCGCCCAATGATTGAATTGCTGCAAGCTCATGTCGATGGCAATACGGATCCAATTGTTATCCCACCAATTGCCGCCAACAATTTCGAGCTTAAATCAGGCTTTATCCAGATGGTCTCAGCTCAACCGTTCTTGGGACGAATCATTGATGATCCACACGACCACATCAAGAGATTTTTACAACTCACCAACACGGTCAAGTTCAATGGTGTTTCACAGGAGGTGATAAGGTTACAACTTTTTCCCTTTTCTTTAGAGGGACAAGCCCGACATTGGCTTGCTAAAGAACCACCACAGAGTATTCTCTCGTGGACGGATTTGGAAACAAAGTTTATCAACTACTTTTTTCCACCCTCTCGTACTACCGCTTTGCGGAATGAGATTATAAACTTTGAACAAAAGTACGATGAGTCATTCAGTGAATCTTGGGATCGTTTTAAAGATCTTTTAAGAAAATGCCCACAACATGGTTTTACCAAAGTACATCAAATAAATACTTTTTACAATGGTTTAAGCATGAGTGACCAAGATTCACTGAATAGTGCCTCAGGGGGTAATTTATTGGCTAAGACTTCCAATGCTGCTTGGGACATCATTGAGAACAAATCTCGTGTGCAAACCAAGAGTGTTAGGACCAATGTTGCTAGTGCTAGCACTAATGACAGCGACAAGCGACTTGACAAAATTACCACGCTTCTTGAATCGCTTGTCACCCATACCGTCAGCAACAACAACAGCAACAACGCCAAAAATGCACAAGTGAATGCTGTCAGCCAACCTTGTGAGATATGCGGTGGTCCCCATTCTTACACAACTTGTACCGCCACCCAAGATTACCCTGCTGAAAATGTGAATGCGGCATATGGCACCTATCAACAACCTGCTTATCAAGCTAAACCTCAAGGTGACCGTAACCTGCTTAGCTACCGCAACAACAACTATCTTTCACCCCCTGGCTTTCCTCCTACCAACCCAAACCAACAACAAAACCTTAACCGACCTTCTCAACAACAACAACAACCTCGACAACCATACATCCCACCTCACAAGCAGCAACAACCGCCTCAACGTAACAATCAAGTCTATCAACAACCTGCTTACCAACCACCTGCATACAATGCACCTCCCAACCAAGCCACCACCGCATTACACCAAGAGGTCGCCACCTATATGAGAACCAATGATTTGATAGTGGGAAATCTCCAAGAAGAAGTGCGCAACTTGAAGGCAGACTTGGTCAAGCAAGGAAATGATTTGAGAGCTGACATGAGAAACACGTTGGATAGCCAGACTAATGATTTGAGGAACATGATGGCTAGTTTCTTCCAAAGTAGTCAACCCTCTTCTTCGGGTACTCTTCCGAGTAACACCGTTGCGAACCCGAGAGGGGAGATGAAAGCAATCACCACTCGAAGTGGCAAAGGTACCAAGGAACCCGAGCTTCCTATACCGCCACCGGTGGTTGTGACTAAGGAGAACGAGTCGCCTGCTCCTATTCCTCATCCTTCTCCTTCCCCAATTTCTCCACCTCTTCTTTCTACCCCTCCTCCACCCGTGGTTGTGAGTGATCCTATGCTCCCAAAGCCTTCATCTTCTTCCAATATACCTTATCCTTCAAGGTTGAGGAAAGAGAAGCAAAAGAGCAAGGATGATATTCAGGTTTCTAACTTTCTTAAAATGTTTAAACAACTGAATTTTAATATCTCCTTCGCTGAGGCTCTCGCTCACATGCCCAAATACGCCAAAATGTTTAAAGACCTTCTGAGCGACAAGGAAAATCTCCTCGACATTGCCAACACCCAACTTAATGAGAACTGCTCTGCAGTGCTCTTAAGGAAATTGCCAATCAAGCTTGGTGATCCGGGTCGTTTTCTTATCCCTTGCAATTTCCCGGGAGTAGAGAATTGCATGGCCCTAGCCGATCTAGGTGCCAGTATTAATCTCATGCCTCTAAGTGTTTGGAAGCAATTATCTCTCCCAGAGCTAGTCCCCACTAAAATGACTTTGGAATTGGCCAACCGTACGGTTGCTTATCCAGTGGGGATAGGAGATGTCATTGTAGGAGTCGACAAATTTACCTTCCCTGCTGATTTTGTTGTCGTCGACTACGAGATGGACCCTCGTGTGCCACTTATTGTTGGTCGTCCATTCTTGAGGACCGGTCGCACTCTTATTGATGTTGAAGCCGGAGAGCTTATCATGAGAGTGGGTGACGACAAAGTAGTCTTCAACATGGGAAAGTTGTCTAAACAGCCTTATTCATATGAGAGCGTTAATTGTATTGACGTTCTTGATGAGGCTTGTGAAGAACACTTTAATGATGCTTGCAAAAGTATTCCTACCTCTCTTCCCACTGTTGAGACCGTGTCCTCCATTGATTCATCGTTGTCTCTATTTGGAGACAGTGATTTATTCTGGAACAATCTTGAAGATACCATGGGAGATGCGAATTCAGCTACTAATGATTCTCCCACCGAGGGGGATGAAGACATGAGTTTCTTTGACAATCTTCTCACCGAAGACAATCCTTCGCCTCCATCTCCCACGGTTATTGCTATCGATGCCACGACTTTGAAAACGCCTCCCGTCGAAAATCCTCCGGATTTGGAACTTAAGGAGTTGCCGCCACATCTCGAGTACGTGTTCCTTGACGACAACAAGAAGTCGCCCGTCATTATTGCAAAGGATTTGAAAGATGAAGAGAAGACTCGCCTCGTTGCTGTGTTGAAAGCTCACAAGAAGGCTATTGCGTGGAAAATCTCGGATATTCGTGGAATTGATCCTCACTTCTGCACACACAAAATTCTCATGGAGGACGACTTCAAGCCCACTATTCAAAGCCAACGAAGGGTGAATCCAAAAATACATGAAGTCATCAAAACGGAGGTTATCAAACTTCTTGATGCGGGTATGATTTACCCTATTTCGGATTCATCGTGGGTTAGTCCAATCCATTGTGTGCCCAAGAAGGGCGGAATAACCGTTGTTCCCAATGAACACAACGAGTTGATTCCCACTCGTCTCGTTACTGGGTGGAGAGTTTGTATAGACTACCACAAACTCAATGATGCCACGAGAAAGGATCATTTCCCTCTACCTTTCATGGACCAAATGCTTGAACGATTAGCCGGTAATGAATATTACTGCTTTCTTGATGGTTTCTCGGGTTATTTTCAAATACCCATCGATCCCCAAGATCAAGAGAAGACTACATTCACTTGTCCCTATGGCACCTTCGCTTACAAAAGAATGCCTTTTGGCTTATGTAATGCGCCCGGGACTTTCCAAAGGTGTATGCTAGCTATCTTCCATGACATGGTTGAACAAACCATGGAAGTCTTCATGGATGATTTCTCGGTCTTCGGGGATTCCTTCTCTGCTTGCCTTGCCAATTTAGAACGTAAGCTAAAGCGGTGCGAAGACACTCGCCTGGTTCTAAATTGGGAAAAATGCCATTTTATGGTAAAAGAAGGCGTTGTGCTTGGACATAAGATTTCAAAAGCCGGTCTTGAAGTAGACCGTGCTAAAGTTGATGTTATAGCAAAGTTGCCTCCACCTTCCACTGTGAAGGGTGTGAGAAGTTTCTTGGGTCATGCGGGCTTCTATCGTCGATTCATCAAAGATTTTTCTCAAATCGCTCGCCCGATGACCCACCTCTTGGAAAAATATACACCCTTTATCTTCTCCAAAGAGTGCCTTGATGCCTTCAACTCGCTTAAGGATAAGCTAACTAAGGCACCCGTCTTGGTTACCCCTAATTGGGAGCTTCCCTTTGAGTTGATGTGCGATGCTAGCGATTTTGCTATTGGAGCGGTTCTTGGACAAAGAGTGAACAAACACTTCCAACCGATCCATTACGCTAGCAAGACAATGACTAGGGCACAATTGCATTACACGACAACCGAAAAAGAGCTTTTAGCTGTTGTCTATGCTTTTGAAAAGTTTCGCCCCTATCTTGTCCTTTCTACCACCATTGTGTACACCGATCATTCCGCGCTGAAGTACTTGTTGACAAAGCAAGATTCCAAACCAAGACTTCTTCGCTGGGTTTTGCTGCTCCAGGAATTTAAAATCGACATCCGCGATAAAAAAGGAGCAGAAAACCTAGCCGCGGACCATCTTAGTAGACTTGAGGATCCTTACCAAGGGGATCATCCGACCAAAGAAATCAATGATTCTTTTCCCTTGGAGACCTTAATGTCTATAAACTCGAAGCCGAATGAAACCCCGTGGTTTGCGGACTTTGCAAACTACTTGGCGGGTGGAATTCTCAAGGAAGGGTTGACGTCCCAGCAAAAGAAGAAGTTCTTTACCGACATCAAGACTTACTTTTGGGACGACCCTTACCTATTCAAACAATGTGCTGATCTGATAATTCGCCGATGTGTTGATGGACCGGCAGCGTCGGACATCCTTGATGCTTGCCACAAAGGACCCACCGGTGGTCACTTTGGTCCCAACTACACCGCAAAGAAAGTGTTTGATTCGGGATTTTATTGGCCCTCCATATACCGTGACGCTCACGATATGGTCAAACGATGTGATGTTTGCCAAAAGCAAGGCAAAATCACACATAAAGACGAGATGCCTCAGAATTTCATTCAAGAGTGTGAAATTTTTGATGTTTGGGGTATCGACTTTATGGGGCCATTCCCTTCGTCTAAAGGAAACAAATACATCCTTGTAGTCGTTGACTACGTTTCAAAGTGGGTTGAAGCCAAAGCTTTGCCTACTAATGACGCAAGGGTGGTTTGTAACTTTTTGAAAGCTCTATTCGCTAGATTCGGTGTGCCTCGCGCCATTATTAGTGATCGTGGGACTCATTTCTGCAATGACCAATTTGCTCGAGTCATGGCTAAGTACGGTGTAAATCATCGTCTTTCCACAGCCTACCACCCACAAACTAATGGCCAGGCTGAAATATCAAACCGAGGGCTGAAGCGAATTCTTGAAAGGACCGTGGGAGAGCATCGTGCCTCATGGGCTGATAAACTTGATGATGCTTTGTGGGCTTTCCGTACTGCTTACAAGACCCCGATCGGCTGTACGCCTTATCGTCTTGTGTACGGGAAAGCGTGCCACCTCCCCATTGAGTTGGAGCACAAGGCTTATTGGGCCTTGAAGTGGGCTAATTTTGATATAAACAAAGCCGGTGACCTACGCAAGATCCAACTCAATGAGCTGAATGAACTCCGTAATGAGGCTTATGAAAATTCTTTGATCTATAAGGAAAGAACTAAGCTCATTCACGACTCCAAGATCAAAAACCGAGAGTTCCATGTTGGAGACAAAGTCTTACTTTTTAACTCTCGGTTGAAAATCTTCTCGGGAAAGCTCAAATCTCGTTGGTCCGGCCCATTCACCATTGCCCAAATTTTTCCATATGGTACTCTCGAGCTCGCTCAACCTGATGGACCAAATTTTAAGGTGAATGGCCAACGAGTGAAGTTGTACTTTGGTGAGGACACCTCTAAGGAGGTGATTCCATCCCTCACCACGTTCCCCATGAACTAATTTTGGGTCGAGTCAGGCTCGTGACTCGGTTATAAAAAACAAGCGCTCCTCGGGAGGCAGCCCGAGTATCTATCCTTTCATGTTTTAATCCCCTAAGTGTAGGGGGGGACTTGTATATACGTTTGTCTTCGTGGTGATGTGATTACAGGGATAAGTGCACTCTTGGAATCTTTGAAGAACCGTGCTCCCGTGTTTATCCGAAATCCGGTTCTATCTCTCAACTATCGTGATTCAATTTTCTTCATACTCACATTTGAAATTGATCACGTTAGTCGTCTCTTCCTTAACTTGAGTTAACCAACGTGCACAATGTCATAAGTGTAGGGGAAACTTTTCCCACATGCTTAAACATTGAGGACAATGTTTATCTTAAGTGTAGGGGGGACTTCTATCGAAGTTTTAAGTGGACTTTTCCATGAAAATGCCTTCATTTAACCAGAAAATCCTATTTTTCAACATTTTTCAAATTTTTTATTAACTTTGGCCATTTAGTCGTAATTTTTAAATTTTTATCGTTGCTTTCATATGTATATATCCCGCAATAAAGTCAAAAATATTAATAAAGTGGTGTAGCTAGTTTAGAAGTCTTTGATCTATTAGGCCCGTTGCGTTTATTTTGACTCAACCCGAATAGACTTTTCCAAGTTTATTCTAGCTAGTATCCTTAACCATGTAGGCCTTAACTGGTTTATTAGGCTAAGTGTCCACGAGTCTCATTACTTGAGATTTTAATATATGGAGGACGAGAAATGATAGAGTCAATTATAAGTCGGTATTCTTGCGCAAGCTCACTTGGTGTAATTATTTGCCTATTCTCCCATCACTTGCTAATAATTTATCTGCAATAAGTAAGGTCTTACGATTTGAAAAGTTACTTAGCTTCTAGCCCAAGATCGTTTAAAAGTTGCTCGGTAATGATAAGAGTTCATAGCCAAGGCATAACTTATGAAGCGGGGCGCGAAGATTGGCGAGTCCGAAAAGGCCCTAACAAGGCATGAGGATTCAATTTTATTGCTGAAGATCCAAAGTGATGTGAAAAGCATTATTCCTAAAGTCAATATGAAGGATCAAGACTCACGACGAAAAGCAATCAACTCCCATAAAGATCATGGAGAAGTCTATCCGAAAAGACCCTAACAAGGTATGAGGATAAATAGATCCAAGTCCGAAAAGGAGGCGGATCGTTGTATCTCAAAATCCCAATTAGAGATTGAAGAAATAATCATGAAATCGTGGTCAACAAAGTTGGAGTACCCCTCAAAAGTCTCCAAGCGAAGAAACTCTATTATGATGAGAAGACCATTATCTCAAGAACGTCTCTCGAAGATATGAAGTATGAAGTACATGCCAAATATCGGCCCGAGAAAGGTCTCAAATCGTGAACCAAGTTATGCCAAGATATGAACTTTTTGATATCCCGAGAAGCAGTTTTAAGAGATTTTGTCCTTTAGCTAACTATTGATCAAATCGTCCTACTTTGCTTTCAGCCCTAATAAACTATCGAAATAAGTCCAAAAATGCATCTTCATGATCATTCTAAGACAAAAATAAAATATAAGAGATACACCTAGGAATAAGGGAGTTTAAGCATTTAATTAAGCTATGTGTGTAAGTGTTTGAATTGCTAACTTATAATAACAATGATCTCGTTTTTAAGCTTAGTTTGGGGAACGTGAAACTTGAGGATGATAAATCTTCGCAGCACCAAAGCCCTAATGTAAGTCATCGATTTCTTTGCAAGTTATTTCCATATAGCTATTTTCAAGTGAAAATGGTTTTCTATCCATTTGTTATCTTTGAAGTTTTATTTCTTTAATTTTTGTTTAGTAGAATTTAAATAAGGCCAAGGTTGATTAATTATGAGAAAAGTGTAAAAATTGCTTTATCACTAAGCATTGCATGAGGGCATGGCAATGGTTAAGTGTAGGGGATTTGATAGGTGTGTAAACACCCATCCTTTTACCACTTAATTCGGGCTAAAACGAGACCAAAACACGTATTTAATATCATTTGTTTGGAATTATGCGTGGTTTTTGTGTTTATTGTGTTTTTAGAGCCAACCGGATGAATATTGAAGAAAACATGGGATTGCACGGGTTTTACTGAAGAAAAAGACTCAAGATAAAGTCTATTGTCCAAGAGATGCAAAAGATTTGAAGTCACTGGGCCTATTCGAAGATTTATCGAAGAAAAGGACCAAAGATGGAAGATTTATATAAGTCGAAGAAACTCAAGTCCTTTAAACGAAGAAATTAAAAGACGAGTTGAATTTAATCGACGACAAATCCCGAATCAGAATCGAAAACGGAGACTTTTCTGAAAAGACGAAAAGACAAGAAGAACGGGAGAAAGCCCACTCACCAACCAAAGGACAAGGCTATAAATAGCCTTCCCCTCACACATTTTAAAAAAGTTTTTTTTTTTTTAGTTTTTTTTTCATTTTCTCTTCTTCCCCACTTTTCTTCCTGGTTCGTAGAACACCATCACCACTAGGGTGATTGGTGATTTTTATCTTTGTCTTTACAATCTTGTAATTTTAATCTTTGTTTCATCTTGTCAAAACATCAATCATTCAATACTAAGTTCTTGTTTAATCTTTCATTTCATCTTGTTCATCATCATCTTTATCTTCAAGTTTTTAAGTTTTTATTTTCTTGATTTGATCTTCAAAAGTTGTTTGGATTTGTGTTTTTATTAGTGGGATTCGTTGCTTATGGTGTCTAAATGATTTGTGTTTAATTTGGTAAATCCTTTTTAAGTATTTGATTTGATTTTGATCAAAATTTGTGTTCCGTGTTCTTCGCTTCACTGTTACTGTATCTGGGTTTCATAACTTCCGAATCAGCTAAAAAGTTCCGAATGAAGCTTTCATTCGGAAGGTTCCGAATCAAGCATTAAAGTTCCGAATCAAAACACCTTCATCCGGAAGGTTGCGAATCAACCTTCATCCGGAAGGTTGCGAATCCACCTTCATCCGGAAGGTTGCGAATCAACCTTCATCCGGAAGGTTCCGAATCAAGAAGAAGTTCCGAACCGATTTATTTTCTAAACTTCCGAAGTAACAGCCTTCATCCGGAAGGTTCCGAATCAGTAAGTTCCGCATGAGGATGTTCCGGATGAGTTGACTTTGAATAGTTCCGAACCAAGGTTTAAGTTCTGGATTAATTTTCCTTTCAAGTTACTGTTTATCTGTTTCACTGTTTCTTTATGTTATTGAACTTTAATTTCAAATTTTAATTTTAATCTCAATTTTAATCTTAAGTTTAATACAAGTTCTTGCTAATTTTAATTAAAGTAATTGTCCTTGATTTAAATTTTCATTTCCACTTTTTATTAGATTAGAAAACCAAACCTCTTTATTTAGTAACCAAGAACAATCATTCCACTTAAGACCTAGATCAATTCGAGAGGATATCGAGAGAAAAATTAGAACCCATTGCAAATCTGTGTATCAAACACAAACCACGCATAATTCCGTCTTTTACAACATTAAATACACGTTTTGGTCTTGTTATTATTAGAAATAAGTGGTAAAAGGATAAGTGTTTTCACACTTATTAGAAGTTAAGTTCTCCCATCATGCTCATTTCAAACTCATCATGCATGATTTTGGCAAAGTCATCACACATACTTTGACAAGTTGAACCAGATATAATGTCATCAACATATATTTGTACGATTATGAGGTGAGAACGTTTCTTCTTTGTAAAGAGTGTATTGTCTACCATTCCCATGGTATACTCATGTTTTATAATAAATGCTTTAAGTCTATCATACAAGCTTTGGGTGCTTGTTTGAGACCAATAAGAGCTTTCTTAAGCTTGTAAACATGATCCAGATTCTCAAAATCAATGAAGTCGGGAGGTTGAGCCACATATACCTCCTCATTGATCAAACCGTTAAGAAACGCACTGTTTACAGCCATTTGTTGAAGCTTAAAATCAAATGCACAAGCAAAATCTAAAAGGATCCTAATGGACTCTAACCTTGCTACCGGTGCATATGTCTCATCATAATCAATCCATTCTTGTTGATTATAGCCTTGAACTACAAGTCTAGCCTTGTTACGAGACACAACACCGTTCTCATCTAACTTATTCATATACACCCACTTGGTTCCTATGATGGTAGTACTGCTAGGTAGAGGAACAAGTTCCCAAACATCATTTGAAATGAATTGATTCAATTCTTCTTGCATGGCGATGACCCAACTCTCATCCATCAAAGCTTCTTTAACATTCTTTGGTTCAATCAATGAGACAAAACAAAAGAAGTTACTTTGATCTTGGAATTGAGATCTAAGGGTCCTTTGATTAAGGTCGCCTATGAAGTTTTCGAGAGCGTGATCCTTAGATTCCCTAATGTTTACTCCCTTTTCAACATTAAGGTCTTCAATTCCTATTTTTCTAACCTCTTTGGGTTTAACTATGTCTATTTCATCTAAGTCATCATCTACCAAATTTGGTGTCTTAGATTAATGTGGGGTTTCATCAAATGTCACGTTGAGTGATTCTTCTATTACACCCGAGGTTCTATTGAGGACTATGTAGGCTTTACTAGTTTGAGAATAACCTAAAAATATACCTTCGTACGACTTTAGGTTGAACTTAGTAAGGTAGTATTTGGTGTTGAGAATGAAGCACTTGCTTCTAAACACCTTAAAGTATTCTAATGAGGGTTTCTTACCTTTAAGAATCTCATAAGGGGTCATACCTAAGAAAGGTCGAATAAGAATTCGGTTGAGAATATAGGTCGATGTGTCAACGGCATTGAACCAAATTTTTGAGGCAAAGATTGCTCGTTTAGCATGGTCCTACTCATCTCTTGGATAGTCCTATTCTTCCTTTCAACTACCCCATTTGATTGTGGAGTGCGAGGAGCCGATAAGTTATGGGTAATACCATGAGCTTCACAAAAGTAACTGAATTGCACTTCGTTATCAAATTCCCTTATGATTCGTCCTAATAGAAACAATTGAACATCCTAGTTAATTTTGGATCATTCGACTAAAGGTTTCGAAATGATCGAAAGCTTCATTCTTAGTAGCCAAAAATCTCGTCCAAGTGAATCTAGAATAGTCATCAACTATCACTAGGGTATAAAGGTTACCTCCATAACTCCGCATGGCGGAAGGTAAAAAGAGATCCATATGTAGGAGCTCTAGTACCCGAGAGGTCGATACCAAATTCTTGGCCTTGTGACTTGAGTGAACTTTCTTCCCAACTTTGCAAGCATCACAAAAGTGACTATCAAACTTAATCTTGGGGAGATGTCTTACCGACCCCTTAGAGACTAAAGATTGAATTAAACGCATATTAGTGTGACCTAATCTCCTATGTCAAAGAGTAGAACTATCATCTAAAGTCGCTAGACATAAGTTGTCCTTTGACTTCCTATTGACCTTTATGATATAAAGACCATGCTTTCTAACACATTTTCCAATGATCTTTCCATCTTTTACGATTTCTCTATCATGTTCCGAAAAGATGACCTTACACTTATTGTCACAAATTTGACCTATACTTAGTAAATTAAAACCTAAGTTATATACGTGCTCAACATTTTCAATGGTCATGGAGTCAAGAGAAACCGTACCTTTGCCAATGATGTTACCACGTAGTTTACTAGCGAAAATGATGTTCCCTCCATTATATGCTTTGTATGTAGAGAACAAACTTCGATTACCCGTCATGTGTTTAGAACAACCACTATCCTTAATCCACTCATCGGGCTACAAATCGATTCCCAAGCATATCTAGGTAACAACACACAAAATCAAACATTTGGTCCCCAATATCTCATGGTTCCTAAGTTGTTAGTTCCAAACATAATGCATTTGGTTGGGATGCATGAATGGAGGACACATGGCCCACGGAGAAAAACATTGTTGAAAATTATTCGAATTCATATGAGCATTTTGTTGTCCATTGTTTTTCTTAGGAGTCTTTGATCTAGACCTAGAGATATTATTATTTTTAGGTGTTGGTGTGTTGCTCCTAGGTCGTGACTTAGAGTGATCATTCCTTTTAGGTGTAGGTGTTCTACTTCTAGGCCTTGAATCATTTCGTACTCTTGGAGGAGTAGATGATTGTCTTAATAAATTTCTCATTCTCGTTAAAGGTTTACTCAAAGGCTTGTAGAATTTATCAAGTTTCTTTTTATCAATTATAGGTAATTTAACATTATTAACAACAATATGTTTTGGCCCTTTACCTAAAATAGACTTTTCAGAGAGTTGAGGATTTTCACATATATCATCTTTTGTTCGCAGTTCCTTAATGCAACCTGCGGTTCCATATTGATATGGAACCGCCCCATATTTTGGAGAACCGCGGGCAGTGGGATGTTTTTCTGAAAACCTGACTTGTTTTGGTTCACTAGTAGATGCTTATTAGTGTTAAATCCCAACCCAAGTCTTTCCTTAAAATGAATTTGCCTACTTAGCATATCGTCAAGAGCACTAGTACTTTTCATGAACTTTTCCAAGTTATTGGAGGTGCTCTTGAGATCTTCATTCTATTGTCTAAGACTTTCACAACTTAGACAACCTAAATCAACTTCTTTAATTTTCTCAAGCTTAGCTAATTTATCTCTTAGCTCACTAATCTCATTTCAAGCTTGGTCCCAGTTGATTTTAATGATATGTTCTTTTCAATGAATTTTATACTTAGTTTGCATAAGTTATTATATTGACCTTCTAATTCTAAATCATCTAGAGAGGAACTATCATTGCTAGAGTATTCGGTTTCGGAATGTACCTCTTTGGAAGAATGAGCCATGAAACACTTCACATCTTTAGCATCGCCGTCACATTCTTCACCATTATCGCTCCATGAACCTCCAACGAAATCCGTGTGATTCTTTTCGCGAGATGGCTTAGGACATTCACCGATGAAATGATGTGGGTCACCACATCTAAAGCATTTCCTATCACATTTGTCATTCTTGACAAATCAGTTTTTGGAGAAGGATTTCTTGTCGTTTCTTGGTTGTCTCACGGGTTGACCTCGCCTTTTAAAGAACTTCTTGAAGTCTCTAGCCGCCATAGCATATTCCTCATCATCACTATCTGAAGAGGAGCTATCATGGTCACTTTGCACTTTCTTGGCCTTTAGTGCTAGATAATTTCTTTCACTCTTGGTTTTAACCATTTCCGAGTCATTCAAAATTATAATTTCATGAACTTTTAAGTTGCAAATAAGTTCATCAAGTGATAATGTAGTGAGGTCCTTTGATTCTTCAATCCTCGTGACTTTAGCTCTCCACTTTGGATGCAACGCCCTAAGAAACTTCCTAACATTGTTCTTGCTAGAAAAACCTTCATCAAGTGCTTTTAGACTAGTAATAATAGTATTAAACCTAGCAAATGCACTATCAATAGTTTCATCTTCTAAGATAACAAATTGTTCATATTGTTGAACAAGAAGATCGATTTTGCTTTCTTTGACTTGGCTATTACCTTGGTAGGTTACTAAAAGAGTGTTCCAATATCTTTAGCGGTTTTACACATAAAAATCCTTTCATACTCTTTCTTAGGTAAAGCATTATAAATCACCATTTTAACCTCATTATTTTTAGCAAGTTTCTTTTTAGTGTCATCATTAGAATTATCAACAGTAACTAACTCTTTCTTTTTAGAAGATTCGTTAT